>BSBM01000291.1:4582500-5782500 GCA_027924585.1 Larix kaempferi
CTAAGACTTGGATACATCTAGCACAATGGATACCCCTGTAAAGTCTTGTTTGGTGCTTTCAGACATTGTTCATGGCCTTGGATGTTTAAATGGTTTCTTTATGGCCAAAGGCATGATATTCTTCCATAAAACATCATTCCAAAATCCTTGATTAGACATGGTGCATACATATTTCTCAAAACCACTTCTGGTATCGACATCCTTAATCATAGGCCAATGATACCATCAAGAGGCCATGTGTGGTTAGTGGAGGAAATCATCATAGCTCTTTCTGGATAGAATATTCCTTTAGGACCCAAGGTTCAGGTCTCTCTCTCTGAGTATCTCTCTAAACTGCCTAAGGGTTATAGGTTTTAAGGGTTGGGTGTTTGATGATAGAGTTTAGGGTTGATGAGAATTAGAGGTTATAAGGGTTAATTTTTATTTGACTAGACACTTTAGATGTTAGGATTACATGGTTAGGTTTATAGGGGTTAATGGACATATATCATTATGTGTTAGTATTTAGGAGTTTTAGGGGCTATACTAGTTTATGATTATAGTGGGCCAAGAGTTATGATGGTTAGTTGTACTAGGGACTAGGGATCGCAGTGGCTAGGGCGTAATGCTCAAGGGTTTGGGGATTGAGATATGGGGGTCATGGATTTATGGTTACAAGGATGAATTTTTATATGTACACAAGGATAATGCGAGTTAGTGATTTTGTGTAATAATATATCTCCTAACCCTTTTGGTGAAGGAGAGAAGAGAGAGGTGAGGGAGGGAGGAGGGATTGGGTAGAGTGGAATAGAGGGGGGTATTGGGTGGATATGAAGAGAAGAGGGGTTGGGTTATAGAGAGGGGGGGGGGGAGTAGGGAGAGATAGATAAAAATTAGGGTGTAAAACACAGCGTGTGCGCGCATCTGCATGTGCACACACAACAACGCGTGTGTGCATCTACATGTGTGTACACAACAACGCATATGCGCATTTTCACACACGCATGTTTGGATTCAGATTGTTTTTGGCTCCCTTGCAAGTTTGGTATTAGCTTCGGATTTCTAAACCTTGAGGCTTGGTCTGATTTATGGAAGAACACACTAATTTCTGTAACTTCATGTTTTTCACACTTATTTCTGTATATGCTCCACTTGTGCACTACAGATGAAATTGCACACACTTGTGGAGCTCTGTGTGCAGATTCTAACTATATTTTTTTTAATAGATCTGTTATTGTTTTCTATTTTTAATTCATTTTTAAATGCACTCATGTCAAATTTGTAAAAAACATAGGTCGTTTATTTGGTCTATAACTTTTGATTGGCTTACCTATTTCGAGAACATAAAAGAACCCGCACAAGAGTACAAGAATACCTACAAGCTAAAAAAAAAAATTTGATTATGTTCAGACCATGATATGGTGGACCAACATTCAAACATGTCGTTTTAAGGCTTCACTGACTTTCGTAATTTGAAAAAAGTATAAAATTAACTTTTAAATTTTTTGAAAAATAGCCCCACACACGATTCATCCGTTTCCTACGCCTCTACATATTTTTTTCCTCATAAATTGAAAATTTACATAACAAACAGGTGGACCAACAAAAACATGTGCATTATGTTTTAAAGAAAAAATAACATACCAATCTTAAAATAATGACATTTTGAGGTGGTTATACCACTTTTCCATCAATAAAAGTTATATATTCTGGAAGGTGATCCATTTTTCTACGTTTCATCTTTTTACACCTAATTCGAAAAAAAATTGTAGGTACCTCTATTAATTCATTTTAATGATACTATTTATGTTTTTCCAGCATGTCATTGCAACTAACGTGTCATAATTGGGTATCATTACCTTGAACCAGCCCATGTCTGATACTCATGTAAATTTTTATGATTCATCATAATTATAAATTTATTTTTACTATATTTATTTAACTAATTACATTTAAGATTATTCAATTTTCCGCATTTATCTAGATACTCCATGCATAAATCTTGCTCATTTTCAAGGAAGCAGAATCCACAAAAATATTATGAAGAAATCATAATGAGAGAATATGTCTAATTGGGATAAAACTAGCCTAGATCCAACTAAACTCTGGATCTACCATGCGTCGAGAGGGATCAAATCCCTTGAGGTGCAAACCTTTTTTATTGTCTGAGGCAGTCACATTAATTTTGTAGATGATCATGATTATGTATATAAAGTACGTAAAATGTAACTTCAATAGTTCAATGAGAAATATGTGAATAACAATGTTGAATGATGACACATGTGAATAATAATAAAGTAAGAGGATGTGTGTAATCAATGAGAAATGCATCATCTGCAAGTGCTACTGATAACATATATGCAAATGCTACTAATATATTATCTTCATTTTGAATTTGCTCCATTGGGGTTATCTCAACATTTCTTGCATCATATCAAGTATGTAATTTAGGTAACTTCAATAGTTAAATTAGAAATCAGGTGAATGACAATGTTGAATGATTAAACATGTGAATAGTAAGAAAGTAAGAGGATGTGTATAATCAATGAGAAATAGATTATCTACAAATGTTACTGTTAGCATATCTGCAAATGCTACCGATATATTACCCTTATTTTGAATTTACTTTGTTGGGGATATCTCAACATTTATTGCATCATTATCTAGTCTAATAGTTACATGTTCAACTCTGGCATAGATTTCAAAATCTATCATTCTTTGTTCTTGTTGTTGGTCAAATTCAATTTATTGTGATCATTTTTGGAAAAATGCTCACTGTTTCTCATAATTTATTTTTCTTTCTTCATGCTTTTGGTCAAGTGCCATTTGTTGTGATTGAATTTGTTGTCATGCTCTTTGTTATTCATTTTTTTCCTTCTTCCTTCTTCTTTCTATTCATTAGTGATATCAGCTAACTTATTTATATGTCGCCTAAGATGTTCTCATGTCTATCTTCTTACTTCCTCGAGATGCAAATCATCCATATCTCCATTCTGAGAAGACATGATAACATGAATTACTATACCACAATCACGCACCATAGTTAATTTTATTGAATCAAATAAAACTAAAATAAATGCATTGTACTCAATCAAGAACCATAGTCAATTGAATTGAATTGGATAAAACTAAAATAAATTCGCTTTACTTAATCAAGAGCCATAGTCTATTGAATTGAATCAGACAACAATGAAATCAATGCATTGTACTCAATCAAGAGCCATAATCAATTAAATCAAGAATCAAATAACACTAAAATAAATGCATTGTACTCAATCAAGAACCATAGTCAATTGAATTGAATTGGATAACATGGAAATCAATGCACGATACTCAATCAAGATCCATAGTCAATTTAATTAAATCAAATAACATTGAAATCAATGCACTTTACTCAATCAAGAGCCATAATCAATTGAATTGAACCAGATAACATTGAAATCAATGCATCGTCTTCAGATTGCAGAAATTCCTATTTTTGTGGAAAGCCTAATTTTTAGGGCCAAATATGAAAATGATTAGAATTGAATTCTGATTGGACAGATAGATTCTCCTTGATGAGTAGAGTCAATCTACTATACTACTTTTCCAAAATCTGTGGAGAGAAACCCAATAAACAAGAAACTCAAGTTTTTGTCACTGCAAAATGTCTTCTTCTCAGGTTAGCTCTGGTACCATGTTAAATTTTGAGCATTAATTCACAATACTCTAGGATATTCACTGAGAGAATAACATATACAGTATATCAATGCATAAAAATCACAATAAGCATGACAAGCATCACAAAAATCAAAAGCATGAGAGACAAGAGACACAGAGTTTTCATGGGGAAAACCCTAAGGTGAAAAACCCCACAACTTCCTCAGAGATAGAGAGAGCAATGGCTCAACCAAAGTACAACCAAAATACACTGAGATAGTCTCCTAGAAGCAGATGATCCTCCTCCTCACTAGTGTGCCACTTTCTGAGTGAGAGAGATATGACTTTCTGAATGATCTAAATAGAGATCACCTGATCTCTATTTATACTGACCTGTTTTCCCAGTGACCTTATGGGGCCGACTTGTCTAGCTAGGTACATTCACATTATAATATATATATTTCAGGGTTGACCCCACACATGGTGGTCTAATAACCCATCGACAAGTACACACACTTGCGACACTTGTCAATCCACATGACGACACTTCCTTATAGAGGAATAACACATCTCTAATAAGGGTACAATAAATATATATGAAATACATAGATGAAATACATTCCGAAGTTACATATACATCAACATCAGTTTGTGGGTGAAAAGAAGTGCTGAAATTTAACTTAGTATTTAATCCTTTAAACAGTACTGTCCAAAAATTACTGGTGAACTTAGAGTCCCGGTCTGAAATAATTACCTTTGGAATTCTGTGTAAATGAAAAATTTGCTTCATGAAAATATCTACAATGTTAAAATCCTTGAAAGTAGTTTTAACAGGAATAAAATGAGTATCTTTACTAAGTTTATCAACAACAACCATGATTGAGTCATTCTGCTTCTGATTTTTAGGCAAGCCTGTAATAAAATCAATGCTTATAATTTCCTATTTCCATTATGGAATTGGTAAAGGATGCAATAGTCCAGTTGGATGTTGGTGTTCAGCTTTGAGAGTCTGACATTCAAAACATCTAGCTATATATTCAGCAACTTTACTCTTCATGTTGGGCCAAAAATATTCCTTTCTTAACATAGTTATCATTTTCTAATAACCAGGATGCCTTGAATAAGGACCCTTGTGAACTTCATCTAAAATCAGCAACTTAACCTTCGAAAAATTAGGTACATAAATTCTGTTTTTATATGTTAAGAATCCTTTTTCATTAATACTGTAATCTGTTATAAAATTTTCAGATGAATTTTCAGCCACTTTATCATGTAATTTTTGGCAATTTTCGTCTTGCTTAATTCCTTCTTCAATCTGATTTTCTAAATTAGTTTTAAGTGTACTGATTGCTGCCACAAAACTCAATCTAGCATTTCTGCTCAAGGCATCAGCAACCTTATTTTCCTTTCCATTAATGTGATGAATCTCAAAATTGTACTCGCCAAGGAAAGCTAACCACCTAGCTTGCCTTGCGTTAAGATTTGTTTGATCCAATAAATACTTTAAGCCCTTATTATCAGTCATTAAAATGAATTTTCTTCTGATCAAGTGATGGCGCCACATTTTTAATGCATGTATCACGGCTGCCAACTCAAGATCATAAGTAGCATAATTCTTTTCATATATTTTTAACTTCCTTGACTCAAAAGCAATTGCATGACCTTCCTGGCGTAAGACCCCTCCAAGTTCATCGTTGCATGCGTCCATGCATACAACGAAATCCTTATTGGGATCTGCAATTTTTAAGATGGGTGCAGTAGTTAATAACTGGAAAACACTGAAATCAATGTACTATACTCAATCAAGAGCCATAGTTAATTGAATTGGATCATATAACATTGAAATCAATGCATTGTATGCAATCAAGAGCCGCAATCAATTGAAATGAATCGGATAACACCAAAATAAATTGATTGTACTCAATCAAGAATCATAGTCAATTGAGTTAAATCAAATAACATAAAATCAATGCAGCCTAAACCCAACCTAGGAGGGTGGCACCCAACCACTAAGGGATGGGATGCCATTACCTGTGACTAGGGTTATGAAGCAAGTTTCCCCTAGGTAATTTACTGAATCAAGATTCGTATTATTATTGTGGACCAATGTTATTAAGTGTAATATTGCCGACTAATAAATTAATATTATTGACTCTTAATATTATTAACCCTCTTAGTACCCTCTTAGTACCAACTAATATTATTTTAACATTAATATTATATATGTTTTTAAGTGTAACCCTAATATAATATTATTATCCTTCTAACTCACTCTTATTACAATCCATATCCAAATACATTCTTAACTCACTCCTATTACAATCCATAACTAAATACATGCTTAACTCACTCCTACTACAATCCATAACTAAATAATTTTATTTCATTTTTAGCTCACTCCTATAAACATCCATCATAATTTAGTAAATTTTGTTGTACAACTCAAATCCAAACGAAATGGAATGAATCAACCCTTGGATCCATCTATAGAACATTAAATAGTATAGTTATATTGCCATCATATCTATATTTTGTAATTGCCATTTATATCGAATAAAGAATAATATACAAAGTAAAATAAAAATAAATGATTTTTACAAAGGTTATAGAAATCTTTTTAGTGAGAATTTTCCTTTAAAGAAACAATTCCCCTACGAGAATATCAAGGTACATCACTATATTACATTTGAAATGGTGTAAAATTTTGGCATATGTTCTTAAATTTAAACAAACGTCAATTTAATTACTCTTTTAATTTATTTTTTGGTTTATTTTTTTTATTTTATATATCTTTTTGTAATTGCCATTTAAATTGTTTAGAAGCACCTACTACTAAACAATTACCCAATACATATGAGAAGCAAAATTTATTATATTCTAATTATTCATAAATTGATTTATTAAAGAAAAATTTAATTGTTCATTGTGCATTAATATGATATGTTTTTATTTATGATGATTTTTTTGGTGTATAATGCTAAGTTACACTATAATGATGATGATGATGATGATTAACCTCCGAGACCAACTTTGGCTTATTGGACATGATGATGATTAAGCTTTCCTAACTCACTATAGTTTTGACAAGTTAAGAGGTTAGAAAATTTTGTATTGTAACAAATATTTTGAATAAAGAAAGTAAAATATATTTAATTTTTTTTATAAAGAATATGAAAATAATAAAATAATAAAGTTAATAGACTGAATTAGAAAAAAAAAACGTAGAATTAAATTAAAATTAAAATATTTAATTTAATTAAATAATAATAAAATTAAAAGTAAATTAAGCTTTAAATTATTAATTAAAGAAAAAGAAAGGGTTAAAATCAAGAAACACCTAAACAATAAAAATAAAAATAATTAATAATTATGATGATAGAAAATAGTAATAAATAATAAATATTAGAAAAAAAAATTTAATAATAATAATGATCATAAAAATTTTAAAATTAAATTTAAAATTTATTTAAAATAAAAACGAAGTAAAATAAGTTTTAAATTATAAATAATTATGATAATAATAAATAGTTATATCTATAGGTTTTTATATCTTAGAATTTGGGGTGGATTATCATTTATGCTTTTCCTAGATTGAACTATATTAAAGGAGGATGGGACAAGTGTATCTATCTATGTTCACAACCCACAAGTTAATAAATAATAAACATTAGTAAAAAAAAAAAATCAATAATAATTAAGCTAATAAATAATAAATAATGAAAAAAAGGAGAAATACTAAAAACAAGAGCTACGAGCAGCATAGTCCCCGCCTTTAGAAAAATTAGACAAAGCATTCAATAGAATTTATTTTGAGACAAAATGAAAGTGCAGTGTGTAGATGGCAGTGTAGCAATCATTTCACCATATTGGCAGAGTTCACATTGTATAAACAAATAAGACACAAACATTCAATTAAATATGAAGATTTGAGTAGTTTACAAAATCTAGAGTTTGTGTGAACATTGATATGCCACACAAGTTGTGTTCAAGTTAAGTGGTTGTGATAGTGTACAATGTATAAACAAATAAGACACAAAGATTCAATTAAAAATGGAGATTTGAGTAGTTTACAAAATCTTTAGGAGTTTGTGTGAACATTGATATCCCACACAAGTTGTGTTTACAAATTGCGGGTTATCAATGCCTTAACTACCAATTGTCACATGTAAACTTGGATATTTTTTAATGTATTTTTGTATAATTGTTTATTTTGAATTTGGAAGCACCCATAAAATAAATCTTGACAACTCATTTTTCTCATATTCCTACAATATGAGAAGAGAACCCTTCCTCCTCCACCCCAAATTGTAAAATATAAACACATTAAATATTTTGATATTAAACACAATTGTTAAATTTAAATTAGATAATTTAGGAGAATTTAGTCATAGATTGAGATCTTGTGGTTGTAAATAAAAAATATTCTACTGTATTTAGCCCAAGCCCAAAATTACAGAGGACCAGACTGTAAAGTGATTCATTAAATTACAAACGAGCAATAGTAAAGTGGATGTGATGTAAAGTGCTTCATTAAATTACAAACAAGAAACAGTAAACTGGATGTGATAAGCTAGTCAATACCTTGAGTTTATCAAGAGTTTCTGGTGCTTCTGACGGGCAGTTGTCTGCCACGCTGAAGGCCCTCACAAAATTTTCTTTTGTTCCAACATACCCGACTGTTTCTTCTTGGATGTCCCTGATCCAGCTCATTTTCAGACTCCAACTCCAATTTATGTTCCTCCATATTCTTCCATAAACATTGAAATTGACTGTGTCACCCGTCACCATAGTCAATAAGCTTTAATTGCATCCAAAGGCACCTTACATTAATTCAAATACATGATTATCATTTACCTAGTAGAAAACATGTCAAATTTGTAAGGAAGCCACAATTTTTTACTATGGTGCGTGCAGAGAGCCCAAGGTAATCTATTTTCCAATAAAAACTCGACACGTCCTCTGCCCAAATGGATGCCTTTGGATGTTTACGTAGCTATTTTTCCCCAAATCAAATGACAGATGCAAATAATTTCAAACATTGTAATTATCATCCAATTCCAACTATGTTCCATGTCAAACATTGCAATTATGTCGATATTACGATAATGACAATGTCACAAAGTTGAATTTACATTCAAATCCAAACATTCTTCAATCTTGAACTTATTCATTCTTTTAGTCAAAAATAGAAAATTTGAAACTTTTGCAATGATTCCAACCCATTACATTTGTTATTAATATGTAGGTTTGAATATTTCTCAACTTATTTCATTCCATTTCAATTATAATCACCACATGGAATTGAGTTTTACCATCTAGCTTTGAATATTTCTCAACTTAATTCTTTCCATTTCAATTATCACAACATCACATGGAATTGGAACTCAAAGAGCTGTCATTTGACCAACCAATTAAATATTTACATTTATGTCTCCTTTGAATTGATTGAGACAACACAACAACAAAGTTGATATTACCATAATAATAGTAATGCGACCATGTTAAAATTACAGTTCCAAGTATTGACTGGTACATCTGCAATATTGGAACTTTCCCATTGTTAATTTTTGAAAACTAGTCATATATGCAATACTCAAATTTTCCCATTGTTAATTCTCGAAAACTAGTCACAGTAAATAAGATTAGGTGGGGTGATTTGATAGATGCAACCCTACATTTGGTCTAGCCAAGCCGATTTGATAAACGAGAAATGCCAATGTAAATTTTATGCTTGTCCGAAACTCCACATATGTACCTTCTCCTTCCAGTATGGCGAAATCCTTTACCTCAGCTGATGGCTCTATGGCTTGCTTTCAACAGTATGATACAATTGCAACTTACATGGGATGGCTTGATCTACTCTCAAGGCTTGAAATCCTGTAGTATTCATTCAATACTTGAAAGAAGTTTAAGTTTATGATTGAATGGAAAAGATGCATATTTTAGTGTTAATTTTATCAATCTGGACTGAATGGTTGATCTGTAATAACTTACCATGATAACCATTTCTGCTTATCTATGGTCTCAGAGTCAACAAAATTTACATCAACCACCCTGAATATTCCTTCTGTGAGTGTTCCAGTTTTATCAAACGCTATCACCTTAAGCTTCCCCAAGGCTTCCAGATACTTCCCACCTTTGATAAGGAGCCATGTTCTAGCAGCATGGGCCAACCCACAAGCTGTGGCAACTGGTGTTGAGATAACCAAGGTGCATGGGCAAGCGGTCACCACAAGAACTAAGGCTTTATAATACCACTTGTGAATTCCAAGCGAGCCATCAATACAAGGGGCTAATACCATTGCTAGAGATGCCACCACAATAAATGCAGGTGGCCACATGATATAATACTACCATGAGATGCTTCTGAACTATATGACTTATGAAAAATTGTTTTTCAAAAACTAAATACTGTCTACAAACTTGGAGTATAATATCTTGCAAACTTTTGCACGAACTCTTCGGTGGAGGAAGGCCCGAAAGACAACAAATGACCATCATGGCAAGCTGCAACTTGATTTTTTTACATGTACTATTGTTGCAAGTTGCAACTATGCGAGGGATATTTTCAAGGAAACTTTATGTGCTTAAATTTTGTAATTTCTGAGCAAAATGTCATTCATTAATGTTAACTTTTTTTTATCAAGAAGTGGCTCACTGTAAGCCAAAAATATCAATGAACATTTTCCCTTGTTCAGGTTATGAACCCGAATGTAATATCCAATTCCTTAGATTGACAAAGTTACGCACTACAAACATTTTACATTATCAATATTAGTTTTTGACATTTTCCTTATAACTCATAAAGAACAAGTAGACGTATGCAATCATTACTTAGGGTTTACTTTGTACTCACATGCCCTTTTAGCACAAGCCCTTGTAGCAATATTAGCATGCCTTTCCCTAACCTTAATATTATTTTCATTGCATGATCAACCAAGATTGTTGTTCACTAGAGAAAGCAAGGAGGTGATTTCACCAAAACCAAGGTGAGTGCTTCGATTATGTTGTGCTAAAGAAACTTGCCAACAAGGGGAAGGTTGGTGTCCTAGGCTCAATTCCTAGTATGTCCAATTTTCAAATTTGTATCAAACATGAATAGGATTCCTTAGCCCAAGTGTGGTTTGAGGGGGGGGTTTGTTGGAAATAAAAATATACACTTAAATATTGAACAATTAAGCTTGCATATTATGAATGTGCATGTTGCTTATTGTTAATGCAGTTTTCTAGCCAAAAGCAGGTCTTGGGCTTGATTATTAGAATTCCAAAATTTTGGTCAAATAAGTCTCTCATGAAAGGTTCTCTCACTCAAAGGCACAAGCATAATCAATATCTCATGGAAGGATCTCTCACTCAAAGGAACAAGCATAAACAATATCTCATGAAATGATATCTCAATCAAATGCATAAGAACAAGTATGCATTAATTGCTTTAGGGTGTCTTTGTCCTTAAATTCCGTTTTAGTAGAATCCCATGTAGAGATGAACATACTTCACCATAGTCCTAATTGTGATTCCCCTACATGATGAGACATGATTCTTGGTCACTAGACAAAACAATGAGGTTATCTTACCCTAACCATAGTGAGTGTTATGATTTTCTTATGGCCAAAGAATAAGAACTTGTTCTTGTGATATAATAAAAGCTAGTGGTTTCTAGCTTTCAATCTAGCACTAAATACTAGGATGCAATCATTTTTTTTGGTAGCCTTTGTTCTCACATGCCATTTTAGCACTATCCCTTGTAAAAATATGTGCATGCTACATCATAACACTACGTGTGATTCCCTTGCATGGTGATCCATGCTGGTAGATGGCTATACAAAGCAAGGAGGACATTTCACCCTAACCATAGATAGTGTTTTGATGTTGTTATGGCAAATGCGCTAGTGCTTGTGCTAGAAGGAAAGCTATCAGTTGCTAGATTTTCCTTTAGAAAATGCACAAGTATGCATTTAATTCAAAATTAATTTTGTATATCCTATTTACTTTATTTTGAGTTGATTATAACTGCATGATTTAAGCCAGTGTTCTTATTATATGAGCTATGTTTTTTCATATGTTAATAATGATATGTATATGATATGTCAGTTTTTAAGCCACGTTTGGGATCATTAATTTTGTGGTTTGCTAAATCGTGCAAATAGTCAACTAAGTTATGTTCTAAAGTTGTTAGATCAAAATATTTTGTTAGACGATATCCAAGACGGAATGATACTGTACAACAAACTTAGTATTTTGTGGGTCTCTTTCGAGAAATTAAATTTACAATAATGAAAGATGGTATGATATTAATATTTTGAAAATTATGGGCGCGTGTCGATGTTCATTTCCATTTGTTAAGGCTACACAATATCAATGTTTTATTCAACCATCAATGAAATGCGTACCTTCTTTGGTGAAATATTTTTAAAATGATATTATAAAAACATTTTAAAATTTAAATATATTTTTTTAAATTATGTTATTTTTAATAATAAAAATTTAATTATAATAAAGACAAAAAAATTTATAACATTATATTACCGTGTTTAAAGAGATGGCAAGATATCTTAATAGTATTAAGAATAAGATAAAATAATAACTTAATATAAAAATTATAATGCTCCATATTATATAACTATTTATTAAAGAAAATAAAAAATTAAACAATATTATCAATAATAATAATTTAATTTAGAGTTTAAAGTTTTAGAGTTTTTAGGTTTTTCTTTTTTTGTTGAATGTAAAAATATTGGTTGTATATTTATATTTGAATTGTATTTTATATCTATTTTAATTTATCTTAAAATATTAATGTTTGAATGTAAAAATATTGGTTGTATATTTATATTTGAATAGTATTATATATATATATATATATATATATATATATATATTTTAATTTATCTTAAAATATTAATATTTATTATTTGATTTTTAAATTTTTAAATGTAGCGATTTAGCTGCGTGCAACTCTTATTAGCTATATGTTCAGCGTTCGAGGGGAAGAAAGAGTTTGTTTGGGGCATTGGGAGGAAGACCAATAACGGAGCGGAATGAAAGTTACAATTACCTATCAATCTGCAAGAAAAAGACTACCATTGACTTGGATATTTATTCATGCACCATCCTTGAAATGAGGGGAAGTTCCTGGTGGGATTGGTGGGATTCCCCAGGATATGTATTTCATGGAAAAGAACAAAAAAAATTCCTGTGTGATACAAACAACAACCCTGAATTGAACATACATATAGTTTAGAAGTTTATTATTTTATTCATTCTTACTTCTTATAAGATGAAGGCATTTATGAAAATAGAAACACTTAGATTTATAAAAAAATAATATTTTAGAAGTTACGTGTCTCACTGTCTTGTGAATTTTTTATAGGCAACAACCTGCTAACCATGATAACATATCTACTCTGAAGTGACAAACTTTATGGAATGTAAAATGTCAGCAGGAATTGTTGTAAGCATGTTCAACAACTAAAAAATGGGAGCTTTCAAAAACTATGCAAAGAAAAACACAGGTATCAAGTCCCAAGAATTATAATTTTATTTCCATCAAAGCATTCCAACTGAACAAAATTACATTAGAAAAATTGAAGCAATCTAACTGTTTGTACAAAGTGTATAGAATGCATATTTCCTGACAAAGAGTGTCAATGTACCACCAGTTAGTGAGTTCCACAAACTGTCAAAGTGAATTATACTTACTCAATTGTAAATCGATTTTATCTTATGTGGTGTGTAACACATTTGAATTAAGGAGTGACAGTGGCCAAGATTGTAAGTTCAAAGTGATTCCTCAGCCAAAAGCGTCAGTGTTGCTTGTCCTTATGCTACAATGCTAATACAAGCATAATTGAGAATGTGCAACTGAATTGGCTCACCTCATCATGGTTTAAGGCTAGAAATATCTCTTACTCGACAAGAGAATAGTTTACTAGTTTTCCTGTGCCAGTATAGTGTAATATTGAATTGAAACCATTTGCATCAATAGGATCTAGGGCCAAAAATCTGTCATCTGTAAAGGATAAACCTTGCTGCTTATCTCTTCCATTTACTCTTGCAAGTTTCTCTATTGAAATTCCTGATCATCAGTCTATTTGTCACTAGAAGAAATACAACATTTGCACTAACTGCACATCATCAACTTGCACTTGAGAACTTGAAATTCTTGTTCTATTTAGAGGAGTTTGGTTTATTCCCAATGAACATTTGTATCCTTATTGAGATAGAAATACAACTTAACAAAAAGAGTAGAGAAAACGAAAAGACGATAGTACAACAGATAAGGACTGTCTTCCAAAAAATGAGGATTAAAATTTAAACGAATTGTGTGTGAATTTGCTTGTGGGAAAATAACATGGATTGGAGGTAGATATGCCATACGATGCAAGCGGGTTCAATTTGCATGCAACCTATATGATTCCTCTATTGATTCAGACACATCATGATTTTATCTCGATCCAGATGGAGCTAAAGGCAAACCTACCCCGGGTCAGTAATATTTGTCACATAAATCTATATATTGCCACCTAGAGTCAATAGAAAGAAAAGAAGAACACTGGATTTGTTGCTTACTAGATTTGCTTCTGGTGAATGTAGCCTTGTGTAACAAGCCCCCATAGGCTGTGAAGAACCTGCAATAATTAATTAATGCAAATACACGAGATATCAAAAATAATAGAACTTAGAATCACTTTTATATTGATCACGAGCCACTTTGAGGGGGCAACCTCCTTTGAGCAAGCTCAATACAATTAACTTCACGGTGCCTTCAATGACCTCAACACACACTTATATACTAAGTCTATGCCCAATACTATGAGTCAAAACCATGGGACATATAATATTACGGGACGACTTACAAAGCATATGCGTCCAATACTATGGGTCAATACCATGGGCTAACATAAACTATGGATCAACAAATGCTATGGGACGACTTACAAAGCATATGCATCCAACAACAATATACTAACAAAGTAAAGAGAAGGGTTGACACGGGTTCCTAACATCCTCTCTCCCTTAGAAAAAGCTTTGTCCTCAAAGCTTTGGTTGGGGAAATTGATGCAGAATCTGAATGAGTGGTTCCCCGGTAGCATCCTTGGGTTGCATTTCGGGCCACTGATGCCTTTGGAGTTTCTGGGAGGATTGCTTGGAAGGTTGTAGACAAAGAAGAACCATATCAGCTGCGTGAAAAGTGCACTCGGAATGGTGCTGATCAGCTTGTTGTTGTAGTCAAATTCTGGCCATGTGAAGATTGTCCTATAGAATGAGAAGAATCTGATCGTGGTTTCGAAGAACCGAGTCAATTGCCTGAACTGGGGAACTGCTAAGGGTGTATGGAAGAAGAACTGGCGGTATCTATCCATAGACTGCTTCATATGGTGTCCTTGTAGATGTGGTATTGTACCACCAGAGCACTTCTAAGAAATCCATAGAAATAGTTGGCCAAATCTATGTAGGGATGGGCAAGGGTTTGAGCAGTCCCGAAAGGAGTGTCGTTTCACCCTTGTTGACCTGGAAAGTATCGCAGTCAGACACCATCTGTTGAATTGTCATTTTCAGTCCCTGCCAAAAGAAGTTACATTGTTGTCGGTCATACATTTTGAAGAACCCAGAGTGCCCTGTTGATGAAGAAGCATGGAGTTCATGGAAGAGATAGCCCTGTTGAACATATTGCAACCAATTTGGAACAAGCAGAGATATAGCTGTAAGAGAAAATGGGTCATCAATTGTGCGAGAAGGAGCATCTGCCACCATATTGTCCTTACCCTTATTGTAAGTGATCGGATAGGGATAACCCATGTGTTGGATAACCCATTTCAGGTGTGTTGGGAAGGAGACCCATTGTTCCGGGAAATTTTTCAGACCCTGGAGATTAGTCTTGATGCAGAAATAATTCCTTAATAGGTATGGCTGCCACTTCTATATTGCATGAAAAATAGCCATCATTTCCTACTGAGAGGTAGATGTGGCTAAATTCTTACTGGAAAGGTCTCTTAGAGGCAGCAAGCTCATTGGTTCAGCAAAGACACTTGCATATCTATCCAAGGAAGTAGTGGAGATTGTTGGTGAGTGCATCTGAATGGAATGGAGCTGAGCGATGACACCATGTGAATTATTCTTAAGGATTTTTTCCAGGCGATGTGAACTGATGATGCAGAGAGACCTTGGTTGTAAGCCCATAAATTTTTGTTGTGCCCCATTGACTGAAAACTTCATCCAAAGTTCAGCAAAATCCCATAAGATGGGGCCAAGTGTGCGTAACCATTGTACACCCAAAACCACATCACATCCACCTAAGGACAAGGAAAACATGTCAGAGCGCAGGTTATAATCTTCCATAGAGATACGCACATTGTGACACTTCCCCTTGCAAGGTAAGGTGCCCCCATTGGCAACCATGACTTCAAAGTTGGAGCAAGGATGGACAAAACAATCAACCTGTTTGGCAATCCTATGGTCAATGAAGTTATGAGTGCTACTAGAATCAATGAGTATGGTAAGAGGGAGCTTCTTGAAGTATCCCCCTACTCGCATTGTTTGTGGGGTGGTGACGCCAGTTACAGCATGGAGAGAGATCTCGGGTGGGTCGTCCTGAGATGGGGTGTCAAGAGGTGGGTGTTGAATGTCGACCTGATCATCTACTGTATCTGGAGCTTCTTCATCAAGTTCTGAGGCAGGCGGAGAATCCACATCCAAGAGATAGAGCTTTTGTTGAACACATCTATGTCCCCGAGTGAATTTCTCATCACAATTATAACAAAGCCCATTTTCGTAGCGTGCCTGCATCTATGTTTCAGACAAATGCTTGATAGGAGTTAGTTGAGGAGTAGGCGTGATGGGAGGTCATTGGGAACCCATATTTCTGAAGGGAACAAAGGTGGGTTTGGAGCATTGTTGAGCTGTGATCTTGTCCTCTGCCAACTTAGCCAACCCTAGGACTTCCATCATTGTGTTGGGACATAACATTTTGACCTCTGAGCGGATTTCAGCCTTGAGACCACTGATAAAACAACTCCTGTAGAATTCATCAGACAATCCTTCTGCGTGATTGGCTAGTTTCTCAAATTCCTTCTGATACTCTCTCACTGTGCCAGTTTGGTGAAGTTTAGTGAGTGCTCCTGTGAAGTCATCAAAATCACTAGGACCAAATCGTGGCAAAAGGAGTTGGCAAAAATCTGTCCAGTTTGGGTCGGGATGAGCTTTGATGTACCAATGGTACCATTGAAAGGCTTCCTATTCCAAATCAAAGGATGCAAGTGGAACTTTCTGTACATCAAAAGTATTATGCAGACTGAAATATTGTTCTGCTCGGTATATCCATCCAGTCGGATCAGTACCATTGAAGCGAGGAAAATCAAGCTTCGGCCCACGAAAATTGTTGGAAGAAGAGAACCCGGTGGCTGCAAAAGATTCTGGCTATCGGTTATTATTCATGGCTGAATGCTGAAGATGGAGGCTGAGAAATTTTTCATCCAGATCTTGGAGTTTGGTTTGGATGGCTGCAAGTGCTTCCTCCATGGTTTTTGCTCCTGCGGGGGTGACAACCACAACCAAGAGGGTTTTTTTTTTTTTTTTTTTTTGGAAATGGATAGAAAAATATAAACAAAAGCTTATTTAGTAAAGGAAAATTTGGATTTGGGAAAACTCGGATTGGTAATTGGGGTTTGACTAGGATTTGGACACTTTCTGATGGACAGGGAGGCAAAAAATGGGGATTTTTCAGAAGCGGGGTTAAAGAATGAGAAAATTTGGTAGAGAGGGACAAAGAAGCAGAAGTCGGAAAATGAACTCTGTGGTAAAATTTGAAGGTGATTGGGTGAAATCTGAGGAAGTTATGGCAAACCCTAAAAATAGACAAATGTGGGATTTCGAGCTTTGGGAAGTGGAATTGGGGATAGGGTCCTCATAAATGAAATATGCAGAATGGGATTACAGGGGTTCCCCGAAAGTTTCAAGGGAAACATCGTGAAAACAAGGGAGATATGGAGAAAAAACTCACTTTTTTTTTTTTTTTTTTTTTTTTTTTTCAGAATGGAGCAGCTATGACTCGAAAGGGATCTGAAACAGATAGATCTGTAATGGCTCGAAAATGAGCGGAAACAAAGGGATCTGAAACGATGCCGAATGGATTGAAAATGGCTGGATCTGGAACGAGTTTTAGAATGGATCTGAATGGATGGATCTGAAATGACGCAGCAGTGATTGACAGCAGTTCAGCTGAAAATAGATATGGACCCCAGGTATGTGCGGCTTCCTAACAGTTCAAGGGTTTCACTCGGCTACTAATGCTATCTAACGGCTTGCATATTGGGGCAGTACCCCTCACTCCACGGCTCAAGTAAAACTGATAACCGCTTTGCCACAAACAACAGCTCTTGGTTTACCTCACGGGTGGGAACTAGTCAATCAGGTAGGGGTCGTTGCCCTTTTCGCTGGTAGGTCCTCTCAATGGGCCAGCTACTTCGGGGTTCCTGTGGTACTCCTCACAATGAGTTTTAGGGCTTATTCCCAAGTACTTCCCACAATTAATCAGATAGGGATTATTCCCAAATCCGAACCTGCAACAGATGCAAAAAAAAATTGGCAGAAATTTCACCCAACGAGCCCAAGAAAGTGCTCTGATACCAAATGTGAAGAACCTGCAATAATTAATTAATGCAAATACACGATATATCTGAAATAATAGAACTTAGAATCACTTTTATATTGATCACGGGCCACTTCAAAGGGGAAACCTCCTTTGAGCAAGCTCAATACAATTAACTTCACGGTGCCTTCAATGACCTCAACACACACTTATATACTAAGTCTATGCTCAATACTATGAGTCAAAATCATGGGACATATAATACTACGGGACAACTTACAAAGCATATGCATCCAACAACAATATACTAACAAAGTAAAGAAGAGGGTTGACACGGGTTCCTAACATAGGCCTTGTTAAGACCTCAGCTAGATGCTTAAAACCATTATTATTATAACATTTAGGGGAGCGATTCGAGAGTAAGCGAGGGAGTAAATAAAGGGAGACTCAGAAACGAGCTGGGGAGGATGATGTAGTGATCATATCCTGAAGTGAATTTGGATTTAGTGTTGCTTGATCAGAATCAGACCAGATTTGTAATGTCGTAAACAATTATTGCTGAAGCGGCACCACGGTAATACATAGGAGCCAAGCTATGATATCTTTCCTGTCCAGCAGTGTCCCATATCTCCAATTTCACACTGGTTTCATTCACAGCTAGTGTCTGAGAGAAAACACCTGCCCCTATTGTTGATTCCTACATTTAACAAACTTACAACATCAATAAACATTACGTTCCTTGCAGAAAAAATGGATGGAAATTGCTTATTATAGATTCAATACCTGATAAGCAAAAAATTGACCTTTGAAGAATCTCAAAACCAGGCTAGATTTCCAAACCCCCATACCACCCAAAAGCACCTGTCATATTATAAAACTGTCTTCAATTTTGCAAAGATGCTAAGTATTTTTAAACTTTCGCTAACTCAGAAAAAAAAAATAAAAAATGGCACTCAGTTGCTCCAACATTTGGTAAGTGTTCTAATCGTTTCTGAAAATAATGGTTTTATAAATTATGAGCAGGTTGATTATTCAGTCGATCCATCACTAGCAAAGCATAACCAGTAATAGTTCCTAGATTATCCAGTCGATCCAGCACCAGCAGATCCAATAGCAAGACTAGTAGCAACACCAACAACATATATATAAACTCCAGATCCAACTCCAGATTTAGAGCCGGATGTTCCATATACAAATTCATACTCAGCGACAATACTAGCTTCTCTACCACCAGCACCAACTTCTCTAGCTAGTTGACTGAGCTGATGAGATTGACCCAGTTGCTTACACTCAGCGGTTACACATAAAGAAGATTCCACCTGCTACTGTATTACAAAGACGGGCCTGTCTAGAAGGGTGACATGATGTGGGTCGGGACTAGGGGCAGCTGGATGTAGCTCAAGCTTTGACATGATGTGCGTCGGGACTAAGGGGCAGCTAGATGTAGCTCAAGCTTTTAGACTTCTTAGTCTGTACACTTGTAATCTGTGAAAATTCCACTATCAAAAAATATTTGGATACATTTGTATTTATAAAGTTAAGTTGTATTTTTATTTTGTTGTTATTTATTTTAATTTTCGTCAAAGATAAAAAATAGTCTTTTCAACCGTTTTCAACCAATAACAATTACACATCTATTAATATATTTTATTAAATAAATATAGTTAAATAAATTAATTCATCAAACATTGCAAATTTCAAATAATTTGTGCATAGTGACACAAATTAATACAAAAAGGTGGAACATATAGTCTCTTCCTACAGCAAGGAGTAAAAAATAGCAATTAACCTAACCAGGAAAAGAAACAAATTGGCAATGATAGAAAAAAAGAGGAAAACAAGGTTAAAGGTCCATGAAGATGTTTATATAGTGTTAGAAATAATTAGGTGTTTTGATTAAGATTACAAATTGTGTAGATAATAAGAACTCAAGATTAACTCATTTTTCTTATTTATTCAAAAATCATTTTTGTTAATTTTATAATTTGATACCTGTTACTATTAAGCTGGTTGATTCTTGAACTGGTATGATATGCGTGACTCTTTTCATTTGTCCAAACTAACATTACCGTTGCTAAGTTGCCTTGTTTGTTCCATCGTAGAAATAAGTTGTTCGATCAGGAACGTAGCCGGCACTTCCTTTTTGAAGTTTTTTTTATTGTATTTTTTGGGCAAATTCTTTTATTATGGCTGCAGAGAAACTGAAAAGCTTTAAAAACGAATTGAGTGCCAAATTTGAACAGTTATATCACCCCCAAAAAATAACTAGTTTGACTGGCAAATTAATTTGGGAATCTGAAGCATGCTCCAATTGCCTAATGTAAAATAAGTATTTTAATTATGTTTTAAGTCATTGGCAGTGAGAGTACTGTAATTATTTTTTTAAGCATACATCAACGGGGCAAAATTCCCAAATGAAAATTAATTTCTATTCTGATCATTACATAATTCATCAACAAAGTTTCGAATCAGACAAGATAAGAGGGCAAGACGCCGATCGACCAGGGTCCCGGCACAACGCAGCCCGGTAAGAAGCCACTTTATTACACAACTGCTTGCATCTAATTCAGTTATAAACGGCCGAGGGCAACCGTTCGTGGGTTGGCTCCGGGGAAATCATAAACAGCTCGTAGACAACGCCAGCCAAGCCGCCTCCGAGGAGTGGCCCGACCCAGTAGATCCAGTGGTTTTCCCACTTCCAGCTTACCAGCGCCGGTCCGAATGCCCTCGCCGGGTTCATCGAAGCCCCGTCAAAAGCCCCCCCTGCCAAAATGTTGGCGCCCACGATGAAACCAATGCAGATGGGGGCAATGGTGCCCAAACTGCCCTTCTTTGGGTCAATCGCCGTTGCGTACACTGTGTACACCAGTCCGAACGTCATCACGATCTCGAACACCAACGCCTCGCCCTTACCCACACCAGAAGACAACGAGAAGGCCGACGTCGACTGCACCAGGCCACGATCACAGCAAGTCAGAAACACGCAAGAAAAAGAGAGCTTAAGCTACGAATTAAATGAAGCGAAACTAATTGGCTCACTAGGCCGCCGGTGGTGAACTTGAGCAACAAGCAAGCAACGGTGGCGCCGATGAGCTGCGCAAACCAATAGAGAATGCCCCTCAGAAGCGTAATGTGCCCTCCGACGAGCCCACCAAAAGTGACCGCAGGGTTAACATGGCCACCGGAGATGTTGGCAGCCACGGCTACCGCCACGAAAAGCCCTAGACCATGCGCCAGAGCCATGGCAATCAACCCAGCCGGTGTTGTCGAAGCGTCGCTCGTAAGCTTGGCTGCAACAAATTCACACAAATCGAACATTAACAACAAGAGTAGACTCGTGAATCTTACAAAAATTAGAAATGAAGAGAATTACCGAAAGCCATGCCGGATCCTTCACCGGCAAAGACGAAGATAAGCGTGGAAATAGCCTCTGCGAGGGCGCCCTTAAGGGCGTCCGGCTGGGTGAGCTCCTCCGGCCTCCCGACTGCAAGTCCCTGGAACGGCATTATGCTTCTGATAACGATAACCAAGAACTGTGTTATTTCTAAAACCTTCAAACGATTCCAATGCCTCACCTGCTTTCTTTTTTGCATCCATTTCATCACACGATTTGCTTATATTGCTACCCAATTGCCCTCGCTATAGAGCTCCCGCCCTCGGGTGGCGACCGTTCGGTTCAGTTGCCCGCAGTGTCCTGGGCAGGCGGTACCGGCTTTATCATTTGCCCGCCAGAGCTTCCGACGGGCTCGGCTGCTAGCCTGCTTCGTCATCACAGTAAACGGTAAGTAGCTTGATCGACACGAACCGGTATTATATGTACGAATCTCGATTAGCGGATCTTGTCACCTTGCCAGAATCGAAAGTGCTTTCCAACCGGGAGATTTTTCAATATTATTCAGCCACATGTCTATGAACTAACTTTAGAATATTATCTTCTTGGGGTAAACGTTGTATACCATGATGTTAAGTACAATTTTTGGATAAGTGTGAGGAATCTTGGATAGCCTTTTCCACTAACATTTACACATGGAGTGCATTTTACACCACCTTCTATGCCACTTTCAAACCATTTGACATAACACTTAATGCTTGCACGCTTGAGTATAATTTTCAAGGTCAATGCTTGGTGTAAGGTCTATTTGTTGGGAGTTGAGTTGGCTGTTAGATTCACAAGGTGTAGGTGTAGGTGTATATGATGGAAATGTGTTACTATTCTAGTTAAGGATATGTCAAGAAGTTGTTAGACCATGTCACGAAATTTATTGGGAGCGGTGAATATTATGTCAACAATCTCTGCTGCAGTGTTATCCGAGTGAGTTTTGAACCCGTGACCCCACTCTAATACCACTTGTTGGGAGTTGAGGTAACCGTTAGATCCAAAAAGCAGACTTAATAAAAATCCAATACCATTCCAGTTAAAGATTTGCCAAGAAACCATATCTCAAAACACACAAGGAGCATTGAACATTATACCAACAATATTAAATCAATTATGGATATATTAATGATGCTTCTATCCAAGGAAAAAGAGATGTTTTTGCCAACAATTTTCTTTGTGAGTTAATGGTTCCTTAATCTAGATGTATACGCCAACAAATGATTCCTTGATTTTTGCATCGATGGGGGTCTAGTCGATTAGTATGACAAAAAGGATTCAAGGGAGAGGACGCTTATGTCCAATTTTTTTTTCTGTGGCACTTCTCTAGTATATATACTAGAGCCTGGGTAGGAGTTACCCTTGTCATGTGGATACAATAAAATGTAGGATGACAATGTGGATTTTGAGTTTCCACCATAGGAATAGTGTGGATTTAGAGTTTCCACTAGAGGAATATTTTGACACTCTTGGTATTTACCTTTTGTTTAAAGAATTGGTGTTTTATTATGATGCCGACATCCATGAAGGTAATAAGAATTGAAGGCTACAAATCATTTTTTTGGTTAAAGATTATTTTGTTTTCGTTTTAATATTTGAGCAAATCAAGAGACATTGTGTGATGAATAAGGCAGAGTTGCGATAACACAGACGCATGTAATGGGATGGATGAGCCAAATGTGGTGGTGGTAAACTGAGGTATAATAGTGGGGTAGAGGATGAAAGGCAATGATGGGAAGTACTGTTAGTAGTAGTGGGAATGATTCATTGTAGTGTAAGAAGGGAGAAATCTACTACTATTGGAAACATAATGACAGGAGGTCGAACACGTTGTGGGGAATAGGGTATGATGGGTGTGAGGTGGACTCTATGTTTGCAACTGGGAGATCGATATGTGGATGGGTTGGTCATCCATGCTATTACAAGGTGGAGAAGATGTGAGAGAGAGACCATGACTCTACCAACTATGCCACATGCGATACTTAGGTAGTATGTAATGAGGAAATGGGATGAGGACTTGTGATCGCCAAGACATGTCTAGAACACGTGAAATGAGGCCAGCCATGAAGTAGGCCAATTATTGAGTGTGTTGAGTAAAAAAGAAAACCCCAATATGATTGGATGGATAAAGGTAGCACACACCAAGAAGAGATAATAATGAAATATGCCAAGCCAAATGCCCTCTGATAAATAGTGATATGGCATGTCACCAAGCCTAAGTAAATAAGTGTGGCATATGATGAGATGGCATGCCACCAAGCCTAACTAAATCTGTGTATGATACATGTGCTTGCCACATGTCATTCATGGATTGATGAGGCATGAGGTGCAATATTTTAAGGAGGTGGATACTCAAAATTGAGTGGCAATATCCTTTTTTGTACTACATGGCACCTCATTGAAAAGTGCATAGGAAGCTTCATGGCAACTTCTTGTAGAACCCGT
Source organism: Larix kaempferi (assembly GCA_027924585.1). Taxonomy (NCBI): domain Eukaryota; kingdom Viridiplantae; phylum Streptophyta; class Pinopsida; order Pinales; family Pinaceae; genus Larix; species Larix kaempferi. The sequence continues at coordinate 4,606,527 of BSBM01000291.1, forward strand.
TTGAGTAACATTTACACTTAGAGTGTATTTTACACCACCTTTTGTGTCACTATTGATTTGGATTCTTTAGCGAATGAAAACAAGGTAAAAAAATAAATGGAGACAGGCATGAAGATGCTCTAGAGAGCATAGTAGTACAGTAAAAACCCAAACTCTATTAATGAATGCAATAGAAAACTCTATAAAATGCAAAGCAGTATAAACGAGCTAGAATGTTGGTAGTTTATCTCTGAAGAGAGATGTGTTGACTAATTCCTATTCACAAGAAGACAATACAAGAGGCCAAAAGTTCCTTTTAACATAAAATATGATGCCCTTAAACAAGGAAAATTTTAAGAACCCCCCTTAAATTTTTATATATAATAAATGGGTGAATCCCATGATATATAGAAAAATATGAAGGCTATTTTATCAATGTTATATTATTTATATGTAATTTTTTAGCGAATCTCTCATTAGATTATATAATCTTGTAAAATCTTGACAAATCTTTCACTAACTTATAAAACCTTGCAAAATCTTGGCGAATCGTTCACTAAATTATAAAAGCTTGTAAAGTCTTGGCGAATCTTTTACTAAGTTATAAAATCTTGTAAAGTCTTGGTGAATTTTTTGAGAAAGTAAAAACCATATATAGTAATAAGAAAACATATACAAAAAATTCTAAATAGGAGATCAATCTTAATAAACCATCACATAATAAGCCCTCTTTTGGTGGTAGTTTGGTACCTCACTCTAACTATCACATTACATAGAAATTCACCATACTCGAGGAATATTCTTGGAAAACAAGAATGAAATTTTTCATCACCATGACAAATAGAATCAATGTTAATACGAGGTCCCACTAACACCTTGATCCTAATTTAGCTCTCCGTGCTATTACAAGGGCCCACCAACACCTCATTTATGCACAGACCTTACCAAATTAGAGGGTTACAAATTCTAAATGTGTATTGTTTATTTCAATGCACTTGGAACTATTTTAAAAAATAATTGCCACTCTATATGGAGTGCAAATTTGTGTTCCAAGTTGGCCAACAAATGTTTATTCAACCAAATATTATCCATATGCTTCCAAACCTAATTAAAACCCAACCTCATTATACATGATATTTTTCCATGCAAAAATAAAAAAAATGCAAGTCATTGACAATGTGGTGATGTCAAGGCATTGGTTCAAGTCTGTAAATCCATGAAAGAAAGGTTGCAAAACTATGGAAAAGCTAGCAGAAGAGTCATGAGGTAGATTGGACTGAATCTAGGACTGCTTTTACAAATACAATAAACATAGTAAACAAAGTTCCAGGCTTCAAGCAAAGATTGTATTCTTTTATAAGGTTTCTACAAACTACTAACAACATGCAAGTTGAAATAAAGGTTTCCAAAGAGCCTCCAACAACTTCCATTTATGGAAACCGAGAGTGAATGGGAGCTACCTAGCGATTTTCGTGGGCAAATAGAGGTTTAAATCGATTTTTAGAGGGGCAAATTTTCTTTTTTAATCTCGGCTCCCCATTTTAATTTTGATGGGGCTAATCTCTTATTCAGTAAAAATAAATAAATAAATTGTGGGCTAATCATACCTTACGGGTGTTTAATAAAAAAATAGTCCATTAAAAATTTAAAACCCCTAAATTTAGCCCATGGCTAAGATTAGCCCCTAAAATTTTCCATGCCCTTAATGTTGAAGAATGTAACTTCAAAATATATTCTTATATGTTTCATTTGTATTATTTGTATTGTACTTCCTTAAGGAATTATTATTGATGTAATTGATCATGTAAAATTCATTGAAAGAGTCAATGTAAACCCTAATTGTTATGTCGGCCTAGAAAGATCCAGAAAAGAGTATTTTTTTGTTAACTGGACAAGTCGACCCTGTTAGGAGAGTCAAGTCAGCCCTGTTGGGGAAAAAGTTCATGTCACTAATTAGTATAAATGAGAAGATCGCCCTCCTCATTTGGTCACCTCACTCACTCATCAAGTTTGCATGAGTAGAGAGATAGAGTCATAAAGAGTAGCTGCTTTTGGAGTCTTCTTGTTTTGGGTTATTGCAAGATGAATACTATTGTACATTCTTACGAATCTATATAGAAGAATTTTGTTGGGTTTTCATGCCCCACGAGGGTTTTCCTAGGATAAATTATTGTGTACTATTGTCTATGTTGTGCTTGTTTATATTTCCTCGATCCTTATTGTTATTGCATTTAAAATTCTAACATGGTATCAGAGTTGGCCTAAAAGAAAACATTGGGCAGCTGCTACTACTACTAGAAGTGAAAACTAGGGTTTCTCTTTCCAGAATTTTTTCTCCATAGATTGGATGAAAAATAGGGTCAAGGAAACTCACCCTACTAGGGCACATCTTTCTGTGGTGGTAGAATTCAGATTGAAGAACTTTCATTTTTGGGCCCACCACTATAGCTCGGAAAACTAGGGCATCATGTTTTTGGAGGAGCAGTACATAGATTTGGAAGAAAATGAAATTTACTCAACTCGCCTTAGGAGGGTGCATCTTTCTGTGGAGGCAGATTCCGGATCCAAGAATTTTCAATTTTGACCTAATTCTACAAAAACTGCACCAATTGCAAAAATTAGGGTTTCCAATTTTTGGTAGTTCTATCCACATATTTGGATGAAATAAGGGTCTACTCAATTCGCCTTGGGGAGGCACACATTTTCCTCCAATTAGTTTCTCAATATCTCGACATTGAGAAATTAGGGTTTCTCTGACAAACCCTAGCTCATGCTACAACCATATCTCAGAAATCAGTGCTTGGTTGGAGTATCTCATTTGGTAAGTTTTACTATCTCAATTTCCATTTGAGGTTCCCATTTATCAATTTTATCAAGATGACAAATCACACTAAGCTTGAGGAGAAGCTTGAAGGAGCAGACAACTTATGTTCCTGTAAGTATAGGGTGATGCTCATTCTAGAAGAGAATGAGTTGGACAATTATATCAAAGAAGAAGTTGCGGAGCTAGAGGGAGATGATGACAAATTCAAGCATAAGAAGAACCTGGTAAAGGATAAGAGGATCATTGTTGAGTCCATCAAGGATCACTTGATCCCCCACATCTCATCTCTGTAAACTCCGAAAGAGATTTTGATGTACTGAAGAGTTTGTTTGAAGGAAAGAACATCAATAGAAAGATTACCTTGAGAACTCAACTCAAGGGTGTGAAGATGCAAAGCAATGAAAGCATTCAAGCTTACTTCACATGGGTATCCCATATTAGATATCAACAAGAAGCTATTGGATACCATGTTGAGAATGCAAAACTTGTAATGACCACCTTGAATGGTATTCCAAGATCATGGGAGTCATTTATTCAAGCAATATGTTCCAGAAATAAACTTAGCAGATTCAATGCACTTTGGGAAACTTGCACTCAGGAAGAAACAAGGATTGAAGCTAGAGAAGAGAATTTAGGTGAAGAAGATAATCAAGCTCTGGAAGCTCATGCTAAGAAAATCAAGAAAGAAGATCATCATCACAAGTCTAGAAGATTCCACAAGGGTCAAAGACCTCCCAAAGATTACTCAAACTTCAAATGCTACAATTGTGATTAAATGGGACACATTGCCAGAAACTGTTCGAAGAATAAAGGCAACAACAAGAAAGGAAATCAGAAGAGGCATCATGCTCATGTTGTGGAGGATGATGAACCAGTAAAGAAGAAATAAAGGGAATATTTCTCAAGTGATGAAGAATATGTCCTGAACTTTTGAAGAGAAAGAGGGATGCTTGTTGAAAACAAGCATTGGTTCATGACACTATGGAACAAAGTGAACTATGGAATAGAATGTTTGCATATATACAAGGCTTTACCGATCGTAAGAAAAATGGTGATTGGTCTACCCGAGATCCAAACAAAACATGAAGGGATATGCAAAATATGTGCACGAGGAAAGAACGTGAAGAGTTCAAGAAGTGATATCAAAGCAAAGGAGTCTTTGAATCCAGTACATGCGGACAAAGGATGAAGACTTCATAAAGTTCCAGACTAGATGAAAAAGAATATCAAGGTATTTAGAATCGGATGATGGAGTAGAGTACGCTTCCAAAAACTCCCGTAACTTCTGCAAGGAGGCAGAAACCAAGAAGGAGCCTACAAAACACACATAAAAGATAAGTATTTACTGTCATTTGAATTCTTGATTATTTTGAAGGATATTGATCATAGCAGTTACTTGTAGATCTGTGATACAATTTTCTTTTATGCACTTATATATGACTAAGATTGACTAGCAGTAGGCTCATGTAGTGCCTGTTATGGGTAAGTGGCCTATAGTGCTACCAACATCTCATGAGCCCTAGTTGGAGCTATTATAGGATGGAACCTCTTTGCTAACATGATTAAGATCAGTGCATGATCTTAATAATATGTTTTGGTAGAGCTGGAAGGCATCTAGATAGTTACTGTGTGTATACAGGATATGGATGAGTGTTGTGCGAAAGCATTGGCTAAACTGCATTAGTTACATGAATGTGTACATTTTGCATAAGAAGTTTTCATTACATAGAAGGTTACTAATCATATGACTAAATTGGATTTGTAGGAAAGATCGTGTGCTATGACCTACAAGAGAAGAATGATAAGACTTGTTCCAAATAACAAGTGATAAAAGTTCAAGCAAATTTACAAAATCAAGTGTACTATAGAAGTATAGGGCAAGGTTCATGGTTTCTCTTAGAAAGAGGGAGTCACTCATGATGAGACGTTGTTGCTTCTGTAGCAAGACGCATTTCAATTAGAGCTATACTTGTGATAGCTGCAGTGATGAAGTGGAAGGTACACCAAATGGACGTGAAGATAGTTTTTCTTAATGGTGTAGTAGAAGTGAGGCACATGATAGGCAGACTCATTTGTGCAGAATGAAGAAGGCCTTGTACGGTTTGACATAGGAACCCATGATGCAGTGTGGCAAAATCCAGAGGAAACTTTCCTGATTCAAGGAAAGTATGCGATAGAGATCCTGGAGATATTCAAGATGATGGATTGCAAGGATATGGCCACACCTATGGCATGGAATTTGAAGTTGTTGAGTGATACTTCTTCAGAACTAGTGGATGCCATGGTATATAGGAAGATGATTGGTTTGTTAATGTACTTGATGAACATGAGGCCATATTTATGCTTTGCGGTGAGCACTCTGAGTCAGTATATGCTATAGTCGAGACAAGTTCACCTAGTTGCAACAAATCATGTGCTGAGGTACTTGAGGGGTATGGTTGATTATGGGCTCAGATATGCATCAAATTAGAAGATTAACTTGTAGGGTTGTGTTGATGCAAATTGGGCCAGGAGTGTCACGGATAGAAAGAGCACATTATGGTGTTGATTTAGTTTGGGATCGGGTATGATCTCATGGTTTAGTAGGAATCCGAAAAGTGTGGCATTCGGTACAGCCGAAGCCAAGTATATGGCAGCTTGTTCGGCAAGATGCAAAGAAGTATGGCTTCAAAAGTTGCTTGCAGGATTGTTCGATCTCGAGTTAGAGGTGACTTGTATTCTCCGTGACAACTAGAGTTTTGTGAAGTTGTCTGAGAACCCGGCGTTTCATGAAAAGTCGAAGCACATGCAAATCAGGTATCACTATATCCAGGATATGGTGCAGAAGGGAGTATTGAGGCTCCAGTATATAGCAACAGAGGAGCAAATAACCGATGTGTTGACCAACCCGCTGTCGAGAGTGAAGTTCAAATACTTCAAGGACAAGCTTGGAGTGGTCCAGATCAAGAGGGAGTGATGAGCTCAGATGAGGTAGTAGGTAGTCATGGGCCATATGACGTAATTGATTCTCCTAGGATACGATATGATCTGGACGTGTGGTGAGGTAACACAGGTGGATCTCCTGGGTTGAACCCACCAAATGGCTTGCTCGGTTCATGGAAGAGGACAGTTGCATCTAGTATGAAAAATGACTAGCTCTGCAGGACAGTTTCATCTAGTATGAAAAAGGACTAGCTCTTCAAGACAGCTTCATCTAGTATGAAAAAGGACTAGCTCTACAAGATAGTTGCACCTAGTATGAAAAAGGACTAGCTTTGCAGGACAGTTGCATCCAATATGAAAAATGACTGGCTCTGCAAGATAGATACATCGAGTATGAAAGAGGACTGGCTCTATACATGTGTGCATCCAGTATGAAAAAGGAGTCACTCTATAGGATAGTTATGCCCAATATGAAAGAGTATTAGCTCTGTATAGATGTGCATATAGTATGAAATAGGACTGGATTTGTAGGATAGCTACATCCAGTATGAAATAGGACTGGCTCTGTAGAGAGGTGCATCCAGTATGAAAGAGGAATGGCTCTACAGGATAGCTACATCCAGTATGAAAGAGGATTGGCTCTGTAGAGTGGTGCATCCGGTATGAAAGAGGACTATCTCTGTAGGATGGATACATCCAGTATGAAAGAGGACTGGATCTGTAAAGGTTTGCATCTAGCATGAAAGAGGGCTAGATCTACAAAAGAGTTACATCCAGCATGAAAAATGGATAGATCTGTAGAAAGTTACATCCAACATGAAAAAGGGCTCGCTTATGTAGAAAGTCACATCCAACATGAAAAAGGGATGGCTTTGTGGAGAGTTGCATCCATCATGAAAAAAAGGTTGGTGTTGCAAGATTAGATACATCCAACATGAAAAAGGGTTAGCTCTGCCAGAAAATTCTTATGATATATAGATTCAGGAGATGTTAGATGTCAATAGTCAGAGTACAGAAGTGCAGCAACTGGAAGTCGATGGTGATGATGATAGAAGAATACCTTCCTTGTTAAGAGGGAGTGTTGAAGAATGTAACTTTGGAAGATATTCTTATTTGTATCATTTGAATTATTTGTATTGCTTCCTTCAGGAATGATTATTGATGTAATTGATCATGTAAAATTCATTGAAGGATTCAATGTAAACCCTAATTGTTATGTCGACCTAGAAAGATCCAGAAAAGAGTATTTTATTGTTAACTAGACAAGTCGGCCCTATTAGGAGATTCAAGTTGGCCCTGTTGGGGAAAAATGACATGTATTTAATTAGTATAAATGAGTAGCTCACCCTCCTCATTTGGTAACCTCACTCACTCATCAAGTTCGCATGAGTAGAGAGATAGAGTCATAAAGAGTAGTTGCTTTTTGTTAGAAAAATAGGATCACAGAGGAATAACAATAAACAAGATGCAAATATAAATCACATAAAACACATTACAAGAGAGACACCAATATAACATGGTTCACTCAAGATGGGATACATCCACACATAAATTGCCAATCCTTATTATTATTCCATCCAAAAAATGAAGGGATACAACCTACAGCACATCCGCTGCAACTTCCTCTTCACTCTCTCATAGTCTCTCTCACACAATCATAGAGATCTTTACAATGCTACAATACACAGTCATGTTTCAATTCCTTCCTTTTAAAGAGGGATTACCATGGTAAAATACTATGGGACACCCAATATCATGAGCTTGTAAATCATCCATTATTGACCAAGTCATGACTATGAAATTACAACATTTTACAAGGCATTTTTTCTGAAATTTTCGCTACCCCCCATGACGACTATTTTGGGGGGGAAATCCCCCCCAAACCCCCCAGTCATGGGTTGGGATACATACATGACTGAAACATGAACTCTGAACAAGGAAGATCAGGCTCCACAACCAACACTTTTGTAGTCTTCTTTTTTTGGGTTATTGCATGAGGAATATTATTGTACATTCTGGAAAATCTATATAGAATAACTTTGTTGGGTTTTTCTGCCCCACGAGGGTTTTCCCAGGCCATAAATTATTGTGTACTATTGTCTATTTTGCGCTTGTTTATATTTCAGTGATCCTTATTGTTACTTCATTTAAATGCAAAAACCATAAATATCCCTAGGAAATGATGTGACAAAAGGAATGTGGGCCCCAAGGAGGTTAGTTAATATGGAAACTTCCCAATGGCACAACTTCTACATACAAACTCCATTTACTGTGTTTTTGGGACCATTACAATCTTAATTTACTCTCTATGAGTTTGGTGGACCACATAACTAAACATTTTGTGCCTTGCATCAATTTCCAAAAATGCAAAGGAAATTCCTAAAAAACACTTTGAAAGTTCATGCCTTGAAAAACTATAGTAAAACTACCATGATTTGGAACCTTTATGAATGTGGAATAGATGAGTGGCCACTAATATCCAATTGGATTAATCATCCCCACTTAGGAATCTATGGTACCCATTACATCAAGTTCCTCCATAAGATGGGGAGACGTTTGTTGAATTTGACTCCTTGTGAGTCTCTTCCGTTAATGAATAAGTTGTCTTGCTTTGACAACCCGATAGATTTGGATGTTTTGATAATAGGATCTATTTATCTTGGTTTCCAAGTTATGATCATCTATCAATTGCTTAATGAAATCAAGATTGAAGTTTACAGGGGCCAAATTCGTGGCCATTTTAGAGGTGTCGTAGAAAGGTGGAAAATATGGTGGAATCAGTTCCACATTAAAATACAAGGTGCAATCCAAGGAAAAGGGGAATAGTTAATTCAAAATAATTCTCACCCACAACCTTGGTGATGATGTGAGGAATGTATCAGAGTGTGTAGAGATTCCAATGGGGTCCTATGAGGTTCTTTTTTCTACAAATGAAACCATACCTTATCAAGTTATATTCCATCTAAAACTTTGTGGAACCCGATGTTGATCGTGGTGTTGGTTTTACTTGGCATTTTATTTTTACGAAATATCATGAACTTCTTATTGCATGTGTTGGACCCATTCAACAAATTTGGCTACTCGATAAGCCTTGGTCTGAGCAGGGGAGGATTCTTACTATGTAGATGTAATGGGTAACACTATATCAATTAGGGATAATGGCTAGAGTCCTAATCACATTGGAAAAGGGATGCGGCTAACATAACTATGAAGGGATTTGTTGTATCTATGTTGAACATAAGAAAGTCTCTATGATCCCATGTATTTGGATGTTTAGAGCTATCATATTATGTCCATCTATTTGGGGGTGGAAGGAAGTTGATTTGGTAATCTTGGTGTCCATCATAAACCACATGCTGGACTAGAAAATATTTAGGAGCCTACCATCTTGATATAAAATAATTGTTTATGGTATCCCAAAGTGAACCCAAACACGATAAAAAAAGAGCTTAGGAATGGCCTAAGTTTTGATGCACTTCTTATACAGTCAAAATGACCATCTTAGAGAACCGATTAACAACCACAAATACATATTCATTGCCATGCATGGTTGAAGATAGGTTAGACATGTAGTCTATGGATATAAACTCCTAGGGTTCATATCAGGTAGGTAGAAGAGTGTACAACCCCTGCTTCTTGATGGCAAGTTTGGTGATGTCATTAGTGGTGCACGATATGCTATACATATTGACATCTTGTCAAATATTTGGCTAGTTGAAGTACTTTTGTAGCACTACCAGTTCTTTATCCACTTTGAAATTTCCTTCCACCTATATACAATGTACCTCCCAAATCACCTTCTAACGCTCACTTGAAATAGGTTACACATAGATGGATGAAATGGCATAAAATTTCATCCTAAATATGAAGTTCTAATACTAGTTTTCCTACACCTAGTGTCTAATAGGTAGAAATGAAGTCAAAGTTGTTGTCATATAGTTGGGACCACCTAAAGGTCTCATTTACACAAGATTTGAGCATTGTAGTTATCACCACAAAAAAAAGGTTTGATGAAGTAGTATGTAATGAAATTTGTGCTACCCTTCTTGTACTTTATGTTTAGGTGGAATTGTTGTAGGTACACATACCAATTCTAATGGAAGTTGTTATATAACTTCTCCTATTTCTACATGAACTAAAGAGGCTTATGATCAATGTGGATGATCATATTCTTACCTACGATGTAATGCTTCCATTGGTGACAATCCTACATAATGGCGTACATTTCCTTGTCATATGTGCGGTACCTGGGAACCACATTAGAGAGTGTCTCATTATGAAGGCCACCCAATGTCCTTGCTAAGTGTGTATTGCACCAACAGCATAATCATAAGCATCTATATCAATCTCAAATGGTTGTTATAGGTCTAGTAGAGTGCATATTAGTGTTAAACAAATATATTGTTTCAAATCCTTGAATTCTTTATGTTGTGACTTAGACCAAATGAACTTGTACTTGGCCCCACCCTTGGTCACTTGGTTGAGGGGTGAAGTGATATTAGAGAACCCCAACACAAACTTGCAATAGAAGTTGGCAAGGCCTAAGAAACTACAGAGATTTGTTAGAAGTGTCAAGAATGGTCAATCATGTATGAATTGGATCATGGATGGATTCACATGCGCATGTCCATCCATGATGTATCCTATATACTGGATTTTGTGCATGTTGAATAAAAATTTCTATAGATTGGAATAAAACTTGTGTTGTCACAGGGTGCTTAAGATTCACTAAATGTGCTACAAATGTTCTACCCACGTTTTGTTAAAGATCAATATATCATCCAATATACAACCACAAAATAATTTTTGAATGGTTACAAGATATCATCCATGATCCTCATGAACATTGTTGGAGAATTGGTCAAGCAAAAAGGCCCGACCAACACTCAAAATTGTCTTCTTCATACTTGAAGGTTGTTTTTCATACATTAGTTTGTTGAATAGGTACCTAGTGGTATCTTGACTTGAGATAAATATTACTAAAAATCTTGGCACCCTTTAGATGATCAAGAAGATCGTCAATTCGAGGGATTGGATATTTATTCTTGAGTATGATTTTTTTTAGAGCCATGTAATCAATAAGAGTTTCCATGTCAAATCCTTCTTAGTATACACCAACACAATTGGGATCCCACAAGGTGAGGAGTTGAGTGGAATGTGGCCCTTTTAGATTCAAGTTCTTGAATCTGACATTTAATTTCTTCATTCTCTAAAAGAGAGCATCCGTATATTGGACCATTAGTAAAAGGAGCTTAAGGTATCAAATCAATTGAATATTTGACCTGGAAATGAATGTAGAAACACCACTATAGGTGAAGTAAACATATATTTGTATTCTTCCACTATCTTGTCCACTTTTTTCTATTGTGTATAGAGATCTTGCGCAAAGGTTGTGATAGTTTTAGTTATCTTAGGAGGAAAATTTTACTGGTTTGAAAGATTTCCTTCCTACATTTTTTGTTGAGATCAAGGAAACCACAGTAGTCGAAACTACAGTAGTCAAAACTACATATGGTACCATCTAATATAGGTTATCCAAAGTAACAAAGTTTCTATGAGACATTAACTTGTAAACAACATAACAATTCCACATATAGGGTTTTTCTAAATAACATCACAAAATTGAAGTGGGGAAACATCACACATTCCTCATATTTGAAGGGCTTGATGTCATAGGGCAGTCGATATTGTTAGATTATGGATGTATTGTCCTTGGCTAAACAAAAATATGGTGTATGTTTATTGGTGTGGTGTTGTCAACAACTTTAGTCTCTTGATGACCTCAACTGAGATTGAATTTTTTTGGATACCTTTGTCAATAATTAATGTAGTGGAGTCCCCTTCACCCACATCTATGAATGGAATATGCAACCACCTTCCTCATGCTTCTCTATCTCTTCTAGTTGAATCTTTCAATTGCGATGGTAGAAATGTGTTCTACATCAATGATCCCTTCAAATAAAAATCACTGCTTTGAGTGACATTCATCACTGTTGTACCAAGGGATTTTGTGGAGCTCGCACCATTTTCTAGTTACATCCTGCTTCGACTTCCTAATACTCCTCTATTTTTGTGACTTGACTAGTAGTCCTAAGGTTTGATTTCCTTTCTCGTGATTTCCTTTGTGAGTTAGGGATGTTAATGCAAGGACAAGCCTGATAAACACTTGATAACACCCTTGAAAACAAAGGGGAAAGTGGGAGTAATACAAGGTCAAAAGGATACAAGGCTAACAAACCAATGGGTTTATAGATGGATAATGGTTAATACACCCTTAGATGAAAGGAGCACCATAGTCAATTTAGATTTTGAAGGCCAAAACTATACTAAAATAAATAGAAAATGTTGTATGTATGTATGCAGAAAATAAATGGAAAAATGTGAATATACATTTAGATAAATATGCTAAGGAATATGGACATTGCACATGCAATATATGAATTTTTAGCATGGTTAACAAATTGTACAAATCAAATAATTAATGCTTTGACAACCACCTCACAAGATTAGAATAGAAAAATAATGCAACACCCCATTTTTACCCCAACATGTAATGATGTAAATATGCATATAATGATGAAATGACTAGCAGTCGGACAAAAATGGTATAGTATGACCAAGATGATCTAATTATGTACATTTAATGTTTAATATAAAAACCATGACTACTGCAGACTAAGAAGTAAAAAGAAGAGATAGGGGGGCTATGATTCCATAAGAGGGGAAAATGAGAAGGTGGTTTAAGGGGAGGAGATCACCCTAGTGACTTATAATTTTAAGTCATTATCCTTTTATCCTGAGTTTATTAATTCCTCTTTATTAAAGTGCATTAGCCATAACCTTGAGTTAATTATCTTAAGCTTGATATTAGAGGGGGAAAATGTTAGCTTCCCATGCATGCCACTTGGTTAGTTCTCAAAAAGTATACAAATAATTGAAAATTAGTTCATTCAAACATTATTCTGATCATTGAGCCATCACCCTATAGTAGAGTTGGGAGCTATACTAGAGGATAGTGAGTAAAGATTTGTAAATGTAAGGTTTTCCATTACACCAAAACCTGTAGATGTTGATGAAAATTTGAAACCAAGCATAATTTTCTATTACCAGGAGTGGTGGATAGTCCACATTTTTATATTCCCAGAGGTGCGACAGCTATACCATGTGGTTGTACTGATACTCCAACACCCCCCCTTCGGTGTAGCTTGGGGGAATTGAACATGAGACCTCAGCTCTAATACCATGTAACTTGGTTTTTCATTACACCCAAACTTGCATATGTTGATGAAAATTTGAAACCAAGCACAAGGTCCTATTACCAGGAGTGGCGGTTAGTCCACATTTTTATATTCCCAGAGGTGCAGTGGTTATACCATGTGGTTGTACTGATACTCCAACAGTAAATTCTTTTACCATGAGACATTGGTGCCGGGAAATTGAGTTCCCTTATGATAGAACCTATCTTGTATATTAGTTTACTAGACTCATGGTGTTCGGATATCCACATCATCTATTTCGGGATACATCATCTATTTCAGGATCTTGCATGATCTATTTCAGGATATGATCTATTTCAGGATTCTGCATGCACAGGCATGCATCCCAGTCACCAGTTTGATGCCTCCAGCACCTTATCCACCTTCTTCTAGCACCCGGGAGCCACCTACCACAGAGTTTTAGCCCTCCTAAGCTGAAAGGCGCCCACTTCTCACCTACTGCCAGAGAAGGGCGCACTTGTTCACCTACCACTGCAGTTCCGCTTCAGTTACATTCAGTTAGCTCCGATTCTCCCTGATTTGAGGCTAGTTTCACTCCCGACTGACTGTATCACTTCCGTTTGACCTCCAGTTTGATTAGGTGACTTGTTCTGACTTCAGTTAGCCTCCCATGCGCCCCCACTGAGCCTCCAGATCCTATATCAGTGCTACACACTTCAGTTACATTTATTATACTCAGTTAGACTCAGATTGACACCTGGATGACTGGTTGTTGTGATTGATGAGCACCACCGATGATTTATGAGGACTCCTAGACAGAGTCAAGCTACTCCATTCAGTGATTCGAATGACCTCCTTAGGCAATTCGAATTGCTCAGTCATTGTGATTGTTTGTATTGTAATTCATTCACCCTTTCTGGGATAGAGAGCACTGCTGCATGTTTTTGCACAGTTTTGCACCATATTTTCTATGTTCATCTGTTGTGATTGATTTACTTGTTCATTAGATCTGCTGTGACTAATTTTACATGGTATCAGAGCCATTGCAGGGACAAGATCTCTTTTCTACAGGTGTTTATACAAGAAGATTTGACTGAATTGCTAAAAATTGGAATAAGTTTGGCATGAGATATCTCAAGGGCATTCGCTCCTGTGCATGCAAAGCTTGAAAATTATTCCAATACCACTCCAGAAGCTTGAGTTACCACATAATTCCTGGATCTGATACATTGGAACCATTCAACATTGCTTGAAATCCAATCCCAGGTGTGATGCAACTCTCAAAGGGTGGATTGTTCGACCTTATTGTGGTTGTTTTGATGTGATTTGCAGGTTTATTGTCTCCTCCAATTGCACTCGCTACCTTCTGCATGCAAGCCTTTCTACAGCAATTGCATTCGCTATAGTCTGCATGCAAGCTTCCTCTTCATCAGTTGACTCAATCCTTACAATGGAATACTCTTCTTCAAAGCCTATCCTCACCCCATTCAATTATTTTGATTGGAAAGATGATATGGAGATCATATTACGTTCAAAAGGTTACTACCGAGTCACTCTTGGTCTTGAATTGGAGCCAAACAATGTAGCAGAAAGAACTAAACACTACAACAAGCTTGATGAAGCTTACGGTCTTCTTTGTCTCTCCATCTCCAAGGATATTCACTTCCATCTCAGCGGATTGAAGACTCCAAAAGCCATATGGGAGCAACTTGAGACACTATTCGGCAAGCAGGATGAGCTTAGGGCTTTTCAATTAGAGAATGAATTGATTGGCCTTAATCCTGAGAATTTCGAGACCATCAATGAATTCTTCACAAAATTCAAGAACTTGAACTTGCAATTGAAGAACAGTGGTGTTATCAAAGAGGATAAACAGTTGATCCTCTCCATTCTAAGCAAGCTTGGGAAAGATTATTCGGTATTTGTCTCTACTTTCAATTCCGGTCGGCTAACTACCCCGAATTGGAAGATGCCTACCTTGAATGCCTTCATTGAGTCCGTTACGAAAGAGCATGACAAGTTGATTCAAATGGGGTCCATAAGCTCCAAAGATTCAGCCCTATTTGTTCAAGGACCCAAGATCTCGAATGGTAAAGGAAAGCTAAAGAAGGAGAAGCCCAAATTCGAGCCTCACAAGCAAAAAGACAAAGGCAAACAAACGGATGCACCATCCAGTTCGAAATCCAAGCAAAAGGGAAAAGAAGGTAACCAAAAATCTAAATGTACTTATTGTAACCGTGGCTTTCATCCCGAAAGTTCATGTATGAAGAAGACTATAGATCAAATGGCCCTCCTTTTGGAAAAGAACAACATAACCCTTCCTGACGGTGCAAGGAAGAAGGATCGGAATGATGATCATGAAAGAGGACAAGCACTCATGGCAACGGTTTCGAAGACCTCAACTCTCTTGATAGATTCGGGTGCATCAAATCATATGGCTGCAAACATTGATTCTTTTTCCTCATTCGATCCAAACAGCTCCATCCCCATCCATTTGGGAGATGACTCAAAAATTTCTTCAAAGGGCAAAGGTACGATTCATGTAGAACATGGATGCTTTCAGAATGTTCTCTATGTGCCTTCCTTAGCTTCGAATCTCCTTTCTGTGTATCAAATGACACATACTGGTGATCCAAAGAAAGTCACATTCAGCCCTAATACAGTTGAAATTTCTGATATCAAAAGTGGAAGACTAGTTGCGGTTGGAAAGGCAAACCACACTGCTAAATGTTATGAGTTTTCGCACTTTATTCCGCTTGCAAAGCCCACTGCTCTTCGCACACATGGTAATGAGGTTAGTAGGCTTTGGCATGAAAGATTTGGACATCTAAATTATAAGTATTTGCTGCTGCTATCAAATAAATCCATGGTAGATGGGCTTCCACAACTCCGTTCCTCGAAGGGAATATGCACCGGTTGCATTATTGGGAAGCACCCCGAGCACAGATTCGACCGCGGCAAGGCTAGCAGAGCCTCTACTATTTTGGGATTGATCCATTCTGATATCAGTGGTCCGCTGCCCCATATGTCATTAAATGGTTCAAGGTATGTTTTGACATTTATTGACGATTTTTCCCGCTTTACATGGGTATTCTTTCTCAAAAACAAGTCAGAAGTGCTTGGAAAATTCAAGGATTTTAAGGCTTCTGTCGAGACCACCACTGAGAGCAAGATCAAAGCTCTTAGATCTGATAATGGTGGGGAATATATCAAGTCCGAGTTGCTGCAACTTTGTGCCCAAAGCGGAATCAAGATCCAACATACAGTTCCCTACACACCCCAGCAGAACGGTGTAGCGGAAAGGAAAAACCGGTCACTGAAAGAGATGGCTACATGCATGATTGAATCAAAAGGTTTGGCTGCAAATCTTTGGGATGAAGCAATCAATGTTGCTGCATATATACAGAACCGAGTTCCACATTCATCCGTGAAAGGTATGACTCCTTTCGAAGCATTCTTTGGTCACAAACCGGATGTGTCAAATTTGAGAGTTTTTGGCTCTACTGCATGGGCTAGAATTCCTTCTGAGAAGAGACGAGCTTTGGATCCACAAAGTATCGAGTGCATATTGATAGGATATGGGGAAGAATCAAAAGCATATAAACTCATGGATATCAGATCTAAAAAGATATTCATAGAGCGCAGTGTGCAGTTTGAAGAACCGCTTCAAGAATTGCAACTAGTTGAGGAGAAAACTGCCGATTCACCGCCTTCACCAGAAGAAGATTCGAGCAGCGATAATGAAGGTATGAGTTCTGATATTTCTGATATTGTAGCAGCATATGATGATCATGACATATCAGGTTCGGAATCCGACCATTCAGATCCCCCTCAGTTACCAAAGTGGGCCCAAAATACTCTATAATCTGCTGGTTCTAGTCTTGGAAATCCTGCTGATCCGAGACGAACAAGAGGAGACTTTCAAAGGGCAGGTATGGCTCTTTCTATTGCTGATCCATTTCTTCCTGAGATTTGTTATTTGATGGCTGGTTCAGATCCCCAATCATACTATTCATCCCATCGAGATCCGAGATGGAAAAGTGCCATGGATGAAGAGTACAGTTCTCTTCAAAAGAACAATACATGGGAGCTAGTTTCTCTTCCACCTGGAAGAAAATTAGTGAAGTGTAAATGGGTCTACCGTACTAAAGTTGCTGCTGATGGCACTATCAGCAAATATAAAGAAAGGTTGGTGGCAAAAGGTTTTTCCCAAGTCCAAAGAGTGGACTACACAGAGACCTTTGCACCGGTTGCAAAGATGGATTCCATCCGCCTTGTTTTAGCTATTGCCGCATCCAAGCACTGGGAGGTGCATCACATGGATGTGAAGAGTGCATTTTTACATGGAGACCTTGCTGAAGAGGTCTATATGCAGCAGCCAGAGGGTTATACATCAGATCCATCATTGGTTTGTAGATTGAAGAAATCTTTGTACGGGTTAAAACAGGCCCCAAGAGCTTGGTACGCAAAGATGGACTCCTTCCTTCTTTCTCAGAATTTCCAAAGATGCAAATCTGATCCGAATGTCTATCTTCAGTGAGTTAAAGGTAATTTGTTGGTTATTGTACTTTATGTTGATGATATGCTTATTACTGGTAGCACAATTACTTCAATAAACAAGCTAAAATCTGCCTTAAATCTAGCTTTTGACATGAGCGATTTGGGCTTGCTGAGTCACTTTTTGGGCTTGGAGATAGCTCAAAATTTCGATGGGATCACTATATCTCAGCAAAAATATGCTTCCGACCTGTTATTGAAGTTTAATATGGCTGAATGTAAGGCATCCCCGTTCCCATTCCTCTCAGGAATCAGTCTTGAGGAGGGAGATTCCACACCGCTTGCAGATTGCAGTATGTATCGACAGTTGATTGGTTCACTACTTTATTTGACACATTCACGGCCTGATATCTCATATGCCGTGAGTGCCGTGTCAAGATATATGCAGCAGCCACATGAGATTCATTGGCGAGCAGCCAAGCGGATCTTGCAGTATGTGCAAGGTACGAGACAGTTTGGCATACATTATGCTGCAGATTCTGAGCTAGATTTCATTGGTTTTACTGATTCAGATTGGGCAGGTGATAGCATTGATCGGAAGTCCACTTCCGGTTATGTTTTCATGATTGGTCATGGTGCTATTTGCTGGTCCAGCAAAAAGCAAGCAGCCATTGCACTTTCTTCAGCAGAGGCAGAGTATCGAGGGGCAGTCAATGCCTGCATTCAGGCAGTTTGGTTGCAGGGTATTCTTTCCGAGTTTGGTTTTGGTGGCACTACTTCGACTGTCCTATTTTGTGACAATCAAAGTGCTATCAAGATCTCCACAGATCCAGTTCAGCGGCAGAGGACCAAACACATTGAGATTCATATGCATTACATTCGACAGTTGGTGCACGACCGCACCATCATTCTGCAATATTGCCCTACTGATGAGCAAATTGCAGACATCTTCACCAAGAGCTTCACTGAGAAGAAGTTCTCTTACCTCCGTTCACTGTTGGGGGTGAGTTCCATCATGGTGGAGACAGATTGATTCATTATTATGCTTTAGCTTGAGGGGGGGCTTTCTTCCCACTGGGTTTTCCCTCTTTCCTCACTTAGTTTATTTTCAGCATTTTTTGGATTATTGTATTGGGGTGACCTTTGGTCTTAGTTACCAGGGCCCCACATTATTTTAGTTGGCACATCATAGTCTAGCTTGAGGGGGGGTGTTCGGATATCCACATCATCTATTTCGGGATACATCATCTATTTCAGGATCTTGCATGATCTATTTCAGGATATGATCTATTTCAGGATTCTGCATGCACAGGCATGCATCCCAGTCACCAGTTTGATGCCTCCAGCACCTTATCCACCTTCTTCTAGCACCCGGGATCCACCTACCACAGATTTTTAGCCCACCTAAGCTGAAAGGCGCCCACTTCTCACCTACTGCCAGAGAAGGGCGCACTTGTTCACCTACCACTGCAGTTCCACTTCAGTTACATTCAGTTAGCTCCGATTCTCCCTGATTTGAGGCTAGTTTCACTCCCGACTGACTGTATCACTTCCGTTTGACCTCCAGTTTGATTAGGTGACTTGTTCTGAATTCAGTTAGCCTCCCATGCGCCCCCACTGAGCCTCCAGATCCTATATCAGTGCTACACACTTCAGTTACATTTATTATACTCAGTTAGACTCAGATTGACACCTGGATGACTGGTTGTTGTGATTGATGAGCACCACCGATGATTTATGAGGACTCCTAGACAGAGTCAAGCTACTCCATTCAGTGATTCGAATGACCTCCTTAGGCAATTCGAATTGCTCAGTCATTGTGACTGTTTGTATTGTAATTCATTCACCCTTTCTGGGATAGAGAGCACTGCTGCATGCTTTTGCACAGTTTTGCACCATATTTTCTATGTTCATCTGTTGTGATTGATTTACTTGTTCATTAGATCTGTTGTGACTAATTTTACACATGGATGGAGAGTCCCTGATCGGCCTGTGCTATAGCCCTGGAAGGGAATTGGAGAGATCACCTGAGAAACTATTAACTCGGAGAAGGGGACTCCATTCCTTGGATTGTGTAGGATGATGGGGGAGGAGTGCTTGTGGATTGGGACAACTGTGGAGGGGGTTGACACCTGTGGGTTTGTTCAGGCATTGAATTGAACTTTCCTTCTTGTGGATTGATAGCCTTAGCTTGGGGGTGGCCTCTGCTATAGAGAGAACATGTATAACAGAGTGCCTATAGATGGGAGGAACATTCTTAGCCTACAATCAATTGGAGGACATTTTAAAGATAAGTATCTAATTGTTTATGAATTTCCATATATATATATATATATATATTTGTATGCATAATGTTTAATTTATTGTTATGTAAATATCTAATTGCTTGGATTGCTTGGCATTGTATGAATGCATTCATGCTAGAATTTTCCTATAATGATTAGTATATGCATATGTTAATTTCTGTGACCATACATTTATTTTCCACTATGAATTGATAATAAAATTATGAAAAACGAAATTGGTATTAGTGATGAATTTTGGTAAGTGTTTTGGGGTAACTCGTGGCCCTAAAGACATTGTGCAGTCATTGGGTATGTGACAAATTGGTATCAAAGAAAAAGGTTTCAACATCAGGAATACATGGGTTAGAAACCATATGCATATAGCCCAAGGTTGTAGCACTAAATTTGTTTTGGGCTAGAATCTGTGCTTTTAGGAAGGAGCCAAAGCTCAAGGTTACAACACTAGACCACAATAGGCCAAAGCATTGTTTGCATAGGGATTTCTCATGAATCGTTTGTGAAATTGCCATAGAGAATGAATATGGGGAAAGGTTATTGAAGCATTAATTGAATCAATTCAGGCCTTCATTGGACAGTGGGAAGGCGTCTGAGCATTTGGCACTAGGAATGGAAGCAATGGAAGTGCCATCATGGAGATCCATTGCAGATCCAAGGAGAAAGGGGCATTCTGTTAGTTGACATAAGCCTGCATTGACGAAAATTCATTAGGAAATTGACAGAAGCCACCTATAAGACCGTATTGTATAGGGGATATTGAAAAAGTTTGAAAACTCTAATGTGGAAATTCCACATGGGAAGAAGGTGTCGCGGATGAGCCACGTGGAATGGAGGATGTGACATAGACTAGCCACATAAGACATGGTGCATAGGTGGTAGGGATGGAGTGATTAGTTGGCACCTAGGTGGATCCGAGTTGGATGCGTTTAGATTTGGGGTTTACCGCGAATGGATGAGATCAGATCGAGTAATTTATGAGGGAAGATATGGAACATTTGTACAAAGAGAAAAAGATCAAGTTTTATCAAAGGGGGTAGTGCACAAATGGCTCAGATTGCATTGCACAGGTTAGGCTAGATCCTTTCCCTTCACACATAATGCAAGTAACTAAGATTTAATCCAAGGACCTCATCACGAACAACTGAGATCAGATTGTGCAAGTCAGAACACATAATCCTAATCATTTGTGGGAAACAATAGTGCGCAAGGTTTATTTTGGGGGACTTGTCGTGAATGGCTAGGACTGAATCATGCAAGTCTTGGCATACAATCCTCACCATTTGTGCAAGGTAAAGTGATTGAAGGATTGAAATGGGTGCGGTGCCACAAATGGGTGATATTAGACCCATACTATTTGCAGGAAGATGATCGACATGAGAGATGGCATGTGAAAATGGAAAATATGGTGTCGAAAAACCACTTCCTAGCTACCAAGAAACCACTATTGTTGCACTAGTGGTGTCGTAAAACCTCTTACTACTGTTGAAAAATGAAAAATTGTAAAGGTGGTAAGTGGTATGGTGGCTTGGCATGGAGGCCAAGTAGGATTCTAGTGTGTGTGCATAATGGATGCATGGAGACAAGGTGGGTGGCCAGAGCTCGCATGGCCTAGTCCACATCGCAAGGAGCATCGTGTTCGAAGATCCAGGTGAAAGATATGGTACGAGTGGAACCAAGAGAAGATGCCCAAGTGGAGATAATGTTTGAGGTGGTGACTAAGAGTATCCTGGGAGGGGATATTTAGATTATTTCCTTGTGTAGTTGGTGAGATCCAAAGAACTGTGTATGAATGGATAGGATGAAATGCTAGGAGTTGCACAACAAGATTGTGGTCGTTGGCGCGGAACCCTCCCTTGCTACCTATCGAACAAGTCTATGCATGTGAATAAATGAGATATACTGGTGTAAGGTGTGAGGAGTGATACACACAGTTCATAGGGATGAACTATCATCTAACCATTTGACAAGGTAGATTGCATGAATAGTTGATATTTGAAGGGGGGTCTGATTTAGACCATATGCAGGGTTAAGATGCGTCTTGTCGAATATGAATTGGTAGAAGCATATGAAGGTCAGGTGACATGGAAAAGGTTTTGGGGTTACCATGTAAGACCCCACTACCACATTTATAGCCACATAATATGACACGTTGACATAAGTGCCATGTTGCAGTTATGGAAAATCACCAAATTTGGGGAAAATTCTATGGTTTTGCAAGGCCATAGTTTTTTACTCTGAGGTCGGATACAAGCATAGATGGTGTTGTGGGAAATCAATTTAGTGAGGAACAAGTGTGTAGGTTTAGATTATGAAGGAGAGTTTTATATGTTCTGTGGAATTCAAAAGAAAGAGAGGTTGTAGGATTGTTTGAAAAAATTATCGATATGAGCGATTTTCGAAATCCATGGAAAAACTAATTTTGTAATTCTATGAGGATGTGATGAAGCTAATAATGTGCTCATATGAACACTCTTGTAGATTGAATTTTATAAAAATTCATGAAGAAAGAAGGAACTAAGAGTGACCGATGGTTCCTTAGCCATAATGCAAGTAATGCATTTACTATATTTAAAAGGTGTAGTATGAATTGCATAGAGGGGTTGTGGAATCCCTTGTTCATGGTAATTGGTTATCATACATATTTACTAAGGAATCAATGACAGCTAATGAAGGTAGTGAACATACTAGCAATTAAAGGATATGCAACTCATAAATTTTATGGGTGAATCCTCCTTGTGGGCAAGGGCATGCATGCTCAGAAAAAAATGCAGGATAACTTATGTGTAAGGAATTGGGATAAGCAATTAAATTCCATTTACATAAAATAGATCACAAGTGGAATAAGAGGTTCCAGTATATAAACATGTCATGTGGGTTTAGAAACCCTTGTAAGGATTTCCATGGGATGTGAAGAAATCACTTGTATAAGGAGTATCCTCAAAGGAGAGATAGAATGAGGACAATGCACAACATACAGGAAGCCAATACAGTGGAAGATGTGGCCATAAATATTCCAAGAATTTATGTAGCATTGGACAATCAACAAGAATATTTCCAATCCAACATGGTTGAGGCTGAAGGTAAGATTTCCAATCAACCTATTGCCATTCTAATTGATTCTAGAGAAATTTATAGTTATATTTCTCTTGAAATGGTTAAAATATTTCATATAAAGAGTAGCAAGCATGACAAATCCTGGATGGTTTAGTCGGCTACTGGAACAAAGAGGAAAACCAATGAGTTGGTAAAATATTGTCCATTAGACATGAATGGACTTAATACTATTGTAGATTTGAACATAATAGCATTGCATTCATATGATGTCCTTATTGGGATGGATTGGTTAGATTCACACCATGTTATTTTGGATTTCCATAACAAGACCCTCACTCTTTTGGATGAAGAAGGACAACAAAAGATAGTTAAAGGCATTCCAATGCCTATTACCATAAGAGAAATTTCATGTTTATAGTTGGATAGATGATTTAGGAAGGGGTTCCAGTTATATGTAGCTCATTTGGAAGAGACATAAAAGATTAAAGGTCCAAGGTTAGAGGAATTTCTAGTATCACAAGAATTTACACATGTATTTGAAGAAATACATGGATTACCAGCAAAAAGAGATATTGAATTCTTTATTGATTTGATGCCTAGAGATGCCCCATTTTGTAAAGTGCCATATAGAATGAGAACACTTGAATTGAAAGAGTTACATATGTATCTTGAATAATTATTGAAGAAGGGGTACATATAACCAAGTGTGTCTTCATGGGGAGAACCAATAATTTTTGTGAAGAAAAAGTATGGTACTTTGATGTTATGCCTTGAATTCAGGAAGATGAACAAGATCACTGTGAGGAGTAAATATACTCTTCCTAGAATTGATTTTTTGTATGATCAGCTAAGAGAAGAAATGGTTTTCTCGAAAATATACTTAATATCAAGTTACCAGCATGTACGAATTAAAGAAGAAGACATCATCAAGACAACCTTCAGAACTAGATATCGTCATTATGATTTTGTAGCGGTACCATTTGGGTTAACAAATGCACCAGCTAACTTTATGTGTTTGATGAATGGTATATTCAGGTAGTATTTGGATAAGTTTTTCATTGTATTTCTAGATGGCATTCTTATTTATTCCAAATCAAGGGAAGAGCATAAAGAGAATTTGAGATTGTTTCTACAAGTGCTAAGAGAACAACAACTTTATTCTAAGTTGAGTAAATGTTCTTTTTATGAGAATAAGATTCAGTACTTGGGTCACATTAACTTTGAAGAAGGAATAACAGTAGATCCAGTGAAAATTGAAGCCATCATGGGATGGAATACACCCAAAAATGTATTAGAGGTAAGGTCCTTTATGGGATTGGATGGATATTATAGGATATTCATAGAAGGATTCTCAAAGGTGGCACATCCCATTACATCCTTGGAGAATAAAGGAGCCAAATTTTAATGGACACCCAATTTTGAAGAAAGTTTCCAACAGTTGAAGAGATTCTCACCAGTACATCAATTCTTAAGATTGTTGATCCAAATAGATATTTTGTGGTGTGTATAGATGCTTTCCAAGAAGGAATTGGTGGATTCCTTATGCAAGATGGACATGTGGTTTGTTATGAGTAGAAATCTTAAAGAGAACAAAAATAAATATGTCACTGGTGACTTGGAGCTTGCTACCATTGTGCATGCATTAAAAATGTGGAGACATTATCTCATGGGAAAAAAAATTGAGCTAAGAACATATCATAGTGGGTTGAAATATTTATTTGAGAAACATACCTAAAATGCTAGATAGTTCAGATGGATGGAATTTTTGTTTTAGTTTGATTTTGATATCAAACATATCAAAGGAAAAGAGAACAAGGTTGTTGATGCACTCAATAGAAGAGTGCATGCAATGCATGCTACAACCATTAACATGTGCAAATCATATTTAAGAGCCATAATTCTTGAAGATGTTATTTCATATCAGCATTATCTTCAGGAAAAAGAAGGACTACAATATGAAACTGTACAACAAAAATATAAAGGATATAGGTTGGAAAATGATTGGGTTCTTATGAATAATAATATAATTTATATTCCTAATTCTCTTGGATTGAGGAAGCTAGTAATGGATGAGATACACAAGGTTCCATATGCAATACATCTTGGATATCAAAATACTATTATAGTAGTAAGAAGTTAGTACTTTTGACTAGGAATGAAGAAATGCATTGTTGAATATTCAGCAAGATGCATGGAATATTAGAGAGTAAAGGTTGATCATGGACATCCAACAAGATTGCTTTAGACATTGCCAATACCAGAGCAGAAATGGGATGTGGTGACAATTGATTTCATCACCAAATTGCCAAGGACAACAAGACAACATGATTCAATCATGGTAGTGGTGGACAAGTTGACAAATGCCACTCGGTTCATTCCAATCAAGTCAGCACATAAGGTAGATAACATAGAATAAATGTATATGAAAGGTATTACAAGATTACATGGAATATACGAAAGGTATTACAAAGATTACATGGAATATACAAGGAAATTGTTTCAAATATGGATCCAAAGGTTACTTCAAATTTTTGGAAAGGGTTGTTTAAAGGATTTGGAACAAATAAGAATATGATTATAACATATCACCCACAAATATATGAGCAAACTAAGAGAGTCAATCTGGTTATTGAAGATATGCTCATAATGTATGTGATAGATCAACCATACAAGTGGGAAGATTACTTGCATTTGGTGGAGTTTTCTTATAATAATGGATCATGAATCTTTAAATATGAGTCCATTTGAATCCTTGTATGGTAGAAAGTGAAATACTCCAATCAATTGGGATAATCCAGCAGACAACGTGGCAATTGGGCCAGAATTGCTTAAAGAAATGGAAGAGCAAATGGTTAAGATCATGCATAATTTGAAAAAATCACAGTATAGGTAGAAAAGTTATGTAGACAAGGGAAGAGTAGCAATATAGTTCAGAGTTGATGAACAGGTGTATCTAAAAGTCAGACCAAAGAAGAGTTCCCTAAATCTTGGTATATGTCCTAAGGTAGCACCTAGATATTATGGGCCATTTGAAATATTATCTAGGATAGGGAATGTTGCAAATGAACTTGCATTTCCTGCTTGAATAAAAATGCATAATGTGTTTCATGTTTCATTGTTGAAAAAGTATGTTCCTGATCCTAACCACATTATTGATTGAAATTTGATTTAGGTGGAACCAGAGGGAGATATCACAGTGCTATGAGTGCACATCCTAGACAAGAAATTCATGTTGCTTTGGAACAGGGCCATTATGAAAGTAAATTTATAGTGGACCCATTACATCCTTTAATTTCCCTTTTAAGAATTTTATTAAAATGGTGAAAATTTCAATTTTTCCACTAGTTCAACCTTTAACTAGTATCGGTTTCTTGGTCTCCAAATGACTCCAAATGCTCCCAAATTGTTCCAAAAGGTGTATGGATTATATTAGTACATGATTATGTGGTTCATGGATTATTTATATTCTTCAAAAGTCTTATGCAAATATCCTTTGAATTATGGTCAAGGTAGGGGATTAGACTAGCAATTTTGGGTTCAATTCCCCTATGGGTAGATGCTGGAAATGGCTTTCCAAATGCTGTGGGACCAACTCGAATTTCATAACAGAAGAAGGGGATATATAGGGGACATAAATATGGTCTCATATGCATCACCATTCAGTTTATTAAGTCTTCTACAACCCTTTCAAATCAGATACAAACATACTAGTTTCGACCTTGGGGGAAATGATAGGAAATCTTCTCCAAATGCTATGAAATTGAACAATATGACTCCAAAAGCTTATACAATGAACATGAAAATTGTATAACACATTATTAACAGTCCATAAATCATTAATTCATTATTGGTTCTGTTATCTCCCAAATTGACCACCGTCATTTTGGATGACAGAATGGGTAAAAATCTTTATTTCTATAAGTCATGGCCTTCAAAATTCAAAATCTCAGTTTTCGGCAGTTAACTAAGTCTGCGGAAGTTTACTTAACTGCCGAAACAGGCCAGTTTCATCAGCTAATTTGGTTTGCCAGAATGATTTATTTGCCAAAAATGTTTCCATGTGTAAATTTAAAAAATATTGTGCTCTGGAAAAATACTACCAGCTATATCCTGAACAGTAAAGCTAAAGGACTAAAAAAACAGAATTGTCAAGGAATTGGCAAAAAATAATTATTGCACAGAGCAGTAAATGGAAATTGGAGGAATATTTTCTGCTGAAATCACGTGATGTTGCGGGGAAATTTCGATGGCCTTCCCGAGCTCCAAATCCAAATCTAAAAGCACCAATGGATAGCTTATGTTCTGTAGATCAAAATCGACTATTTAAACATGCAAAACGGACATCGGACGGCTGAGAAAATCGATTTTTGCCAAAGGCAGTTTTTTTGGAAATCTACAGGCTTTCGGCAGCTTAGGCGGGCCACCACAGCGCTCATTAGCTGCCGAAAAGGCCAGCTTTCGGCAGCTAACACGTGAAACAGGCAGCAGGCTTAGCTGCCGAAAGCCTGTTTTCACAGATTCTCTCAAATTTCGCCCAGATCGCGGATTTATTAGCTGAAGTGGCGAAAGGCCAGTCAAAAGAGATGGATCATGAATTATCTTATCAATATCTTGAGACTTTTGAGTGAGATCTAAGTCAGGGGGGCGTTTTAGCTGATTTTAAGCATCTTTTTGAGGAAACAGCTCTAAGTTCAAGTGCCACGTTAGCTAGGTCGAATCTGCATGTACCAAACTCAGCCCCACCGAGCCTTGGGATGCCAGCTTCTCTTCACCAACCACCGAGCTATGAAAGGAGATCCACATCTCATCTTTTCCATGATTTTAGGGATCATTCCCTATCTTTCTGCATTTATTGTTCTAGTTAATCTTTTAGTGTGACAGATCCACGTTTTTGGGATCTGGGAAAAACGATTTTGTAAAGGCTATATAGCCACAGAACCAATACTATTAGAGGGTTCGATTTTGGATAGAGTAATCTGCTATTGTACTGAGTTTTCTTTATGCTAATACAGATCACAGGTTTCTTTCAGTTTTGGTGTCAGCTTTCCATTTTCCTTTCACTATTATCTGTGTTGTCTAGATTTGAATGGTTTCTTTTCCATTGTTCAGCTCATAGCCTGGTATTAGTTTCTTGAATGTTTCTCGAACCCTACTCTGTACTGGTTTGGTTACATTCCTTTTCTTCATCCATCTTTGAATTTATATGCTGATTAATCAACTCTTGAGAGCACTGTTTCATTTGTTTATCATGCTGAAAGTCTGAATGCCATACTCGGATTGAGTTGTCCCATTGATCCACCTTTTCAAAAGACACAAAAAACATAATTTCTTAAGTTACCAGGCATACCTAGCTTATAACCCTAGGTAGTTTCCTGGAGTGATAACAAATTGGCGCCGTTGCCGGGGAGCGAGGTGAGAAGCTGATCTTCCTGGGAGAACGACACAGATCTGGTCCTTGATGATAGACAAGGATCAGACACTTCACTGGTTATAAATCTTCTATCTGGCGACTCCATGAAGGATGAACTCAGTGGCGACTCCATTGTTCAGAATTCTGTTGGTGATTCCACTGGTATGACATGAACAGAATCTTATCCAAGAGGTATGCGTTCTGTGATTTTTCAAGCATTGCTGGTTTTCCTAATCAAGTACCTGCTAGAGATGAATGGGAGAACAGTCTTCCTAGATTTCGAGGAGAAGAGGGGGAAGTGCCAGCTGAGCATGTGCTGGACTTTCATGACTACATGCATCGGTTGCAGGTAGTGCATGAGGATGTTCAGATCCGGTTCTTTTGTTTTTCATTAGAAGGAATTGCTCGTGATTGGTACTGAGCTTTGCCTATTGCTAGCATCAGCTCTTTGGCTGATTTTCATACTGCCTTCAATTTGTTTTGCAAAACAAAGTTTTCAACTGATCTTCTTTATCCAGAATGTTGTCATGAGTTTAGTTTATTATATAAAGATTTAGACAATCATGAAGAACATGTTGAAGCAGAAGATATTTCTCATCATGATAAGGAGATAAATGATTCACACTATGACAATCTTAGTTATGCTTTTGACATCATATCAGACACATCTACTGTTGTTAGTTGTCACGAAGATCAGATTTTTATCTCTGAAAATTTTGAAGATGATGAGCAGACTAACAAGACAACAGCTGACAGTTTCAGATCTGCAGAGGTTGATGAGGGCAGCTTACAAAGTCCAGATTTGCAAGGACTGTCCAAGCTTCAGCTAGAACATGAGAATCATGATCAAGAATGGGTTGATGCTGT
The DNA here is from genome assembly GCA_027924585.1 of Larix kaempferi. Lineage (NCBI taxonomy): Eukaryota > Viridiplantae > Streptophyta > Pinopsida > Pinales > Pinaceae > Larix > Larix kaempferi. The sequence goes on from BSBM01000291.1 coordinate 4,635,600, forward strand.
AGTTGATACTAGTCATGAGTCTCTTGATCCTAATAACAGAGAAGATCCGAATCTTGGGGTTGAATTTGCAGCATATGCCGAGGACAGCCCACATCTTCCAGACTTGCAGACAAAGGTAGATTGCAGCACTTTTGAAGAGAGTGATGGTGGCGAGATCTTGAGCAGTCCAGATCAGCAATCTATTGGATATGCTTCTCTAGCAGATCTTGAGCAGTTTACACACACCATTGAGATCAAGGAAGACAGCCAACCACATTATTTTCATTTACAGGCAGAACAGAAGCTTGAAGAGGTATTCCATTACTTTTTTATTGATCCTATCGCTGCTTTTCTGGAATCATTGAGCAGTATAAAGATCAGGATATTCTTATCAGATGAAAGATGTTTCTGTCATTTTTTCAGAACATATCCCTGTTGGCTACATATTCTTTTATCTTTGGAATCAAGATCAAGAATTTTGTCAGCAAATAAATTTCTTACATGGCTGTGTTGGAAGTGTGCTTTTACTTGATGAATCTACCTCTATTGGTTAGTGTAGGGGTAGATAGATGAATAAGCTCATTTTATGAGCACGTAGATCATTTTTCATTTGTTATTGAATAAGCAGAATAGGCTGCATGGAAGATACAGGTTGCAGAGGGATCAGTGCTGATGGCTTGATGACTCCATGCCCAATACTAAGGCTACTGGAACTACTTGGTTCTGGGATTCTTCGGAACCTCACTGGGAGGATTCCATCCCCGAGTAGGAGCCAGATGTTATCTCCCAAATTGACCACCGTCATTTTGGATGACAGAATGGGTAAAAATATTTATTTCTATAAGTCATGGCCTTCAAAATTCAAAATCTCAGTTTTCGGCAGTTAACTAAGTCTGCGGAAGTTTACTTAACTGCCGAAACAGGCCAGTTTCATCAGCTAATTTGGTTTGCCAGAATGATTTATTTGCCGAAAATGTTTCCATGTGTAAATTTAAAAAATATTGTGCTCTGGAAAAATACTACCAGCTATATCCTGAACAGTAAAGCTAAAGGACTAAAAAAACAGAATTGTCAAGGAATTGGCAAAAAATAATTATTGCACATAGCAGTAAATGGAAATTGGAGGAATATTTTCTGCTGAAATCACGTGATGTTGCGGGGCAATTTCGATGGCCTTCCCGAGCTCCAAATCCAAATCTAAAAGCACCAATGGATAGCTTATGTTCTGTAGATCAAAATCGACTATTTAAACATGCAAAACGGACATCGGACGGCTGAGAAAATCGATTTTTGCCAAAGGCAGTTTTTTTGGAAATCTACAGGCTTTCGGCAGCTTAGGCGGGCCACCACAGCGCTCATTAGCTGCCGAAAAGGCCAGCTTTCGGCAGCTAACACGTGAAACAGGCAGCAGGCTTAGCTGCCGAAAGCCTGTTTTCACAGATTCTCTCAAATTTCGCCCAGATCGCGGATTTATTAGCTGAAGTGGCGAAAGGCCAGTCAAAAGAGATGGATCATGAATTATCTTATCAATATCTTGAGACTTTTGAGCGAGATCTAAGTCAGGGGGGCGTTTTAGCTGATTTTAAGCATCTTTTTGAGGAAACAGCTCTAAGTTCAAGTGCCACGTCAGCTAGGTCGAATCTGCATGTACCAAACTCAGCCCCACCGAGCCTTGGGATGCCAGCTTCTCTTCACCAACCACCGAGCTATGAAAGGAGATCCACATCTCATCTTTTCCATGATTTTAGGGATCATTCCCTATCTTTCTGCATTTACTGTTCTAGTTAATCTTTTAGTGTGACAGATCCACGTTTTTGGGATCTGGGAAAAACGATTTTGTAAAGGCTATAAAGCCACAGAACCAAGACTATTAGAGGGTTCGATTTTGGATAGAGTAATCTGCTATTGTACTGAGTTTTCTTTATGCTAATACAGATCACAGGTTTCTTTCAGTTTTGGTGTCAGCTTTCCATTTTCCTTTCACTATTATCTGTGTTGTCTAGCTTTGAATGGTTTCTTTTCCATTGTTCAGCTCATAGCCTGGTATTAGTTTCTTGAATGTTTCTCGAACCCTACTCTGTACTGGTTTGGTTACATTCCTTTTCTTCATCCATCTTTGAATTTATATGCTGATTAATCAACTCTTGAGAGCACTGTTTCATTTGTTTATCATGCTGAAAGTCTGAATGCCATACTCGGATTGAGTTGTCCCATTGATCCACCTTTTCAAAAGACACAAAAAACATAATTTCTTAAGTTACCAGGCATACCTAGCTTATAACCCTAGGTAGTTTCCTGGAGTGATAACAGGTTCACTTTTCCATTCGAATATATCATCATATCATTGGCATACATCAACATAGTGGGGAAATGGCAATATTTGCTCATTAATGATTAGATTTACATAGTTCCACTTGGAATCTCAACTTGAAGCTAATATGAATATGAATAAAAGATAATTTACATCATATAATAAAATAATGGGGCATTAGAATCTCCCCCAAAGAGAACAACAGCTCACCAAGTGTGCCCCACCTCGAGGATCATGAATATGTTGAGAAACCTGGAAATGGTTGGAGAAACAAGATGAACTAGAAGTGACCAAAAGCTACCCCATATATTTCACATGAAACATAAGACTCCATTAAATCTCCCAATGAAATTTCTGAATGGCCTTTCCAATTACCAACTAGGATGGGAATCTTTCACCCTTGAAATTGGTGCTACGGCAAGTAGAGTAGCACTCCACTAGCTCTCCTCTCAAATGCAAATTCTGAAAATGATGAAAAATACCTTCTCTTACTTTATCCCTATATTTTATAAACATCCTTAGCCTTCTAAGTTTCAAATTCCATCCATAGAATCCAAGCCAATTCGAATTAGGGAAGGATCCAAGATTTGCCACTTGTCTTCCACTTCCTAGCCTTCCACCTTCCACCAATTCGAGTAGGAATCTATTGAGATTCTCTAACTCCCATAAGCACTCCCTTGGAGGATATTTTTAGGACTGACATGTCATATTGGTCAGATGTTAGCAATCAGGTCTGAAATTTGTCATAGGTGTCATAGCATCTTCATCATTGTTGTCATAGAGATTAGGGAATTTAGCCCAAGTGTCCAAGAAATTCTCATTTGACTCTTCCTATTCCATGGGAGTTACACTTCCATCCCAATTTGACCTATGATGCATATTTCGAAGTGTATGAGCCTTCCAACTCATCCCAAGAATGTTGGAATTCTTATGGATTTGAATTGACAAGAGGAGGATGCCATGTGGCATAGAAAATCTAGCTTGTGTGGGTCCCACATCCTCCATGTGTCTTAATGATCAATTGCCACTTTGATTTTCCCTTGTATTTATTTATTTAGATCCTTTATTAAATATTTATGCCATTCTAATGACTAAAAATCATTTATTATCTCCCTTATTGCAAATCCCAATGTCTCCATCCAACCTAGGGAACTAGTAGGATTGGTGGAATTTTCCTGTCATGAATTTATTTGAATGGGGACATTACAGTCCTCCCCACCCAAGATTGCTTGTCCTCAAGAAATTTCAGATTTGGATGCTACAAAATTTGTTCCTCTTCCCATGTGGCATCTTCACTTGGGAGATCCTTCCATTGTACCAAGTATTCTTCGATAGTTCTGCTCCTTAATCTTCTTTCCCTTGTCTTCAAAATTTTTTCTGGAATAAGTATGAGATGATCTTCATCATCAAAAGGAGGAAGTGTTTATGAAATGAAATTTTTTTGACCAATAGCCTTCTTGAGACATGGAACATGAAATACATTGTGGATTTTAGTTCCTTCTAGAATTTCTAACTCATATGCTATCTCCCCAACCTTCCGAACTACCTTGTATGGGCCATAGTATATTGGTTTTAGCTTCTCTGCTCCCTTATTTTTAAAATATGTTTGTTTATATGGCTGCAACCTCAAATATACCAAATCATTGATTTGAAAGGTCATTTCTTCCCTATGTTGATCTGTATATTGTTTTTGCTGATTTTGGGCAACCTGCAAGTTGTCTTTCAAAAGATTTAAAATTTATTGGCTCTCTTCCACCCAATCTTTAGCTTTTGGGGCTCTACTATCACTAAATATATGCTCAACAAAGGTGAGTGCTTCATAACCATATAATTCTTTGAAAGGAGACATTCCTATTGACATATGAAAAGTGGTGTTGTAGCAAAAATCACCCAAGTGTAGCCACTTTACCCATGCTTTTTGCTGCTCTCCCACATAGTTCCTTAGGTACCCTTCCAACCATTGATTCACTCTCTTTGTTTGTCCATTAGTTTTTGGATGATAGCTAGTGCTTGGAGTCAATTGAGTGCCCACCAATCTGAAAATTTCTTGCCAAAAAGCACCCATAAACCTGTTATCTCTATCACTTACAATGTTCTTGGGGAGCCCATGCAAGCCGAAGATTTCTTAAAAAACAACATCAGCCACTTGTGCATCACTAAAAGATGATTTAATAGCAAATAAATGAGCAAATTTGGTCAGCCTGTCCACTACCACATATATGCAATCCTTTCCCAAAGATTTGGGCAAACCTGTGATGAAGTCCATTGAGATACTCTCCCATTTTTGCTCTGGAATATGAAATGGTTGCAATAAACCAGCTGGGCATGTGAGTTCAGATTTGTTTTGCTAACATACCTTACATTCATTCACATATTTTAGAACATCTTCCTTCATCCCTTTCAAAAAAAACATTTTCCTTAATTGCCTATAATTGCACTGAGTGAAACGAGGTGCTCTATAGCCTAGTATGGGAGAGATCCTCTAATGTGATATAACGTTATAATGTTAGTAACAAAATAATTAAAAAAAATCATGTCGGTTCATAAAATAAAAAATTATGGAAAATATTTATAAAAAAAAATCCATGTTGTCCCATAAAATAAAATATTATGAAAAGTAATTAAAAAATAGATGTTCGTTTATAAAATAAAAACTTAAAACTTAAACCCGGATCTATCAATCAAGAAAGATCAAATTTCTTGAGTTTAAATTTAAAAAAAGAAATACACCTCAAGAAATTGGATCCCTCTCGGTGCTTGATAGATATGAATTTAACATGGATCTATGCTGATTTTTTAAGATCCTCGGATGGCTAGCTAGGGGGGAATCATGTGTTCTTGCAAAATCTTATACTTGAGTTTTGAATTTTGAACCAAAGAAATTTTGGCTTTATGATATATCAGACCATTCAAAATCCTGTAGTTATCATCCCCTTTGACCCCATCTAACACATCGCAAGCACAACTATCTTTGGCATATTCAACCATTAGCATGTTTTTCCAATCTTTTGAAATGTCCATGAGAGAAAAGGAAGGTCTTCTAGATAATGAATCTGCTACAAAGTTATTCTTCCCTTTTACATATTCAATATCAAAATCAAAATCTTGGATCTTTCTTAACCACTTTTGTTTCCTTTCATTAATATCCTTTTGGGCGAGGAAGTGCTTTAGACTATTGTGATCAGTTTTCACCACAAACTTGTTTCCCACCAAGTATTGTCTAAACTTGGACAAGGCATGCATTATGACCAACATTTATTTGTCATAGATGGAGTAAAGGTTCTCATGTGGCTGCAACTTTCTTCTCTCAAAGGCTATAGAGTGTTGATTTTTCTTTAGGACAGCCCCTATCCCTTCACCTGAAGCATCACATTCCAAAACAAAAGGTTTGGTAAAATAAGGTAATGCAAGTACTGGAAAACTACTCATTAACTCTTTCATTTTCTGGAAGGCCTTTTTAGCCTCTTCATCCCACTTGAAAGCATCTTTCTTTGTCAAATCAAAGAGTGGAGAAGTCAATTTGGAGAACCCTTTCACAAAATTCCTATAATAGGTAAATATTCCAATGAAGCCTCTTAATTCTGTGATGTTTTTTGGTGTTGGCCATTCAAGGATAGCCCTTATTTTTTCGATGTGAAATTTCACTCCTTCTTGTCCAATAATGTACCCAAGATACAAGAGTTTCTTCATCCCAAATTGACATTTAGACAACTTAGCAAACAATGATTGTTCATGCAAAATTTTCAGCATAACCTCTAGATGATACAAATGCTCTTCCCAAGTTTTGTTGTAAATGAGAATGTCATCAAAGAAAACCAAACCAAACTTTCTAAGCTGCTTGCAAAATATCCTATTCATGCATGCTTGGAATGTGGCTGGAGCATTAGTTAATCCAAAAGGCATAACAAGAAACTCAAAGTGGCCATAGTGACATCTAAAAGCAATCTTTTGCACATCTTCTTCCTTCATTTGAATTTGATGGTAACCTGATCTAAGATAAATTTTGGACAAATATTTTTCCCCAAATAGTCTCTAAAGTCTATGCACATCCTTAAGGTTCCATCGTTTTTCTTCACCAACACTACTGAAGAGGCATAAGGGCTAGAGCTTGGTCTAATGAGTCCCAACTCTAAGAGTTCTTGGATGGCCTTTTCAATTGAATCTTTGAATTTTTTTGGATGTCTATAGGGTGGTATTTGGATGGGTTAAGTACCCTCCTCCAAATAAATGTTGTGCTCAACCCCCCTATTAGGCGGTCTACCATGTGGAGGGTCTCCAAAAACTTTTTCATACTTTTGTAGTAGTTCCTCTATCTCCTTTGGGTGTTCAACAAAATTTATGTTTGGCTTGGGAGAGGTGATGAAAAATTCAGCAACCCATTCTATGTCTCCATGCCTCAATATGGATCTCATACTGTGGGAGGTCAGTACTTGATTCAGATAGGTGTGCTTCCCTCTCACAACCCTTAGTGTTCCTTCCGGATCTTGGAATTTCATTTCATGAATTTGATAGTTCATTATATGCTCCCCTATAGAGTACAGCCATTGAACTCCCAAAACCACATTAGTATCGGCAACATCAACCACATAAAATCTATCAGAAAAAGTGTAATTACCTATGGTGATTTGCAGCTTTGGAACCCATGTTTTGCACTCCATAGTGTGGTGGCATGGGATGATGACTGTGAAACCATCGAATGGTTCAGTAGGTATATTCTTTCTCTCTACCATGTCTGCATCAATGAATTTATGTGTGGCTCCTCCATCTACCAATGCAAAGGCCCTTTGTCCTTGTACCACTCCCTTGCATCGAATAGTGTGATAACGAGGCACTGCTGAAAGTACTGCCATCCTTGCTTTGTCAGGTGAAGGCTGATTTTATTCTTGTTTCCCTTCTTCTATTGTATCATTTCCCTATTCTTGATCTTAAATATGTCCTTCTTCCTCCATAACCCCTTCATACTCATCATTATCAGAAAATACTTCAATGTATTGAGCTTTTCCTTTAGTAAATTTATGCCTCGGTGCCCATGGTTGGAATCATGTGTAGCATAATTTATTTATTCTAATTTCTTCCCTGTTTAGTCCCTCTTTCTTATTCTTTTCAAATGAATCTCTTTTCCAAGGCTTCTTGTCAAATTTGAATTTGGAAGGGAAGTTAGGCTTGGGAGGAAACCTTGTCCTAGGTAGCACATTTTGTAGATCTCTTGTTGAGTTCATGGCATCATTCAATGAATTTGGTTTGTGGACCTTAACTAAACCTTTTAAGGGTTCAACCAAACCTTTAGTAAAGAGTAATACTAACCTCACCATAGATATATCAGACACCTTAACTGATAATTTTTGGAATTCCAACATATATTCAGCAGGGGTTCCAACTTGCTTCAATTGCGCTAGTTCTTTTAAAGGCAATTATGGGTCTTTTTGCTCAAATATTTCTAATACCCTATCAAAAAATTCTCCATATGTTTTAACTTGATCATTTCCCAAGGTTTTCAGACCATGTAACCACCAATCATTGGGTTCCCCTTCAAGATGAAAAATGGCCATTTTTAAAGCATCCTCTTCCACCATTAGATTCAGCTGAAAATACACATCTAGTTTTTGTACCCAAGTACTTGCAGAACTTTGAGATGAGCCATCAAAGGTGGGAAGTGGCATTTTACTGATGGAATAATTTAATTCTCTACTTTGAAAAGGATTCCTATTACCTTCCCTAATTTTGAGCTTGTTTGAGACAACAAAGTATCGATCAAATAGTAGGGTACTTATGCAATCTTCACTCAATTTTTGCCATTCAATTAGAATCTCTTGCATATCATATGGAGTATTAAAATTTTCTTTGGAATCAATAAATTTAGGTGTGGTAGGCCTTGTTGCACTCTTAAATTCATGAGGTCTATTATGAGGTCCTGTCTTTGAGAAGATACCTTCACCCATTGCCTTCTTTTCCTCGAAATGTGAACTATTGTTGCCTCCTCTTTCCCCTTTGCTGTCAAGTTGGCTAGCCAACAATTCGAATCCCTTCATCATCTGTTTGGTCATGTCTTCAAAGAGTGGTTTCATAATTTTACAAAACTCATCACTATCATTTGAGGTTCCCTTCTCATTAGCCATAGTTTCCTCAAAATGCACTTCTTTTCCTACCTCCTCCTCTTCAACAAAGCACTTTTGGTTTCAATATCTAAGGGTGGTCCCTGAATTCTTGTCCTCATGAATATCAAACCAAATCAGGTTCAAGGATCATGCTCTGATACCACTTGTAATGTCCCTTTTTAGAATTTTATTAAAATGGTGAAAATTTCAATTTTTCCACTAGTTCAACCTTTAACTAGTATTGTTTTATTGGTCTCCAAATGACTCCAATTGATCCCAAATTATTCCAGAAGGTGTATGGATGATATTATTAAATTATTATGTGGTTCATGGATGATTTAGAGTCTTCAAAATGATTCTTCAAATCTCCTTTGAATTCTGGTCAAGGTAGGGGATTAGACTATCAATTTGGGGTTCAATTCCCCTATGGGTAGATGCTGGAAATGGCTTTCCAAATGCTATGGGACTCTCTCAAATTACAGAAAATAAGAAGGGGATATCTAGGGGAAATAAATATGATCTCATATGAATCACCATTCAATTTATTAAGTCTGCTACAAACCTTTCAAATCAGATACAAAAAGACTAGTTTCGACCTTGGGGGAAATGATAGGCAATCTTCTCCAAATGCTATGAAAATCAACAATATGACTCCAAAAGCTTATACATTGAACATGAATTTTGTATAACAAATTATTAACAGTCCATATATCATTAATTCATAATTGGTTCACTTTTCCATTCGAATATATCAGCATATCATTGGCATACATCAACATAGTGGGTAAAATGGCACCATTTGCTCATTAATGATCAGATTTACATAGTTCCACTTGGAATATCGACTTGAAGATAATACGAATATGAAGAACAGATCATTTACATCAGATTATAAAATAATGGGGCATTATAAGCTCCCCCAAAGAGAAAAAAATCTCACCAAGTGAACCCCACCTCGAGGATCATGAATATGTTGAGAAAACTAGAAATGGTTGGAGAAACAAGCTGAAATAGAAGTGACCACGAGCTGCATTGTAGCTTGCACCTGTAGCATAAGACTCCATTAAATCTCCCAATTAAAGGTATGAATGGCATTTCCAATTACCAACTAGGATGGGAATCTTTCACCCTCGAAATTGGTGCTAAGGCAAGTAGAGTAGCACTCCACTAGCTCTCCTCTCAAATGCAAATTCTGAAAATGATCAAAAATACATTCTCTTATTTGATCCATATATTTAATAAACATCCTTAGCCTTATAAGGTTATAATTCCATCCACAGAATCCAATCCAAATTGAATTAGGGAAAGATCCAATATTTGCCACTTGTCACCCACTTCCTAGCCTTCCACCTTCCACCAATTCGAGTAGGAATCTCTTGAGCTTCTCTAACTCCCATGAGCATTCCCTTGGAGGATATTTTTAGGCCTGACATGTAATATTGGTGAGATGTAATCAATCAGGTCTGAAATTTGTCATAGGCTTCATAGCATCTTCATCATTGTTGTCATAGAGGTTAGGGAATCTAGCCCAAGTGTCCAAGAACTTCTCATTTGACTCTTCCTCTTCCATGGGAGTTACACTTCCATCCCAATTCGACCTATGATGCATATTTCCAAGTGTATGAGCCTTCCAAATCATCCCAAGAACATTGGAATTCTTATGGATTTGAATTGACAAGAGGAGGATGCCACGTGGCATAGAAAATCTAGCTTGTGCGGGTCCCACACCAGGGAAATTTTTAAGGATTATAATATTACACTTAAGTATAGTATTCTAGGCGATTATTTTGGATTGGAAAAAACATAGATATAGATAGGTAGGCGAATATTAAATATGAAAACTACAATTTACTACTAAAACGTGTAAATTTTGAAGAATATTAAGATAAAAAAAAACATATTTTATGTAAATATAGGCGATATTAGAGACTAAAAATGACCAAATAACGAATTTATCTTTTGAAAAAAAGTCCAAAAAATAGCCAATTGGCGAAATTTCACCCCTAAAAATTACCCTGGTCCCACACCCTCCATGTGTCTTCATGATCAATTGCCACTTTGATTTTCCCTTGTATTTATTTATTTAGCTCCTTTATTAAATATTTATGCCATTCTAATGTTTAAACATCATTTATTATCTCCCTCATTGCAAATCCCAATGTTTCCATCCAACCTAGGGAACTAGTAGGATTGGTGGAATTTTCCTGCATGAAATTTATTTGAATGGGGACATTACACATACTTAGAGAAGCAACATCGGGCCTTGAGGATGTTATGCGGGAGACATACCTGCAAATGTTTTGAAATTTTGGAAATTGAATATATGTACATAACATTGATGCGCATTGAGGACGATGCATAAATTAAGGGGGAGGGGAATGTAACACCCCATTTTTTACCCTAGCATGTAATGATGAAAATATGTATATAATGATGAAATGGCTAGAAGCCATACAAAAATGGTCTACTATTACCAAGATGATGTAATTATGTACATTTTATGTTTAATATAGAAACCACGACTACTTCAAAATAAGAAGGATGAAGAAGAGATGGGGAGGCTATGATTCCACAAGAGGGGAAAGTGAGAAGGGGTTTAAGGGGAGGAGATGACCCTAGTGACTTATAAGTTTAATTCATTATCCTTTTATCACAATGTTTATTAATACCTCTTTATTAAATTTCATTAGCCATAACCTTGATTTAATTATCCTAAACTTGGGATTAGAGGGGGAAAAAGTGAGCTTCCTGTGCATGCCAGTCGGACAGTTCTCAACAAGCATACAAATCATTGAGAATTAGTTCATTCAAGTATTATTTTGATCATCCAGCCATCATCCTGTAGTATATATGGGATATGTATGAGAGGACAATGAGAGTTACATAGCTATAAATGATTTTACCCTGAGTCATTGGTGCTAGGAAATTGAGTTCCCTTGTGAGAGAACTTGTCCTGCAACTGAGTTCCCTAGAGTCCCAACATGGAGATTTCCTGGACAACCTATGTTGGACCCTTGGAAGGGAATTGGAGATATCACCTGAGGACTATTAACTCAAATAAGGGGACCTCGTTCCTTGGATTGTGCAGGCCTATGGGGGAGCAGTGCTAGTGGATTGGGACAACTGTGGAGGGGGTTTGGCATCTATGGGTTTATTAAGGCATTAAGTTGAACTTTTTGTCTTGTGGATTGATATCCCCAACTCAGGTGTGGCCTATATCTATATCTATATCTATCTATCTATCTATATATATGTTGGACCCTTGGAAGGGAATTGGAGAGATCACCTAAGGACTATTAACTCAAATAAGGGGACCTTGTTCCTTGGATTGTGCAGGCCTATGGGGGAGCAGTGCTAGTGGATTGGGACAACTGTGGAGGGGGTTTGGCATCTATGGGTTTATTAAGGCATTAAGTTGAACTTTTTGTCTTGTGGATTGATATCCCCAACTCAGGTGTGGCCTCTATTATATATATATATATATATATATATATATATATATATATATATATATATATATATATATATATATATATATATATATATATATGCATAATGTTTAATTTACTATTATGTAAATATATAATTGCATGGATTGCTTGCCATTGTATCAATGCATTCATGCTAGAATTTGCATATAATGTTTAGTATATGCATATGTTAATTTGGGTGACCATACATTTATTTTCCGTTGCAAATTGATAGTAAAATTATGAAAAACGAAATTGGTAGCAGTGGTGAATTTTGGTAAGCGGTTTGGGTTACCCCATGGCCCCGAAGGAATTGCACAGACACTGGGTATGTGGCAAAGAACTAGTATATATACAATGTTTAGATTTAAACAACATCATACATGCAATGCATCAAATAAAAGGGACAATAAGAAAGTTGTAATAAACTATACAAAACAAAAAACTAATGTTGAAAAAAATCTCATAAGACCTAAAAACAAACATAGATGCATTAACTCAAATAGAAGGAAAAATATTGAGCTTTATTCATATTTGTCATTGCAACACTATGTACAACCATAGAACAAAATGTCACAAAACTAGTACAACCAAAGAAATCAGCAATTCAAACAGATAGTTTGGATTCCTACAAGAGGGATGTTTTTGAGACCATATACCACTTACATAGGTCTAATCCCAATTAGGGGAGGCCTTAGAAAATTAAGAGTTATGGCCAACGCTTCACTCTAGTTGCCTTAAGGTTCTCTACATGCATGAGTAGGTTAGCATTTATTAAATATAGGTAAATAACATGTCATGAATCAAATAAATTAAAGTATACCTTTGAGGGGAAATACATCGACCATCACCCTTACTTTGGGACTGTGAATCATAGCCTTCCTACCACCATCAAAACGATTAGATACTTAGAAAAGGATTAATATGAACTTTGAAACAACTAAAACAAAAAACAAGTTGTACATGTTCCACACCCCTTTGCATGGGATATGATTATGCCTTTATAGTAGTCTTGGTGGGAATATGAAAGGATTTAGGTGCTAGTTAGGCTGGTGCTTGATAGTTTCCTTTCCCTCATGGGTTAAGTTTGTAATAAAGGTAGCTAAAGAGACAAAATTATTAATCTATCTCAAATCCTAGTAGTCAGTATATTCTATCTATACATGCTATGTCACATATATAACTTTAGTGTTTTAAACATCCAACTGTAAACATGAAATAGTGTTACTATTCAATGTCTAGTCATTATGCAATATTTAACACATATCCAATTGATAGTGATGGTATGGTTATCATTAAGGACATACTGTCATCCTGTTTTGATCATTTCCACTTTAGGGCCATAAGTAGACCCATTGGGCATGGTGATTTGGGTCCATTTTTGAACTCTTTTGCGATCTTGGATAGCCCCTACCTATCCTTGGATTATGCACATATAGTGTGGGAGATGGGATCTTATTTTACTTCTTTTGTAACCACTATCATCAAGCATTAGTCACTCACTCACACACAATATCTTCTTTTTCAATATCTCATGCACTCTTTAGTAATACATAATTGAACAAAGCATAAGCAAGAACACACAAATGAAATGGTGTGCTTTAAGAATCAATAATCTATTTGATAAATCTTAGGCATATACCTTATTTAAAAATCAAATGGGGTTTTGAATATTAACATAACACAACAAGGAGTTTACTCATGATTGATATATATATGTGTGTGTGCACATATATATATTTTCCAACGGAAAAAAGCATAATTTTATTATGTAAATAAAATGACATCCGCAGAATGTATGTTTCCATACATTTTCAAGTATAGCCTTTCAGCTTCGTAAAATATGCAGTCTATTCATTTTACATTTTTAGTCCCATTTTCCTATTGTTGGTAGGACAAAACCATACAAAACCTTACAGTAAGTTTCTGTAGCACCAATATAATCCTGCAAAAACTGGGATAAACTGATTTCCCCTGAGAGTCGCCTTAAATCCTGTTATCTTCTTTTTCCAAAAAGATGAAAAACCCGTTGTGATTTTACTATTGAGTATTTGCTGTGATTGGATCTTCTATGAATGGCCTATGATAGAATTCATAGTGTATACCATTTTGGAATTCCAAAACTTTCTAGTTTCCATATTGCAGGTTCAGGCCTTCCTTTGAGAGCTTATCCACATTAGATTTTGATCCCTATATACATGGCGATAGATTATGGAATCAAAATTATCCATAAGCCGACATACCTCTTCATATAAAGAGTGAATATTTATATTTCTGGATATTTGAACTTTATTGATCCAATTCATAACAAGCATTGAATCAACGAAGATCTATAAATTCCGACAGTTTTTCTCTAAAGCAAAACATAGTCTAAGCTTTAAAGAGTGTAGTTCAACATAGTTGTTTGAGCCCCTCCCTAGTCCCATTTGCATATGAAAAAAGTGGTTTTCAGTAATACTCAAAGTATAGCACCTCCTACAAAAGCTTGTTCTTGGGAGGCCCCATCGAAAAAGGCCTAGGGGATATTTTTGTTTTTCTGTTCTTAAGTAATGATCCTTGCAGGTGGCGTGTATTTTTTTTAGGAAAAAAAGAAAGGATATCCAAACCCTGTCTTGCTATAAGCTTAGGGACAGAGTGTTTATCTTGAAAATGGCTTTGTTTCTTGCAAGCCATATACCTCAGGTGAGTATGAGGGGTAAATCCCTTATGTTTGTTGTGTTTTCAGAGTTTTCCTAGGAATTCCAAGCTTCCTCAATACTCTCTCCTTTCCATTCAATATTTTTGTTGAGCACATGTTTTGATTCCTTCCAGGTATGGATGGCATAAGGGCAAAAAATAAATAGGTGATTTGTAGATTCTGTTGCATTTTTGTAGAAGCAGCACCATCCCAGTCTCTCAATTGCTTTGATATATATACATATATATATATATATATATATATATTTAATCACATCATGATATTTGTTTAGTCTACTAGCATATACAAAAAACTATTCATGTGAATAAAGTTCTTCCACCACATCATAGCCAACAATTCAAAGCTACTCTAGCCAACTTTTGTGGTGATAATTATTTCAAATAGAGATAACATTTATGGGCTTGATATAATGGATTTCTCTCTATATCCACACAAAATCCAAATCTAATATACAATGAACATTGTACAACCCTCCTTGAAACCTATCCATAGCTATAATGAGCTAAGAATATCATTGCAAAACATCCAAGGCTTATGTCAATTACCTCTTTCGATCCATGACATATGAGGTTAAAATAACAAGAAGATATGGAATAACTCTATCACTTAATGAATTATTACAATAACCAACCTATGAATAGCTATGGTAACACCATTGAATGCTGAAAATAGTAAATGAGAAGAGATCAATGATGTGATTTTATCTCCTTGGGCATTGATTAAGAGTGTTTTCTCTATTTTCGGTTCGTTGCAAGGAATTTTTTTGTTTCTATGGATTTAATTACTTCCCAATCCTATTAATGTGGTGAATTTTGGATTGTAATTAGTATGATAAGTTTTAATATTGAACCCACAACTCCAATTGACCCCAACACACTCATATCAACCCTCAAATATGCTTAGATCGAGCCCCAAATAAACTTAGCAATCTCACAAAGCAAAATCACATGAGAAATTTTACCCCATGACATGTGGGGTGACTTGATCATTATTTCCTATGTGATATTCCATCACATCCTGTAGTTCCACAAATGATATCTATGGTTTTCCCATGGATACTTAAAAAAACACTCTTATCTTGCTCAATCCACCATGATATGTGCCAAAGATAGATGGGGACATCTAGTTGACACATGTGTTATGACATATCCTCCTTACTTGACCTATGGTAAATGATTTCTTATGTGTGGACATGACCATAGTGGGTCTATGGTGTTACTCTATAATGTCTCATGTATCCTACAATATTGTTTCAATAGCTTATGGAGAATCATGGTGTGGTTATGATTCTTCATTAGAATAAGTGTATGACCTTGTAGGTTAGGTGTTCCCCTAGGGATCTAAGCAAGTGTGAACCTGATTTCATGTCATTTACAACATTTTACCTGGACATCTTTCATATCACGTCATTGAATCACTGGCCATATCACCCATTTCCATCATGTCCCCCTTTCATAATTAACTTATTACATGTGATGTTCTAAGGTCTCTACATATTATTCCTATTTATGGTGTCTAAGTCAAATTTAAAAGAGTCAAAGTACTCTAATGGAAATGATATTAAGTAATGAATGTGAGCTATGCCCCCTTGCAAATGATCCTTATGTCCCATCTTATCAAAGCCAAATCTAAATAAAGGAACTATTATTGTCAAAAAAAGAAAAAAAGAAAAGGTAAAAGGATCGTTAAATGGCACAAGGAAAGGGTAACTCAAGAAGAAAGTAATTCCCTTCAAAGGCACACATATGGAAGAAAAATCATTAACCCATAGCTCTTGAAATATAAGGGGAAGAATTAGAACTCAGACACCCTCTTATGATAGTTAATTTTTGCAAACATCTTTCCCTAACATTACAAGTAATTCACCTTTCATTAATTACATTCATTTCATTACCCTCACCTTGCTTAGAAACTTAGGAAGTCCACTTGGTCTTAGGGGTGTAACATGGAAATCTAGATCAATCATAGTTGTGCCATGGTAGTTCTAAGGTTATTGGGATAATTAATTAATAATTTATTAGGAACGTGCACTTAATAGCCTTTTATGTTAATGTTTTGCATAGTATTTTTTCTAAGTCATATTTTCTATGGTCTAACACTTGGTGATGTTATATAGTCTGTGTCCCCTTCTCCTAGGAAGTGCACCCCTTCTTCATGTACATGTGTTTTCCTTTAGAGGCATCCTTCTTCACTTCCTTGGCACATATGAGAGGGTCAACCATCTTTGACCACTTAGGATGAGTTGGCATAAGCTTTGATCATGTTTTGAGGAGTTTGATGTTGGACATTTGGACCGTTATTCTCTATTTGGTTGGACTTGGTGCACAATTTGAGGAGTTGGTTAGAGTGTGTTCTAAGGTTTTTGACCTTTCATGGACCCTTGAGACACTTGGTATCATCCTTGGTTGGATCAATCCATCTTTTGAGGCATCCTTAATCATGTTTTAACTATTCCTCGGGGGGCGAGTTGTTATTTTTGACTTGTCAAGCATTTGGATAAGGCTGTTACATCTTGTTAGTTGGGATTTTGTAACATACATAAATAATAATAATAATGTATATCCAATCATACATCTCACTTCAAAATTATAGATAGGAAGGAAGTTCTGGTTTCCAATGAAGTGGATACATTTGATTTTGATATGGATATAAACTCACCCAACGTGTCAATAGCAACAATCACACACATCCAACAAACTTGTAAAGAAGAAGATTTACCAATACATAATAAAGTTGCATCCCAAAAGGAAGATACTCAGTTGCTCACAAGACGATATCTTCCACCCCATTTGAGAAATCATGATAGCATTAAGGATGAAAAACTTTTATCCCTTATGAAAAAAAAGAAAAGATAGAAAAAAATAGGTTGCAACTTAAAGGAACTATTAAGAATAAAGACATCACTATTTTAGTAGATTCTAGAAGTACACAAAAACTAGTGGATATCAAAATAAAGGAAGCAATTGTCGTAATCAGAATTGCGAATGGTGGTAGGAATCTCAGTATCAACTCTCATCTAGAGATCATTCTCAATTAGTTTTCCAACTTCCTTGCTTCTGCGAGACAAGTAGTTTTGATTTGTAACTTATTAAGTAGTTTTTCCTAACTAGAGCTAGGTCTCCTTTGGTAGTCTTTGGTAAATCCGGTGACTTGTTCATACTTGTAGGGTAAAATCTAAAAAAACACCAATATTGAAAGTATTGTGCCACAATGAAAAAGTCCAATCTTAAAAACGTTGTGCCACAGTGAAAAACCCCAATCTTGAAAATGGTTCATTGAAAAGTGAAAGTGAAAATAAAATAAAATGATAAATAAAATAATCTAGAACCAAGATTGGTAAAAGGAACTTGTGCACCTCATTAAGAGTGGATTAGGGTTTTGGAAGCATGCCATGAAAATACCCAAATCTTTGAAAGTGATTACGTGGAGATGCCCTTGTGAAAGTGTCATTACGAAATAAGTACAATATATTTATCATGGAAATTAATATTATGTAAATTTAAATTGAAAAATATATTTATCCACTTAAAAACAATAAAATATAATTAAATTCATTATACAATGATTACCATTAATTAAAGTTAATTTGTTTATTCAATTATCAAATAACACAATTTAGATTATTTTATTATTAAATAAGAATGATGCTTAAATTTTATAGACTATTAATATTAAAAGTAAAGCAAACTACATTATGGAAAGAAAACAAAGAATTAATGCACTGAAGAGGCCCATTCTACAGTCAAGTAGGGGGATGTGTAACTCCTTCTGTGCTCATCCTGGAGGTGACATGTGTCCTTTAAAAAAAAAAAATACTATGAAAACTAATATGTCAGCTATTTAAAATATTTACAATGGCATGTATATAAAACTACACAAATTAGATAAATTAAAACGCTTCCTCAACATTTGCACTCTAAAAAGGGGTTTGCACCTTCATAGATTGGATCCCTTTGGACACTTGGTAGGGGACCCTTTTAAAATGGATCTATGCTGGTAATATAAATGAGTAGTCCATTTTCTTGTTTGTTTTGTTGGACTCCACTTACAAATCTTGGGCATAAAGTCCAAAACATAGAATAAATAAACTAGTACTATAAATAATTATAAAACTAGTAATAATGAACTAAACTCATTACAATACGAAACAAATTATAAACTTAATCATTACATTTAAGTACCTTTATGACGTTATAAACATTATAAAAATATACTAATATACTGAACAAGTATTTATATTTAAATTTAAAAATAAAATATAAACTATTAAGAAAATAAAAAAATATTTTAATTTGAATTTAAAATTTATATACTAAAATTAATTTTGAATTAATATTATTAATTATTTTGATTATATAAATTCATTAATATTTCATAGCTAAAAGAAAATTACAGTACTATAACGAGGTCATTAACTATAATTTGGAAGTTCAAAAGTATCTCTATGGTTTAACTAGTTAGAAAAATAAAATTAATATAGGTAAGATAAGAACAAACTCTCATGAGCTTCATAGTGAAACACGAAGATAGACAATTCCTAAAACCCCATGGGTGGAAAGGACTTGGTCATCTTTGTGAGACTAGGACAATTCCTAAAATCCCATGGGTGGAAAAGACTTAGTCATCTTTGTGAGACTAGAGGGTTGAGAAGGAAAGTCACTTCCTCTTAAAATGTTGTATGTACACACACATGTGTTGAGGACAAAAGTCACTTCCTCTGAGAATTCCCTATATACACAGGTTTTATAATCTTTGCTACAATACAAACCTTTTTAACTTTCTAACTTGTCAAAACTACAGCAACCTTCCTAACCTTCTAACTTGTCAAAACTATGAAGCATCAAAATAATATTATACAACAATCTAAGTAATTTATAACTACCATAATCATCATCATTCTTTATTGATTTAAGTGGACATTAACTATCATCCTTATCATATATTAAAAACTAATTTTAAAATAACATTTATTTAATTAAAAAATAATTTTTAGAAATATAATTTTAAAAAAATGTACTTTATTATTTTAATAATAAATAAAACAAATCAACTTTTGTCACAATAATTACATTATATTTTGATTTTTGTTTTAATTTTTTAAAAACATTTTAATAATATTTTTTTTAAATCCAAAAAAAATTTAATAATTATATTTTATTTTGATTTTTTTGAACTTTTTTAAAACATTTTAATAATATTTTTTAAACTCCAAACAAATATTTAATTATAATTTTTTGAAACATTGTACATGTAGTATTTTTTATATTGCATACAACTAACTGAAAAACAGGAACAATAATTACTACTAAATTGTTTGGGCACTTCTTATGAAAAAATAATCACTCCTAAACACTAATAAATTGTTTGGACACTTCCTTTTGGAAAGTATATTTTGAAACAAAACTTTTTATAACTAACACAGAAACGGGAAAGTATATTTTAAAGCAAAACTTTTTACAATTAACACAGAAACGGAAGCTTAAATAAAAATGAAAGTACATTTTTCAGCAAAAGTTTCTATGATTTACAAGAAACCGTCACTTGAAGGAAAACAAAATTTAGTGGCAAATTCTAATCTCAACGACGAAAACAAGTCTTCTAGTAATTATGTTTTAAGTCATTCTTATTTTTTAATCATTTAATCATACATCAACGGGGCAAAATTCTCATGCAATGAATTCATTTCTATTCCAATTAATTCATAAAAATCATCAACGAAGTTTCGAATCAAGCAAGATAAGAGGGCAAGACGCTGATAGATCAGAGTCCCACCACTTTATTACACAAACTATTTGCATCTACTTTAGTAATGTGTATGCCAATGTATCACAAGGGAGGTCGTACATGCAAATGTAGCACAAGGGAGGTCGCACATGCAAATGTAGTGTAGAGGTATGTTGATGTATTTGTAACTTCGGAAGATATTCACTTGTATATTGTATGTATTACACTTGTACTTTATTTGTATCCCCAACGGAGATGTATTATTCCTCCAATTAGAAGTGTCGTCATTTGTATTTGCAAGTGTCACAAGTATTATTGTAAGTGTCGCAACTTATATTTGATGGGTTATTAGACTACCTTGGTGGGATCGACCCTGTATGAGTTGTGTGGGTCAAAGGGTTATTAGACCACCGTAGTGGGGTCGGCCCAGTTAGCATTATGTTAAGTGGTGAAGTTGGAGCCGACCTAGTTAGAGTTATAAGGAAAGTGAAGTAAAGTATAAAAGAGAGTGTGACTCTCTCATTTATTCATTCACACACTCACTCACTTCGCATTAGTGAGATAGAGGAGGAGTGCGCACAAGTGGAGGAGGAGCAGCTTCTAGGAGACTATCTCTTGTTGTGGGGTTTGATCTTTGTGATCTTTGTATTGGTGCTCATTCTATCTCTGAGGAAGTTGCGGGGTTTTTCACCTTCTTGGTTTTCCCCGGTGAAATGCTTTGTGTCTCTTGTCTCTTGTGTTTGATATGCTATACATGTTGTTCTCTCAATTAAGATCCTATATAAGTATGAATTAAGTGATGAAAAACTAACATGGTATCAGAGCTAGCATGAAGGAAGGAATGGTATGGCATTTATGACACTTGTTGCACTTGTGACAAATTGCAAGCTAGGGCTTGGTATAGTAAAAACCAGTCATCGTGGAACTTTCACTATAAATCCATTTTGGCGAAGGTTTAGGATATGAAACTTTTACAGGTCGAAGATGAAATTTCCATGTACCTTTTGTCCGAAGGACAACCTCATATTCGTTGTACTTTGTGAGATATGATCCATACAAGTTAGGGTTTCTGCCTCTTCCAGAATGCAGTCCTAAACAGGTGACCTAGGAAAAAAGGTCATATCTCGGTCTAGGAAGCTCCAAATGGAATTCTGTAAAATGTGATAGTTAGGTAACGAGCTGTAGTTTCACAGGTCCATATTTCGGAGGCCGATGTTGAAACAATGACACTTGGCATGCCGTACAAATTAGCTATACAGTTTCATCCTATAAACAGGTCACATTGCGACACTTGGCATATCTCTCTCTAAGAGAATCCATTTGAGCTCAGATCCATGGGGTTGGAAAGATGACAGGTTAGTCTACGACAATCCTAAGTTTCAGACCCTGAGGATCCGAAATTTCAGAGATACATCAGAAACAATATGGCATATATTTCTGTCCAAACAGAATTGGATTCTGAGTACTTTCATTTTTGGTTTGTCACTACTGCGGGAAATTAGGGTTTCAGAGAAAGTTGGAATTTCTTGAATATGAGACCACGGATGGATGATCCTAAGAAAAATCGAAATTTAGAGACCAATATCGAATTTTTTGGTTGGGTAGAACCCCAGGATCTATCAAACCCTAGTTCTGGATTTTGACCAGAAAACCACAATTTGACAGAAGCTACAAATCCGAAACTTTCAAAGTCAATTTTGAGGGGTCAAATTTTGGAGATTTCAAAATTGAAGTATGCTAGCTTGATCAGCTTATAAAGGCACATCTTTTCATCCAATCAGAAGTTTGAAATTCAAAGTTTTGATTTTTAGGGTTTCTCTCTCAAACCCTAGCCAGCTCCAGATCCAACTTCATCAAATCAAGGTGGATTGGGTTAATCCTAGGAGAATTATTTGGACACCTACATAAGTGAAGAGATTCCAGTTCTAGAGGGAGATGAGCCTAAGGCCTTACATAAGAAGACTGCAAGCAATCTCGATAGGTATGACTTGAGGAGATTCAGGTATGTTTTGAAATCTGCTCATGATTAAGTTTATGATATGTTTGTCTTCATATTATTGAGGTTAGTACAATCTTGATTAGTTTTAGACTTGTCTTATCACCTTAGTAAAAGTATGAATGCATGTGAATGATAGAAGACATTCATTGATTAAGGTTATGACACTTATGATTGTACTAATGCACTGTGGTGTTGTATGAGGATGATGTTGTCTGCTAACATGAAAGGTACATCAAGAAAGACAAATCAAGTTCTAGATCAAGAATATTTGACCATGGTGACATGAAGACAAAGACTTATCCATAGCCATTGATCACACAAAATATCTACTCACGAGGTATGTATAATTTGGTTCTACAATGCTTAACTTATGAGATATGCAAGTTATTAGCACAAATCATGGACAAGAACAAAGAAGACATTGTTTGGGTATGTTAAACATAACTAGAAAACATGATAATCCAGGTATGTTTTCCTATATCGAGTTAGAATCCTACCTTGTGTTAGGATCTTATATAAGTATACTTTTTGTATGATTGATAATGATTATTCATGAAGTTATAAGTTTGAGTAATCATGGGTTTATGCATATTATGCTTCTTAATGAAGAGTCCTATGGTCATATAAGAATATGCATGAGTAAAATAAGTCCTCCCTGAAACCTTGAATACTAACGCTTGTGATAAATTACCTGTGTATGAAATGACCATAACCATACATGTTTAAGATTATTTAGAATCATATTGTTTTGATAGTATTGAGATTATACTAATGCATGTATGATTATGTATGAGATCTTGAGGATGGCACTAGTGCACACTTAAGCATGCATAGTGGTCCAAGATGGATATAAGTTCAAAGACAAATAATCCAGGAAGCAAAGACCGAGAGGGAGCTCACTTCAGTAGTTCCTGCAAGGAAGCAAAGATTGAGAGGGAGTCCACCCAACAAGCAAACAAAGATAAGTATTTAAATTTTCATTTCTTGTATATATGATTTTGTTCAGTCATGTACATATTTATGTTCCTAGATTTAGGAAGTATATTATGCATTTTAGAAAAGGTTGCATTAATGAACAAGATACTATTAATATAGTAATGGGTAAGTGGCCTATGGTACTGTACAACATTCCATTGCTACTTATCTAGAATGAAACCTATTTGCTGACATGTTGGAAGTTGTGCACACTCTTAACAATGTTTTGGTAGAGATGGAAGGCATCTAGAAAGTTATGGGATATGGATTAATGTTGTATTGAAGCATTGGCTAAGATAATTGCATGACTGTATGACATATGTTTTTATGTGTAAGAAATTGTTTTGAAATCTATGAGATGTTTCTAATCATGCAATTGAACTTGGCTTGTAGGAAAGACCATGTACCATCACCTACAAGAGAGACTTGTTCCGAAGAACAAGTGACGAAGACTCAACTACAACATTTGTTCCAGCAGCGAAGTTCAAGAAAACTATCTATTGAAGATATTGAAGAATTTGAAGTTCCCAGGATCCGGGATGCAGTAATGGAAGGATGACATGATCGAAGAGTACCAGTCGATCATGAAGAATGATGTTTGGGATATGGTCCCAAGACCAGAAGGGAAGTCTATTGTGATTTCCAAGTGGATCTACAAGATCAAGCATGTTGCAGATGGTAGCATAGAGAAATACAAGGCAAGGTTTGTGGCTCCTGGCTTCTCCTAGAAAGAAGGGATATATTATGAAGAGAATTTTGCACTTGTAACCGGATACACTTCCATCAGAACAGTACTTGCTCTAGCTGCAGTAATGAAGTGGAAGATACACCAGATGGATGTCAAGACAACTTTCTTGAATGGTGTAGTCGAAGAGGAAGTGTATGTGGAGTAGCCACTCGGTTTTGAGACACATGACAGGGAGTCATATGTGTGCAAGTTAAAGAAATCCTTGTATGGCTTAAAGCAAGCACCTAGGACATGGTACGGTAGGATAGACAGTTTCCTATCCAGTTTGGGCTTTACCAAGAGTAAAGAAGATTCCAACCTTTACTACAAGGTTGAGGAAGGCAAACCAGTGATACTCCTATGTGGATGATCTGTTTGTGATAGGTGAGGATAGGTTGATTGCCGACATGAAGAGGAATATTGCTGCCGAGTTTGAGATGAAGGAATTGGGTATGATGCATTGATTTCTAGGCATGGAGGTGTGGCAAAGTATAGATGGAATCTTCCTTGGACAAGGGAAGTATAAAGTAGATATACTGAAGCAGTTCGGGATGATGGAATGCAAGGCCATGGCCACACCTATGGAATCAAACTTGAAGCTATTGACTGATGCTTCATCAGATTCAGTTGATTCCATAATGTATCATCAGATGATTGGGTCCTTAATGTACCTAACGAACACGAGACCATATATTTGCTTTGCGGTGAACACCTTGGGCTAGTTCCTGATGGATCCTAGACATATTCACCTGATTGTTGTAAAGCATATTCTAAGGTACCTGAAGGGTATGGTTGATTATGGGCTCAAGCATGATGCGAATCAAAAGGTTAAACTGGAGGGTTATGTTGATTCAGATTGGGCAAGAAATGCTGCAGATAGGAAGAGCACTTTGGGGTGCTGCTTCAGTATGGGATCAGGTGTGATCTCTTGGTTTAGTAGGAAGCAGTCCTACATAGCACTAAGTACATCTGAAACAGAGTATGTCACAGCTTGTTCGGCTAGTTGTGAGGCAGTATGGCTAAGGAAGATACTGTCTGATTTATTTGATCTCCAGTTGGATGGTACTTGTATCTATTGTGACAACCAGAGTTGTGTGAAGTTGTCAGAGAACCCGATGTTCCATGACAAGTCGAAGCATATTGAGATCAAATATCACTATATCAGGGATATGGTGTAGAGAGGAGCAGTGAAGCTCCTATATGTTGTGACGGATGAGCAGATTGCAGATGTGTTGACCAAACCACTAGCCAGAGTGAAGTTCTAGTACTTCAAAAAGAGGCTTGGTATACTTCAGATCGAGGTTCCTTCCAAGGGGAAGTGATGAGTCAAGAAGACGCAAATGCACATGGGATTTTATGACATGGTTGTAGATGTGTTCTCCCATGGTCGTGATGTAATTGTTGAGCCATTCTCACATGGTGGTAGATGTGTTCTCCCATGGTGCAGAAGTTAGGGCTGGATCCATTCTCACATGGAGGTAGATGTGTTCTCACATGGTGTAGATGTAAGGGATGAAGCCATTTTTCACATGGTGGTAGATGTGTTCTCCCATGGTGAAAAAGTAAGGGTTGGATCCTTCCCCGAGTGGTGGTAGATGTGTTCTCCCATGTCGGTGGTGTAAGTGTTGTATGATGTGCATTTGGGTTGTGCTCTGTGGATGATAAGATGATCTGAAGAGGATGATCATGTGTGATGAGCATCAGGACAATGCTCCAGATTATAGGCATCAGGATGATGCTATATGATCAGGATGATCATGTGTGATGAGCATCGGGATGATGCTCCAGATGATATGCATCAGGATGATACTGTGTACATGATCAGGGTAATCATGTGATGATGATTTGCATCAGGATGATGTACTATATGATGATGATCAGTATGATCATGAGTATCAGGATGATACTCCACGATCGTGGACAGATTGTATTGGCGGCATAGAAAAGATCCTGGGAGATCCGATAGTCTGAGCTCGGATACTCTTTCAACGTTTTGCTACAGGTTGGCCATGGACAGATTGTATTGGTAGCATAGAGAAGGTCCTGGGAGATCCGATAGTCTGAGCTCGGATACTCTTTCAAGGTTTTGCTACAGGTTGGCCATGGACAGATTATGCATGTAGCATAGAAAATATCTTGGGAGATTCGATAGTCTGAGCTCGGATACTCTTTCGAGGTTTTGCTATAGGTAGCATAGAAAAGATCCTGGGAGATGCGATAGTTTGAGCTCGGATGCTCTTTCAAGGTTTTGCTACAGGAGGCATGTAATTAGTCCTAGAGACCCGATAGGTTGAGCTGTGTGCTCGTAAAAGTCCTGGGATTCTCTGTAGGGATCTTACAGTTTGCAAGACACTCTTTTAAGGTTTTTGCTGACCACATGTAAAAGATCCTGGGAGATTCGATAGTTTGAGCTCGGATTCTCTTTCGAGGTTTTGTGGTGGCCACATGTAAAAGATCATGGGAGATCCGATAGTTTGAGCTCGGATGCTCTTTCGAGGTTTTGTTGATGCACATTCCATAGGATGGCCAGAGATGTTGAAGATCTATAGGAGGTTAGGCCTACAACCAGCATGAAAAAGGGCTGGCTCTATAGAACTTCCTATGACGAGAATAATTGAGATATAGCACCAGTGATCGAGATGACGAGTACAGCAGTAGTTACGATGATGCTCCAGTGATACAGTGATGATGATCCAGTTCCAGTATTGAATACTTGTGCCTATATGTATTAATGACTTGTGTCAAGAGAATACCTTCCTGGTTAAGAGGGAGTGTTGATGTATTTGTAACTTCGAAAGATATTCACTTGTATATTGTATGTATTACACTTGTACTTTATTTGTATCCCCAACGAAGATGTATTATTCCTCCGATTGGAAGTGTCGTCATTTGTATTTACAAGTGTCACAAGTATTATTGTAAGTGTCACACCTTATATTTGATGGGTTATTAGACCACCTTGGTGGGGTCGACCCTATATGAGTTGTGTGGGTCAAAGGGTTATTAGACCACTGTAGTGGGGTCGGCCCAGTTAGCATTATGTTAAGTGGTTAAGTTGGAGCCGACCTAGTTAGAGTTAAAAGTGAAGTGAAGTAAAATATAAATAGAGAATGTGAATCTCTCATTTATGTTGATGTATATGTAACTTCAGAATGTATTTTACCCATGTGTATTGTATACCTATAGAGATGTTATTATTCCTCTATACGGAAGTGTTTGTATTGCTATAGAGATGTTATTATTCCTCTATAGGGAAGTGTCGTCATTTATATTGTAAGTGTCATAACTTATACTTGATGCGTTATTAGACCACCTTGATGGGGTCGGCCCTGTATGATTCATGTGGGTAAATGGGTTATTAGACCACCAAGTGTGGGGTCGGCCCGAATTAAGTTAACCATGGGTTATTAGGCTAAGCTAGACAAGTCAGCCCCACTGGTTTATTGGGCAGGACAGGACAAGTATAAATAGAGATTGGGAGATCTCTATTTGACATCTCATTACTCACTTCTACATCACTCGGAAAGTGGCGCACATGTGGGGAGGAGGATCAATTGCTAGGAGAAGACTATCTCTTGTACTTTGGTTGTATCATTGCTCTTTCTATCTCTGAAGAAGTTGCGGGGTTTTTCACCTTCTTGGTTTTCCCCAGTGAAACTCTGTGTCTCTTGTGTGCTTGCATTATTGTTTCCATGATTGATATGTTGTAGATATGTTGTACATGTTATTCTCTCAGTTAAGATCTTAGATCAGATTGAAAATTCTAAAAATCTAACAATTTATTCATTCACCCACTCACTCACCTCACATTAGTGAGAGAGAGGAGTGCGCACAAGTGGAGGAGGAGCAGCTGCTAGGAGACTATCTCTTGTTGTGGGGTTTGATCTTTGTGATCTTTGTATTGGTGCTCATCCTATCTCCGAGGAAGTTGCGGGGTTTTTCATCTTCTTGGTTTTCCCCGGTGAAATGATTTGTGTCTCTTGTCTCTTGTGCTTGATATGCTGTACATGTTGTTCTCTCAGTTAAGATCCTAGATTAGTATGAATTAAATGCTGAAAAACTAAAAAGGTAAAGAATTATTTTACTTGTATAGGGTTTAAACTAGAGCTTAGAGGGCTAATGGTTAAAGGATTATAGGTAAACAATTAAAGGAATTAAGGGGTTTAGAAAATTGGGCTTTAGGAGTAAAGGGATTAAGGACTCTGGGCTTAGGGGGTTAGGTTTTAAGAGGTTAGGAATTGAGGTATAAGGTGTTATAGTGTAAAAGGATTAGGGAATTAGAGGATAAGGACAATAGTGAGGGGAGATAAAGGGTTAATTAAGGGACTATGGATTTAAGGAGTAATACCTTTATAGGTTAAGGGATTTAGGATCAACTATTAATGGGGTAAGGGATTATGTGTTAAGGGCTTAGGTGCTTAGGGGTGTAGGGATTTAAGGGGTTTGGGAGTTAGGACTTATGGGTTTAGGCCTTTAATTTCCCTCCCTTATCATTAATCTCCCCAATTCCTTAAATTTATGTCGCTTACCCCCCCCCCCCCCTCGTATCTCTCTTCTCTCTCTCACCCCCTTTATCTCCATTCAACACTTAAACACATAAATTTGTGAATTTAATAACACACGTGTTATGTATATACAAAAAGCGCATGCATTTCTTCTAACACCAAGCGCTCCAACCAAAATATTTGAATTTAAATAGAACACGCGCGCATTCTTGAGCACCTAATAACCCCCTCTTCCCGCGCCCACATTTCAGCCACAATCCTATGTGGTTGGTTAGAACTTACCAAACCTGTGCTATGGAATTTACTAAACCATAGCTAATTAGGCATTTCCACCATTTTTCTCAATATGCTTGTTTTTCACCGCTCTCTACAGCATGACATACATTACCATTATTGACTATATTTTAGGCATAGATAACATTTTTTATGTAGATTCCAAATATGTAATTTAAAAAAAAAATATTGAGGTTTCCTATTTGTTTCCTAATTTTCTTGTGTCATCATTCCTTAAGTCAGAAAACATGTTGTTAGTGTTTATTCCGTAACTTTTTCATTTCACAACCATTTTAAAAAAAACGTGTATGATTCACTCATAGACACCAACCTCTGCATGCTATAAAAAATCCAAGTCGAAATAACTCCATTAAGACCTTGAAATGCTGCACCCTTATTAGATGTACCATTCTCGAGGTTTAATCACTTACATAATTAAAAAAATTAAAGTAAAAATTAAACAATTAATTTTGGAAAAATTGTGTTGCACTAGTGCTACGGGTTTTATACATGTCTACCAATTTTTGTAGCCTAAAACCATCATTTAGGCACTGAAAGGCTGCACCCACAAAAACATATACCTTATCATTTTCCAAAAAATTAAAAAGTGTTTGTTTGAAAAGATGAAATTTGACATAGTTATGTAAATTTTCAATACTTCAAACTTATATATTCAGAAACGTGACTCAATTTCCTACATTTCATATTTTTTACTCACTGCAAGATATCTTGTGTAAGTATCTCAAAAAAACCATTAAGTTAAGGGATGCCTGATTTTTCAGTTTTCTATTGCATCTAATGCGCCAAAAGTGACCCTCATTAGCTTGCACATGGGCCTAATGTAATATTTTCTATGATTTGATATATTTTGTTATTAATTTGTTTAAAAAAATGATAAAATGATAAAATACTTATATATATATATATATATATATATTATAGTAATTTTACCTAGGAATTTTCACCGACTATTTTAGAGCCTCGCCATTTTCACCGTGTATTTTCAAGATTTGTCATTTGCATTTTTATTGAGGCATCATCATGAGACAATTTCAATGTATTTTTTACCATGCAGTTTCAATATTTGGGCATTTTCATGTCATGCCTATGAAACCCTAACCCTAACCCTAATCCATGAGATTGAACTAATTAGTTGCACAACTTCCTTCTCCGAACTTGGTTATAATGTGTTTTCTCTTTATTTTGTTTATCCTTTTATTTTATTTATTTAAAAGTTGTTTTCACCTAGCCTTTCCACCAAGACATTTTTACAATGCATTTTCATTGAGTATTTTACATGGCATTTTCATTGAGTATTTTTAATAGGGTATTCTCAGTAGACATTTTCATAACATACCTTTGAAACCCTAATATTAACCTCACAAGGGGTACAATATTTTTCTTCCAAATCACCATAATAATTTATTTCCTCTTTTTTTCTTTATTCCAATAAGAGGAAGTCACCACATTTACCAAAAACATCTGAAAAGGGGAGACCTAACAAGGTAACCCCTGATAATCTAAGTTGGAGAAATGACGAGATTAAAATAAATATAAAAGAAAAGCCCAGAAAAGAAAGAATCAACCAATTAGAGGTTGATAGTCTAGAATATATTTATCCAAAGAATGAGATTAAAGAGTTAGAATAAAAATTAAATAATAATTTGGCCATAAATATTTTGGGGGGTAAATTGGATATCAAACCCATCAAAGAGGAAATGAATAGTACTATAGAGTTAGACCATGAGCCTAGAAAAAGAGCTTTGAACCCGTTGATTTTTGGTTTGAAAGAGGAGAATGAAAAATTACAAATTGAAACTACTTGTCTCATAGAAGAATAAAGGATAGGCAAAATAATTGAGCACAAAGATAGGTTAATTTCTTTCAAGGTAAGCTCTAATTACCATAAATATGGAATACTTAGCAAAACCCCAAGTCTAAAAGTGCCCAAGTTATTTATAAAGGAAAATCACGTTCAATATGAATAAGCCAAATTAAGAAAAGATTTTGAAAAGGTAAAAGAAGATAGAATGGACAAAAATGGGCAATAATCAAGAATAGGAAATATATTATTAGGGATAGAGACCAAAAATATAGCAATACATAGGAATTTTGAACACTCCAAATCCTCTATTGGAACCGTTGTGTCTTTCCATGCAACAAAAGTCGCATGTTAAGTTGGATACCAAGTGAAATTGATATTATATTGCTTGTTGAAACTTGGGAGCATGAAGAATCTAAGGTCCCTAACATAGAAGGATTTGTCTTGTGGTCAATGCAGAATAAAAGGTCCTACTGTAGGCGAATCAAAGGCATACGTTTTACGTATAGAACATTTCCCTCATATTAGGATTCACAATGGAGATCCTTTCAATCAATAAATGTGGATGGATATTTTAGATATCAACGCTAACAAGAATATATAGCAATACGTTATTTTGCACCTATTAATTCTACCTTTTATAAGAAGCATAGTCTAGATAAAGCTTGTCCTTACAATGGCTTAGAACGGGATATTTATAGCATAAGAAATGAAGGAAATATCCACTTTCTAGGAGACTTTATTGATAGAACAACAACTAACCAAGCTATTATCTTAAGCAATGATTCGAACCCTAATGTTCTATGGCTAGATGAGGACCTTGTGTTAGCTAGAAGATACAAAAGAAACTCTAAATATTTGGTTGAGAATTTCTTTGGTACTGATCTAATCAAGTTTTTTAGTTCTCAATATCTAATAATATGTAATGGTCTTATGAACTGGACAAAATCCAACTAGATGAATTGTATATGGTCTTATGAATTGGAAAAAATCCAACTAGATGACTTGTATACATGGGTTTGGTAGTAGTATTGCAGATTGTGTGATATATGGTATCCCTATATACAACCAAATAGCAAATTTTGAAATCTTAATTGACCATGAGCCCAAATTTGATCATAGACCTTTAAACTTGACTCTAAAATTTGATAGGCACATAAGACCTGTAATAGAGAATTATAACAATTAAGAGAACTTGATCTTAAATAAAAATAAATCTAATCTATTTTTAAGGTATTTAAATCATGAATAAAATATATTATTCAATAATGAAAATATTGAATACCTCTATCAATGATTTTACCACAAATCTCTCTAATTCCATTAACCAATTCTCTATCATGATGTCATGTAGAATGGAAAATAGAATGACCAACCCTTGGTATGATAAAGAGTGCAATCATGCTAGAAAATACATTAGGGATGATTCTAATTACGAGTTCTTAAAATCTAGGTACAAAGCCATAATTAAAAGGGAAAAAAAGGTACTATATAAATAGAAATCAAGAAAATATTTTGCACCTCTCTAAGAGAGATCCTAAGAAATTTTAGATGAAAATTATAAGTTGTAATGATAAATAAAACAATATGATTCCTTTGAGGGATTGAAATTCCCACCTTAAAAAGCTTAATGAATCCCTTGATTTCATGGGAAACATTCAAAAAATTTCTACATAGGAAGAAGTTTTCTCTTTACAAGACAGAGTTTGGGGTTAAATGACTTGCAAAAGGGAAAGTTAAGGACATTGAAGGGTAGCAAGCATAAATTTTAAAAATTGGTGGGCCTATCATCATCCCTCACATCCAGAAGCTCTTCAATTTAGTAGTGAAGCAAGATTTCCCTAAACCCTTGACAAAAATACTCATTGTTCCTATTTTTAAAAGTGGAGATAAAACAAATCCATATAATTATAAGACCATTATGATTATCCCTCTTTTATCCAAGTTATATGGAATTATTTTGGAAAAGAAGAGCAAAATATGGCCAAAAAGTCATGGAAAAAGGGCTAAAGTCAAAGCAAGATTTAGGAGCTATTTTTCAACTATGGACCACCTTGTTACCTTAGGACCATTGTTTGGGAGTGTTGCAATAACCAGCATAGATCCAGATCCTAGGCTCCATCAAGTGCCGAGAGGGATCAAATATACCGAGGTGCAAACCTCTTCTCAAGTATTGCACTCAATGAGCTTTTCAAGGGCAACTTGAGTGCAATACCTCTTCTCAGGTATTTATTACTTTTTACTTTTTATTACATTTTATGGACAAATATGGACAAACATTACAAGATATACCTCATATTATTACTTTTTACTTTTTATTATTACATTTTATTAATGGTCGACAATAATATGGACAAACATGGACAAACGTTACAAGATCTCCCTCATATTATTACTTTTTACTTTTTATTACATTTTATGGACAAATATGGACAAATGTTACAAGATCTCCCTCATATTATTACTTTTTACTTTTTATTATTACATTTATTAATGGTCGACAATAATATGGACAAACATGGACAAATGTTACAAGATCTCCCTCATATTATTACTTTTTAAACTTTTTATTATTACATTTTATTAATGGCCGACAATAATATGGACAAACATCGACAAACGTTACAAGATATCCCTCATATTATTACTTTTTACTTTTTATTATTGCATTTTATTAATGGCCGACAATAATATAGACAAACATGGACAAATGCTACAAGATCTCCCTCATACTGGGCTGTAGAGCACCTCTCGGCACAACAAAAACAATCTTTTGTGTTGTTTTGTTGACTTTAGAAATACATTTGACATAGTGTCTAGAACTAACCTTTGGAATAGATTAGAAGAGATAAATTCCCTTTCAAGTTGAGACCTATTGTGATAAGGTACTTGTATGAGAAGGTTATTACCCAGTTTAGGAACTTTGAGGGCTCGTCAAAAGAAATTAATTGTAATATATGAGTCAAGAAAGGATGTTCCCCACCCCCTACCCTTTTTTATGTATGCATTGACAAGCTAAAAGGTTGTTTGGAAGACACAAATTATGTTGGAATGACTTTGGCTGGTATAGTCACCATCTTTCTTTGTTATGTTGATGATATTTTTCTTATGGTGAGGAGTTTCTATGATCTTGACAAGTAAAAAATAAAATATTATGGATTTTTTCTCTAGTATGTTTATTGTTGTTAACATTGATAAACCAAACACTATGATAATCAAATACCAAAAGATCACTTATGTTAATTTCATTTATGAAAATAACAACTTAGAGGAAGTGTCTCCATACAAATATCTTGAAAACGATCTTCATCACAATATTAACTGGAACTCTGAAAAGGATTAATAAAGGGTGGAAATTTTATTGTGGACTTAAAAAAAATGCAAATTGGCAAACCTTTGGCTTTGGGATAAGAAGAAAATCCTCTTTTAGAATCTTGTCACTCCTGTTATCTTATATACATGTGAAGTTTGGTGTTGCAACATCTCTAGAGAATCATGGAGAAGGATAGATCAAATCCAAAAATTATTTATGACATATAATCTCAAAATTAAAGGACATAAAACATATCCCATCCTCCTCATAGAAGCGATTCTCTACCCCATTGAGAGCATGGGTATGACTAGGTACCTAATGCACAAGGTCAAGATAAACAACATGGGAGGAAAGAGGTTTCCTAATATTTCTTCATACTCTAGTCAAAACAACTTGTGACTTAAGTGAGGTTGGCATAAATATGCCATGTCTTGGTTAAATCATTGGGGTATAAAGGAAGAGGTCAGTCTACATAATAGTGATAGTATTAAAAGTATTATTACATCTAAGTTTAAGGAGTTGTTGTGATGTGAAAAATAATTAGCGGATAAGAGAAAATTAAGATATTATAAAGAGGCGATCAATCCTAATCAGGAATATGAAAATTATCTCTTTGTTTTAACTAGTATAAAGAAAAAAATCAATATTGCGTGATAATTCACCAAACGTTTTGGGATGAAATAATTTGTTATTTGCGTGATAGTAAGAGGCTCAAAGATAACCCTAGATAGGGTGCAAGGGAAGCAAGATGGGACTCATCGACCTCCATGACATCACAATAATAGAGGAAATGTGGAAGGTGAGAGGATAGGTTATAACATAGTTTGGGAAGGTGGCGATGGAGGAAAGTGGTCTATATAGGAGGGGAGTTGGGAGCATAGACCCAGGTAATTGGAATTTTATTAATGGGTTAACGATTGGTTTCTGATTACAGTGAATTTATGAAACCATGATGGAATCAGATCAAGAATTATGGAATTTCATGGGAGATATGTAGGTGGAAATGGAGAACATGGACTTGAGCCTTTCCACTATGATGACTCCACCAGAAATTACCTAGAGCTCATCATGATTATAGGTACCTTGATACTCTCCTTCTCATTTTGCTTGAAGAAGATGGAATCTCAGGAATAGAGGCAAAGCGTTCTGATTTATATTAAGCTAAGGTTTGGGGTTGGGGGCATTGGGTTTTCTATGAATTGATATCCAACACTCTTATCACCACGATGAGCACTGTCCTAGCCAAGGTTGGAAAGGGGGGAAGAGGCATAACTTGGAAAGGTCCACAGACCAAAGAGTAGAAAGCAAAGGAAGTAGAGGCATTGAAATCAAGAAGTATACCTGAGTGAAGGTTGAAAAAACCATAGATCAAGCGAAAACATGGAGATAAAAATAGAGTAGGAGTACATCTGCTCAGAGGAGATTATAGAGGAAATGGAGCCATGGGTTCCATATGTTGGCTCAACTCGGTTTCAAGACATTAAATACTATCGAACTTTGGATATTTTCTATGAAATGAAGGCCTTTTTGGGTAAATCCCTGAAGACCACCCATGAAGAGCATAATGAAGTTTTGTTGCAATTGGATGAAGTTTATGACAAAGTTAGGAAACTGGACATGAATATGAACATGATTCTCAAACGAACAAAGTTCGTTCATCTTCTAAAGGAAAACCCAATTTAAATAAAATAGATAATCCATAAATGGAAAATTACAATGAAAATATATATAAGATAAAAGATGTGATATATTTACAAGTTACGATAGTGCTGTACATATAGAATTCCTAAAGGCACCTTGCGGTGACCATTCAAAAATGAATGTTTCCTTTCATATTTAATAATTATTTATCAATATTATTATTTATATTTATTTATTATATTATATTTTGTATGTTACATTGCCTCTCCCTTAGAAATGTTTTGTCCTCAAAGCATAATTATGGAATACTTTATGTCGTGTTTGTGTTCGTAATGCTTTATCGTGATCTTGTGTGTTGGTAGTTGTGGCACTTGATGAAATGAGACAATACATTCTTTTAAACATTGAGTGAAATTGTTGTGTCATTTGTGAAGTGATCCATCCGAGATTTACCTTCAATGGAACTGTTTGTTGATCGATTGTTTGGATAGAATTTCTCATTTTATGCTTCCACCCAGTTTCTTGATTTTGTTTCCATTCTGTTTTGAAATCACAACTTGTCTATTTATGTTCCTTTTGGCCTTGTCGTTGGTCATATCGATTTTTATGATTTGGATGACGATAGGGAATCCTAATCTTTTGTAATTGTTCTTCGGAACCATATTGTATTGATGTTTGTAGTGATTTTTCAATATAAACATTCTTCTGATTTTGAGTTCCATTTGACAATGTTTTGGTTCCCCTTTTGGGTATTTGAATTTGAGTTTCTAATGACTTTGCTATTGGGCCAATCATCATTTCTTTGTCGACAATTGATTTTTTTCTATCTAACTCTTCTTGTAAGGATTTCTTATCATGCTCTAGTTTTCTAATTTGTATGAGTAATTTTTTATTGTTTTCCCTTAAGAGTAAGAGTTACTCCTTATAATCTAACTTGTCGACTTCAATTTGATTTGATTTTTGTGCTCTCTTTCTCGTAATATTTTTATTTGCTCTAACAATTCCTGATTAACCCTTTTTAAGGAGGTGATTTATTCATCTTTTCCTAATAATTCTTTTTGAAGATCTCGATTCTCTTCTTGTAACTTTTGATTGCATTGTGCTTTACCCTTTGTCTTCTTGATTTGAACAAGTAATTTTTGACCATGATCTCTTAGACGAGAGATCTCTTCTTCTTTGTCCATGATAACCTTGTCGAATTCCTTCTACATATTTTGTATTGATTTCTGATCTTCTTGCAAAATCACCTTCGAGATATCTTTGAAGTCGTTAGACGACACAACTTCTGAATCTGACTTCATTCTAACATCCTGAAATGTGATTTTCTTCTTTTCATAAGGAAATGTCAAAAACCTTTTCCTTGTGTTGAACATGAAGGTACCTAAAGAATCCATCCAAGGTGACCCTACAATTATATCAAATGTGTCTTGATACATTGATACGATACTGAATTGAGCTATGACCTTGTAATCATCAATAGATAGTTGTAAGTTCTTAATTTCATATTTCTCATCAAAAGGAAAAATGTTATTTTCAATTCCATATGATTTTGAAAGCATTAATTGGTTTGCTAAGTCAATGCTTATGTGATTTTTATTGGAGGTCGGGCAAATAGCAATGCAGACATTTTTCCCTTGAATAAGCCCATAAAATTTTAATACAGCTACTGCAAATCTTCTAAAAGTTTGAGGGAATCTTCCTTGTTTTTTGCCATTAAATTCCATTTTATTTTCGTCATAATTTCTCTCAAGTTTCCTTTGGAGATACCCTTAACACCTCCTTTTTTCGACAATGGGTAGACACACAAGTCGTAATACTTCCCAATATGGCTCTCTTGTAAAGAATCTTCCTTTGACTTCGACTTCTTAGATGAGAAATAGTCTTCAATATTTTGGTGATAATGGTCTTCTTTTGACGTTGATTTTTGTTTTTTCCTTTTTTTTATAAAATAATAATTGTAGTGAATACAATTACTAAATAATAATTATTATTATTAACAATAATAATTATTATTATTAACCATTATAATATTTTATTTTAGTTTAGTTTTTTGGAATGGAAGGGTTATAGAGTTTTTATAATAAGATTTATAATATTATAATTTTTAATGGATGGAAGGGTAGGTGGATGAAATTAGAGTTTTAGATATAATTATAATATAGCGTTTCTTTAAATATTATAATAATATATAATATTATTATATTAGTTTTTTTTGAAATCAAGTTTTTTAAACTATAATATAATTATAATATTATAATAATATTATTGATTTTTTTTAATTTGTCCTAGAAGTAGGGTTTTTAGCCCTAGGTGAAAGGTGTGGATGAGAATAGGGAATGTGAGAGGTGACATGAACGTGGAAGGATGGAGCAGCGATGAAGGGAGCCGCGTGGGAGCAATGAAAGAGATGAGAGAAATGGGAAGGTGAGTGGTGAGTGTGGGCGTGGAATAGTGCGAATGAGTGTGGGGGATGGCGTGACCTATGAAGAGGAATGGAGGCACGTGAAGAAAGGATGATTGGAGGTCACAAATGTGGAGAGGTGGTGTGGCGTGGGTTTGAAGAGATAAGGGCACAAGGCATAGGAGCAAGGTTGAAGGGAAGCTCACAGGCTAGTGGACGATCGCAGAGGGCTCAACATTGTGGGGAGTGGATCATGGGATGGTTGTGGAAGAGGTGTTAAGAGTTGTAATATCAATGGTCCTAAGTTGGTTAGTTAGTTGAGTCAATGGTCCTAAGTTAGTTGAGTTAGGTCATTTGTTGACCCATGGTTACACTGGCCCATAGTATTAGCCAGTGGTTTTGGTGTTATGTGAAACTATATATATGTGTGCTTAATAATCAGAAGGCAATTCGATATGCCCAGGAAATAAATATGCCCATTTATGTTTTTGCTCTATTCTGTGTCTCTGCAAACTTTATCATGGTATCAGAGCGTATGGCGTGATCCATACCTGTTTCTATTGGGTAAGCCTTTTCACATAGTGGAAAGCACACACGATCTTATTTTTTGGGTAAGCCTTTTCAGAAGTTGGAGAGCACACATGCACAACTAGAAGTTGCAACACAGACGGAGAGAAACACTCGGGCCGCGATAAGGTAACATTTTTTTTCCCACGAAAAAAAAAAAATTGGCGAAAAATAAAAATAAAGATAAAAATTTCGGCCCCGAGGGAGGCTGTCGCACCCTACCTAAAGGAAAAGTGCAACGTCTCACCCTGCCTGAAGGAAAAGTGCGATGGTGTCGCACCTTGGTTGAAGGAAAACTACGATGATCGTCGCAAGCTTGCTCAGTGGAAAAGTGCAACGATTAGTCGTGGACTTATACCATTTGTCCGTCGTACCCCCCGATGCACTGTGTTAGTTAGTAGAGTGCGATGATCAGTTTAACAGTTGTCATACTCCATGACAAGCATGAACATGAAGCCGATCTCAGATCCAATGCTGAATGACCAGATCTTGGAGCAGATCTAGTTTTTAAAGAGAAATATTGCTGACGCTGAGCCAAAGTATTGGACAATGTTCCAGCTTTGATTGCAGAAGATCAAGTCTTGCAGAGATCGATCCAAGAAGACTCTCTGTAGAAAAAGGGCAGAGCAAATCTGAAGTTTGAAGCAAACCACGAAGATCTAAGATGGTGCTAGAAGAGATACCAGAATAAATCGAAGAGGTAAGAAATATGTTAACCTGAATAGGTTCATGGCAAACCTTTGATGGAGATAATTATGATTTATGGTCATTGAAAATTAGGGATCTATTAAGGTCACAAGATCTGTGGCATTTTATAGTTGAAGAGGATCCTAGTGATCTAGAATCATTTCAGAATTTGACAGAGTATCAAAAGGAAAGAAGGCAAGTTGTTGCTTTAAGTATCATACAAAATGGTATAGACTATTCCATCTTTCATAACATTTCAGATGCTTTAGGATGTGAATGATGGAGGGGGGAGGCGCAACAACTAGAAGAATCTTGATGGTGGAGGGAGCTTGAATGTAGCATAGATGTGGAGGACGAAGCTGTTATGAGGAGGCATATGCAGTGGTGGAGAAGGAACGAGGAGATGGAGTGTAGTGTGTGAGCAAAGGGCAGATTGGAG
The DNA here is from genome assembly GCA_027924585.1 of Larix kaempferi. NCBI lineage: Eukaryota > Viridiplantae > Streptophyta > Pinopsida > Pinales > Pinaceae > Larix > Larix kaempferi. Next base: position 4,675,226 of record BSBM01000291.1, read on the forward strand.
GGGATTCATGGAGGAAGTAGTAGCAGAGGGCAGAGTGGTGGCAATGTGCAGAAGAAGGGTGTTGTGGGATGGAGCAACAATGTTAGTGTGTAGCTGAGGTGCACAAGGAGATGGGGACAGTTGTGAGGGAAAGCGTAGGCGTATGGAGTGTGCAGGAAGCTAGGGGTGCATGAAAGAGAGTTGAGCAGTGTTGAGGCATGGGAGTGGTAACGAGTGATGGAAAAGTGTGTTGAGCAATGGTGGAGTGGCATGAGGAAGAGGGTATGCCAGGTGTAATGGGCGGGTGACAACGCAGGAAGAAGGTGAGTGTATTGGCGTCAATGTGTGTGTGTGTGTGAAGGTAGGGTTGTGGTTGTAGGAGGGAGGGGTGAGAAAGTGTGAAAGTGTTGGATGCGAGGTTGCTGTTGGGATGAGTTGAAGGAGGTGTGCGTAGAGGTAGGGAAGGAGGAGCAGAAAGGAGGGCGTGTGAGTGAAATGAAGGATGGAATGGATATGGAAGTGTATGGGGTTCAGAGTTGATGTTGTTGGATGTAATGTCTTATTTCTCCTTCATAAAATATTGATATTTCTTTACTATGCAGCGGACTTTCCTTTTCAACTAGATTCGTGCTTCCTTGATTGTTGGTTTCTTGGAAGATGATTAATCGCAATTCTAAGTGAGTGAAGAATGGCCACAGGCCTAAGAGTGGCCAAAGATCAATATCGGAGAAACTATGTGGTGAAATTTTGGAATCAGATTCGCTTTGATACCACTGTGTCACTGAAAAGAACAAAGTTCATTTGTTTTCTAAAGGAAAACCCAATGCAAATAAAATAGATGATCCATAAATAGAAAATTTATATATATATATGATAAAAGATGTGATATATTTACAATTTAGGATAGTACTCTATATATATAATTTTTAAAGGCACCTTGTGGTGACAATTCAAAAATGAATGTGTCCCTTCATATTTAATAATTATTTATCAATATTATTATTTATGTTTATTTATTATTATTTATTATATTATATTATATTTTGTATGTTACAACTAAGAGGGTTAAAGATGCCCCTAGATAGGGTGTGAGGGAAGCAGGATGGGACTCATTGGCCTCCATGACATCATGGTGACAGAGGAAAGGTGGAGGGAGAGAGGATAGGTGATGGCGTAGTCTAGGAAGGTGGAGATGGAGGAAAGTGGTCTATATAGGACGGGAGTTGGGAGCATAGACCCAGGTACTTGGAATTTTCTTAACGAGTTAACGAGTTGGTTTCTAACTACAGTGAATTTATGAAACCATGATGGAATCAGATCAAGGATTATGGCATTTCATGGGAGATATGTAGGTGGAAATGGAGAACTTGGACCCGATCCTTGCCACTATGATGACTCCATCAAGAATTACCTAGAGCTCATCATGATTATAGGTACCTTGATACTCCCCTTCTCATTGTGTTTGAAGAATCTTGACTCTCAGGAACAGAGGCAAAGCGTTCTCATTTATATTGAGCTAAGGTATGGGGTTGGGGTCATTGGGTTTTCTGTGAATTCATATCCAACACTCTTATCACCACGATGAGCAATGGACTAGCCAAGGTTGGAAAGGGGGGGGGAGGCATAACCTGGAAAGGTCCACAGACCAAAGAGTAGAAAGAAAAGGAAGTAGAGGCATTGTACTCAATAAGTATACCTCAGTGAAGGTTGCAAAAACTATAGATCAAGCAAAAACATGGAGATAAAAATAGAGTAGGTGCATACATCTTCCTGGAGGAGATTATAGAGGAAATGGAGCCATGGGTTCCAAATGTTGGTTCAAATCGGTCTGTGAAGAACCTGCAATGATTAATTAATGAAAACACACGAAATAACAGAAATAACAGAACTCAGAATCACTTTTATATTGATCGCAGGCCACTTCAAGGGGGAAACCTCCTTTGAGCAAGACCAATACAAATAACTTCACGGTACCTTCATTGGTCTCAACACAAACTTATATACTAAGTCTAGGCACCAATACCATGGGTCAATACCATGTGTCAATACAAACCATGGGCCAATACAAAATATGGATCAACAACTGCTACGGGGTGACTTACAAAGCTTATGCGTCCAACAAAAATAATACAAACTATGGATCAACAAATACTACGGGACGAATTACAAAGCATATGCGTCCAACAACAATATACTAACAAAGTAAATAGAAGGGTTGACATGGGTTCCTAACATCCCCTCTCCCTTAGAAAACGCTTTGTCCTCAAAGCTTTAGATGTGGAAATTGATGCAGAATCTGAATGAGTGGTTCCCTTGTAGCATCCTCGGGTTGCATTTCGGCCCACTGACGCCTTTTGAGTTTTAGGGAGGATTGCTTGGAAGGTTGTAGACGAAGAAGGACCATATCAGCTATGTGAAAAGTGCGCTCAAAACGGTGCTGATCGGCTTGTTGTTTCAGTCGAATTCTTTCCATGTGAAGATTGTCCTGCAGAATGAGAAGAATCTGATCGCGGTTTCGAAGAACCGAGTCAATTGCCTGAACTGGGGAGATGCGGAGGGTGTATGGAAGAAGAACTAGCGGTTCTTGTCCATAGACTGTTTCATATGGTTTCCTTTTAGATGTGGTATTGTACCACTGGAGCGCTTCTAGGAAATCCATAGAAACAGTTTTCCAAATCTGTGTAGGGATGGGCAAGGGTTCAAGCAGGACCGAAAGGAGTGTCATTTCACCCTTGTTGACCTGGAAAGTATCACAGTAAACCACCATCCGTTGAATTTTCATTTTCAGTCCCTGCCAAAAGAAGTTGCATTGTTCTCGGTCATACATTTTGAGGAACCCAGAGTGCCTTGCTGATGAAGAAGCATGGAGTTCATAGAAGAGATAGCCCTGTTGAATAGATTGCAACCAATTTGGAACAAGCAGAGAAATAGCCGTAAGAGAAAATGGGTCATCAAATGTGCGAGAAGGAGCATCTGCCACCATATTGTCCTTACCCTTCTTGTAAGTGATCGCAGAGGCATAACCCATGAGTTGGATAACCCATTTCAGGTGTGCTGGGGAGGAGAGCCATTGTTCCAGGAAATTTTCCAGACTTTGAAGATCAGTCTTGATGCAGAAATAATTCTCAAATAGGTATGGCGACCACTTCTGTACTGCATGCAAAATAGCCATCATTTCCTGCTGAGATGTAGATGTGGCTAAATTCTTACTGGAAAGGTCCCTTGAAGGTGACAAGCCCACTGGTTCAGCAAAGACACATGCATATCTATCCAAGGAAGTAGGGGAGACCGTTGATGGGTGCATCTGAATGGAATGGAGTTGAGCGATGACACCATGTGAATTCTTCTTAAGGATCTTTTCCAAGCGATGTGAACTGATGATGTAGAGAGACCCTTGTGGTAAGCCCTTAAATTTGTGTTGTTTCCCATTGACTGAAAACTGCATCCAAAGTTCAGCAAAATCCCATAAGATGGGTCCAAGTGTGCGTAACCATTGAACACCCAAAACCACATCACATCCGCCTAGGGACAAGGCAAAAATGTTAGAGGGCAGGTTATAATCTTCCAGAGAGATATGCACATTGTGACACTTCCCCTTGCAAGGTAAGGTGCCCCCATTGGCAACCATGACTTCAAAGTTGGAGCAAGGATGGACAAAACAATCAGCCTGTTTGGCGATCTGAGGGTCAATGAAGTTATGAGTGCTACCATAATCAATGAGTATTGTAAGAGGAAGCTTCTTGAAGTAACCCCTAACCCGCATTGTTTGGGTGGCGGTGATGTTAGATAAAGCATGGAGAGATATCTCTAGTTGTTCATCCTGAGATAGGGGGTCAATAGGCGGCTCCTAAATGTCGACCTGATCATCCATTGTAACTGGAGCTTCTTCACTAATTTTAGAGGCAGGCGGAGAATCCATATCAAAGAGATAGAGATTTTGTTGAACACATCTATGTCCCCGAGTGAATTTCTCATCACAATTATAACAAAGCCCTTTTTCTCTGTGTTCCTGCATCTCTGTTTCAGACAAATGCTTGATAGGAGTTGATCGAGGAGCTGACGGGATGGGAGGTCATTGAGAACTCATATTTCGGAAGGGAACAAAAGAGGGTTTGGAGCACTATTGGGCCGCAATCTTGTCTTTTTCCAACTTAGCCAAACCTAGGACTTCCATCATTTTGTTGTGACAGAACATTTTAACCTCTGACCGGATTTCATCCTTAAGACCACTGATAAAACAACTCCTGTAGAATTCATCAGACAATCCTTCTGTGTGATTGGCTAGTTTCTCAAATTCTGTCTGATACTCTCTCACAGTGCCAATTTGAAAAAGTTTAGTGAGTGCTCCGGTGAAGTCATCAAAAGCACTAGGACCAAATCGTTGTAAAAGGAGTTGGCAAAAATCTGTCCATTTTGGGTCATCATGAACCTTGATGTACCAACAGTACCATTGAGGGGCTTCCTGTTCCAAATGAAAGGATGCCAGTGGAAATTTTTGGACATAAAAAGTATTATGCATACTGAAATATTGTTCTGCACGATAGATCCATCCATTCAGATCAGTACCATTGAAGCGAGGAAATTCAAGCTTCGGACCACGAAAATTCCTGGAAGAAGAGAACCCATTGGCTGCAGAAGTTTTTTATTTTCGGTTATTGTTCATGGCTAAATGTTGAATATGGAGGCTGAGAAATTTTTCATCCAGATCTTGGAGTTTGGTTTGGATGGCTACAAGTGCTTCCTCCATGGTTTTTTCTAATATGCGGGTGACAACCATAACCAAGATTTTTTTTTTTGGAATGGATAGAAAAACACAAACAAAAGCTTATTTAGTAAAGAGAAATTTGGATATGGGAAAAACTCGAATGGGTAATTGGGGTTTGACTAGGTTTTGGACACTTTCTGATGGACAGGGAAGCAAAAAATGGGGATTTCAGAAGCAGGGTGAAAGAATGACAAAATTTGTAAAAGAGGGACAAAGAAGCAGAAATAGGGAATGGACATGGTGGCAAAATTTGGAGGCGAGTGGGTGAAAATTGAAGAAGTTATGGCAAACCCTAAAAATAGAAAAATGTGAGATTTCTGGATTTTGGAAGTAGAATTTGGGATAGGGTCGTCAGGAATGAAATATGTAGAATGGGATTGTAGGGGTGTCCGGGAATTTTCAAGGGAAACGGAGTTAAAACAAGGGATATATGGTGAAAAAATGGAATTTTATACCTTTTGTTTTCTTTTTTTCTTTTCTTTTTTTCCAGGAATGGATCTACAATGGCGCGGAAGGGATCGGAAACAGATAGATCTGCAACAACGCGAAAGGGATCGGCAACAGATGGATCTGAAATGACGACGAATGGATAAAAAATGGCAGGATTTGAAACGACTTTCAAAATAGATCTGAAACGGTTGGATCTGGAACGACTGCCAGAATGGATCTAAAATGGTTGGATCTGAAATGGCATGGAAGTGATCGGCAATAGTTCAGCTCAAAATAGATATGGACCCCAGGTATCTGCAGCTTCCTATCGGTTCACGGGATTCACTCGGCCACCAATGCTATCTGACGGCTTGCGTATTGGGGAAGTACCCCTCACTCCACGGCTCAAGTAAAATTGTTAACCGCTTTTCCACAAACGACTGCTCTTGGTTTACCTCACGGGTGGGAACTAGTCAATCAGGTAAGGGTCGTTGCCCTTTTCGCTGGCAGGTCCTCTCAATGGGCTAGCTTCTTCGGGGTTCCTGTGGTACTCCTCACAATGACTTTTAGGGATTATTCCCAAGTACTTCCCACAGTTAAGCGGATAGGGATTATTCCTAAATCCGAAGCTGCGACAAAAAATTTTGGCAGAAATTTCACCCAACGAGCCCAAGAAAGTGCTCTGATACCAGATGTGAAGAACCTGCAATGATTAATTAATGAAAACAAATGAAATAGAAGAAATAGCAGAACTCAGAATCACTTTTATATTGATCGCAGGCCACTTCGAGGGGGAAACCTCCTTTGAGCAAGCTCAATACAAATAACTTCACGGTACCTTCATTGGTCTCAACACAAAATTATACACTAAGTCTAGGCACCAATACCATGGGTCAATACCATGTGTCAATACAAACCATGGGCCAATACAAAATATGGATCGACAATTACTACGGGACGACTTACAAAGCATATGCGTCCAACAACAATAATACAAACTATGGATCAACAAATACTATGGGACGACTTACAAAGCATATGCATCCAACAACAATATACTAACAAAGTAAATAAAAGGGTTGGCATGGGTTCCTAACACGATCTTAGAACACTAAAGACTATCGAACTTTATATATTTTCTATGAAATGAAGGCCCTTTTGGTAAAGCCTTGAAGACCACCCATGAAGAGCATAATGAAGTTTAATTTTTAAAGGAACCTTGTGGTGATCATTCAAAATGAATGTGTCCCTTCATATTTAATAATTATTATCAATATTATTATTTATGTTTATTTATTATTATTTATTATACTATATTTTGTATGTTACAACTAAGAGGGTTAAAGATGCCCCTAGATAGGGTACGAGGGAAGAAGGATGGGACTCATTGGCCTCCATGACATCACGGTGACAAAGGAAAGGTGGAGGGAGAGAGGATAGGTGATAGCGTATTCCAGGAAGGTGGTGATGGAGGCAAGTGGTCTATATAGGAGGGGAGTTGGGAGCATAGACCCAGGTACTTGGAATTTTCTTAGTGAGTTAATGAGTTGGTTTCTGACTATAGTGAATTTATGAAACCATGATGGAATCATATCAATAATTATGGCATTTCGTGGGAGATATGTAGGTGGAAATGGATAACCTGGAACCAAGCCTTGCCACTATGATGAATCCACCAGGAATTACCTAAATCTCATCATGATTATAGGTACCTTGATACTCCCCTTCTCATTTTGTTTGAAGAAGCTTGACTCTCAACAACAGAGGCAAAGCGTTCTCATTTATATTGAGCTAAGGTCTGGGGTTGGGGGCATTGGGTTTTCTGTGAATTCATATCCAACACTCTTATCACCATTATGAGCAGTGGCCTAGCCAAGTTTGGAAAGGGGGGGAGAGGCATAACCTGGAAAGGTCCATATACCAAAGAGTAGAAAGCAAAGGAAGTAGAGGCATTGTACTCAATAAGTATACCTCAGTGAAGGTTTCAAAAACTACAGATCAAGCAAAAACATGGAGATAAAAATAGAGTAGGTGTACATCTACCCGGAGGAGATTATAGAGGAAATGGAGCCATGGGTTCCATATGTTGGTTTAACTAGGTCTCAGGACACTAAAGACTATTGAACTTTGGATATTTTCTATGAAATGAAGGCTCTTTTTGGTAAAACCTTGAAGACCACCCATGAAGAGCATAATGACGTTTTGTTGCAACTAGATGAAGTTTAGGAAAAAGGTTAGGAAATTGGACATGAAGATGAACATGATTCTAAAGGCCACTACAACACTAGAATTTGTTTAGGCCACCACTAGTCCAAAGGTGCCCCAATTCCTATTTCCAATAATGAAACAAATAGTTAATCTAATCTTAGGATTTGTTCTTTTTTTTTTATATTTACTTTAGCTATCTCTAGATAAGCCCTACTAGGGGCAGTGAATACAATTTTCTTTTAATAGGATATAAATTTATTGTTAGGGTAGACTTTCAATTTAGTTAACGATTAAGAAATTACAATCTTCTCTTATGTGGTTTGTCTGGTAAATTTATTTAGAGCAGTTTCTATGATGCTGGTGTGATGAAAATTTAGAGGATAAAAGAAAATTGAAAGTAATTTCTCAATCTAGTCAACGACATATTGATATGTAAATATTGTTGGTGTGATGCTAGCCACATATTGATATGTAAAGTTATTTTTTGAAGTAATACAATTACCCCTAGGTTACAAAAAAAAAGGGTTGAAGATGAAAATTAGTTTTCCGTAGAATGTCTTGCATACACCCACATTAGAGCGCAATTTCAAAATATTTTCTACAATACTAACTCTCCTAATATTTTAACTCATCATAACAATGGTGATCTATGACAACTTCTCTAAAATATTTTCTAGAACATAAATAAAATTATAAAGAAAACAAAGTGATTCCTTAACTTTGTTAAGGTCCGATAGACCAAAGTTGGTCTTAGTGGATGTTAATAACCATCATCATCATCATATAGTATGGCATATATGAAAATAAAATGAATGTAGGGTCTATAAGCTAAATATACCCATTACATTTTTATTTTTATTTTTTTACTTATAACCAAGTACTCCACCCTCCAATTCATATGCATATTATGTGAAATTTTTGTTATTAATGAGTAAACATGCCACAAATGGAAATTGGACATAAGTGGAGAGGATAACAATTATTACTCTCAACCACCACTCATACATAATGGTTGGGTGGAGAGGGTCCCTTGTCCCACAAACAAGGGGGTATTATTATTATTATTATTATTAAATTCTAAAATCAATATAATGATGATGAGGATAGTTAACATCCTATTAGACCAATTTTTGTATGTTATACCTTAAGAAAGAAAAGTAATGAACTACTTGGTTTGATTTAGAGTTATATTTATGTGATCGAAAAGCATGGAGAGGGTTCCTAAATTACTATACTATTTTGATGAGATAGAAGGTTGGGCAGGTTCGTATTGTAACAAAAAATTTGAAATGAAGATCTTATGTGGGTGTATGAAAGGAAATATAAGAGGAAGTTCTTTTTGTCCTCAACACTCATGGTCTCACAAAGATGATAGATCCTTTCTACTCACAGAGTTTTAGGAAAGGTCCAACACCTTATTTCACTATGTAGTTAATGATAGTTTCTTCTTATTTTAGCTATGTGGATCTTCAATATTAGCGTCAATGACCACCTTGTAATATATTAATTTTCTTTTATCCTCTAAATTTTCATCACACCACAGCTACTCTTTGAACTTCGAACTAATAATATTTTCAGTATCATCTATATTTTTCAAAGTGACATGTTCGTTAATCCCCTACATCTTTAACCAAGACATGGAATGTGTATGCCAACCTCGCTTGAGCCTTAGGTGGTTTTGATTGGATTTTAAAGCAATTTTTTGAAGTATTTGGTCTCCCAAGTTATTTATTTTTTTCTTGTACATTAGGTACCTAGTTATAACTATGCTCTCAATGTGGTAAAGACCCACTTCAATAAGGAGAATATGATATGGTATATTGCTTTTAATATTGAGGTTGTAAGTTATAAAATGCTTTTGGATTTTCTCAATCCTTCTCCAAGATTCTCTAGAGAGGTTGCATCCCCAAACTTCACACTCATACAAGAGAATGAGTGCTATGAGAGTTTCAAAGAGGAATTTCTTTTTATCCCACATCCCAAGGTTTTCTGACTTACAATTGTTTTCAAGACCAAAATAAGCTTTCCAACCTCCATTGATCATTTCCTTGATGTTGTAGTTCTAGTTAAGCTTTTGATGGATATCAATCCCAAGATATTTGTAGGAATTCACTTCCTCCAAGTTGTTATTATCATATGAAAAAGGAGCATAAGTGACCTTATTAGATTTTATCAACATAACTTTGGTTTTGACGGTATTGACGGTCATGCCCATACTAGAGCAGAAATCCTTAAGAATTATTAATTGCTTATCAAGATCAGAGGGACATCTTTCTAGAAGAACAATATCATCAACATAAAGGAGGACAATGGAAATTATTGCTAACATTGTGCCAATGCAACTTGCCTCTATTAAACAACCGTTTAACTTATAAATGTATATACCAAAAAGGGTATGGGAGAGGGGGAATCCTTACTTAACTACTATATTACAATTAATATGTTTCGACCAACCCTCAATGTTCTTAAACATAGAAATGACATTCTTGTACAACCTTATTGCAACGTCTCTCAACTTGAAGGGAACCTTTAACTATTCTAATATTTTCCATAAGTTATTTCTAGGCACTATATCAAAAGCTTTCCTAAAGTCCACAAAGCAACAAAGGAGATTGATATTATTATTGTGACATTCCTATGCAATGATATTAAGAGTAATGCGGTGGTCCATGGTGGAACAATACCTTCTAAAACCATATTTCCCTTTAGATATTTTACCTTGACTTTCTATCCATATGTTAATCTTATTTTCAAAAATAATACCATATAACTTGGACAAGAGAGGGATAATCATAATGGTCCTATAATTAGAGGGTTTGTCTTTATCGTTGCTTTTAAAAATGGGTACAATAAGGTTATGAGTCCAAGGCTTAGGGAAGTCTTTCTTGAATTCTAGATTGAAGAGCTTGTAGATGTGAGGGATGAGGGAAAACCCCCCAGTTTTAGGATTTCAGCATGGCATCCTTTGATGTCTTTAGCTTTCCCGTTTGCGAGGTGCTTAATCCCAAAATCTATATCTTTTGAAGAAAAAACTTCATCTTCCATAAAAAGGGGTTGAATGTTGTCCACAACATCAGTTGATTCATAAAGCTTCTTAAGATAGAAATTCCAATACTTCAAGACAATCATATTATTCTCTTTAATTTTGCAAGTTAAAATTTGTCTCCAGAATTTCTTAGGATCCATCTTAGAGAGGTGTAAAAGCTTCTCATGCTTATTATTTATATAGGTCCTTTTTTCTCTTTTAATGAGGGATTTGTACCTTCTTATATTGTCAACTTTGAGGGACTCCTCAATAGCTTCTTTTATTTCTCTTCTTGCGATTTGAAACTCTTTGTCATACAAAGGGTTGGTCATTCTATTTCTATTTTTATATGACACTTCAATAGAGAACTTGTTAATGGAAGAGGAGAGGGTTGTAGAGAAATTATGATAAGGGTCTTCTATATTGCCCCTCCTAGATAGAGGGTACAAATTATTATTTAAATCATTTCAAAAAATATCATGTTTACTTTTGTGGAAGATTATGTAGTTTTGATTATGAGAATTTGCTTCTATGGGACTACTATGCATAACAAAGTTGAGAGTTGCAATTAAAGGTCTATGATCCGAGTCAAGTTCATGGTCATTTAAAATGTGAAAAATTATTATTTGGTTGTTTAAAGGGATATTGGAAATGACATAGTCAACCACAATAATTCCAAGCCCATGAATGCAAGTCATTCAGCTAGAACTAGTCCATTTCATAAGACTATTGCAAATAATTAGAACTTGAGCACTACATAGCTTGATTAACTCAGAACCAAATAAAATTTCCCCTAAATATCCAGAACTTCTTTTGTAGTTGTTGGATAAAGAAAGGTCTCTGTCTAACCATAGAGGATTAGGGTCGGAAGCATTGCTTAAGAAAATAGCTTGGTTACTAGTTCTTAGAGCATTAAAGTCACCCATTAAGACGATATTTCCTTCATTTATTAAAATATAAATATCATGTTCAAGGCCATTATAAGGGCAAGTTTTTATCTAAATTGTTCTTCTTATAAAAGCTAGAATTGATAGGCACAAAATAACAAATTTCTATAAATATTTTTTTACCATTCATATCTGTAATCTCCATCCATATGTACTGGTTGAATGGATATTTCTTATAGAGCCTAACATGAGGGGAAATGTTCTTCCTAATGTAACAAGTTAAGCCTCCAATGCGTCGATGACATGATCGTGTGTTCCATATCAACCATAAGACAAATCCTTTTATTGTAGGGACCTTATTTTCTTCATGACCCCAAATTTTAACCAACAATATAATATTAATTTCATTTGAAATCCAACTTAAATTGGGACCTCTATTCCATGGAAATCCTTGGCAATTCCAAGAGAGGATCTAGAGCGTGTCAAATTCCTATTTATTATTATCTTTTTGGTCTCTATCTTGGATAATTGTCTTTCTATTTTCTGATTAGTTCCCATTTTCCTTCCTTCCTAGCTCCTTTTACTTTTTGAAATTCCTTTCTTAGTTCAACTTGGTCTTCTGGATGGAGATCTTCATTTATAACTATTCCTGATCCTTTTAGACTTGGGGTTTTATTAAGTATGCTGAATTTGTGCTCTTTAGAGATAACCTTAAACCAAATTAGCATGTCTTTATTCTCAATTAGTTTTCCAACCTCTTTGCTTCCGCGAGACAAGTAGTTTTTGATTTGTAACTTATTAAATAGTTTTTCCTAAATAGAGATAGGTCTCCTTTGGTAGTCTTTGGTAAATCTGGTGACATGTTCATACTTGTAGGGTAAAATCTAAAAAAACACCAATATTGAAAGTATTGTGCCACAATGAAAAGTCCAATCTTAAAAATATTGTGCCACAGTGAAAAACCCCAATCTTGAAAATGGTTCACTAAAAATGTCCAAGTGAAAGTGAAAATAAAATAAAATGATAAATAAAATAATCTAGAACCAAGATTGGTAAAAGGAACTTGTGCACCTCATTAAGACTGGATTAGGGTTTTGGAAGCATGCCATGAAAATACCCAAATATTTGAAAGTGATTACGTGGAGATTCCCTTGTGAAAGTGTCTTTATGAAATACGTACAATATATTTATCATGGAAATTAATATTATGTAAATTTAAATTGAAAATATATATGTATCCACTTAAAAACAATAAAATATAAATTAAATTCATTATACAATGATTACCATTAATTAAAGTTAATTTGTTTATTGCGTCGAAGAGGCGCATTCTACAACCAAGTAGGGGGATGTGTAACTCCTTCCTATTTAAAACATTTACAAGGGCATGTATATAAAACTACACAAATTATATAAATTAAAACGCTTCCTCAACATTTGCACTCTAAAAAGGGGTTTGCACCTTCATAGATTTGATCCCTCTTGGCACTTGGTAGGGGACCCTTTTAAGATGGATCTATGCTGGTAATATAAATGAGTAGTCCATTTTCTTGTTTGTTTTGTTGGACTCCACTTAGAAATCTTCAATATAAAGTCCAAAACATAGAATAAAAAGACTACTACTGTAAATAATTATAAAACTAGTAATAATGAACTAAACTCATTCCAATACAAAACAAATTATAAACTTAATCATTACATTTAAGTACCTTTATGACGTTATAAAAATATACTTAACAAGTATTTATATTTAAATTTAAATTTAAAATAAAAATATAAACTATTAAGAAAATAAATAAATAAAAATTAATTTGAATTTAAAATTTATATACTAAAATTAAATTATTTATTTTGAATTAATATTATTCATTATTTTGATTATATAAATTCATTAATATTTCATTATGATTAGCTATATGTACTTGTTAAAATAAATATATATTAGACGTTAATTTTCTTCTTATCTATAGCTATATTGTTCTTATCTTACCTATATTAATTTTCTTTTTCAAACTCGTTAACCCATAGGGATACTTTTGAACTTTTAAATTGTGGTTAATGACCTCATTATAGAAAAATTACAGTACTATAATGAGGTCATTAACCACAATTTAGAAGTTCAAAAGTATCCCTATGGGTTAATGAATTCGAAAAAGAAAATTAATATAGGTAAGATAAGAACAAACTCTCATGGGCTTCATAGTGAAACATGAAGATGGACAATTCTTAAAGCCCCATGGGTGGAAAGGACTTGGTCATCTTTGTTAGACTAGGACAATTCCTAAAACCCCATGGGTGGAAAGGACTTGGCCATCTTTGTGAGACTAGAGTGTTGAGAACGAAAGTCACTTCCTCTTAAAATGTTGTATGTGCACCCCCTTGTGTTGAGGACGAAAGTCACTTCCTCTTAGAATACCCTATGTACACCCACATTAGATTGCAATTTTATAATCTTTGCTACAATACAAACCTTTTTAACTTTCTAACTTGTCAAAACTATGGTGCAACCTTCCTAACCTTCTAACTTGTCAAAACTATGAAGCATCAAAATAAAATTATACAACAATCTAAATAATTTGTAACTACCATCATCATCATCATCATTCGTTATTGATTTAAGTGGACATTAACTATTATCTTTACCATACATTAAAAACTAATTTTAAAATAACAGTTTTTTTAAATAATTTTTAAAAAATGTACTTTATTATTTTAATAATAAATAAAACAAATAAACTTTTGTCACAATAATTAAATTATATTTTCAATTTTTTTAATTTTTTAAAAACATTTTAATAATATTTTTAAAAATCCAAAAAATTATTTAATAATTAAATTATATTTTGATTTTTTTGAATTTTTAAAAAACATTTTAATAATATTTTTTAAACTTCAAACAAATATTTAATTATAATTTTTTGAAACATTGTACATGTAGTATATTTTATAATTCATACAAGTAACTGAAAAACAGTAAAAATAATTACAGTTTTTTTAAATAATGTACTTTATTATTTTAATAATAAATAAAACAAATCAACCTTTGTCACAATAATTAAATTAAATTTTTTATTTTTTATTTTTTTAAAAACATTTTAATAATATTTTTCAAAATCCAAAAAAATATTTAATAATTAAATTATATTTTGATTATTTTGAAATTTCTTAAAAACATTTAATAATATTTTTTAAACTCCAAACAAAATATTAAATTATAATTCTTTGAAACATTGTACATGTATTATTTTTTATAATTCATACAACTAACTGAAAAACAAGAACAACAATTATAGTTACTAAATTGTTTGTGCACTTCTTATGAAAAAATAATCACTCCTAGACACTAATAAATTGTTTGGACACTTCCTTTTGGAAAGGGCAGTATATTTTGAAGCAAAACTTTTTATAACTAACACAGAAACGGGAAAGTATATTTTGAAGCAAAACTTTTTACAATTAACACAGAAACGGAAGCTTAAATAAAAATGAAAGTACATTTTTCAGCAAAAGTTTCTATGATTTACAAGAAACCGTCACTTGAAGAAAAATAAAATTTAGTGGCAAATTCTAATCTCAACGACCAAAACAAGTCATTCTTATTTTTTAATCATTTAATCATACATCAACGGGGCAAAATTCTCATGCAATGAATTCATTTCTATTCCGATTAATACATAAAATTCATCCGGAAGATAAGAGGGCAAGACACCGATCGATTAGAGTCCCGCCACTTTATTACACAAACTGTTTGCATCTACTTCAGTAAGAGGGCAACCGTTCGTGGGTTGGCTCCGGGGAGATCATAAACAGCTCGTAAACAACGCCAGCCAGGCCGCCTCCGAGGAGTGGCCCGACCCAGTAGATCCAGTGGTTCTCCCAAGTCCAGCTGACCAGCGCCGGTCCGAATGCCCTCGCCGGGTTCATCGAAGCGCCGTCGAAGGCCCCGCCGGCCAATATGTTGGCGCCCACAATGAGTCCAATGCAGATCGGAGCAATGGTGCCCAGGCTGCCCTTCTTTGGGTCAATCGCCGTGGCGTACACTGTGTAAACCAATCCGAATGTCATGACTATCTCAAACACCAACGCGTTGCTCACTCCCACGCCAGAAGACAACGAGGACACCGACGTAGACTGTACCACGCCACGATCACCATGAGTCAGAAACACAGAAGAGCTTAAGCGACGAAGTAAATGAGGCGAAAATAATAATTGGCTCACCATGCCGCCGGTGGTGAACTTGAGCAATAAACAAGCAACGGTGGCGCCAACGAGCTGCGCAAGCCAGTAGAGAATGCTCCTCAGAAGCGTGATGTGCCCTCCGACGAGCGCACCGAAAGTGACCGCAGGGTTAACGTGACCACCGGAGATGTTGGCGCCCACGGCCACTGCTACGAAGAGCCCTAGACCATGGGCTAGAGCCACGGCTACCAATCCGGCTGGTGTTGTCGAAGCGTCGCTGGTAAGCTTGGCTGCAAGAAATTCAGACCCCGTTAATTAACGAACGACAACAATAGAGTCGTGAAACTTAGAAGAAAATATAAATGAAGTGTTGTCTGTAAATGTATTACCAAAAGCCATGCCGGATCCTTCACCGGCAAAGACGAAGATGAGCGTGGAAATAGCCTCTGCGAGGGCGGCCTTGAGGGCGACTGGGTGGGTGACCTCCTCCGGCCTCCCGAGTGCAAGTCCCTGGAACGGCATTATGCCTCTGATGACGATAACCAAGAACTGTGTTATTTGTAAAACCTTCAAACGATTCCAACGCCTCACCTGCGTTCTTTTTTTGCATACATTCATCACACTATTTGCTTATAATGCTACCCGAGTGGCCTCGATAGAGCTCCCGCCCTCGGGCGGCGACCGTTCGGTTCGGCTTCCTGCGGTATTCCGGGCAGTCGCTACCGACTTTATCATTCTGCCCGCTAGAGCTTCCGGTGGTTCCCGGTGTTTCGTCATTACAGTAACGGTAAGCTGTTTTGACTGACAAGGGCCGGTCACTGTCCGCCACATTTTATAAATGAATACTACGTATTACATTAACATATACAAATCGTGAGTAGCTGATTTTATCACCTGATTGCCCGGATGGCAAATGCCGAGGCGACAGTTTGGAGATTTTTCAATATCATTCCGCCACATGTTCTATGAACGAACTAGAATATTATTCTCTTAGGGTAACCTTTGGTTATTGTGTAGTTTAAAAGTTCTTTCTAGACATTTTTGGTTGAGTGTCTTAGAAGTTTATGATGGTGTTTACCATTAAAATCTGGTTAAAATATTAGTAAATTTAGATTTTGCAAAATAAAAAAAGTCGGATTCAATGAAAACCCTGAACCAAATTGTTGCCTGATCCTTCAAAACAAAAAAGTCTAATAACTTATAGTTCATACAATCCATACTAAAATCTCTCAAAATATACCAAAGATCCCACTGACCACTACATTCTAAACCAGAGAATTCTGACTTATCAGTCAAACATAAGACAAGACATCAGACTTATACAGAGTGCCACCTCTGTATTCTTCAACGAGCATGTATCTGTCCATTTCACCCAGAGCATGTTTGGAAAGAAGGTCAACCTCCTTATTGTGCTCCCTATATATGTGAAGAAATGAGATGGAAGAGAAGGAGGAGACGATTGAACGAGACCTTTTAATCCAACCACTCAATTCCACATAATTTAGACACTGCTCACCCTTTTCCCATAAAATAACACATCTTGAATCCCCAAAGACTGTAAGAGGTAAAAGGCCCAAGTACTTGGAAAAATAAAGCAGACCCCTTAAAGATATAAGCTCTGATCTGGTGTTAGTTCCTCTTCCCGATCCTAGCTGTAGATGAAAAACATGATCCTGAGAAAGTTTTAGAATCATACCAGCTCCACAAAGGCCCACCTGGGCTGCACCATCAAAATAGCCAAAAGGAAAACTGAAATCCTCCTCCGAGAACGGGTTGATCCTTCGAGTCTTCTTAAAGAGGGTCAGACTAATAAGAAGGAAGTAACCAACAATCTTAGAACAAATATGAGAAACAGAGACTTTCAAATACTGAAAGATGTAGCGATTGCGCGCTTTCCAAACTTTCCACACTGTAAGATACAATAATGTCGAATCAAATATGCTACCCTCAGTCCACAACTTGAATTTTTATACAAAGGAGTTGTAACTCCAAGAGTAGTGGAAATTTGGGGCAGATTCTAAACATATCCAGAGCTTCCAGAATAAAATACATTTACCAAAAAGATGATCAACTTCCTCCTCACCTCAAAACATAGGATGCAGCAACCCGGTCCACAGAAACTCCACTTAACAAGATTTTTCCAGGTCAGAATTTTGTTATGAAGCACTAGCCACATAAAGCATTGGACTTTTAATGGACAATTGACAGTCCAAAGCGAGTTACTCCACCACTTGTTATTATCACCATCATTTGCTTCCTTCAAACAAGAATAGACCAGCTTCATTGTGACCCTGCCATTGGCCTTGTTGTAACACCAAAGAAAAGCATCTTCCTCCAAGGATTAGGTTATTCCAGCTTGAACAAGCCTCTGAACTTACCTCTCCCAATGTTCATGTTAATAAGGCTCCAAAGACATAAGCACATCAGATAACCAATGAGTACCGCCACTCTCAAGCTGACAGGATGCCTGCTTCAAGACATAGATGTTGCGCCTGTGAAGTGCCATAAAAGTTCCGCAAGAAGTCTAAAATCAGTGCCAAGACCAGCGATCTGGTCGATGCCCACAAAAACCTGGGTACCTCTTCCAACATCCCAACTAATACCCTGGTTAATGTTCGGGTAAGTTTTCATTAAACTCCTCGACAGGTAAGAGTCGTGAGGTGCCTTCTTACTATTTTGTAACTAGATAGTAAGTGGAATCCTACCAAGATACTTTCCTCTCACAACCTTACCCCATAAACCAACATCAAACAGGCTCCTCCAAAGGGATTTAGCACACAAAGAAAGATTGAAATCCCTTAGATCTTTGATACCCCATCCATTTAAGATCTTAGGATGAGATATGGAATCCCAAGAAGATAGGTGGAATTTGAAAGCTCCTCCAGCACCGACCCAAATAAAATGAGAAAATCCTTCATAAAGCAATAATGACCGACTACGGAACTAAAAATAAGGAAAAAAAAATACGGGGATGCCTTGAAGAACCGAACATAGAAGGGTGAGGCACCCACCTAAAGATAAGTATTTGAAAGACCAGTTATTGATTCTTCTTTGTACCTTTTTAATGAGCCACCTCCAATCAGCCGGAGCGTATCCACAAGGTTTCAAGAGATAACCAAGATATTTGAATCTTGCTCCAATCTCCTTCATCTGAAAAGGTAACAAAAGACCAATCTGCTCCCTTAAAACCAGATCCTGGCACTGAAAAAGAAAATAAGATTTAACAGGACTAATGTCCAACCCTGCTGCATTGCAAAAACAATTGGTAATGATTTTATAGTGTAACCATTCAACATAAATGTCATTTCCAAATATAAGCACGTCATCCACGGATAAAAGGTGAGTAATGTTTAAAGCCTTCACCACCTTGATACCAGTAATGAGAACCTTACTCCGAGCATCATTTATAAGGAGACTTAAACCTTCGATGGCCAAAATAAACTGGTATGGAGATAACAGGAAACCCTGTTGTAATCCCCTATTTCCATTGAACTGAGAAGACAGAGAACCATTCACAAGAACCAAGTAATTAACAGTGGTGACATGGGACATAATCCATTCAACAATTTCCAAATTAAGCCTCGCTTGAAGTAGGATAAACCGAATATAAGTCCAATCAAGTCTATCATAAGCCTTCACGAGATCCAATTTTAAAATGAAAGCATCGACCTTCTTTTGCTTAATGGAGTGTAAACCCTCCTGTGCAATACCCACCACGTCTAAGAATTGACGATTTTGGAGAAAACCAAATTGTTCAGCGGAGATAAAACACTCTAGAACAGGCTTGATCCGATCAGAGATGATTTTTTAGACGACCTTATATAAAAGGTTACACAAAGAAATAGGTATGTAATCCCCATATCCCACCGGTTTATCAATTTTTGGAATAAGAGTGATATAGGTAGCATTTAAAGGACCTGGAATTTGAGCCTTCTGTCATGAATCTTCAGTAGCCAAGGTGATATTGCTCCCAAGCAAAGGAAAGAAATGGAGAAAAAATTATATCGTCCACCCATCAGGCCCCGGACTTTTGTCCTAACAGAACATTTAAAGAGTTTTCAGGACCTCATCTTCAGTTACCAGTCGCCCAATAGCCAAGCACTCATTATCATCAAAGATTTGAAGGAATAGTTTAATAATATGAAGCTGATCTTCCAAGTTATTGGATTTATTGTTCTTATAAATATCTTTGAAATTTTTAATAGCAACATCCTTCAAGTGAGTATTTTCACTAATCACCTGCCCCTGCTCCCCTTCAATCTCCCAGATCGAGTTAGTGAGCCTTCTTTAGTTTGCATACCGGTGGAAGAATTTAGTATTGTTATCACCAGCCTTAATCCATATCACCTTAATCTTCTGGCGCCATGTTTCCTCCTGGACCCCCAATAACTTCCTCTTTTCACCTTCCAAGGAATTCAATTTTCCAAGTCTATCAGAACTGAACAATTGATCATCAGCCGATTGGACAAGAGTTTGAATTTCACAGTATATATCTAAAATACGTTTGGTATTGTCCAATTTCTTAGCCTTTTCCCAACTTATGACCTCCTTTCTGAGACTCTTGAGTCTCTTAGTCAAACATAAAAGGAGTGGGCCGTTAAAATAACAGGCACTAGTAATCCATCCCTCTCGAACAGGATCACAGAAAGAGGGATCCTCAAGCCAAATCAGATTGAACTTAAATGGATACCACTGATAACAACTATCAAAGTCAAGATGCAAAGAAACCGCCTTATGATTCGAGAACCCCATAGTATAGGACCACAAGCGATATCTACCGAAAGAATTGTAGAGATTTTCAGCAATAAAAAACTGGTCAAGCTTTTTTGCTATCCCATCCTTACCACTCTTAACATTAGACCAAGGAGGGATGAGCTTATGGGGAATAATGTCCAACAGCTTAGCATCGTTGAATAACTCCGTAAAATACTCGGCAAGAGGATCCAAGACCCTACCAGCTCCCCAAATTTCTGTGGCTGGGAAGGTAAAATTGAAATCACCAGCAATAATAAGTTCAGGATCATGTAATAAACCCAAGGATTTGACACGGTCCCATAATGTCCTTCTGTTCTAATAAGGAGCATACACATTGAGGATACAAATACAAATAGAAAAACCTTTAAGCTTCCCTTCGATAAAAATACCTGCACAAGTGTGAAAGGCCTTCATGCCAACCACCTTAGAGTTCCATGCAGTCAACGTTCCACCAGAAAGTCCCGAGGAATCCATGGCACATGCCCTCCAATAAGGTTTAATACATAGAAAATATTGAAGAGCATCAATAGCAGACATCATAGTCTTCTGGATAAAAAAAAACTGAGGGTTTAAAATGATCAATGAAATGTTTCAGGGAATCTCTTTTTGATCCACTGCAGATCCCACGTGCATTAAAGATTGTAAAGATCATGGAGAAAAGGAATCCACATCCGCGGGAGCTCTAAGGGCCGAAAAGTTGGAAGAAAGAGGCAGATCTAAGGAGAAGATCCTATCAAGACCTTTGTCGAACAAAGAGGACACAACAGGGTTATTACAAACTGGAGAAACATCCACATTATCCCCTTTCCCCTTCTTATATCTTCTAGGCTTCCTGATAGTTACATTCCCTTTCATGATCGAAGAAATAGGAATGACATCGGTGTCACCAGAGTCCCTAGCAGAATAAACAGGCAAAGGTTTTCTAGAGACTCGAGATAAGTCTGGGGGAACAGAGTCAAGGAGAGTGACAGATTCGAAATAAGGGATAGATGAAGGTGAAAGAGAAATATTTAAGGGATTCGCATCTGGAACAATGGGATCCGAATCTAGAACAATGGGATCCGCAGAAGGGGCATCAACCCCCCGAGGACAAACCTCCTCTCGAAAGTTAGAAGCAGAAACCAAAGGTGGGCACTGGATAGGGACAGTCCCAAAAGTCAGGTTCGAAGTACCCATAGTGGCAGTATATAGAGACAAAGAGTTAAGGATATCCTGCGCAAGGATAAATTTTAACAAAGTAGGAAGAGCTTTGGTGAACATACTTTGTTTTCACCTAGAGAAATATTATACTTGATATTTACTATGGAATCAAAGTATACATAGGTTTTTACAAGATAATAACCATGAAGGTTACTATAGTTGATATACTTCACATGATAACATGTTGAGTATAATGTTTTGATTAATGTGAAGAAAGCTTTATGGAATCTTCTTGGAGAACCTTTTTTACTAGCATTTATACATAGAGTGCATTTTACACCACCTTCTATGTCACTTTCAAAGGATATGATATAACAGTTAATGCTTACAAAGTGAGTATTCTTCTTCTTATTGTAGTGTACAATTTTCAAGGTTAATATTTTGTTTAAGGTGTTTTGAGCAAGTTTAATTACTCAGAACATGTGTTTTTCCCTAATAAGTTATGGATTTGAATCCAAAAGGGTAAGGTATATACACTTTCATAGATTTCAGTAGTCAAATCATTGTGGAAAGGGGTTCCCTTATCTCGCAGACAAGGGTTCTCATACATCAATTTGGTGTCTAGCTAAGTCGTGACCTTAAAAAGATTATTATTATTTTATTATTTAAAATAAATTATGGATATTAATCATGCTTCTGCCCAAAGCACAATATGAGATATCCCAACCATCAATTTCTTCTACTAGCTAATCATTCTTATTTATATAATCATTATTGCTTAACTTAGACTTTGCATCGATCATGGTCGATTAGTGTGACAAAAAGGATCCAATGGAGAAGACACTTATGTGTAATTTTTTTCACTGATACTTCTTTAGTATATTCATCAAAGACTTGGTAGAAGTTACCCTTGTCATCTTGGTACAATAAAACGTAGGATGATGGTGTGGATTTTGGATTTTCCACTAAGGAATTTTTTTTTACACTTGTGGTATTCACCTTCTATTTAAAGAATTGGCATTTTATTATAGTGTCAACGTCCATGAAGGTAATAAAAATTGAAAGCTTGATTTTTGGATTAAAATGAATCTATAAAGACTATTTTGTTTTTGTTTTAATATTTGAGCAAATTAAGAGTATGTGATGAATGAGCCAAAGTGGGACAATATAGAAGCATGTAATGGGACAGATGAGCCAAAGTGGGGTGGTAAACAAAGGTCTAGTAGCAAGGTATATGATAAAATGCAATAGTGAGAAGCACCATAAGTAGTGGGAATGATTCATTATAGTGAGAAGGGAGGGAATCCACTATTATTGAAAACACAATGACGAAAGGTTGAACACATGGCGGGGAGTAGGCTATGAAGGATGTGAGGTGGATTCTGTGTTTGCGATTGTACGTTTGGATATCGATATGGGATGGGTCGGTTATCCATGCTATTATAAGGTGGGGAAGATGTGAGAGAGAGGCCAAGAATCTACCAACTATGGCATGTGAGATGTTTAGGTATAATGGCTTGAGGAAATGGGATGATAACCTGTGACACTCAATACATGTCTAGAACAAGTGAAATGAGGCTAGTCAAAATGACGAAAGATGTGATGGTGTGAAGTAGGCCAATTATTGAGTGTACCAAGTCAAAAAGCGAATTCCAAATGGATTGGATTGATAAGGGTTGCACACACAAAGATGATATAGGGATGAGATAAGCCAATCCAAAATGCCAATGACCCAATATGTGTGACAAATGGTGACATGGCATGTCACCAAGCCTAAGTAAATATGTGTGGCAAATGATGACCTAACATGCTACCAAGCCTAACTAAATCTACCTTTGATATGTACTTGCCACATGTCATTCATGGATTAATGGGGCATGAGGTGTTAGGTGTAATATTCTTAGGATGTATACGCGGTCAACCTCCTTTTTTTGTAGCACAAGGGGCCTCCTCCATAAGTGTGGATGAAGCTTCATAGGAACTTTTTGTAGAATCCCTTTGAGTAACATTTACACTTAGAGTGTATTTTACACCATCTTTCATGCCATCATTGATTTGGATTATAGAGAATGAAATGAAGGAAGTAACATAAATGGAACACACACAAATATATTGTAGAGAGCATGGTAAAATAATAAAACCCAAATTATATTAATGAATAAAATGGAAAAATACTGTAAAATGCAAAGAAACAACTTAGGTTGAATGGTGGTAGCTTATCTCTGAATAAAAATGTGTTGATTGTGCTTATTCACAAGAAGTCATTAGAAGAGGCCCAAAGTGCATTTTTCACCACCTTTTATGCCACCATTGATTTGGATTATATCGATAATTAAATGAAGACAAAAATACAAATGGAAACACACACATAGATATTGTAGAGAGCATGGTAATATAATAAAACCCAAATTCTATTATTAATGAAATAGAAAAATTCTTTAAAATGCAAAGCAATACTAGCTAGAATGGTGGTAGCTTATCTCTAAAGAGACATGTGTTGACTATGCCTATTTCTAAGAAGTCATTAGAAGAAGCCAAAAGTGCATTTTAACATAAAGCATGATGCCCTAGGATGAAAAAACCCTAACTAAAAACCTAACCCTAGGAAATGATGTGGAAAAAGGAATGTAGGCCTTGAGGATGTATGTGATGGGTGAGGATTGCATTGATTACATAATCAGAAGCATATATCTCAATCTCCAAGGGTTGTTGCAAGTTTGGTAGAGTAAGTGTTGGTTCTAAGCAAAGGTGGTGTTTTAGATCCTCAAATGATTTTTGTTGTGACTTAGAACAAACATTGAACTTGCCTTTGGCCCCACCCTTAGTCATGTGGCCTAGGGTCAAATTGGTATGAGAGAACCCGAAACCTGCAATTTTTTTTTGGAAAGGCCCAAGAAACTACAGAGTTGTGTAAAGTAATTGGGGTTATCCAATCGTGAATGACTTGGATCTTGGTTGGATCCACATGTACACTATTTTTTTCAATGATGTATCCCAAATACTAAATTCCTTGCATCTCGAATGAGCATGCATTTATCTAAATTGGCATAAACTTGTGCTATCACAAGGTGGTCAAGATATGTTGAATGTATTGTGAATTCATTCCCATGTTTTTCTAAAGATGAGGATATTATCCATATATAAAACCATAAAATAATTTTTGAATGGTTGCAAGATATCATCCATCATCATCGTGAACATTGCTGGAGAATTAGTCAAGCCAAAAGGCATGACCAACCACTCAAAAATATTTTCTTTAGACTTGAAGGCTTTCTTCCATACATCAATTTGCTCAATGGGTACCTAGTGGTAACCTAACTTAATATCAATCCTACTAAAAATTTGGCACCATCGAGTTTATCAATAAGAACGCTAATTTAGGGGATTGAATATATATTCCTTATTATGATTTTGTTCAAAGTTTTGTAATCAATATAGAGTATTCATGTTGGCCCATCCTTCTTCTGCATTAACACAACAGGTCTCTTGCGAGGTGAGGAGATCGACCTTATGCGGCTCTTTTGGATGAGCTCATAAATGTAACATTTGATTGCTTCATTCCATAGAAGAGAGTGTTTGTATATAGGACTATCAAGAAAAATATCTCGAAGCCTCAAATTAGTTCAATTCTTGGACTTGTAGTGTAGAGGAACCATTGTAGGAAAAGATAAGATAGGCTATGTATTCTTGCACTATCTTGTCTACCGACTTTTTCTTCATAGAAAGGCCCCATGGTGGTTGAAATGATATTCCATTTACCTTTGTACTGAATCATTAGGAGGACACCATTTTGAGAGTTTACATTCCTGCACTATTTTGTTAAGATCAAGGAAATTGCAGTAGCTAGAACTATCTCTTGTACCCTTTAAAGTTAACCTACCAAAGTAACAATGATGCTACAGTGCCTAGACTCATAAACAAAATGATATTTCCACATAGAAAGTTGTCCCAAAATAACACCACAAACTTCAAGTGGGGAAACATCACATAGTAACTCATATTTGAAGGGTTAATTTCATAGGGTAGTTTTTATTACTAATTGACATGGATGCATATTCCATGGCTCAACCAAATAATGGTGCATGAATAGAGGTGTAGTGTTGTCTACATATTCAGTCTCTTAATGAACATGGATGAGATCGAGTTCTTATGGAAACCATTGTCAATAATAAAATGTATGGACTCCCCATCACACACATTTGAGAATCCAAACTCTGAAAGGATCTATCAAAGTCACACCTGAACCACCATAAACCATGAAAGTGGCCATTGCAATCGACATCAATCCTAATGTAAGTGGCCACCATTGAGAACGACCAATGTGACCACCCACTAGTACAAAATGAGTAATTAGTGACTACGTGACTAAAACAATTAGTCACCACAGATTTTTCAAGTGACTTACTATCAAATTTGAGCAATTTTGAGTGAACCAACTAAAAACGACTAACTTAAATGATTAATTTAGTCATGGGTTAAAAAATATGACTAGATAATAAGTGACATAATTAAAATGACTGACGTAAATGACTAATTTAGTCAAGGAATCAAAATATGACTAGCTACAAGAATATGAATTAGTCATTTATGTGAGTCATTTTTAATTGTGTAACTTCGTCAATGGAAAATTGAATTTTTGACAATGAATTGTTACAATTTACTAAATTTTATCATTGCATATGGATTTAGAGACCCCCTAGGTCTCTAAATCCCTCATACAGTGTTAAAATTTAGTAAATTGTAATAATGTAGATGGATTTAGAGACCCCCTGTGTCACTCAGCATTGAATTTTTTTTAATGCTAAGTAACACAAGGGGTCTTTGAACTCGTCTACAGTGTTAAAATTTACTAAATTTTGACACTGTAGATGGATTCAGAGACCCCTTATAGTTTTCTGATGGCGCCAGTGTCTACCTGTGCATCAAATTCATAGAGCTTATATCCTTCTCGCTTGTATTCCTCTTATATGTCATTAATGGATTCTTCCAGCAACAACAACTTCTATTTCCCTGAATTTGCTTCATCTCGCAGAGAGAAACATGTTAAAAGATGGTCATGGTTGAATAAGTATCTAAACAAAATTAGTTCTGACACTTTATATGATACTAGATTCATGTCTCAGGAATATGATCCACAACCAAATTGGGCATTACCTGAAATTGATGTTGATAAGATTTATGATCTCCCAATGTTTAAGTTTCGTGCTGCTCAACTTTTTCGGTTCACATCTGTTAATATACCCATAACTGACGGTCAGTCAGTCTATCAAGTCTCGTTAATCAAGCAAGAAGATATTGCATGGGGTTTAGAACATGGTTATAAATACATTCATATTGGATTAATTCAGTTTGGAGTTAATCCCTTAGTTCATCCTGGTTTAAACACGTAATGTTTAACCTGCATCCTTGATTCCCGTATAAATAAGTTTGAAGATGCTTTAATAGGTGGTTTCCAAAGTCCCTTAAATAATGGCCCATCTTGGTCATCCCTTGTTCCCATATATCAAGTGTCTCTCACTGATCCTTATATAAATGAGTTTTTACAAGCTTATATTCAGTTTTTCGTCTTTGATGTGGCTCCCCAAGCCCAAATTGCTCAATTACACTCCACTTTGTGTATCTGTTTTGTCTCCACTACCATGCCAGCAATCAATCCTAAGCTGAGTAAATGTGCTCTCTAGGAGGGGGTAGTAGTAGGTCCCAAAAATACTACACCATTACAACTTGGTTTTTTCCAAGTTACATTACCTAAAGAATGGAACAACAATTACCTGCCTTTGTCCCAGAAATACCCTAAATTACAACATTCTAGTTCTAAACAGCTAAGAATCATATAGTCATCAAATGGAAGCACTTCTTTAAGATCTGTATAGATTTGGATCTCATGCTTATCTGGGGGCCAGTGAGATGCCTAAGATTGCTTTTATATGACAAGTGCCACCTAAAAATAAGTGTTCAAAGACAAAGTCCTAGCTCATCCATTTTGGCTTATAAAACACTTGATAGGTAAACCAAATAGTGATGAATTATTTGTGGCCACGGATCTGTATAGACTTGGATATCATGTTTATTTGTTGAACCTTGATTGCTCTGAAGATCCCTTAGCTGCCATCTAGATCTGCATTGGACCCCTTCAAATAATGTAGAGAGTTGCTAGACTTCAATATTTTGAGATTATTGGTATAGCCTCTTTGCAATTCATTGTTATAGTTTAGAAATTGTGGGAAATGCTACTAACATTGGTAGACACACATTTCAAAATCTAGGACTTGATGTACTAGAAACTGGTCTCATGAATGAATTTGATGGCAACATGGGAGATGAACAAGTCCTAGAATTTGATATAGAATAGAGTTAATGATGTTTTATAACTTCAATTATTATGATTGTGAATTTGTCAAGCAAATGCACAAAGCTAGATTGCACCACATCGACCAATAAAAAAATATTTCCCAACATCTCTTCCTAATGATATTGGTGACCTAATATTATATCTACACTAGTTTATTTCTTGTGTCTCTTTCTCTGTTTGTATGGATGAGATATAAGCGAGGAATGATTCTTCCATTTGAAGCACTAGCCATGTATTTTGAAGATGCCAATTACTTTGTTGATATGCCCCCTGTATGGAATTTTAGCCCTGAGATTGATCTATTATGTGATTTAGCTATTGCCAATTTTTGTGGCTTCTCTTTCTTGAAGGGTTTGGCTAACAAGTTTCGAATTTGCTTGCAGGAAATGAGGGAATGAGTGACTGATGATAGACTTCAACTTCTCCGAGATGTTACAGGGTCATTCAGGCCTGGTGTTCTTACAACATTGATGGGGGTCAGTGGTGTTGGGAAGACAACTCTCTTGGACATCTTAGCTGGAAGAAAGACTGGAGGATACATTGAGGGTGATATCCGAATCTCTGGATTTCCCAAAAAGCAAGAAACCTTTGCTCGCATTTCTAGTTACTGTGAGCAGAATGATATGTTGGCACTTTGATTTTGTTGTCATTGACGGTTGGAAAGTAGTGACTAAGTTTTTAAATACAAGAAAAGAATGTTGTTAGATAAGCTGTAACTCAGACAGTTGTGACTCAGACAAGCTATAACTCAGGCAGCTGTGACTCAGCAACTCAGACAAGCTATAACTCAGACAGCTGTGACTCAGACAAGCTATGACTCAGACAGCTGAGACACAGACGGCCGTGACTCAGATAAGAACATAGTGATTTGCGTCTCGATTTTCAGGCAGCTGGAGACAAATATAGAAAATATGGGACATGGATTTTGTGCACAATGGCCTTATTTACTTGACTCGCGAAGAAATTTCCAAACAAAGCTACGGTTTGAGCTATACAAGTGGTTCTCTAAACATGTAATTCTCATATTTACTGTTGCGACCGGTTTTTTACAAATTAGCACTTGGTTGAAACAACCGTGACTCAAACAAGCTGCGACTCACAAACATATTTTTAATAAGTCAGTTACAGCGTGTAAAATCTGGAATTCAAAGAGACAGTTAAAATGTCAGTTACAGCGTGTAAATTATGGAAGTTAAAGAGACAGTTTCGGTTTTAGAATTGGTATATCTGGAAGTTAAAGAGACCAAGGCAAATAACTTCAGCATCTATAAAAAACAATTGATGAGAACAAAATTAGTGTGAGATTTGAGAGGATGAAGAGGAGTGGTTGTTGATGAAGCTGTGATTTGAAGAAAACATTTCAAAACAGAAATGTATGGCTCGATTTAATGAAGAACAAAATGCCCAGAAACTCAAGCTATAGCAGCACAAAACAAAATAAAAAGGGTATGTACTGATATATCTGAACCAATGTGATATAATTGACTGAATTTTTTCTTACATAGGGTGGTAGGGAGGAGCAAGGGAAGACTGTAAAGTCTTCTTGGAAAGTTGGTGCTTGTACATTTGGGAGTTGTAGCTTCCATTCAGTTGGTGTTGAAGAAATAGAGGTAGCAGCCTCATTTGGGTTGCAGCTCAAATAAAATAGAATGTAAATAGGAGTTGGATCTTGCCTTTCATACTAAGAAGAAGAGGTTTTTTCCCTTTATGGGTTTCCTCAGGAAAATCAGTGTCTCTGCATATTTATGTGATTGAACATTGTTTATATGCCTTATATTTAATTTTGTTATAACAATATACCTGCTATAAATGAATGTGCATAGAACATCTCACATCATATTGATCGTCACACTTCATCATAGTTAAAATGGAAAAGGAATGTAAAATTGTTTAAGAATAATAATAACTGATTCATCCCCCCTTCTCAGTTATTTGAATACTTTCAACAATTGGTATCAGAGCAGTTTCCTTTAGTCTAAGGTAGATCTGAAAGCTTAAACATGACAAGCCATGAAGGCTCAACCAATAAAGCTCCTATGTTTGATGGAAAAAAAATTTCCTTTTGGAAAGTTAGAATGAGAACATATTTAATGTCCTTAGGTGCTGATGTTTGGGAAGTTGTAGAAACTAGATATACAAAACCTGTGGTTCTTGCTTCCAAAGATGACAAAATGGAATTCAGTTTTAATGCTAAAGGAATGAATGCAATATTAAGTGGCCTTGCTGAATCTGGGTTTGTGAAAGTGATGCATCTTGAATCTGCTAAAGATATGTGGGATAAACTTATTAATAGCTATGAAGGGAATGAGAAAGTAAAAGATGCCAAATTGCAAACATACAGGCTGAAATTTGAACAACTAAAGATGAATGAGGATGAGACTGTTAGTAAATATTTTCTAAGGGTTGAAGAGCTTGTGAATGCTATGAAGGGCCTCGGTGAAACAATTGAAGAAACATCCTTAGTTCATAAAATTTTAAGATCTTTGCCTAATAAATTTAACCCCAAAGTTTCAGCAATAGAAGAGTTAAATGATCTTAAAAATATGGGTATTGATCAATTCCTAGGAACTCTAACAACCTATGAGATGAGGATCAACAAAGATAAAAATACCACTAGAGAAGCCTCCTTTAAAGCAGATAAGAATATTGATTCTGGAGTAGATGAGATGGAGGAAAAATTTGTAAGAGATTGAAGAAAGGATCAGGTAAATATAGAGACAAGTTGCCTTTTAAATGTTTTAACTGTGGTAAGATAGGTCATTTTGCCTCTAAATGTCCTCACAAGAAAAAAGATCAGAATTCTGATGATGAAGAGAAATACAAATTTAAGAAATACAGTAAAAATAAAAGTTTGTGTGCAAATAATGATGTCTCCTCAGAGGATATAGATAGCAATTCATCTTGTGAAGATAGAATGAATGATTTTATGCTTATGGCCATAGAAGATCT
This sequence comes from Larix kaempferi, assembly GCA_027924585.1. Classification (NCBI taxonomy): domain Eukaryota; kingdom Viridiplantae; phylum Streptophyta; class Pinopsida; order Pinales; family Pinaceae; genus Larix; species Larix kaempferi. Next base: position 4,705,894 of record BSBM01000291.1, read on the forward strand.
TGACATTGAATATGCAAAAAGTGACATGAATGATGAAGATGCTATAGTTGATATGGAAGGTGAGTTGATTAGTGCATTGGAAGAAATTGATAGACTCGGGTTAAAGAAGAGGAAACAAAAACAATTGCTGATACAGTATGAAAAGAATGACAAAGAACCTAGTATAGACTGTATTTTGGTAAAAATAGAATTAGAAGAGGCAAAGAAAATAGAAGACATTCTTAAACAACGACTGGTTGAAAGTAAAACAAGATGTAAAAGTTAGAGGAAGAAGTGGTGACTGTGAAGAAAGAATTAAAAAAATTCCAAACTTTGTATCATCAGAATTGTTTAAGTATTAAAGCCTCAGAAGAGTTAAATAATATCTTGAGTAAGCAAAGATCTCCTTTGATTAAATCTGGTTTAGGCTATGAACAAGGTTCAAGCAGCAGTCACTCAGAGAACAAAGAAATAACTAAGGTGATCAACTTTCAAAGTAGCAAGAAATCAGAATTCACAAAGTCTACAACCTCCATTAAAGCTGAAGCAAATAAAACCAACAGTAATGACAATCTAATGAATGATAAAAAGGATATAGCTATAAGAACAAAAAACAATATTCTGCAGTCAAGAAAACATGAAAAAGATATAAAATACAGAGTGACAAAGCAATCAATTCCAAGAGGACAACTAAGATCCAGGTATCAAAATTTCTTTAATGGTTATTGTTATTGTTAATTTAGCTTTGGTCACAAAGCTGCAATCTGTGTATTTAATCCTAGAAACATGCAACAAATAATATTTAGTAAGAATCAAATGCTGCAACACAGAGTGGAACAGTCAGTGAGTAATCAAAACTATCATACTCTATCAACAATCAGAAGAGGAAATCATGATAGAAATGTCAATCCTTTTGATCTTCTGTACAATGAGCCAGAATGCTATGTTTGTCATAACTTTGGACACAAGGCTATAGAATGTTATTTGAAGAACTACAAAACAGATTCAAGAGTGAATTATGCAACTGAAAGAAAAGTGTGGAAGAGGAAAGAAAGCAATCAATGTGATTTAGTGCTTTCTACTCAAAGATAGAAGGACCCATGGTATATTGACAGTGGATGCTCCAAACACATGACCGGGGATAAAAGTAAGTTTCTGTCTCTAAGAGATAAAAAATCAGGAACTGTAACTTTTGTAAATGATGCTCCAGGAAAAATCAGAGGCAAAGGAATGGTAAGTCTGAGTAATGGAAAAGGGAAAGCTCAAGATGTATTGCTTGTGGATGGTTTAAAACATAATCTTCTTAGTTTCAATTAGGTCTGTGACAGGGGATGTGAAGTGGTTTTCACTGCTAAAGATTGTAAGATAAATTCTAGAAACTCAGGTCAATTAGTTTCCAAAGGTATAAGAACAGAAAACAATGTTTATGTTTTGAAAGAAGAAAAGGAGGAAAGTCATCTAAGCAAGTATGATGAGAGCTGGCTATGGCATAGAAGACTTGGACATTTAAATTTTGATCATTTAATCAAACTTAGAAACAATGGAGCAGTGAAAGATTTCCCAAAGATATCAAAACCATATGATGTTGTCTGTAAACCTTGCCAAATGGGAAAACTAACTAGAACACAGTTCAAAACCAAGAGCTTTCCATCTTCAGATAAACCTATTCAGTTAGTGCATATGGATTTGTGTGGACCATCAAGGAAGGAAGGTACAGGAAAAGAGAATTACTTTATGCTAGTTATAGATGATTATTCTAGAATTACTTGGGTTGCTTTTCTGAAAGATCTGAAGCGTTCGAAAAATTCAAAGTATTTAAAGCTTTGACTGAGAATCAAATAGGAACAAGACTGAAAGCAGTAAGGTTAGATAGAGGATGAGAGTTTAGCTCAAGGCATTTCAAGGAATTTTGTGATGAACAGGGTATCAAAAGAGAGTATACAATTCCAGGGACTCCACAGCAAAATGGAGTGGTTGAGAGATAGAATAGATCAGTTCATCAAATGGCAAGATCAATGATGAAAGAAAAGAATATATCTCAGGGTTTTTTGGTAGAGGAAATTCATACAGTTGTTCATATACTTAACAAAGCTCACTTAAGGCCGAATAATGATAAAACCCCCTATGAATTGTGGTTTGGGATACCTGCTACAATCAATCATTTCAAATTCTTTGGGAGTAAGTGTTATATCAAGAATAATAATGAACATCTTGGCAAATATGATGATAGGCCTGATGAAGGTGTTTTCCTAGGATATGCTACAAACAGTAAAGTATATAGATGTTACAATAAGAAGTTCCATAAGATGGTTGACTGCATTGATATTAAAGTAGATGAAGGGAGTCATGTAAAAGACACTCAAATAAACAATGATGAATCATGTACAGAGGATACACCTAAAGATGAAGAAGAACAGGTCCAAGAATCAGAAAAGGAAGAATCTGAATCAGAGAATGAAGATGCAGACTCACAACATCAATCAGTAAAACCTCCTTCAAGAATTATTCAGAAAAATCATCCTGAAAGTCATATCATTGGTGACAAGAATGAAGGTGTGCAGACAAGAAGAAAGTTACTCAAAGATACAGAATAGTCTCACATTGCCTTTTTATCTATAATAGAACCCAAGAATTTTTATGAAGCTAGTTAAGATGAAGATTGGATAAAAGCCATGAATGAAGAGTTTGATCAGATTGAAAAGAATAATACTTGGGAACTTGTTCCTATACTAGCAGATAAGAATGTGATAGGTACCAAATGGGTATTTAAGAATAAGATGAATGAAAAAGGACAAATTGTGAGAAATAAAGCTAGATTGGTTTGCAAGGGGTATGCACAAGTTGAGGGACAAGATTTTGATGAGACTTTTGCACCTGTGGCAAGAATGGAAGCTATAAGAATGTTTCTTGCTTATGCCTGTCACAAAAATTTCAAATTTTATCATATGGATGTTAAATCAGCTTTTCTAAATGGATATCTAGAAGAAGAAGTGTATATGGAGCAACCTGAAGGTTTTTCACTAATAGACAATCCTGATTATGTCTGCAAATTGAAGAAGGAACTATATGGATTGAAACAAGCACCAAGAGCCTAGTACTACAAATTGGATAATTATTTACAAGAAAAAGAATTCAAGAAAGGCACTGCTGATAGCAATCTGTACATCAAAACTGAAGGTGGCAATTTATTAATTGTTCTAGTTTATGTTGATGACATTATCTTTGGATGTACTAATGCATCTTCTGTCCAGTGGTTTGCTAATGCCATGCAATCTGAGTTTGAAATGTCAATGATTGGAGAATTATCATACTTTCTTGGTCTTCAAATCAATCAGAATTATGAAGGTCTATTTCTCTCTCAAGAGAAATATCTGAAGGAGATGTTGAAAAAGTTTCAAATGGAGGATTCTTCACCTGTTAGTACCCCTATGATTGTTGGTTGCAAGCTTAGCAAAGACGATATTTCACTAGATGTTGATCAAAGAACATATAGGTCAATAATAGGAAGTCTTTTGTACATTACTGTAACTCGTCCTGTTATTATGCATGATGTTGGAATGGTAAGAAGATTTTAGTCCACTCCCAAACAAAGTCACTTGGTAGCTGTGAAGAGAATTTTCAAATACTTGAAAGGCATAATGACTTATGGTCTCTGGTATCCTAGGAATCAAAACTTTCACTTGATTGCATATTCATATGCTGACTGGGCAAATTGTTTGGATGAAAGAAAGAGCACTAGTGGAGGTGCATTCTTCTTAGGCGATTCATTAGTAGCATGGATGAGTAAAAAGCAAGGATCTATCTCTCTATCTACTACTGAGGCTGAATACATAGCTGCTGCAACATGCTCTACACAGGTATTATGGATGATACAAACTCTTGTTGATTTGGAGGTGAAATATTCTGAACCTATTCCTATTCACTGTGATAACACAAGTGCCATTAGTGTGTCAAAGAACCCTGTTCTTCATTCCAAGAACAAACACATTCCAATCAAGTATCATTTTTTAAGGGAGCAGGTTACAAACAGAGTTGTCCAATTATATTTCATTCCTTCTAAAAAACAGATTGTTGATATCTTTACTAAACCCTTATCCAAAATCCAGTTTGAATATCTACGCAGAAGTTGGGTGTCATATCTTGTTCCAACTAACTTATTCACTTTGGCAGGGGAGTTTGTGCTTATTGCATATCTAATGTAATTTTCAGATGGTTCCAGAATGTTTTATTTGCTAATTTCTGAGTTAATATTGATAGGGGAATATGTATTGTCATGATTTCTTTGACATTGATGTCAAAGGGGGAGAATTTCAGGTAGTTGCAGATAACAAGCAGTCAGTGCAACACCATAAATTTTAGGTTTCCATCAATGCCAAAGGGGGAGATTGTTGGCACTTTGATTCAGTTGTCATTGATGGTTGGAAAGCAGCGACTGGGTTTTTAAATACAAGAAAAGAATGTTGTTAGACAAGCTATAACTCAGATAGTTGTGACTCATACAAGCTGTGACTCAGCAACTCAGACAAGCTATAACTCAAATAGTAGTGACTCAAACAAGTTGTGACTTAGACGGCTGCGACTCAGATGTCCGTGACTCAGACGGCTGAGACTTAGACCACCGTGACTCAGATAAGAAAACAATGATTCGCGTCTCGATTTTCAAGCCGCTGGAGATGAATCTTGAAAATCTGGGACATGGGTTTTGTGCGCAACAGCCTCATTTGCCTGACACATGAGGAAATCGCCAAACAAAGCTATGGTTTGAGCTATACAAGTGGTTCTTTGAACATGTAATTCTCAGATTTATTGTTGCGGCCAATTTTTTACAAATTAGCAATTGGTTGAAACAGTTGTGACTCAAACAACCATGACTCAAACAAGCTGCGACTCACAAACATATTTTTAACTAGTCAGTTGTAGCATGTAAACTCTGGAATTCAAAGAGACAGTTAAAATGCCAGTTACAACGTGTAAATTTTGGAAGTTAAAGAGACAGTTTCAGTTTTAGAATTGGTATATCTGGAAGTTAAAGAGACCAAGGCATATAACTTCAGCATCTATAAAAAACAATTGATGAGAACAAAATTAGCGTGAGATTTGAGAGGATGAAGAGGAGTGGTTGCCGATAAAGCTGTGATTCGAAGAAAACATTTTAGAACATAAATGTATGGCTCGATTTAATGAAGAACAAAATGCCCAGAAACTCAAGCTGTAGCAGCACAAAACAAAATAAAAAGGGTATGTACTGATATATTTGAACCATTATGATACAATTGACTGAATTTTTTCTTACATAGGGTGGTAGGGAGGAGCAAGGGAAGACTGTAAAGTCTTCTTGGCAAGTTGGTGCTTGTACATTTGGGAGTTGTAGCTTCCATTCAGTTGGTGCTGAAGAAACAAAGGTAGCAGCCTCATCTGGGTTGTAGCTCAGATAAAATAGAATGTAAAGAGGAGTTGGAGCTTGCCTTTCATACTAAGAAGAAGAGTTTTTTTCCCTTTATGGGTTTCCTCAGGAAAATCATTGTCTCTACATATTTATGTGATTGAACATTGTTTATATGCCTTATATTTAATTCTGTTATAACAATATACCTGCTATAAAGGAATGTGCATAGAACATCTCATATCATATTGATCGTCACACTTCATCAAAGTTAAAAGGGAAAAGGAATGTAAAATTGTTTAAGCACAGTAATAACTGATTCACCCCCCCCCTCTCAGTTTTTTGAATACTTTCAACATGATATACACTTTCCGCAGGTCACTGTATGGGAATCCTTGTTATATTCAACATTTCTCCATCTTCCAAAGTATGTTGACAATGAAACCAGAATTGTAAGTTTACCACTATTATTTTTTCTGGTCTACCGTCTAATAGTGTTTTCTTCTGACATCGCACCAAATTGTTATGTTACTAACTTCCAAAATATTCCAATGTGTAGGCCTTTGTTGATGAGGTAATGGAACTTGTGGAGTTACAGAATATATGGGATGCATTGGTAGGTCTGCCTGGTATATATGGATTTTCTAGTGAACAAAGGAAAAGGTTAACAATATCTGTGGAGTTTGTTGCAAATCCTTCTATATTTTTTATGGATGAGCCCACATCTTGTTTGGATGCTAGGGCAGCTGCAATTGTGATGCAAACTGTTCGTAATATAGTAGATACTGGAAGGAATTTTGTCTGTACCATTCATTAGCCTAGCATTAACATCTTTGAAGCTTTTGATGAGGTAGACCAAAGTTTAGATTATACGATAACTTGATATTATTTGTTTCAAGGATCGGTGTTGATTTCTGACTTACCATGATGGGTTCAACTATTGTTGATGAAAAGTGGAGGGCAAGTCATTTTCTTTGGGCCACTAGGCCGGAATTCTCACCAGGTTATTGAATACTTTGAGGTAAAGGCTCGACAGATTCTTGCAGTGATAAGAAAAGGAACAGTTTTGAACAGAGGACTGCTAATCTAATGCCTAAATCTGAGTTAAATTTATTTTTTTTCGTCATGAGAACTATAGGCTATTCCAGGGGTACCAAAGATCAAAGAAAAATACAACCCAACCACATGGATGTTAGAAGTTAGCTCTATTGTTGCTGAACATGGTTTGGGGATAGACTTTGCAGAGCATTACAAGAAATATTCCCTCTACAAGTAAGCATTAAAATTATGAATATTTTCTCACCAAAATCCTTATGCTTATAATAGATAGCTATTATGTAAGTGTTTCACCTGGTTGTGTATTATTAGCAAGGCTCTATAACTAGTTAAATTTAGCCTAGCCAATCCGACTGACTCTGAATTCATCAAGAGCCAAGTTGTAATGGACTCAGAATATGGATGATTGTTGTAGACATAAAAAATTTCTGATATTTTGATTTTCATTGTCATGATCAACCTTCTTGATTTGCTTGACTTTCCCTTTGCAACACATTTGGTCACTGGGCCTGCTTGTAGAAGAATATATTAAGATGCTAAATTTTAAAGAAGCTTGCCAAGAAATTTTTCATTTTGGGGCTTACTTCACTCTTATCACTTCCTTCCGAACTTTTACCTGAAGATTCCCTACGCCAAATATTCAGGGTTGTACTTGATTTGCTTGTTGCATATAGGGAGCAAATTGCAATTCAACCGATAGAGATCTTATTTCTCCATACATATGCTTGTATATTTTAACTTAGCATCCAGTATGCCTTAAAGTGTGTTTTATTTGTCAAGCACATGCTAATTATTTGTTTGTCACATCATGTGAAACCCTGCTGTAGTGCTATGAGGAGGAGGAGGAGGAATAAGATGATTCAGATAAGGAAATGGGAGTTAATACTGAAGATGGGGATGAAGCTGATAGTCAAAGGCTTCACAGACTAGCAACCCAGGTGCTTTAACATTTACTAGAGTTTAGTTTCTTGAGAAGGAAAAATTGTCTGGAAGGTGTTTAGTTTGTTAATTTTTCGATAATATCATTCAAACATTATCTAGGATCCTACTAAGAGAATAACACGTGCAAAACATAACAATCATAAACACAAGAGACACAAAGTTTCCTTGGGGAAAACCAAGAAGGTGAAAAACCCCGCAACGTCCTCAGAGATAGAATAAGCCCCAATACAAAGATCAATCCTCAAAATATAGATGACTCCAGTAGCTACTCCTCCTCCACTTTTGTGCACTCCTCTCTCTCAACTATGCGCGTTGGATGAGTGAGTGAATGAATAGAATGAGATACACTCACTCTCTATTTATACACAACTTAACCTGCCTTTAAACCTAATAGGGCCGGATTCCTAAGGAAGCCTAATAACCCATCCACATGACTCATACAAGGCTGACCCCACACTAGTGGTCTAATGACCCATCAAATATAAGTTGTGACACTTACAAATACAAATGATCACACTTCTGATTGGAGGAATAATACATCTCCATCAGGAATATAATAAAGTACAAGTGTAATACATAGAAGAATATGTTATGAAGTTAAAAATACATCAACACTCCCTCTTAACAAGGAAGGTATTCTCTTGACACAATTCATCAATACACATATGCACAAGTCTTAAATTCTGGAGATGGATCATCGTCACTAGATCACGGAGCATCATCGTCACTACTGCTGTACTGATCATCTCAATCACTGAGCTATCTCTCAATTCTTCTCGTCATAGGAAGTTCTACAGAGACAGCCCTTTTTCATGTTGGATGTAGGCCTAGCCTCTTGTAGGTCTCATCATCTCTACGAGCTAGCCATCCTATGGAATCCTCGGGACTGATTACGGGCGTCAACAAAACCTCGAAAGAGCATCCTAGGGATGATTACGAGCTTACTGCTCAACCTATCGAATCTCCCAGGGAGCTATTACATGTGACCACCACAAAAAATTAAAAGAGTGTCCCAAGAACGTTTATGTGCATAGAGCGACCGAAAAGAACTCTAAAGAGCATCCTAGGACTTTTACGTGCCTAGCACAACCTATAGGATCTTTAGGACTGATTACATGTGGTCTAGCAAAACCTCGAAAGAGCATCCAAGGACTGATTATGAGCTTACTGCTCAACCTATCAGATCTCCCAGGGAAATATTATATGCCAAGGACAAAACCTCGAAATAGCATTTTCCAGATCTCCTAGGGAGCTATTATATGCCATAGACAAAACCTCACAAGAGTATCTACAAATATCCCAGGGCAAGATTATATGTCCTCCCAAGCAAAACCTCGAAAGAGCATTTTCCAGATCTCCCAGGGAGCTATTATATTCCATAGGAAAAACCTCGCAAGAGTATCTGCAAATATCCTAGGGCAAGATTATATGCTTGTCGCACAACTTGTCCATGGCCATGGAGTATCATCTTGATACTCATGATCAACCTGATCATCCTCGCATGAAGAATCATCCTGATGCTCATGATCATATTGATCATCATCATACAGTACATCATCCTGATGCACATCGTCATCACATGATCATCCTGATCATCTTCATAGCATCGTACTGATGCATATCATCATCTCATGATCATCCTGATCATCATCACAACATCATCCTGATGCATATCATCACACATGATCACCTTGATCATCATCATGTAGAACATCATCCAGAGCATCATCCTGATGCTCATCACACAGCGCTTACATCCACATCCATGGGAAGGATTCTCCTACTGCCATGCTTGGAATGGCTCCTACAAATGTGTCTCATCACTTCCTCCTCAAAGTATCTTCTATCTGAAGAAAACCAAGCCTCTCTTTGAAGTATTCGAACTTCACTCTGGTTAATGGTTTGGTCAACACTTCTGCAATCTGCTCATTCGTCGCCATACTAGAGCTTCATTGCTCCTCTCTGCACCATATCCCTGATATAGTGATATTTGATCTCGATATGCTTCGACCTATCATGGAACACCGGGTTCTCAGACAACTTCACACAGCTCTGGTTGTCATAGAAGATACAGGTAGCATCTAATTGGAGATCAAATAAATCAGCCAGTAGCTTCCTTATCCATACTGCCTCACAACTAGTCGAACAAGCTGCAACATACTCTGCTTCGGTTGTACTCAGTGTTACGCATGATTGCTTCCTGCTAAACCAGGAGATCACACCTGATCCCATACTGAAGCAGCACCCCGAAGTGCTCTTCCTATCTGCAGCACTGCTTGCCCAATCTGAATCAACATAACCCTCTAGGTTAAACTTTTGATTCGCATCATACTTGATCCCATAATCAATTGTACCCTTCAGGCACCTCAGAATATGCTTTACATCAATCAGGTGAACATGTCTAGGATCTGTCAGAAACTGGCTCAAAGTGTTCACTGCAAAGCAAATATATGGTCTCGTGTTCATGAGGTACATAAAGGACCCAATCATCTGACGATACATCATGGTATCAACCAACTCTAATGAAGCATCACTCAATAACTTCAAGTTCGATGCCATGGGTGTGGCCATGGCCTTGCAGTCCATCATCCCGAACCGCTTCAGGATCTCTACTGCATACTTCCCTTGTCCAAGGAAGATTCCATCTGCACTCTGCCACACCTCCATACCTAGAAAGTAATGCATCATACCCAAGTCCTTCATCTTGAACTCAACAAAAAGCTTCCTCTTTGTGTCGCCAATCAACCTATCCTCTCCTATCACAAACATGTCATCCACATACAATAGGAGTGTCACTGGATTGCCTTCGTCAACCTTGTAGTAAAGGTTGGAATCCGCTTTACTCTTGGTAAAGCCCAAAATGGACAAGAAGCTATATATCCTGTCGTACCATGTCCTAGGTGCTTGCTTCAAGCCATACAAGGCTTTCTTCAATCTGCATACATATGACTCCCTGTCATGTGTCTCAAAACCATGTGGCTGCTCCACATACACTTCCTCTTAGACTACACCATTCAAGAAAGCTATCTTGACATCCATCTGATGTATCTTCCACTTCATCACTGCAACCAGAGCAAGTATTGTTTTGATGGAAATGTATCTGGCTCATTAGAGAAATTTTGAGGTCAAAAAATGGCCTCAAAACAAAGAAAATGTACTATAAAAAACAACCAATCACATTCTAGTAGATGACATCATCCCCCTTAGTGAGGTGGCATTGCATGAGTTAAGAATGCTTATTTGTTAAATTTTCTATGGTGGATGAAAACACATAGTTAACTAAGGTAGTGGTGTAAGTACTTTTAAGTCATAAAGTAAAGTACTCATAATGATAGTCTTTTCATAAAATAATATTATTGTCATTTTCAAGTAAAGTACTCATAATGAATGTCTTTTCACACTTTCTCATAAAATAATATTATTGTCATTTTCAAGTGAAGTACTCTTAATTCATAAAGAAAGTCCTTTCACATTTTTTTATAAAATAATATATTATCATTTTTATGTTTTTAATTTTAAATTATATATTCACTCCATTTTATTTAATAACATAATGTCAAACTAATAAATAATAATAATAGATTTAATAAATAATAATAATAATGCAATGTGGATTATAATAATATTATTAACATTTTACATGTAAATAAATTATCAATTAAATTACATTATATTAAATTCATGAGAAAACTACTAAATATAAAAAGTCAACATAAAATTAAAAAAATAGTTCTTAAAAATATTTTTTAATATTTAATTTCATTTGCAAGTTCAAGACAAATAAATGCTAAAGGACAATAAATTTTTGGGAATTTACAATGAATCTTAGTCAAATCTATGTAGATTTATTTTATTAATTTTATTTTTAATGAATTTTGAAAAGCAACTCAACCATGGTTATTTATATTGTGCATATAAAATAGTGTGGGAGGTGACTTTTCATATATACCTACCCCATAAAACCTCAAATTCATAATATTTTAATATATCTCATATTTTTGTAGTACATCTTTTAGGAGGCCATTTTTTGACCTCAAAATCTCTCTAATGATAGGTGCAAAAGTCTCTTCATAATCTATCCCCTCCTTTTGGGAGAAGCCAAGAGCTACAAACCTTGCCTTGTATTTCTCTATGCTACCATCTGCAACATGCTTGATCTTGTAGATCCACTTGGAAGTCACAACAGACTTCCCTTCCGGCCTTAGGACCACATCCCAAACATCATTCTTCATGATCGACTAGTATTCCTTGACCATGGAATCCTTCCATTCTTTCTTTTTCGCTGCTTCTTCATAGCTAGAAGGTTCTTTGATCATAATGTCACAGATTAAGGAAACATAGCTGGTGTGTGATCTTGTTCTTTTTCTTTCTTTGTGTTCCTCCTCTGGAATACCATACCTTTATACATCTTGGATGAGCTCTCTAGCCCATGCAGGTTTCCTCTTATGAGATTTATTCTCACGGGGTGAATCTACAAGTTCTTGTGGATCTTCTATTTCACGGTCCACTTCTGGTATTGCTTCGTTCATGGTGGTGTCTTGTGTTCTGGGTATCCTTGGTTCTTCATAGTCTTCTACAAGTGTCTTCCTTGATTTGATGTATACTGAGTTTTCATCAAAAGTCACATCCCTGCTGATGTCAATCTTCTTGAACCCTAGAAAGTATATTTTGTATGCCTTCGAGCTTTCACTGTACCCCACAAATATACCCTTCTTTCCTGAAGGATCTAACATTGTCCTCTTTTCTTTTAGAACATGTGTATATACTAGAAAACCAAATATTCTGAGATGGCTAACTTCTGGTCTCTTACCAGAGAAAAATTATTCTGGTGTCTTGTTGTCAAGTATCTTGTGTGGTGTTTTGTTTTGTACATATACAACTGTCCCTGTTGCTTCTTCACATAGGTGCATGGGTAGATCTTGGTCATGCAGCGTTGCTTTTGTTGCTTCCATGATTGTTCTATTCTTCCTTTCTGCAACCCCATTCTGTTTTGGATTGTAGGGAGTGGTCAACTCCCTCTTAATACCTGAATCACTGCATAAATTCTTGAAGTCTCCTAAAGTAAATTCTGCGCCATTGTTGGATCTAAAGGTCTTGATCTTCTTATCAGTTTGATTTTCTATGAAGGCTTTGAATTCCTTGAACTTATCAAACACTTCATCTTTGTTCTTCAAGAAATAAACCCAACTCTTCCTAGAGAAATCATCAATGAAAGAAAAATAATATACATACCCACTCATCCTAGATAAATCATCAATGAAAGAAAAATAATATACATACCCACTCAGAGAACTGGATGACATTGGTCCACATACATCGGAGTGGACAATCTCCAAGATTCCTTTTGCTTTTCTTTCACTACTTGGAAATGCCTTGTTTGCATTTTTTTCTTTTGCACATCCTTTGCAAACACCTTCATGCTTTGATTGGATTTCAGGAAGACCTTCTACTGCTTTGCTTGCAATTGGTAGTGCCCTATAGTGCACATGAGCAAGCCTTCTATGCCAAATTTCACTTGGTTCCATGGATTCATGTACCATGGCATGTTCAGGTTGTCCCTTCAATTTGTACAATCCTCCTTCTTGCTCTCCAATCACTACTGCATCATCTATGGTCTTACCTTTTGGCCACATAAGTACTTGGCCATCCAAAAATGCAACTCTCATCTCTTTTGCATCCAAATATGATATGGAGAGAAGATTCTTCTTGAGTTCAGGTACATATAGAACATCTTGCATCTTAAAGACTTCCCAGAGTCTAACTTGTAGGAGTCTTCACCACTTCCTTTTATAGGGTATTGATAGTCATCCCTAAGTTTTACCTTATGAGGTGAATCATGTTCAGATAGGTCCATAAGAGATTGTTTGAATCCCATCATATGTTTAGAATCCCCACTATCAATAAGCCAATCATTACACCCATGTGTAATAGTACCTGTGAGAGCAGAGATTAGAACATATTCATCGTCACTTGAAGAGTCTTCACTTTCTACCTTAGTCTTCTTCCTGGAAGGTTCATCATCCTCAACAGCATGAGCATGATATCTCTTCTTGTTGCTCTTCTTCTTGTTATTGTTGTTGGAGTTTCTTTTGTTCTTGGGACATTCTGAGGCAAAGTGTCCCTTCTCATTACAAGTGAAGCATCTCAGATCTTTCTTCTCTCTTTGATGATGATGGTGTGAAGATCTCTTGTGAAAAGATTGCTCCCTCTTGGAATTACTTTTCTTGGTATGTGCTGTGAGAGCTTGATCTTCATTTCCCATATTTTCTTCTCGAGACACAAGCCTAGCTTCTTCTTGTGAACATTCCTCCCATAGTCTACTGAAGGAGATCAACATCTTTCTTACACAAATACCTTGGATGAAGGAGTCCCATAACCTAGGTAGGCCATTCAATGTGGTCATGACAATTTCTCCATTCTCCACTACTTCATCCACAACTTCAAGTTGTTCTTTGATTTGAGAGACCTTAGTAAAGTAGGATTGAATGGTCTCTCCATTCTGGAACTTAACTTCTTTCAATTGATTCCGTAGAGTCATCTTCCGATTTATATTATTTCCTTCAAACAACTTGGTAAAGGAGTCAAACATATTCTTAGGTGTCTTTAGAGAAGACACATGGGGTATGAGATGGTATTTTATAGAATCAACAATGATTCTCTTGGATTTAACCAAGTTATCCTTGTGTAAGGCCTTAGCCTCATCTCCCTCTCTAACTAGAACCTCTTAACTTATGTAGGTGTCCAACATCTTGACTTATGTAGGTGTCCAACTCATTCTCTTCTAGGATTAACCCAATCATATACTTCCATGCTTAGAAGTTGTCAACTCCTTCAAGCTTATCCTCAAGCTTGGTGTCGTGAGACATTTTAATGAGAAACTGAAATGGAAATAAAAGATTTAGGTCTTACCACTTGATTTGCTGAAACTGGATCTGGAGCTGGATTAGGGTTTGTCAGAGAAACCCTAAAAATTCAAACTTTGAACTCCAAACTTCTGAATGGATGCAAAGATGCGCCTTGCTGAGTTGATCAAGTTGTTATACTTCAATTTTTGAAATTTGCAAAATTTGACCCCTCAAAATTGCCTTTGAAACTTTCGGATCTGTAGTTTTTGGTTGTTTGGTTTTCTAGTTTTTTGTCAAAATCTCGAACTAGGGTTTGATAATGCATGGGGTTTTGCCCAGCCAAAAATTTCAATCTTGGTCTCTAAACTTCGATTTTTCTGAGGAGCATCCAGTCGTGGTCTCAGATTTCAAAAATTCCAACTTTTGCAGAAACCCTAATTTTCCACCTTTCCAATCAAAATCCTGAACTAGGGTTTGATGAAGCCCAGGGTTCTACCCAACCAAAAATTTCGATCTTGGTCTCTAAAATTTGATTTTTCTGAGGAGCATTCAGTCGTGGTCTCAGATTCCAAAAATTCCAATTTTCTTCGAAACCCTAATTTCCTGCAGAAGTGACGGGCCAAAAACTGAAAGTTCTTAGAGTTGAATTCTATCTCAACAGAAAGATGTGCCCTTGCTAGGAGAGTTAGCCTAGCCTCCTTCCTTTGATGAACTGTGGAGAGAAACCCAAAAATTAAGAAGCCCTAGCTTCTGCAACTGCACAGTGTCTTCTTCTTAGCACCGTTCTGATACCATGTTAATTTTTTGATAATATCATTCAAACATTATCTAGGATCCTACTAAGAGAATAAAATTCACAACATAGCAATCATAAACACAAGAGATAAATATTTTCCTCGGGGAAAACCAAGAAGGTGAAAAAACCCGCAACTTCCTTAGAGATAAAATAAGTCCCAATACAAAGATCACAAAGATCAATCCTCAAAAGATAGATGACTCCAGCAGCTACTCCTCCTCCACTTGTGCACACTCCTCTCTCTCAACTATGCAAGTTGGATGAGTGAGTGAATGAATAGAATGAGAGACACTCACTCTCTATTTATATACAACTTAACCTGCCTTTAAACCTAACAGGGTCGACTTCGTAAGGAAGCCTAATAACCCATCCACATGAGTCATACAGGGCCGACCCCACACTGGTGGTCTAATAACCCATCAAATATAAGTTGCGACACTTACCAATCATACAAATGACGACACTTATGATTGGACGAATAATACATCTCAATCAGGAATATAATAAAGTACAAGTGTAATACATAGAAGAATATCTTCCGAAGTTACAAATACATCAACATAGTTTCCGGTGTTGTATTTGGCTCAAGTGCTATTAAGTTCTTAAAGAAGTTCGGTGCAAATGATGAATTTTCAGGCCAAATCTTTCCAGGCACATGTAGATGATGAAGATGACGATTCTGATGATGATTTCAGTGATGATGAAGAGTTCCAATCTCTGATTGACAATATGGATACTTTTGTGTTCTTCAGTGATACCATGAAAGTTTTGGCACCTTCGGTATCTTAACATTTGGAAACAATTTAGAGTGCTTCTATCTAAAAATTTGCTGCTACTATTTTGTTCTATTTATAATGCAAGAAAATTCATCCATTGCTGGTTGGGTTTAGACATTAAGTATACCTTTAGTTACTCATATTTTATTTTATTTTGTGGTTCTGCCATCAGTCATGTCCATTTCAGATCCAAGAAGGTTTCAGAATCTAACCCAGTCAATGGAATTCCACAACTAAGATGTTGCAAATGTTGTAGCACATCATGCTGAAGAGAGGAGGGTGGAGATTGAAAAGGAAAAGGCAGAGAAAGATGCAAGTTGTGTGGTGCCACAACAATAGTTCTGTAAATTTGCAAAGTTTTGTTTCTTGTCGATCCATTTATTATTCATCAAATTTTATTGGTGAGTTTTAGAATAAATATACCAAGGAAATTTAGTCTCATTTTGTGATGGAAGTAACATCACGTCCAGAGTTTTCAAGTATCTTCATGTATCCTGTAATGTGCTTGATTGTTCTCGATACTGCCTATGTTGAAGTGCCTTTGTTAGTTAACACGTGGCATCTTTTTTAAAGGTTTGCTTGGATGTATAGATGCCTGGAGGCATCTTAAAGGGTGCTAGCTCAATGGTAGAGCACCTGCCTAATTATAGGCAGGATATTGGTGGTTTGATTCCTCTGTACCCTATCATAAATTAGTGACTAAGAAAATGACTAAATTCGCATATATATGACTATCAGTAGCTAATTTCCAGCATCTTATAGCGCGACTAACGTTTAGTCGTATTTAGCTTAGTCATTAATATGTTATCATCTAGTAGTTTGTTTAGTCGTATATTTGGTCATTAATTGTGGCAATCAATGACTAAATCAGTGACTATCAATGACTAAATCAATGACTATCAATGACTAAATCAATGATTAATAAGTAAACCAATTAATGACTAGTGAAATACGACTAGCTATAAGATAGTGGAAATTAGGTACTATTAGTCACCGACTCAAAAATGGTGATTTATAGTCAAATTTTAGTCATTTTTTTAGTCATTAATTCTTCATTTTGTACTAGTGATAGCTCTTGGGGAGGCGCAGTCAATCAAAAGGTGACATGCACCCCAAGTGGTTTTATGAACAACATGCCTTTCGTCCTATTTTATCCATTGTGAACTTCATCAGTGCATGATGGGCTATGATCATCGATATTCCCTTCCATTGAATGATTAGATCTTCACCCGCTAAGCTCTTGGTTCTTTGCCTTTGGTCACCTGTTTCGTCAAGTTTAGCACTGGGATGCTAAATTCCTACGTGTCCCTGGGTTGGATTCTAGTACTCAGGTGTTGATGTTGTCGGTTTACATCATACCTCTGACCCACATGGCTCCTCCACGTCACGTGTCCATGTGGCACAAATGGGGCCCACTTAGAAATTTCCCCAAAATTTTAAAATTTCCTATTTGTATGAAATTTTAATTCATCAATAAGGGTATTGTTACCAAATTAACTATGGCCCCTTATTCGTCACTTAAAAGGACTTGTTTTCCATAGGGATGTTTTCTGATTTATTCCTATAACTGTGCATTTTTGGCCCATACAACTCCATTTTTATAACCAGAAGCTCTGATACCACTCTGTAACGTCCCCATCCCTCAATATGGATAATAGGAGAGGACATTAACTGAATCGGGGCCTCTAAATTTCACCCCATAACCATAATTATGAATTCTTTAATAGTTAAAATGTACATGTGTAGACATGAAAATAAAACACACAGCGGAATAAACTAAATCCACACACACAACATGCAATTTACAGGCATAATTATCACATGAACACAGATAAAAATCATTGCACATCAAATACATAAGAACACTTATCTTTAAGCAAAGAAGATCCAAGCAACTGGTTGTGTAAGAGAAATTTTCCACACAACCATATGCACTATGTCCAACATATACTCTTTTTGCTAAGAGGCCACCCCCAATGATGCGCTATGAGGCCACTAGGGAAAAGGAAACACCTACAAGCTTCTATCTCTCAGCCCACAACCCATTCTGCTCATTGTGCTTAGTCAAAAATCTCAACCATAGCTCTATAGAGGTCTCACTAAGCCATCACAACCATGGCACTCCTTCCAAATTCCCCACACAACACAAGGAAGACATTTCCCTTCACTGATCCACAGTTCCCTGAGGAAATCCAACCCTTACATTGCTTACCAGTGTGTGCAGTAAGAGTCCAACCTATTGTATGCCAATGGAGAACCTCCTACAACATTAACTCATGACTTTTCAACCATCCAAAAGTAAAATAACTCGATGGGTAAAGGCTCCTAGCTTTCCCAACCTCCATGCTCACCTACAACCATCTATTTTCCCTTCCAAAAATGTAGCTTTGTCTCCAAATTCGATTTTTTGGGTCAAACATAGTCTGGTAATGGACATGAACATCAATGGAAAACTCTAAGTAGTGTAGAAACATGGATGAGAGAATGATCAAAAGAGTGTTGACCCCAAGGATATGAGGTAAGGGTGAAAAGACAACTAACATAGCTTCTATCCATAAAAGAAATAGGACTGCTGACAACTGACATAACTGTCACAACCCCCATTCTTCAATAACTACATGAAGTGACTTCTCCCACCAACCTCACATATGCATTCAATGATTGGGTTTACTAGTCAAAAGAAGGTAATTGGCTCATTTAAGGAACATGTCATATTTTGGATTAGTTCTAAGGTTAAAACTTGGAAACAAAGGATTTAGTTTCCCCATAGGCCCCCTTCCTCTTCCCCTCCAATGGAATCATAGCCCCTCTAGTGCTCTTTACACAACCATCTTGGACCATTTTATTAATTCTCAACATAATATTTACATACATTTCAAATTGGCATGACAAGCCAATAATATGGTCCAAATAAAAATATATTCATGA
This sequence comes from Larix kaempferi, assembly GCA_027924585.1. Classification (NCBI taxonomy): domain Eukaryota; kingdom Viridiplantae; phylum Streptophyta; class Pinopsida; order Pinales; family Pinaceae; genus Larix; species Larix kaempferi. The sequence goes on from BSBM01000291.1 coordinate 4,724,599, forward strand.
TGATCTCCTAGTCTCCACACTAGCAATCCATACATATTCACATCATTTACATAATTTGGATTAAATACATTCCAAGTCAAAATGGGGGGTATTACACAAATCTTCAAATCTCTCCACATGCAGCTACAAGCCTGATAGCTACTCCAGAGAGATATAGGACGATATAGAGCATATAGAATAGTGTAACAAACCAACACAATGTGCCAATTCCCACCATACAACAAGAGTGTTGATCTATGAAATAGAGGCATCTGGGATAACTTAGAAATACTACCCACTAGATCATCACCTTCCCACTCAATAGTATTGAAACCACCTCCAAACTAGAACATAGAATCAATTCTACCATTTATAAAAAGGTCACAATGCTTCCAAGATGGATTATAACTAAGAGTGACAAAATCAAAATTCCTCAAGGCATGATATACCCTACTTATGTCTCTTTTATGTAGAAATTCTAGCTCAAAGTTATCAACCAGACCTGTGCAACGAATAAATTTTTCCAATCTAGGATTACTTACCTCCAACCTAGTTCGATGGTGTTTGCTCGTCCTATACTAATCTACAAAATAATAGAGGTTACAAATTACAAACGACACATACAAATACTTTGGAGGAAAATATCTCTAGGAAATACTACAAAATCCTTCCTCCATGAATTCCTGACTTTCAAGTAACCTAATATTCTTGAGAGAAATTGCATTCCATCATTCTATTTGATCTCAAAGGAAACAACCATTTTACACCATCATATGATGTAGACTAGGTCTGGCACACACCTGATTTTGTTTTCGTATATGGCCTTGGAAGATAGATGAACAAACCAAACATCATCCAAAAGTTCCATGGCCAAGATTTGTGCTAGTCATGATCTACAAGATGGAATATTTATACCACAAAAACACAAAGCAATATACAAGAACACAACAATCAATCAAGTCAATGAATCCAAAAGCTTTGCATTCTTCATCCAAAATGCTTACCGAAGTTGCATGGACTGCTTCTTGAAATAAAATGAGTTGTGTTGAGTAACTGATGCTTTATCAACTAGTAGTTGAATTATGTCCCCTCTTTCTATGACTTTTTCTATGTTTTCAACCATAATTATTGAGCTTTAATTTTTTATTGATATTTTTTTTTAAGTGAAAATTCTTTGTTTTTTTAGTTCTTTTTAAGTTACAACAATACCTCAATCAAGGTAATTTTTTACACTTTTTTATAGAGACAATTTTTATATTTTTGTTACAAGACCTCAATTGAAGTATTTCCTCAATCAATCCATCTCTTTTAACCCATCAATACCTCAAATGAGAGTTTGATAATAAAATTTCATATAAGCTTTGAATTGAACTTTAAAATAATCCTTGATCGAGCTCTAAACCTCAATTAAGGATTTAAAAACCAAAAATCATGTCCCATATCTATAGTCATTTTATACAAACATAGCTTTAGGGTATGAAACCCCTTCATCTCTATCATGTCATGTGGTGAAGTTGATGTGAGTGGATTCCTCGTTGAATCCTCTATCCAATGATATGTCATTTTCACACTTTTGATTAAATCATATTATGTTTTTACTTTATTTTCATCAAAAAATTATACTTGATTTTTTGTTCTATGGTTACAAAATCAGTAATATAAGAGCTACAATACCAAAAATTTATAAAAATATGTGCACACTCCCTAGATGTTTCCTCTTTAGAATGGTATTTTTTATTTCTCATTTGAAGTAAACAAGAGAACAAATTTGTTGAGGACATGAAGGTATATAAAATGTGTTTCAAATATTAATTTGTGAGATCTAAATTATTAAAAAAAAATCCACCCACCCAAACCCTTGTGGTCATACATTTTTCTTTTTAAAAATTACACATTGAACACTCAATTAGGTTTTGGGAACAAAATTCACTTGTTAATTTTTCCTTCAATTTACATGGATAAGCATTTAATACAATGCAAATTTGACCACATGAAATGCAACACAATTCCTTATAGTTTGTGTTTTTATTGCAACTCAAAATGCATAAGGTGTATGTGAATTTATAGGGATTCAAATTTAAAAATATATAAAATGTTAAATTTTCATCACCACATTTTACTAAAATATAAAACACATATTCATAGATTTAGATACATATTATCCAAAAGTCACACCACTACAAACTCTAAAACTATTTAAAAAACGTAACATTAAAATAAATATTTAATCACATTTATTGCCTCATTAATCACATTAATCACTTAAGGTAACCTAGGCTTATGTAATGCACATTGCCTCCAAGTCCTTCCCAAGTTATGTATGTACACCATTTTTTTGTATTAAATCTTTTGAGATTTTCCCACCTTTATGTAAATATGGAAATATCATGAACATAATCATAACATATAATCCAAGGAAAACACATCTAAAATAACAATAATTATTTCTTAAAAACCCATATACACAATAAAATATAAAAGAAAATATCGATGAATCATATAACTAGCAATTATTACATTAATAATAATATGTTCAAAATACCTCCATATACAAAACAAATTATTATTAATATGGTTGTTATTAATTTAATCTTTAATTTAATTCTTAATCTCTAAATTTTTTAAAATTAAAGCGATATAAAAAATATATGATTTACTTAACTTCCAACCATCATCTTCAATCTACATAACATCATGAAAATAATATCCTAAACACTAAATAATATAAAAGAAAATAATACATAACATCATGATATCAACTTTAAAATTAAGACCCTCTACCAACTTCCAAACATATATATACAAATACTAAATAATATCCTAAACAAGAGAGAATAATTGAGCATGAACAAGAGAGAATAATTGAGCATGTCCTCATAACAACATCTCTTATCAATGCAAACTGGTAAGCAAAATTAGATGTTACACTCTTCAAATACATTCACCTTATTGTACACCCAAAATTATATTTACAATCTTTAATTTAATTTGGGTCCTTCACGTCTATTGGAGTGATTCTTTGCACAACCTATCAAATCTGCCCGCTCGAGCAGAGTTCACGAAACCCAAAATAGTATCAATTGAAATATATATCTAGGCATTTTGTGTTTGTCTTCTTATAAAGAGACGGTAGTTTTCTTTTGAATTCAACTACAAGGTATGGACCTTGTCAAATTTGATTACAAAGTACAAACCATGTGCAATTGGATTCAATTTAATTAATCAAAAGTACAAACCACGTACAATGAAGCCTCTAGTTATTTTCCTTTTGTAAAGGAAAACCCATATACGATAATGCACATCTTAAATAAATCTAAATTGTATTACTAGTTTCACTCATTGCAATTTTATATAAAAATCGAAATTGTATTACTACTTTCACTCGTTGAATCCATAAATTTTTGTTGAATATTTTGTAATTTTTTTTTAAAGTATGATGGCTAGTAATGTATGACAGAACTTATTATAACTCAATTGTCAAAATGAAGTGGTGTCAAAGTTTATTTATCATATTCATCACTTTTATTAAAGGAAAAGCAATCCACTTAAAATAACTGACTAATAATCCTTAAGGAACCAGACTTCCACTCCAACCATATATTTATCATATTTCTTTAGGAGAAGAACTCTTAACCAAACATTTACTTAATACTGGTAACACGTTCATTTTCTCTTTTTAAACTTAAAACATTTTTTATATTTATTTTGTTTTGAAATTTGTTTCATGCCCAGAATAGAAATCTGCACAAAAGATTGGAGAAAACCATTATCTAAATTAAATAGAGTAAACTAAATAAAGAGAGACAACAGAGCCACTTAATTTGTGGTCTTATAATAACCATGCATTCACTACTGATTATAATATTCTTCTTTTTTATAATTGTTTAAATTAAATTTAAAAAAACTATCATAAAATAAAATGAATTTGAATTTAATACACTTATTTCATTTTACAATTTAGAGGAAACATACTTCTCTATCCCAAATTCTAAAACACTTAGTAATTAGGTAATTAATAATATCTCATTATAATTTTTATCACATATTGGGACATTTCGACAAAGCAATGGTTCATTTCATTCCGATCAATAATTTCTAATCTGAAACAAACACAGGCATACACTCATCGCAATTAACAACACCCATCGCGTTCGGTTGGCCAAAGAAAATGGCAAGACCAACCAGAGTCCTGCAACAACACAACGTAGCCCCGTAAGAAGCCACTTTATTGCACAACAATTTGCATCCATTTCAGTAATCGTTCGACGGCAACGATTGGTGGGTTGGCTCCGGGGCTATCATAAACAGCTCGTAGACAACGCCAGCCAGACCGCCTCCGAGGAGGGGCCCGACCCAGTATACCCAATGGTTCTTCCACGCCCAGCTCACCAGCGCAGGCCCGAATGCCCTCGCCGGGTTCATCGAAGCGCCGTCGAAGGCCCCGCCAGCCAATATGTTGGCGCCCACAATGAATCCAATGCAGATCGGAGCAATGGTGCCCAGGCTGCCCTTCTTTGGGTCAATCGCCGTGGCGTACACTGTGTACACCAATCCGAATGTCATGACGATCTCGAACACCAACGCGTTGCTCACTCCCATGCCAGAAGACAACGAGAACGCCGACGTAGACTGTACCACGCCACGATCATCATGAGTCAGAAACACAGAAGAGAAGAAAAGAGCTTAAGCTAAGAAGTAAATGAGGCGAAAATAATTGGCTCACCAGGCCGCCGGTGGTGAACTTGAGCAATAAGCAAGCAACGGTGGCACCAATGAGCTGCGCAAACCAGTAGAGAATGCCCCTCAGAAGCGTGATGTGACCTCCGACGAGTGCACCGAAAGTGACGGCGGGGTTAACGTGGCCACCAGAGATGTTGGCGCCCACGGCCACTGCCACGAAGAGCCCTAGACCATGGGCCAGAGCCACGGCTACCGATCCAGCCGGTGTCGTCGAAGCGTCGCTCGTAAGCTTGGCTGCAACAAATTCACACCCCGTTAATTAACGGCAGGAATAGAGTCGTGAAACTTAGAAGAAAATATAAATGAAGTGTTGTTTGTAAATGTATTACCAAAAGCCATGCCGGATCCTTCGCCGGCGAAGACGAAGATGAGCGTGGAGATACCCTCTGCGAGGGCGGCCTTGAGAGGGTCACCTCCTCCCGCCTCCCCACTGCAATTCCTCCGAACGGCATTATAACGAAGAAATCTGTGAAGTCTTTGAGCAAAGGATTCGACCACCTGACCTCTCTGTCTCGTTTTTTCTTCCCATCAATTTCATCATGGAATTTGGTTTTATATTGCCAGTTTGCCACCCGAGTGACCCGGCTACAATTCCCGCCCTAGGTTGGTGACCGGTAGGGTCAGTTGCCTGCGGCGCTATGGGCAGTCGGCACCGTCTTTATCATTGTGACACCATAGAACTCCCGTCGGGGCCCGTCTCCTCGTCATCACAGTTGACGTTCGGTATCTATTTACAGACACGAGGCTGTTTACTTTCCGCCAAATCACATATTGGGCGAAAATGAAGCCCTCGCGAGTAGCCGACCTTATCCACGTCAGTTCCCTCCCGAATTGCAAAAGTTCCCACATGAAAGTGCCAAGATTTTTATAGGCAACATCTACTTGTTTCATAAAGTAACGAATTAAGTAGACATTAATAACTTATCTTCTTCATCATTAAGTATTTTATCATCTTTTTTATTTTAATAAAAAAAAATGTGTTATCTTGATTATAAAGTTATTTCAATAATAAAAAACGTACTATTGTTATTAAAAAACGAATTAAATAGTACAATGATTGTTCTGGAACATTTAAATGTTCCCTAGTACAAATAAACAGTAAGCTTATCAGCCAATACAAAAAATAAAGAAGATGGATCCAATACATCTTTCCACAAAAAAGAACTTTCTCCAATCTTAAAAAAAAAGATAGTGACGAATATTCAGAATCTATAGCATAATCAAAAGAAGTAACAATCTCCCATATCCTGTATGAATGAATCCATCCATTCTTCCCAAATTAAATGACCTTCAGCACCATCAAGCGCCTGCTTGGAGAGTTTGTTGGTGATTGAGTTATGCTACCTGAAGATATGTTCAAAAGAAAGGAACTCGTGTCTAGAAATCTCCTGTCTAGTACGCTAACACCAATGCCAAAGTGCTATAACATATAGCCTATATTCATCAGCTGCCCATTTTATGGTCACACGAGAATCACCAAATACTTTAAGGTTGAGTAATCCACAGATATTAGCCATTTTCAGCACACACCAAAGCGCCATCAACTCTGCCTTCATGTTTGTCCCTTTACCACAATTAAGGCGTAAAGTAAAATAATGATCATCATTTAAATAAACAACCCCTCCTGCCGCACATAAGCCATTTTGTGTAGCACCGTCAAAAAACAAACCCGATTGTGTTACTTTGAAGGAGAAGTGGCTGACCCTAGCTTCATGCCTAGAACCTTTATCATCTTGAAATGTCTGAAGCATTTTTAAAACAATCACCACACTGGCTACAACCTCTGGTTTTTTGTCCCGGAATAGAGCACAGTTCCGAACATGCCAAATCACCCAAGATACAAAAATGGGCAGGAAAGAAGGAGTTTTGCAGTTCCGAAACTAGCTGAGCATGCATTCACCAAAGTCATCACCACTCCATGACAAATCAGTTTGTAATTATGTGCAACATAAAAGCCAAACTTCTTGCATGAACCTGCACTCCACAAAAATATGATTGATAGATTCAAAGTTTTGTCTACACAAGCAACACCATTTCGGTCCAGTCCATTCTCGTCTTAACAAATTATCCCACGTCTTAAGACTTCCATTTAGAGCATGCCATAAGAAGCATTTAATTTTTAATGGAACTACCCACTTCCATATCCTTTTGTACCACCAGTGTTGTGGGAAAATGCATCTACCTTGAATGATTCTATCATAAGCAGTCTTCGCCAAGACAATACCATCCTTTGAATTACGTGTTCATACAATATTATCTTTTTCTAAAGTTAAAGAAACTCTAGTAGAGCTTAAAGATCTGACATAACAATACCATTCCTAAGCATCATATCCCGTAAGCCCTAGATCTTTGGAACTTAACCAATAATTGCTAGCATTTGAGCTTTCATCCCACTTTTTGATCCTATTCAAAGTAGATAGCCCATAGAATTTTAGAAAAGCTATCATTCTATCAGACAGCAAATAGGACCCTTCCATTCATAGGATAGGATCCATACCTATCATAATTGTTTCTCCAGTCCCAACCTTCCAGAAAATGTCATTTGCAATCTAGTCATAAACCTTCAAAAAGCCTCTCCAAATTGGAGAAATTTGCCACCCGATTTTCTTCGAATTTCTCATCCAGCTAATCACATATGTTTTGATATACTTTACCTGTAAGACCTTGGACCACAAGGTATCCCCAAAAATTCCACGCCATAGACTTTTAAGGCATAAAGCCTTGCTGAATATATTTATATCTTTGATCCCCCATCCCTCGAATTTTTCAAGACGAGATAAAACCTCCCATCTCATCATAACCAGCTTAGACCATTCAGTGCTGCCAGACAACGGGAAATAAAATTCGATACTTCAAGAAGAGATCGCTAGTAAACAGGTATGTCGGAAAGGACAGCTTTCACCAAGATGAGTTTACCCCAATTGAAAGGAGATGATATGACCAATGAGCAATACGTTTTTCAACCTTTCGAAGTAGCCATCTCCAGTCTTTAATAAGATAGTTATTAGGTTTAAAAAATAAACTAAATATTTAAAACCTTCCTCAATACTGTAACACTTGTAAGGCATAAAAAATTCTAATTCCTTCCTTCTGATTTCATCCACTTTGAAATGATAAAGACTGGATTTTAATATGCTTAACTTCATCCCTGAGACTTTACAGAAGAACTTTATAATATTGCTATATGTTTTCCATTCAGCTACAAAATCCACACCTTCCAATAGCACGCCATCAACGAAAAGAAGGTATGACAAAACACAATCCCGATCCATCTTAATGCCTTTAATCAATCCCAATTCCTTAGCTTGATTCACAAGTCTGCTGAATCCATCAATAACCAGTAAAAGAGTAAAGGGGATAAAGGACATCCCTGTCGTATCCCTCTTGAACATTGAAAAAAAGGAGAAGGTGCTCCATTGACCAGGACAACAATACTCATAGAAGTGACACAGACCATAACCCAGTTTAGAACCAATGGAGGGATGCCAATTTGGATCAATATCAGTCTAAGGAAAGACCAATTTACGCGGTCATATGCCTTTTCCAAATCCATTTTAAGTAAAAAAGCCTTCAAGTTTATGGACTTTATGGAATGCAAAAGTTCCTAAGTTGTCCCTATAGCATCATAGATTTTCCTATTTTGTAGAAAGCCAAACTGTTCATCAGTAATATGATCCAAAAGAGAAGACTTTAGGCGTTGTGCAATAATCTTTGAAATAAGTTTATAAGCTAAGTTGCACAAAGCAATAGGACGAAACTCTCCAAAATATGAAGGCTTGTTACTCTTACGAATTAAAGTAACAAAAGTATAATTGAGGGCTCCTGATATAAACCCATTAAGTCTAGTAAACTCAACCAAGTTTTGAATATCCTTCCCCATAATATCAAAGAAATGTAAATACACTTCTACCATCCAACCATTTGGACTAGGGCTCTTCTCCTTTGCAAAGAGTTTTAGAGTATGTTCAAATTCTTCTAGAGAGACTTCCTTTCCCAATTCCCAGGCTTCATGATCATCAAAGAACCGAGGATAGAGTCTAGCTAATCTGATCTAATCTACCAAATCACACTCACCATCATCCTTATAAATGTTCCCAAAGAAATTAACAGCCTCATTCTTTAAAGATTCCAAACATGTTATCATGCTACCTGTAGTATCCACAATCTCCCAAATAGTATTCATATTTCTTCTTGCAGAGGCATAAGAGTGGAAGAATTTTGAATTCTTGTACCATGATCAATCCATAATGCCCGACTCTTTAATCCCCACTCCATCTCCTCCTGATGAAGCATCTCATCCTTCTTTTGCTCATACTTTTTTAGAGCTTCAAAACCTTCATTGTTTAATTCTCCATTAAAATTATCAAAATGAGCTCGCTGAATAATCTGCTCCAAATACTTCAGGTCAGCTATATCAGACGTCTTCCGCTTCTTGATCCACACTGTGACAGCCTCTCTGAGCTTCCTCATTTTCAGGCAAAAGAAATCCAAAGGGTTACTGAATTCATTATCAGCAGAGATCCAAAATTCCCTTACCATACCACATAACTCCTTATCCAGGATCCAAGAGATATTGAACTTAAAAGGATACTGAACTTTATGGCCATAATCATCCAATTGCAGCAAAATTGGCTAGTGGTCTGAAAACTTAACCTCATGAACCCAGGATCAAAATTTCTGGAAGAAACCAAGTAGTAAAGACTTCACCAAGAAACAATCAAGTCTTTTATGAACCCCATCACACCCACTTCTTCCATTAGTCCAAGTAGGGATAAACTTAATAGGGGTCACATCCACCAGATCATTCCCATTTATCAAATCAGTGAAGAAATCTGCCATTGCATCCAATCTAGTCGATGAACCCTAGATTTCAGAGGCTGACCTTGTAAAATTAAGGTCAGCTGCAATGATCAGGTTTTCATTTCTCAGAAGACCAGAAGTGTTAAGAGCCTCCCAAAAGCTTCTCCTCTCATTATAAGGAGCATAACAATTAAGGATAGTCAATTTCAGATTCAAACCAATACACAAACCATCCAATAAAATACCGCAAGGGGATTTAAACACCTTAAACGAAAACATAACAGGGTTCCAAGCCGAAACCTCCCAATTTGGCATAATCCCACCCAGCTTGGAAATGGCATCAACATTGGAACACATAGTCTCTTGTAACAGTACAACCCATGGGCAAGTAGCAGAAAATAGGTTGGATAAGGCCTTAGCCTGAGAAACCTTTCCCAACCCTCGAACATTCAAGGATAAAAAGGACATTGAGGACCAGAAGCACAGGGCTTCACCGCTCTAAGGCCCTCATCAGAAAAATTAGCCCTATCAATCACCTCCAATCTATGATATACCGACAAATAAGAATTATCTGCAGGAATAGCAGATTGTTTCCCTTTTTTTTTCTTTCTACCCCACTGAATGGTTACATTCTGAAATTTTAAGGAGTGAAGAGGTATAGCATCCAACTCAGAGGTCGGATTTTTAGAGAAAGTGGGAAGTGGGGTGAGGGATTTAGTAACCCCATCAACCATATACCCACAATTTTCCAAAATCTCTGAATCTTCAGCATTTATATTATCAATCAGAAGGACCAATGACCACTTAGATCCCACACCATCCACAGAAGAGGGATTTTGCCTGCCAAGCGAGCCAGGTTCAGAGACCATGACAGAATCCGAGGGATTCACAGCTAGGGAACCCAACCCATAATCCACCTTGTCCAATTCAGAGGACAGACTATGGGCAACTGAAGATTTCCCCAGTTCCTTATATTTATTTTTAGATTATATTTTTATTAATATTACACTTCTACATTTTAAAATTATAAGGATTATTAAATCAATATAAATACTTTTTTAAGATTTTCTTTCAAAACCAAAATTTTACAATCTTGCAACTATATAATTAAATAAAAATACATTTAAAACAACACTTTTTTTTTCTATATATCAAAGCTTTACAATTTATTACTAGGAGCATAGGAAGTATTAAGAAAGTTCACAATTTTTGTGAAGAGCATATTCTGAAGCATACACCTTGTGGGGAACTAATTTATAATTCCAACATAATCATTATCCTTAGAATGATTATCCTATAGGCATTTCGCCATGGAGAAGTATAACCTCCATGTCGGCTAGATTCCTCGCTCATAGAGCGAATGGAATGCTGCCACATGGATGGTACCGTCTGTCCATTGGATCAACACCATGTGTCCTCGAGAAGCGGGCGTCGATTTATTCTTCTCCGAGTTTTTCCTTGTTCCTTTAGGAAGCTTGGTCATCACGATGAGATAGACGATAACAACGCCCTTTTCTTGACCTCGTTTTCGGATTCCAGAACATCGAGGCTTGACCTGGTGCAATCGATAAACACCGTCGAGGTTTCCATCAGACTAGCCCTGAACCTGGAAGAATCCAAGGCATGCCGCAATGCTGCAAATGCAGCCATAGTTTTGGTCTCTCCTATTGAAGAGATGTCACAACCATGACAGCCTTCATTGAGGTTCCCATTTGTTGACCTTACTGTCATATACAGAATGATGGATAGTTAAAGAATCCTCAACTATAGCAGTAAATTTCGATGGTGTTTTAGAAAATGAGTACAAAAATTAAAATATAAAGAATATTACCATTAAAAAAACCAAACAAACCTATTAACTCATATCATCATGTACAGTAAATACCTTCATATCGTTTTAGAAATATGGCAGATTTCAGTCTTCTCCTGGTTGTGAAGAGGCATACGATCAAGAACAGAACCAAGCCACCCACAACACCTAAAATTAAGGGTGTTTTGTTTGAAGACTTGTCTCCACTACTCATCGATGGTGTTTCCACAGACGGTGTTTCTGCAGGGGGTGGTGGAAGCGCGGTGGAGTTGAAGAACTAAAATGTTTGATAACCAACAATGCAGCTCTGCCCCCAAAGCTGAACTCCTTTCTCTCCAGGATGCTCTATGAAAATAGAATTGATTGCATTTGACAGACATTTTGCACAACTGTCAGTAGAAAGATATCTGGTGCACTGGACCAAAACGTAAATATTTCAAGACAACGAGTCTACAGTTGTACCTAAAGCAGATCGTTTCGTTCGAACTGCAGCTTTATCTAATAATTGGTTTAAGAGATTCCGAACAGCCTCATCGTTAGGGTGGGGGATACTTCCCATATGGTAATTATTCTCTATTGTCAGGTTCTCTTGTCTGATGAGGCTATAGTTTTCATAACATAAGAAGCACTCAAAAGGCCAGATGCTACCACCAATGACATTCCCACAAGTTACTTGAATGGTCTTCCTTGCGAACTGTAAACAACTGTAGCATTGGTCGGCTTTCTTGTCTTCCCTACATTGGAGCAGGCCATAGACTTGGTCAGGACTTTTTCCATGCACATAAATGTTAAACCCAGTATGGATCGTGCATTGAGCAAGCATATCAAAGACTCTATTCATATTGCTCTCAAACTAGCTGCCATTTGTGTAGTTAAAGTTGCGGTCACATTTAAATGTCAGCAGCTGCGCGTATCCATTGGAGATACATTGACCTGAGAATATTAAAGAGAATGGATTTGAGGTAGCTACATATGTTGAAGTAGGATTTGTTGATAGTAAAATCCCTCATATTGAAGGAGCAGAGGACTGGAGCCCTGGTCGTCCATTGAAAGTAGCAGAGGAGCGCAACAAATTAATATTAGGCGTTCCCCTGAGGATTTTTGGAAAAGAATTGGACTCTTTTGCAATAGGCACCAAAGCAGATATGTTGGTTGTTCTCGCCTATGTTGGAAGGAGAAAAAATTCACGTGTTTCTACTTTCAAGTAATGTATGAGTGTATGGCATTTCTTTTGTGAGCGTGAATGGAAACATAAATTATGCATTTTTTTACGAAAAACCAAAAATAAACATAAAAAGAGATATCAAGTTACCTTCTCAAGTGGCACACTATCAAACACATCAACTTCTCCCTGGTATGAAAGAGTGAGCTGATTTGTCGCTTGAGATCAAATAGCTACAGCCTTCTGTGAATCTGCAAGGTTACACCCAGAGGATGGAATATCGCCCTCCATGCTATCGTTATCGCCGTCGCCTTCATCCTGCTCTTCTCCCAGCCCATTATCATCACTATGGTGGAGAAAATGGCCATGCTAGTGCATATAATGCATATGGAGATGCCACGAATATTCTCCCTGAGCTTCCAGGTGGCCGCCGACACCTCCCTCAGCATGACCTTGAATGTGGACATCATGCATCACTGTCTTTGATCGTGCGTTGAGCAAGCATACCAAAGTCTCTATTCATATTTCTCTCAAACTGGCTGCCATTAATTTGTGTAGTTAAATTTGCGGTCACATTTAAATTTCGGTAGCTGCACTTTGCATATCAGTCCATGAAAAGTGATGATCAAGGCAGTAGCTAACATAATAGGATGGCCAATCATGACAGAGAATGCATAATCCTTCCTCTGAAAGTTCACATTAGTCCGAACTCTAATTGCCATTGTATTGTGGAGATCCGAGTCGACGCACAGAGATGCCAATAATCCTCCCTAAATTAAATTCCAGTCTTGGCTTCCTCACTCGTTGTAGGTGCAGCACGCATACAAGCAAAAGGGGGGAAGGATAGAACAAAAGAAAGGTTTTACCTCCTCGTAGAAGCCAATCTCCTTGCCCTCCCTTCGACATTCGACCTCCAACCACAATAATGAGATGGTTCAGCGAAAACAAAAAAAAAACAAATGTTCATGCACGCATGAGGAGGTGGAGACCTACTCATATGGGATCCAACCTTTAGCCCGAGGCTCTGGGAGGACTACTGCTTGGTTGCATGCGTGGTAACGCTTGGAGGACCAGGAAGGTGACTGTCACCTGGGTGCCCTTGAACCATAGGGTGTGTGAGGAGGTGAAGGGCTGGGCATGGAGAGAAGGTGGAGGCTGCGTGTGAGGAGGGTGGTGAGGTGCTGAAGTTGATTGGAGGATTGGGAGGTGTGGAAGGGTGGAGTTAGAGAATGGTTGTCACGTGGAGGAGTAGTGTGCAACGGATGGCGGTGGAAGAGGGATTGACATCGAGAAGGCACATTGGGCAGCTTGGCCGTGGGAGCAATGGTTAGAGAGGATGGGGTAAATTCAAATAAAATTATATATTGAATTTAAATTGGATAATTGTTTTATTAAAATTTTAGAATTTTTAGAATTTATATATATATGAACTAGCTATCAAGTATTAAAGGAAAAGTGTTATATATAGATAAACACTTTTAATATAGGATTAATTATAAATTTATATATATATAATAATAAAGATAAAATTTAAAATTATTAAGATTTAAATTATTTTATTATTTCACACATATACGGTTGTAATGTAGCATTATATTAAAATTTTAATTTTAATAATTTTTTGTTGTTGTTGCAAAGTTAATCAAAGATAGGTTAAGGGATGCATAATAAATTTTAAATTTTGTGGTTGAATAAAAACATTAGACATGGATATTATATTAAATAGTAAAGTTAGTATCTTTCTTGATTAAATGATTGACAATAAATGTTAAGTAGTGAGACACAAAATTCCCTCGTCGAAACCTTAACTAATAGTCGAAAAGATGAGATGGATATAGAGTCACAAAAACAAGACACCGTTAAGATCAACATGATGAGCTGAACACTAGAACACTAAATTTACCACAAGTCAAAATTGTTTAATAAAAAGGGTTTGAAGAGAAGGGTACTACTTCTTCATTTTCATTAATGCGCAATAGTTATAAGAAAGATTTCATGGACAGCGGAGGGTTTGAGAATCAATCGATCCAGGAATTGGAGAGCTACACCATTTACAAGTCCGAGGAGACCACCAGGAACTACATCGCCAACACAGTTCCCCCACAAGCCAAGTTTTGGTTCTAAGAAACTTATATCTCAAATCTCTTTAAGCGACACAAAATCTATACCCACGGGTGAATCCATGAAGATGGGTGTCTATTTTAGGGGTCTGGTGAGAAAATAAATCTAATTTTTTCATGTTTTTCAACTTTGGGCAAACAAAAGTGATATTTTTGTTAAGAATTTCACTTTGTAGTAAAAAGAAAACTTTTAGAGAATTATGTTAACTTTCTACTCATAATTTTTTCTATTTTTTTATTGAGATTTGATATGTTTATTTCGCAAATGTTTGACAGTGTGTTCTTATAAAATGAAAGGACTACAAAATAGTCATGTTTTGTTGCGTCCGTAAAATCATTGTTAAACTTGTTTTTTGCAAAAACAAAATATACTACAACAATCTACACACAATGTACTAGTGCATGACTATAAGTGTGTAATGAATGGATTTATATACTAATTATTATATTTTTTTGAATTTGTTCAATAGGGAAACCTAGTCGATTTTCAACATGTTTTTTGTTGCGCCACGTTTCTCTCAATTGACTCTAAAAATAAAATATCTACAAACACCCTTTTGAAGTAGACATGCCAATTAAGTGCACCATATTTGTTTCAATTTTTTTTGTTGTGTATTTTTAAAGTTATGGATTTTTCATTTCACCACTTTTTCAAAAGCGATGAATCCAAATTTGTCAAAGGTTATGAACAAAAATTTAAAAATATCAGATCTTACCTATACAAAACAAAATCTATACCTATGGAAACTAGATTCAATGATGAATCTAATGGTATCAAGTCCGACATTCGTTTTGTAGTCCAAGAGGTTGTTTTTACCTTCCGAAAATGGAGAAATCTGAAAACTGTGTAGAATCGTCGATTGTTCGGGTCTCAGAGGTTATTCGGCCGAATAATAGTTTTCCATAATGGCACCATCATTTATAGCAAAGGTTGTTCATCTGAATAACCAAACGCAAAAATAAATTCATCAGCCAGGAAAAAAAATTACGTTGTTGATACTCGTATAAATAAACCTAAATTGATTCATTAATTTCGTACATTTTATCTTCGCATAATTCTGGTCAAAATATTTTTGAAGGGGTTTTTCTAAGGAAATTTTTTACAAGGTATATTCTTATTTTTTTCCAAAGAGCACATTCATTGAAGGATTTTTTTTTACAAAGTATATTCCTTCCTTTTTTTTTCCAAAGGGCATATTGAAGGAGTTTTTTTGTAAGGCATTTTTGCAAAGAAGTTATTTCTTTGCAATGTGTTTTTTCAAAGTATTTTTTTTCCTAGATATTTTTGCAAAGGAGTTTTTTTTACATAGTATCTTTTTAAGGAGGTTCTTACAAGGGTTGTATACAAAGAATTTTTTTTTTACAAAGTATTTTTCCAAGTGGTTTTTGCAAAGAAGGTTTCTTTCCTAAGATGTTGTTTCCAAGGGTTGTATTTAAAGAGTTTTTATTCTAAAGTATTTTGCAAAAGAGTTGTATTTTTCCTTATTTCTTTGAAATGTGTTTTTTCAAAGAGTTGTTTGGCTAAAGTAATTTGCAAAGATTTTTTTTCCAAGTTATTTTTGCACTTCTTATTTCTTTGAAAGGGGATTTTTCAAAGAGTTGTTTTGCTAAGGTATTTTGCAAAGAGTTGTTTTGCTAAGGTATTTTGCAAAAAGTTATTTTCCAAGGAATTTTTGTACTTCTTATTTCTTTGCAAATAGTTTTTTTCCAATGTATTTTTGTAAAGAAGTTATTTCTTTGCAAGGAATTTTTTCAAAGTACTTTTTTCCTAGATATTTTTTGCAAAGGAGTTTTTTTACGAAGTATTTCTCCAAGTTCTAGTTTCAAAGAAGATTTCTTTCCAGATGATGCATTTAAAAAGTTTTTTTCCAAGGTATTTTCGCAAATAAGTTTTTATTTCAAGGTATTTTTGCAAAGAAGATGTATTTTTCCTTATTATTTCTTTGAAAGGATTTTTTTCAAAGAGTTGTTTTACCAAAGTATTTTTGCAAATGAGTTATTTCTTTACAGGAGTTTTTTCCAAGATATTTTTACAAAAACGTTTTTTCCAAAGTAGTTTTCCCAGTGGTTTTTTCAAAGAAGGTTTTTCTCCTAAGTATTTTTTCAAAGAAATTTTTTTCCAGTGGTTTTTACAAAGAAGATTTCTTTACAAAGTGTTCTTATTCTTTTCCAATGGGTTTTTTCAAAGGTGATTTATTGTCAAGGAATTCTTAACTCTTTCCAAGAAGGTTTTTTCAAAGGAGATTTTTTTTCGAAGGGTTTTTTCAAAGAAAATTTAATTCTAAGGAGTTTTTCTTCAAAAGACTCTTACAAGATTTTAATAAGGTGAAGTAAATTTCAATTCATGTTTTTATAAATTTCGTAACTGTTTTTAAATCTTAATTTTTTTTTTTTACTAGAAAGTGATGATTCTTTAATTTATCATCTATAGATTAAACAATCATGGGCAGAAAGAGAAACCATTCAAAAAAAAGTGATCGTAAACGTGATGATGATGCTAATAGAGAAAAAACAAAAACTCAGATATAATGCCAAAAAAGTAAGGGTTGCAAAACCGGAAGAGAGAATTATTGAAAATATAAATATAGATTTACATGATAATGTTGATGAAATGGAAATTGAAAATAGAGTACAAGAAGAACAAATTGAAGTTGAAGAGACCATTGTTGAAGATGTAAATAGTGATTTACATACTAATGTCGATGAAGTCAATATTGAAGATCAAGTTCAAGATCCAGAAATTGGATGTGGTATGTATATATCATATATTTTCCATATTCATTTTTTTATAATAAATTGTATTTTTGGATACATGTTAACTTAAATTTAACTTGATGTATAGGTACTTTCACCATTGATGATGAAATGTTAGAAAATGTTGATTGCAACAAATATGGCAAAAAATACCTATACATGTTGCACGATATCGTGCTTAAAAATTTTATGGTGATGTTCTGAAGAATTATTCAATAACAGGGCAAGCATAAATTTTGAGATATTTATTAGTGACCAAGAAGTTAGAAGATGCTATGTCATTATTGGGTATTCAAAAGGTGACAAAAGAGTCGAAATTGAAACATCATGTGATAGAAAATATAGATGATGCGATAAAAAAATTTGAAAAATCCAGGAAGAAAGATATCAGTGTTGCACGTAGAGCAATTCATACAGCAATTGTTTCAGCTAGTACTAAAAAAAAACGTTTGACAACACAACTATTAAAAGCAGTTGGAACCTCAAGAAAAACATTATACAAACATATCAAATTCAGAATGCTAATAGATGAAAATGATGAACTTGCTTGCTGGGAATTTATTTGTAGACAACCTTACAAAGATAGAATGGGAGAAGGTGTTAAAGATATTGTATGGGAATATTGGTTGGCACATTCTCGAGTTTCACCAAATTCAAGGGATATGATACGACAAAGAGAATCATGAGGGGTATATGAAAGTCGTCCAAAACATATAATGGATATGACACAAGTACAATTGTTCAATAAATTCAAGGAAGATCATCGTGGAATTAATGTGTCAAGCACTACATTTGTGCAACAAAAACCATGGTATGTTAGACCTATTACTATATGTGACACATGTTGTCGTTATCATGTGCAATTTCAATTATATTACAACACGTTTCTTGAATTTGGTAAAAATTTTTGGACGAATTCACCACCTCCGCCCACAGTACATGAATTCATATCTCAAACTCTATGTGAAAGAGATAACGATGAAGTATTTTATAATAAGAAATATGTCAATGGAAAACATTGTCACGTTGTGGAAATCTGGTCTTATTCCACAATAAATATCCTATCGATAATGATCACTCGCTGTCAAATGTAATTGTTGATTGGAGAAGATATGAATACATCAATTATGCTACAAGTTCTAGTGATGCACCTTCCAAAAGAATTGATTTGCGAGAAGATCAAATATGTGTGACATATTTTCTCAAGAAATTTGAAAGTAAAATTTTTAAATACACCAAGCATTCACATAGAGCACGATGGCAAGACCTTCAATTCAAATAGTCTCGTGAAATTTTTCCACCAGGAACAATTTTGTCAGTAGTTGATTTTGCAGAAAACTACACATTTGCTGCACAAAAAGAGATATAGAGTGAATACTATCATTCTGACCAAGTTTCAATATTTGTCCATGTTTTATATAGACATTCTCAACAAGATTTTGATGGCATTGAAAGCACATGTGACAATCAAGATTTGATTAAAGAATATCACTTTTATATCAGCAATGATTGTACACACGATACACATTTTGTTCAGTATTGTATTGAAAGTATTTTATATGATTCACTAAAAGGACGTGGCGTTAAATTCAATGAGCATTGGATATGGTCAGATGGATGTGCGGGACAATTTAAATCTTTGCGATCATTTTATTGGTTATGTCGACTTCATAAAGCATTGAACATTAAACATCGCTGGAATTTCTTTGAAACTCGACATGGAAAAGGTGAACATGATGGTGCAGGAACATGCGTAAAAAGAGCAGTTCGAAGATGGAAAACGAACCATTCTTATGCACAATTTCATGCAGCTGCAGAGGTCGTCCAATGGTGTAAATCACATCTAATCCATGCTTATAATCAACAATCAAAATATGTGTGCAGGTATGTACACGATTTTTTTAATTTATATTAATTGTCAATTTAAAAAAATGTACACTAACATCAAAAGTTTTCATTTGTGTAGGTTTTTTAGGCTTGTTGGGGTCCAAGATATAAATAGATCAATACCATACGACACTAGCACCATACATGGGACTAGAGATTTTCACTCTATTCAAATAAAATCCTTTCAAAACGTGTATGCATTTGACAGTAGAAAGCAATCATGCTTTTGTCATATTTACACTGAAAATGTTGAATCTACAGAAGTTTGTGAAAACATAACAAACAACTACGTAAAACATTGAAAACATACAGAGATTAATTCTAAAGTAAAAATGCCACTAGTAAGCGTAGAAGAATTAGAATATGAAGAAATAGCAATATCATCTGATGGCGATAAAATTTCAAATATTCTTAGAGAAGGTAATGATCTTACAATTGTTTTATCGATTGTTCATTCTTGTCCATCACCTTATACATGTATATTAGTCAATTTAATTGATTACAAAACCTTAACACCAATTCTAATTTGCACAGGGGATGTTTTCACTGTGATTGCACCTATAGACAACAACAAAAATGTGAAGTATTATTTGATGCGATGCACTAAAGGAAAGATGAAGTTATTGGAGGACTACAATGGCAACGGATATACATACGAGAGATGATCCATCATTTTAAATGGCTATTTTTTTTAGTAGACCCATATGACTGAAAATTATGTCCACTTTCAGGATTATGAACCTAATGTTATATGTTGTCAATATAGTCATTTAGTATGTGTATCTCGAATAAAATTGGTACAAGTTCCATCGAAAAAACAATTAAAAACTAAAAAATGAAAATTGTCCAAATATGACCATGAATGGATAATTGAGGACGACATTCTATTGCGATGTTTTTAACTATATATCAAAAATTAATTAATCGATGTTTTTGTCCATGTCCATGTCAAATGTTGTGTACAATATATTTTTTTTCTTTCAACTATGTCTATGATCTTGAATGGGAACAAGAATACGAGTTTAAATGATCGTATTTTAGTATGCTGAAATGAATTCGAAAATTATTTGGTAATGAAAACTTTAATTTGTGTAATTTCGTCTTAAATTCTATGTACAGTACTTTATCCGGGTCCCTATATGTCTATTAGACCACTTAAGGGATGAGATAACGAATGTGGTTGTCCCCACACTCCGCCCTTAATCTTTACTTTTCACTGAAGTATGTAAGTGAAGAATCACCGAAAAACCTGCTAGATTTCATCTGACCCATTTCATGCTTCTCTAATATACTTAATAAATGAAAAATTATTATTCTTGATCCATAAGATGGGTTGATCCATTACTAGTTTTATGGTGGACTAAATATCACTTGTGTAAGTTCACATAACTGAAATCATACCAAATGGAGATAACAATCATTTGAATTTTTAATCACAAGCAATGATTCCAAGATTGTGAAGCTTATGCTACATTAGAGCAATGATTATTTACAACAAATTGATGAAAATTCATCAAATTGTTGTCTAAAATCATTGCTCTAATTTAGCATAAGCTTCACAATCCTGTAATCTTTACTTATGATTAAAAAACAAAAAATCATTAAATCTCCATTTGCCATGATTTCAACTGCATAAAATGTACCTGGACATTGAAAATGAAAATCATCAGTTAAAATTTGAAAATATGAATCATTTATACAAATTTCAATTTATCATTTATATGAAATTCAAGTTTTATGTTGAAACCAAGATTCTATATATCAGACAAACATTCTTTCTTAGCATTTCTAATTGCACCTATCAAAAATTCCTAACATTCCTATCAAAACTTCCTAACATTTCTATCAAAATTTGAACCTAACATTTATTTTTAAACTTCATAACATTCCTATTTCTATAAAAATTTCCTAACATTCCTAAACTTCACAATATTCAAAGCTTACTAAGATTCCTAACATTCATTATTAATATTCATTCATTCTTAAAATTCCTATAAAATCATAACATTCATTCTTAGCATTCATTCATTCTTAAAATTCCTCTAAAAAACTTAGATTGCAAATTCTTAAACATTAGATTGCATCTATCAAGACTTGGTAACATTCTTAAACTTCATAACATTCATATTTCTATCAAAACTTCCTGACATTCTTATTTACATATCCAACACTGAAAATATTTTACATCCTAACAAACTCATAGATTCAACACTTCATTAAACTTCCTAACATTCATTCATTCTTAACAAGTCCTAACATTTTTAACATTCACTTCCTAAAAAACTTCCTAACATTCATTCTTAACATTTTAGAAAACTTCCTAACATTCATTCTTAACATTCTTAACATTCCTTACCCCTTACTTTAGATTACACCTATCAACACTTCCTAACATTCATTCTTATTATTCATAACTTTAGATTTTGCACCTAGATCAAAACTTCCTAAAATTCATTATTAGGATTCAATACTTTCTCAACATTCATTCTTATCATAACATTCATTCTCAACATTCATTTTTAACATTCAACATTTCTTAACATTCATTCTTAACATTTATTAACTTGAGATTACACCTATCAAAACTTTCAAACATCCGTTCTTAACATTCCTAGCATTCCTATCATTAACATTCTTATAAATTTTACATCTACATACATACATAAATTTAATAATTTACATACATTCATAAACATGCAAAAACATATTCTAAACATTTATCACACCAAATATGCTAAATAATTAACAAAATAAATAAATCATTTAAACAAAATACAAAATATGTAAGCTCAATGTACATGTATATAATCATAAAAAAATGAACTCATGAACATGTAAGTTCAATGTACATATACATATAATCCAAAAATAAATCTCCTCGATGTCCAAAACAACTACAATCTATATATCAACAAAAAAGGAAGAACTCCACTACTATCCTCCACTAGGGCCTTCTCTTAGACTCAACCTAGCCTGCAACATGTATAAAAACAGATTATGAATATCATAAATTATTTAAACAATTTTAAACTAAATTCAAAAAATTAAAATATTAAACTTATATATAAAATAACAATTCAATTATTAACAAAATTACATCAAATTTTTTATATGCATGTCCACCACTATCCTCCACTGGTCTCTTCCCTTTGCCTCCAAAAGATTGAAGAGACCCAAGCTCCAACATGTATAAAATCAATTTATGAATCTCATAAATTATTTAAACAAATTTAAACTAAATCCAAAAAAATTAAAATATTAAACTTATATCAGAGATCAATTCAAGTGTGAAACAAAATTACCTCTGTGCCAATATCCAAATTCATCAAAGAACCTATATCTCTCCCCTAAAATTTAAATTGTGTTAATAAATAAAACATAGTGTAAACAAAAAATATTAAGCAATTAACTTAAAACCGAAACAAAAAAAATTAAAATCATTAGCTCACAAGAGATGGTAAATCATCTAAGAAGTTTGTATCTAAAGAAACCTACATGGATAAGTCAAATTAACAATAAGATGCATAGTTAAATTAAAATTCAAAAAATGGATAATATATCAAGTTCAAACATAATTATAAATATGTAAATAATAAATATACCTCTCCAATATGCTCTACATTTTCACTAGTGGAGACTTGAAAAGAATGTTCATTCATCATTCTGGAAAACTGCAACCAATAAACATTTACATAATATACTTATTACTATACATCAAAAAATACATAATATCATACATATAATATAACAAAAACTCCAATTCAAAATGAATAAAAGATTAAATAGATTGTCATATCATAATCTACAAACCTCTCCTAAACTCAATGTGTCATTGGATATAACATTTGAAGCTATGTCACGATAAACCTTGGCATAAGCCCTGAGATCTCTAATGCTCATTCCATATACCTCATCATTTGTTTTGTAAAAAATCTTTTGACGAATAGTGGCATGAGCCCTCTCTTGAACCAATCCGACATCTACTCCAACTAATGTCGACGCTAAACCATCGCCAACAAAATCCCTCGCAATTGTCCCAAGTTGGGATTTGGGCTCCATCTCTGATCTTAATGCCACAAGCCTGGGTGGGCGAGATATCTGGGGTGGAGGTCGAAGAGTTGTAGGGTTTCTAAGAGCACCTTTTCGATCATATATTCAACCATTTCCAACTCCATAAAATTCAGAATGAACATCGGTATAGTCTGGATTCATCTTTAAAAAAAACTCATAAAAACATTTAGTAAAATATTGAGGAACCTCATCATTCCATGGCAACCGACCATAGGCAACAAGGAACTGATCATATAGTAGATGTGCAAGTTCAGGGTGCTTGAAATATTGCACTCTCAACATTTCTCTCTTTAAACCTTCTTTGAAGTTAAACATTGATTTGTCCTATTCTTTTGTCACTCTCTCCTTCACAACAACCCACTTGTCTGGACCCATCATTTGTTCTCTTCGTCTTCGCATCAAATCAACTAAACCATTTGTAGTTGATCCGAGATCCTCATATGCCTCAATGAATTTTTGCAATGATCCCAAAACAATCTCCAAACTTTTTTACTCTCTGGAGGGAGATCCATAGTAGATAAATCTTTTTCAAACTTGTCGTAGTGGGATTTACAACTTTCAAGAGTCGTTTGATGAACACCACTTTCCCATGGAAGCTCCTTAGGTAAATCAAATGGATATGTTGTAATAGGTGTACAACCCTCGATTAGTTCAACATATTGTGTCCTGGCTCGACCATCGTCACCATGTGTAGAATGACAAGCCTCTTGAGAACCTTGCTCTGCACCCACATCCGTCTCCCTTGTTCTCTCTTCCTCCCTCTCTGTAGAGTTACGAGCATATTCTGAACCATGCTCTGCTTCAAATAAAAAAAAAGTTATGTGTAAACATGTACAAACTTTGCGTACACACAAAAAAATAGTTTGTACATGCATTAAAATATTGATGTACATACCAATAGAAGGTCAAGATCGACGTTCTCCCACAGAAGATAAAGGGGAATCATCTGTACCCCTATCGCCTCGTCGATGATCGAATGAATGTGAACTATACAATAAACTTGAATCTCGAGGGGAAGTCGAAAACCTCCGATTATCAATTGAAACACCAACTCCAGAATAATGTGAAGACCTCCTACGCTTTCGCCTCGAAGACTCCTCTCTTTCCATTTGATATAATGTCTACACTTACACAAATATCAACTCATTACATATTCAAATTCTACATGTTAATTCTACAAATTCTAAGACCTAGTTGCTAAAGAGACTAAGTTATTTAATAAGGACCTAGATTTACCTAATATCATCTAATAGCTCTTAAAATGAGTATAGCTAATATTGTTGGATGTATGAGGAATTAATGTACCAATCTTCTCAGTGTTTTTTATGTTTAAAATGAATGGAACCAATACAGTTAAATACTAAGTGAAGGGTTCATTTCTTTATGTCAAAGAATGAGTTCATGAACCTGTTAACTTTTAATTTAAATCTTAAATTAATAAATTAATTGATATTTTAATAATTTAACCATAAATTATATCTATAAATATTTTCATTATTCCATAGAATCATAAAAAATTGACGATTCATGGTATTATGTTTCACGAGTTTGCCATGTTCCCCGAGTTTGCCATGTTGCAACCAAAAATAAACATAATACTAAGAATGGTCACCTTTACAAGGCTAAAACTCAAGACCATTGTTTTCCATCAATTAGATTCTCAATTCAAAATGCACAATCATAAGGCATGACATTCTCAAAAGAGTGTCAACTTAGAGTGAACTCAATACTAGGTGTACGACTATCATTGGTCACTATTAATGTGGAAAAATTATTAGTGTCTCATGTTTCCATAAATCTGTGGCATGAACTCAATACTAGGTGGACTAATATCATTGCATCACTATTAATGTGGAAAAATTATTAATGAGTCATGTTTCCATATATCTGTGGCATAATGCTCTAAAGTTTTGATATCAATACCTCCTAACAAGGATTCCCTAAATACATAATAATAATGTGTACACATGACATTCTTAAAACATGTTGTTTGGTGCATAATACAATTGAATTTGTTTCTTTGGAAGGCCAGGGTTTTTTACAAGTTTTCTATGTAGTAGCTTTAGTTCTTTTTTATTACGTCTAAAGTAAAGTTTAGTCTTATCTGTAGCTATGCATGAGCATGGTTTATAATATTTAACTAATATATTGATCTATGAACTCTGCCCATGTGGATAGAGTTCAGAGTTCATTAACTCTTTCCATGTGGACAAAATTCAACCGAAAAGGGAAACCTATACATAAAGAAAAAAATACCATTTGAAAATAGAAATTCAAAACTACTTTTATTTTTATTTCTTATCACATAAGAAAAACAATAGTTTTATAAGTTTAACCAAATCAATACTATTTATATTTCTCTTTTTGTTCATATAAAAAAAATTAAACTCTATCCAATTGGACAGAGTTCATGAACTCTGTCTACATGGACAGAGTTGTTTCACTCTTACTTACTCCTCACGGGGACATATATTTAGCGTCTTCGCTTTTTTTTTAATAAAAACAGTTCCAAAATTACACAAACAAAGATATCGTTTCGGCATACCTGGTTTTTATGTTTTATTGATGAAAGCCAACCCCAAATAGAACTCGAGCAAGGAAGATGAACGACCCCGAGCACGGAAAAAGAAAACGATACCTGCGAGCAAACGAAGCAACATTCATGTAAAATTTTACAAAAAGAAAAAATAAAAATAAAAAACTAAAATAAAATTACATGATCCACCCAACAACGAATAGTCCACAACCTCTCCAACGCGAACGTCCACCAACGACCACTCAACAGACCAACACTCCACCAACAAACAGTCTCACCAACGAATGTCCACCTAGGAATAGACGCAGCACCCAACAACGTGGCTAATTCCAAAACACACAGACGCACCAATGTGGATAAGTCCACTCCAAAATGCACAAATGCAGCAAGGTGGCGAAGAAGGGGGACGAAAGGAGGGTAAGACGACGAGGGTGGCGAGGACGAGTCCAGTAGCGGACCACCAACAGAAAGTGCAGGATGGCGAGGACGAGTCTAGCAGTGGTGACATTAGTAGCATGGACGGGTCCAACTAGGTAGACATGGCCAGGTCGCCATAGAGGTGGCGAGACGGGTGGCGTGGGCGGGCCCTTTAGTGGGTCTCACAGCGAGATCCAAAACTCCTGCAGCAAAAATGACAGAGACAGGCCGCAGTCGAGCTTTTATGCAGAAAACTTATTCGACTGAATCATTATTCGGCCGAATAGTTATTTGTCTGAATAATTATTCGGCCGAATAAATAAAAAATACCGTGTATTTTTCCCGTCCGACTACACCTTGCACACAAATCAAGGTCTCCGTTATTTCTAATGGTGAACTGTTAAACGTTATTCAGTCGAATAAAATTTAAGTTATTCGACCGAATAACAAAATTTATTCGGCCAAATAAATTTGTTTATTCGGCCGAATAACTTCCACTATGTCTCTTACACACACGATTCTCACGGAAGTGTTACCCAACTTCACGTTTTCACTTGATGGTAATTTTGCTGAAATTTGTGGCCAAGGTTTGATGAGACTAGGGTTTGAAGTTTCTAGGCTACTCATGTATTTCATTTTTTTATTTTCAGGTGGACTTGGTTTGCAAAGAATGCCTCCACGAAGTTCCTGCAAAGGATTTGAAGATGCACAACGTCAATTCACATGACAAGATGCAATGTAGTAGGTCACAACTGCTTATTTTGAGAGAATGGATGCTGAGGTCTTGTCTAGCAGAATCGTCTACATAAATGACTACATAACCCACAAAAGAAACAACGAGTGCTTGTGCAGGTAGATGGTGCAGACCTCTACTCAATATATGCTTTTACCTCAGTTAATTCCATTGCATTTCATCGAACCGTGCTCAATAAAATCAACACCCAATTTCACTTTAGTATTAAGACACGACTCTTCTCCATCAACTACTTACCTTCAATGATCATCTGTCTTAGGTTTATGCTCTGCTTTTTATTTCTATGTATGTGATCAAACCTCACAGTGGTTTCATGCAGCGTTTCCTAATGTAGCTTGATCCCCTTCAATTCCAATACATCACAACTAGGTCTTGGATTAGATCACACTTCCCATAGAGATCAAATCCCCCATCTTAACCTTTATATCGGGCAATTTCCTTTTTTTATTTTATTTTTCCAGATCTCACAGAATTTTATCATGGCTTAGTCAATGATTCAATGCCCAGAAGTCCTAATTCACCTTGAAATTGTTCCACTTCTCAACACATAGCAATGCTCAAGCCAACACCACTGAGTACTTTAGATTGTATGTAATAACAAAAGCCAACCAATTTCTTCATGAGCTTTAACACTGAGGTTCAACACAGCCTCAATCTCCCAAAAGGTGGCCCTCGATTCTCCTATGGGACTTCATCTCATAGATTAACCACATCACACAAAGTTAAATATGAAACTCTGAAATGAATAACCATAAATTTAAATGCCCGATGTTTACCAACGATCTCCAACATAACCAATGCACATAACCTTACCAAGCACAACTAGAATTTGACTTTGCATAAATAGATGGAATATATATCTCTTACCTTCAACGCACTTCCAATGGATGACACATCTCTGCAATTATACTCTTCTGAATAATTACTACACCTCTATTTTCCCAAACTCCAGAGGTTCAAAACGCAGGGTCAAGTATCATAGTTCCATTTCCATTTCCATTATTCACAATCTATTCTGGATTGACCATTTCACATTCAATGCAATCTTCTGGCATCAATTTCCAAAACAAGAATTCACTTGCACATAAGTGGCGATTTCATCCCTCCAACATTTTTATCAATGAAATCTCCAGATTTCACTAACTTGCCAACAACTTGCACATACAGGATTCACGATCTATCAATGAGTCTCCTTCACATCCCGTAGGTTTAGATTTATATGAATGCTTCACTAATTAACTTTATCATTTTAATTAGTGGATTTGAAAGATAGTTAATGAGAACAACATCCTTTGTATGAATTATCCATATCGCAGTGTCTGTTAAGAATTTCATGTTATATAAGTGACCTTTTATGAGATTTCATTTCCATTTCATTGAAACTCCCGTCAACCAAGTAACTTTATGTCACATTAATAGATCTATATGACTTCGATAATTTCATCCTATATGTAAAATCTTAAGATGATTTATACTCTATTGCAATATGCAATGTGACTTAAGGTATTCTTTCAGTTACCCAGAAACCAATTGTCCAAAGTCTTCATAATGAGGACTTCTAGGTTTCGACAAACCCAATACTGAGATTGATAGTACATAGGAGAGGGAATCAGAAGAATTGCACTACCATAATTGTGATCAGGATTCTAAAGGATATGTGAGGGTAGAGGAGACATCACTTGTCCAGTTCCCAAGAGGGGGATGGAGAAACAGTACCCAAAGTAGAGGACAATACTAGTGGGATGGACAACGGTAGGCCGAGCAGGAAAAAAAGGATAATTACCACAAGATTATTGAACTCCCACAACACTCAAGGTTTTGTTTCATGCTTTCTTGCAAGTGGTCTCCTATTTTCTCTTATTTATCTACATGTAGTTATCAATTAGTATTATTTACTATTTTGACCAATTAGTTAATACTATACTAGGATACATTGAAGATAAGCTTGCTTTCTATTTTACATTCAGTATTGTTTGCTTCATCCACCCATGATTTTTTTTCATTTGAGTAGTGGGGATAAGGCTTGATGAATTGATAAATGGGGTGAATTTCCAAATGAAAGAGTACGTTGTTTCACTTGTTTGTCATGGAAAGGAACAGGGTCAGGTAGGTGGGAAACTGTTATGATTTTGACCAGCATTTCGACCTCTTTTTCGATGATTGGAGTTGTGATCTGTCTTAGTTGAATTTGGATTTTCGAGCTCATGGAAAAATACTTTGTCCTGCATTTTGGGGGAAATTATGGGACAATTTTGGTGAAGGGGATTTAACCAATACGTGACCAGTAGACTATCAAACTCATGAGTAGAGACTAGTTTTTTTATCTTTATTTTTGATAAACTTTCATAGTACTGATAACTCATAGCAATGTTTTGTGAATTATGTAATATGATGTTTAAAATTTATCTTGATGTGTAATGTGTATACTATATGTGTTGACATACTATATGATAGTATGTAGTGTCAATATATAATATGAATTTCTGAGTAATGTGTATACTTTCAGGTGTTATTTTATATTTTCCATATTTTCAAGCTTTTCAATCTTTTTTAGCAATCCAGACTTTTCCAAACCTTCCCCTCCCCTAACTTACATAACTTTTTGAACCTGGTAACTATGTATAAAGTTGAGGGCACCTTTGCATTTATTCTTATGTCCTTTATGTATAGTCTGTGTAGGACTTAAACTTTTACATGCAATTTCCTTGAGTGATTCTATTTTCAGATTTATTTGAAGGAATCCTAGGTGCAACAATAGACATCCAAGTTTGGGATTTGGTATGCATTAGGTGCAAATGTGTAATGCTTGGATAGAGTTCTACATCCATCTCTATTCCAAGGATTCTTCCACTCACTATATGCCAATTTTTTCCTTTGAGGCCTGTGTTATGCATGCAAGTAAAATGACCCATAAGATGGGGTGCGGTGACCACTACATGTAATACTTGCGCTCGGCTGGGATTTAACTGCTTGTGTCAACCTTCAGTTAATTTGATTGCTAATACAAACTCTATGGTTTATGAATGGAATGCTTTAATTGGTACGTTCTGACAGAAGACAAGAGAAACTTGTTTTCATTTTTGTTGTTCTTGGAAAGTCCTAATTTTTTAAGGTCAACCATCTTGTTGAACCTCTAATGATTGATAAAATTTCTTTAATGCATCACTTAAGGAAAATTGTACATTATTTTGACAAAGGTCTTAGCTTTATAAAATACAGTACACTCAAGAAATCTTGTTGGTCAGACTTTATGATTAATCAAAACTAATCAAAAGCTTACTACTATAAATTGGACAGTTGGATATCCAACAAACTCATAATTTTTAGTTGTAAATAAGGTAGTTTTTCAGAAATGATGAAAGAACTAACACTTCAATAAATTGGACTTTTTTGTATGATGGTGTTATTTTTTTCAACAATTAAGTAATATTTAAATTGGTTCATGTCACAACATCTCCCCATACAGAATTGGAGATTTCTAGATGTATTGGAAATAATATAAAATACAACAATCCACTTCATGATTAAGTAGAAAACAAGTAGTAAAAGCATTATCTTTACATGATGTCAGGGTGAGGAACTGGCCACTTTGATATATTTGACTATATTCCCTCACTTATCCATGAAGGAAGATTTCAAAGGCCATACCACTTCAAGGTTACTCATCAGATTGCCAAATTGATCCGGGACATTTTTGGATGGTGGAAATTTGTTATAATATTAATTAAAAAGCAACTAACAGTTTTTAATCATGTGATATTAAATATATAATTTGTTGACATCCTTGATTGGGACTAACAATGAATATAAGATATTTTCTTTGTTTTCATTTTCACAGGTCTTGTTGTGAGATGTGTTAGCTGGCATCATGTTGAAGGCTTTGATTATTTTGGAGTTCCTTTAAAGGCATGATCCTCTTTCACATAATTACACGTGGACTTCGCTGCTATAATAATTTATTATATTCCTCATCCAAAGGTATGTTCCATGCTTTGAATATACTAACTCAGATGTCCTAATTTTCAGAAAATTTAACTCACAATCATAACGAAAGGTATACATATATTTTTCTTTCAAAATCAATATTTTATGTATATTAACTACTTTCATGTTGTTGGAGGTTTCACATCACTTTTGCTTATAAGAGTTGGTTTATAGTGTATTTTTATAAAGAGAAAATCAGTGAAAGGTAGTTTTTTAATTTTATGTTGATAATTTTACTTTATATTAATATTATTTATGGTTTCTTTTTAATAATTATATATTAAAAATGTTAAAATTAATAAATAAAATTTCAGCATTCTATATAGAGTTGAATTTACTAAAACTTTAAATTTTTTTAACTAAATTAAATATACCAATACAAATATATTTAAATTTTGTAATATTTTATATCTTTAATTAATTAATTTCATATTGATTGAGAGATATGGTTCACGGTAACATATAAACTCTAATATATTAATATCTTAATATTTATGTTAATATCTTTATGTTTATGGGAATGATTATAAAAAAAAATGATATCTCTTAGTAACATAATGGTTGAGTAATTACCATATAAAATATTCAATAAAATCTAAAAATTATGCTTTTTAAAATTAAATATGCCAAAATAAATATTTAATCATTGATGTTTACATGAGTATAGCTATTCCAATGTATACATATACTTCCATCGATATATGCTCTATTTAGAATAAAAACAATATCAAACTATTTACACTTGTTTGAATGCAAACAATTGATATATGTTCAAAAATGTAAAAATAATTTTTTTTTATTTAATATGATGAGACTTTAATTTGTAAAAAAGTTATTGAAAAATTCAAGTACCAATGAATAAAGCGATGATGGATATAATGTACTTTTACTTCTATTAAAGTTTTGTGTGGTGATGGATATAATGTACTTTTACTTTTACTAAAGTTTTGAGTGGTGGTGCTCCTTGTACCATGTGCATGGAGCCTTTCTTACACTTTTCTAGGCTATTTTGACCTAATTACAAAAATCTTTAAGACAAGACACTATAGTATAAGAAAAGTTCTCATATTTTTTATGAATGGTAAAAAAAGGGATATAGATGTCATCTCTTTAGACATATCAAATTGATAAAGTTTTATACTTAAAATTAGCAAATGTTTAAGGTAAGAAACCTACTAATGAAAATTAAGAACCACCACTATGTAAAAGAACAACCATTTTTATATGAAAACAAATTTCCCTTCTTGAGAAACTATCGCAGAAATATTTATATGTAATGTATACTTTTCGATGGATATTATTGAGATTCTTTTTCTCTAAAAAACCTAAACGTTGGTTCATTTTTTTTGTAACAGTGCCATATTTTACTACTTTTTTAGTTCAATGCTCTTCAGTTTCCTTGTTGGCAATGGATTTTCAAGCTAAGGTCATAATGGATTATCCCAAGCAGTAGTGATATAAATATTAATCTCAGCTGATTTGTAAACTGTGTACTCTCTTTTACATTCATAAAAACAAAGCAACCAAGCAAAGAGACCTCTACTCATCTACCTCCACGTTGAATAAATACAACCTTTATATTGAGAGCTATGACCACTCCTATTGTGTTATAAGTATGCATTTTATTATGTTATGTTGTGAACTATCTATATTGTCAGAAGATGTGTGAATCCTTGATGCGGTGAGAGTCATTGATAAACAGTTACTTTCCTTGGTTTATTAGTGATTTTCAGAAGATTAATTCATATAGTAACAAGTATGTTCGCCTTTACATGGTTGAGAAGCATGTAAAGCTTTTATTATGGACTTGAAATCCTCAATGAGAAGAAAGAAACATATATGGGTTTCCCATTGTATCTTCCATTCTCGAAGCAAGCATAACGAAGAATCACCACTCCTATTGTGTTGTAAGTCTGCATTTTTATTGTGCTTTGTTGTGAACTATCTATATTGTCAGAAGACGTGTGAATCCTTGATGCGGTGAGAGTCATTGATAACCAGTTACTTTCCTTGGTTTATTAGTAATTTTCAGAAAATTAGTTCATGTAGTGACAGGTCTGTTCGCCTTTACATGGTTGAGAAGGATGTAAATTTTTTATTCTGGACTTGAAATCCTCAATGAGAAGAAAGAAACATATTTGGGTTTCCCACTGTATCTTCCATTCTTGAAGCAAGCATAACGAAGATTCATTTACAACTTAGATTGTGGCACTATTAAGAGCTGGTCCATGAAAGAGTTCTATACCTATACTTGTTTATGGAGATTCCTAAATTTATTGCTACAACACATGGCATTAAAGCAAACTTGTGTTCATGAGTAGTTTGTGGAGTTTAGGAGCTATATTAATCATTGTTTTCATTGATATTATTGCATAAATATTTTTTCAAATTGCTTATATATTAAAAATATAGTAGTAATCTATAGTGTTGAGATTACTACTACAGACATTGTGAAAAAAACAATTGTAGTTGGCTCACTATGTTGATGAACTTAACATTATTTTTTGTTATGGATTGAGTGCCTATGTCTTTGTAATCTAAGATTGTTACAAACTTTGCTCTTTTCCTACCAGTATCCTTCGTTGCCTTCCTATTTTCCTACCGGTGTTCATTTTTGCCCCTCGAGGGGAAAATGCTAGTTTAAAAACCAATCAAGGGGATATTAATGATTTATTTTCTTATCGAATATCCATAGTATGTTTTATTGACATTTCTTCGAGAAGAAAGTACATCCACGCATATTCGCGTGCATATATATGTTTTTAGGGAAGAGTACCTTGGATATAGCATATTAAGAAATTATATATATGATTAATTGATTAAGATAAGTTTCTTTAAAGTAGTTTTTTTAAGTAAACTTGTAAATACGTTATTGGAATTGAAAGAGTCTAATATATTATGGATAGTAGCGTAGAGGGAGAATTTTTTAGTACACAGAAAAAGAAGAGAGTCGAGTTGTGACTTATTTTTATGGAAAAATTGAAAAACCTTCAGGTGAGGAGAGAGATAGATAAGAGTTGGTGAAAGAAGTTGGTCTCCAAAACCATTGCAATAGGAAAGTGTATTTTTGTAAATTTCAGGAATGTGCATAACATTTTAGGAACATGCACACATTCTTATTTAAATATTCTAGATCCTTATCAAACCTCCATGTAATCAATATGTCTCAAACATGTTGAATTCATGCATTTTTTTTTAAGTAGTCTAATCGTTATACGATTTGGACTTTTCCAACTATCATCACTGAAATTCGGCTACACAATATTTAGTCAAATTGCACTTTTTATTGTTTAAAATACATTTTGAATGCATAAATACATTTTGAATGAATAAATACATTCAACACCCTCAAATACCCCTATTGCACCTGGTTTGTATGAAGTTAATAACTTCTAAATTTGCAATTCCAACAACTCTTCTCAATTTTTTACCAGATTTCATGAAAAAATGGTCGAAAGAGATCCATATCTAATAATGAACACCATTTTTTACTTTCAAAAAGGTGCATGCATTTCTAAAGCATGCACACATTGATAATGCATGCGTGCCTCTCTATCTACACAAATTAAACAATTAACATGACCCTTTCCTCTATTCATTTTACCTACCCACAATGTCTTTTCTCTGTCTTTTCTCCAACTTCCGCTTATGCTTTGTTGTTGATTTATCCCAAACTTAACACGGACAAGCAAGAGGAGGTTGACATCACCGGCACTCGACATTTTTGATAGAAGAGCTCTAATTTCCATGTAGGTTTTATTCCATTCCAAATTTTATTTATATATTTGTAAGATTATACAAATTTATGTAATTTTTAAAATTAGTTTGTTATTTTTTTTAATGTAATTTGTATTCGCTAGGATGGACCCAAACCTCGGTCTGAACCCAAACCCAAACCATCCCCACATGACCCATACACATGAATTAATCAATGCTTACATGCAATTAGATTCAACGTAATTGGTAAGATTAACAATACGAGAGATCCATCTTCTCTTTCTTTGGCCACTATGATCAACACTATTATTGCTTTCATCGATCATGCCGATGGTTAATTAACCAATATATCTAAATATTATTAAAATTTGCGAGCATGGTGACAAATAAAAAAACACAAAGAACTCAAAAGATGAAGAAGATATTTTAACCTTGGAAACTCTTTATTGGGAAAGCCAATGCCTAATAGATATCTATAGCTAGCAGGAGTTAGTTTATAGATCGCAAGAGTACTTTCTTCTACTGTCAGAAGTTATGTCACTTGTATTTTCACAATTTTCTCATATCCCTTGGATTCAACCCTCATTCTCTCATTCTTGCATTCATATCTACACTAGATAGATCTCTCCATTATTGTCCATGAACTTACCAGACTATTTTAAACCTATAAATTCGAATTTGGAGACCATGCTTCATATTTGGAAACGAAAAATGATGGTTGTAGGTGAGAAGAGAGGTTGGGAAAGCTAGGAACACTTACCCATCGATTTTTTATGCTCGTAGGTGCTTGAGAATCCATGAATTGAAGCTATAGGTGGTTCTATAACAACACATATCAGATTGGACTTGTTCTATGCACACACTAGAAGCATCAAGCAAGATGGATCGCCCAAGGCAACCGTGGATTGGTGAAGGGGATTCCTAAGCTAAGAAGGGTGTTGTGTGGGGAAAGTATTGTGGAAACCAAGGTTGTTGTGGCTAAGTGAGACCACTGTAGAGCTCTGTATGAGAATTTGGCTAAGCATAGAGAACAGAATGGGTTGTGGGCTGAGAGATAGAATCATGTAGGTGTTTTCTTCGCCCTGGTGGCCTCATAGACCAGCTTGGGGGTGGCCTCTCATCATAAAGAGTATACGTTGGATAGAGTGCCTATGGTTGGGTGGAAAATCACTCTTACACAGCCAATTGCTTGGATTTGTGTTGGATAAAGATGATTATTCACGTGCATTTGAATATGAAACGTTTTTATTTGATGCATGTAATGTTTATGCTTGTATTTGAATTCTAGATGTGTGTGGATATATTTTAATTCCATTGTGTATGTTTATTTACGTTTATGCACACACTTTATATGTTGAAATTCGTATTATGACTTTGGGGTGGAATTAGAGAGCTTCCCAATTCAAGTAATGATCCCTCCTGATGGTCAGATTGGGTGAGGGGGACACTAGACTAAGTCAATATTAATCCAACATCCCCCCTTTAAAATTGACTTGGGGTAAACACTTACCCTCCGAAATTTTATAACTAGGTTCCATAAATACAACACGTCCCTTTTAATAATCACCTAGGTCTACATCTAGACTTTACACTGGTGATCCATAAAACCAAGGGTACACATGCCTATATAGGTATTACAACCATATTCCCATTTACATATGTGATTAAATCCAACTCCATAAAAATGCTTAAAATTACATTCCCAAGCATGCAATGCTTATGGTATTTAGTTGCTTCATTATCCTCGTCCCTCATGTTCCAAATATAAGTTAGTTATTGAAACTTGGGGATTGAATGCCAAACCTTGCATGGCTCTTTGAATGCATGAATGCATTTTTAAATCATGTCCCTTATTATGTTATTAATTCAAATATCATGTTTTTTTTTTCACGTCTTGAGCATGTGATATCATAATTTGTCAACAAGATGTAATTAGACTTGCCTTCCCAAATTATATTCTATATGCTATTGTCCTTTTGAGTATCGTGGAACTCTGAATTTCCTAGTTTGTATCATCATCTGTTGATATGGTATGATCAGATCTATGTACGAATTTGGATATGAATTACGTTAGGATTCAAATCCATAATTATGTCATTATTTCCATTTCTAAATCCAGTAGCAAATCCCTTGCACTATCATTACTAGATGTTATATTGTCGTTATTATTGGATGCACCACAAGATCTTCTTATCATTCTGATTTATGATTACCATGAACCACCTCTCAAAACTCTAAAATGATATTCCCTATGCCTCTTCATGCTAATTTTTCCCCATTTTTACACATCCTCTGCAATCCCTTATCATTCTCTTCTTTTATTGGCATTGTATAATTGTGTTTGAGTGGTGAGACGAACCTTCAAAATAGAAAGGGAAAGTGCAATGATAGGGGGTACCATGGTTAGAAACGAACTGAATGGACTTGAATACTTCAAAGATCACCCCGAATGCAAGGATTTGTTTCAAAAGGTAGAATGGATAATGTTTTGTGAAACAAGGGTAGAACGATAGAGTTACTAAAGCTTTCGTAGAAAATTTTGATGGAACAAAGGCTTGAGTAGGGAACCTTGAGTTACCAGTCTCTAAATAATCCATAGTAGTAGCAACAGGATTACAACAAAAGGGCTAAATTTGGTTCAAAGGAAGGAGGATAAGTGTGCAAAATTGGAATGAGTACATGTTACCAGATCACTAAGACCCCAATTGGAGTAAGGGTATTCCTCATATCTGGATAAAGGAGGAATGGCACAATGTTTTAATGGCAGTGCTAAAATTCATAACCTATGAGGGGAGATATGCAGTGAATTTCCTTTATCATATGAGATTCTTACTGCATTTTTAGAAAAAGTAGAATATCAATCGTCCTTTCTTCTACTAAATTGTTTGATTAAGATGTCTAAGTTCATCCAGACTCTATCAATAAAGAACATCAGATATTTCACCATGGGATCCTTAAATTTTTTATCCTTGATGAATTGAAGAATTATGATCAAGCTTGGAGTCATTTATTCCTTCGAATGGATTTCAAGATGACTCTACCATAATTGGAATTATGCATCATTAGGATTAGAGAGATCTCGCTTAAGTATTAAACCTCCACTAGCCAAAAATGGAAGGGGAATCTCAGTAGAAAAAGGACCAGTAGAAAAGGTAGTGACCAGAACCATGCCATGGAAAAAACAAAAAGGAAGGGTCATGATTAAATAAAATGCATCAATAGAGAAGGATCTAATTGATACTCCATGGAGGAAGAGATGAAAGAGGAAAAAAGAAAAGGATAGCCCAACATTGATGCAAAAAATAAGGGCAATTATCACTAGGAGTAGGACAAGGAAGGCACTACAAGAACCAAAACCAGAGAAGGAACCAAAGTAGGAACTAGAGTAGGAACTAGAGCAAGCACAAGAACAAGAAGAATATGAGATCACCATTATTAAGAGTATCTAGAGAAGAGCTCATACTAGATTCTCTGAGAATAGTAGACCTCAGTCTCCTCCTTAACTACCTATTGAAGGTGACTTATAGGTAACTAAGATTTCAAAGGTGCATGTTAGTCTGATTCCAAAATTTGACTTTTCTAGAAAATCGAGTATCTATCTTGCATTTGTTGATTTATATCAAGAGGATTTTGAAGTTTCCAATCCAAAAATCCATCTAGAATAGGGTACCCCCATGAATACTGAAAATTGGGATAAATTAAAGAAGAAGAAAAAGAAAATCCAAAGGCTAAGGGAATATATTCGAGAGATTGAACTGTTGGACCAAGACCTTAAACAAGAGAATGAGACTTTAAAGACTCTTAGTCTAGATCCATGCCAAGAATGAATGTCTCTAGTTCAAATGTAAACTACGTTTAGAAAAGAAAGGAAATGGTATAGACAAGTGATTTTACTCAAGAAGTCTAATAGAAGGTTGAAATATAGACTTCTTCAATACCACCAATTATCCAAATCAACATGCTTGTGAAATGCATACTTCCAACATCAACATTCTTATTCAAGTAGCTAAACATTTATGAGATTATGACAGCGACACAGATCTGTAAAATTTTTAAATACATCTTTTTGTAGAAGTGTGTCTGCATGAGGACATGTAAAGATCTAGGCATGAGGGAGATGTTGAGCTTGGATTTTACACCTTTTTACAATGCCATACCTCTTTCTTTTCCTCATTATACAACCTCATTTTTATCTTTTTAATGCCTTATCAATATATTCCTCTATTTGTAGGAAAAATATCTCCATGAAGTCTTGTAAGGTAATTGATCTACATTTTTCTGATAAAATCCCAATGTTTTAGTAGTTGCTTAGATTAGAAATCTACTTTAAATCACTATTACTTCATGTGGTAGAATGTTTTATGACATGGATAGGAGAACCCGGTAGCAATTCATGAGTTTCTATTGGAAATTAGGGCCACTACAAAAACCTAGTGGTGTTTCATTGTTTTTCATATCTATGCTATCTTGAAGCCAAATCGAGGACATAGGTTCTTTTGATCTACATTTCAATATGTATTTATGTTTCTGAATTTTAGCACGCCTCCAGCGTAGCCATCAAGATGATACCGTCAAATTTATGGTCAAATCCTTTAATAACCTCCAACAAGAACGTTATTTATGGGCGAGAGTGATATATTGTCATGCATTCAGTCGTGAGAATATATCATGATTATGTTTTAAATCTTATATTTAGTTCAAAGTTTGTTTTTATAACCAAGCCTTTACAAAACATAGGGGATGCTGGTTATTTGGGACACAAACCATATGTCTTCACGATGTAATATTTGATTAGCGAGGAGGAATGAATGGATGATAGACATATACTGTTGATATAAAGTATTGTTACAACTCTTTGTATCTACTAAATATTTTAACAATGATAGGATAATTTCATTGTTGTCCATTGTGTGTTAATTTGTTGTAGTTCAACTACATCACATCCCAAGCTAGGAGCCCCCCCTGCTTGCGTATGTGTTGTATTAATTTATGTTTGTATGCATATTAGTTCATGTTACTTTATTTCAATTTGAATTATAATATGTAGTTTTGATCTTAATTAAATTTTTAATTTGCTTATTCTTTTATTGTTCATTCATTTCTATCTTTAATTTATGCAAATGTGTTAGCGGCCATGTGTGGTTTGTTTCTAGGAGTTTTAGGACGTTGGTGACCTTGATATATTGAAAGAGATGCAAATCCATACGACTCGAATCTACGGCTATGATATTTCGGGATTATATTGTGTATCACAATATTCATTTTATTTAGTTTTTTGCTTGGTAAAGATACATGAGTTGTTAAGTCTAGACTCCTGGAAATTATTTAGTAAGTGAATTGAACTTTGATTTTAGTAGCGTTAGTTTAGCTTCCTAGTCCTGAAGATATTGTGCCAATATATCACAAGATTATGAGCTCCCATATTGATGGTTTTATGTACAACAATTTAAGCAATTAAATTTCCCAACATGTCTTAAGAAGAAGAAGCTCAAGAGAAACAAAATTTCGGCTCCATTTCCCATTTGTTTGAATCCATAGATAAATGGATAAGGAACTATTCTACTTATTCTAGAAGTCTAGTCCTTATCCCCTTGTAGGGTGGATCCATCCTCAATAGAAGGATCCAAATGTTGTCACCTTGTTAATCCCTCAACAACTTTCATGGTAAATTGCACTCCAAATCAAGCCTTCTCTTTGAAGTTTCCAAATACCCAAGGGTTTCCAGACTTAGGCATATTAGTTATCTTTTGAGTCCTTTGTAAATTTTTGAAAGATTTTCCTTTGATTTCACCTTTTGAAGTTTCTTATAAATTTAGAAATCAAACCTAATCCTGTAATCATACTTTCCTTTCCAATTCTTTCGAACTCTTCTTCTCGATCAAAATCAAGCCTAATTTCTTGACCGAGCCTCTTTCCCTTTTTCCTTTGAAGCTTTCTTTTTTATTTCAAAATTGGGATGAATCTCTTGATTGGGACTTTTTATCCTTTTCCATTAAATATCTCTTCCTAATGTTGAAATTGGTCCCAATCTCTTGATTTGACCTTTTTCTCCTTTCCCTTCAAACATTTTGTCTTATTTTCAAAATCTAGCTTGATATCTTAATTCAGTCATTTTCTCCTTTTCCTTTGAACCTTTCTTCCCAATTTCAAAATAATCCCATATTAATACCTATATATATTGACCTTACATTTATATTATTATATGAATATTTTCTTTATTGGTTTGCTATGACCCAAATTGTAATTGTATGGTTGACTAGAATGGTAATTGCACCCTTTGTCTCCTATATATATACCAAGGAGACCTATTTTAGGATCATCTCCTCTTGTATTATGTATTTTTTACATTGTAAAAATAGGTTTATGCCTTAAAGAGGCTTCTTATTGATCCTTTACTTCACTCTTAAGGAATTGGATTACTCTCTCTTTCGTATTTTATGTTGTTTTACAAATTTGGTGCATAAAATTTGGTATCAAAGCCATTTTTTCTATAATTGTTTTGGGAACATATTATATAGTGAAATTTGGAGGATCCTCAAATAACATAGAGAAGTATCTATGGTAAAAATTTAATGTCCTAGTTCATTATAATTAGTTCAAAGTTATAGTATGTGGAAGTTACGTTTTTTTACTAGTCCAAAATCTAGTCTCAACATGTGTTTTATGTGAAAACATTATATATAAATATTGATAGATACAAATTGAGTGCCAACTATTGAAATATAGACCATATAGACCATATTGTTTGTGGTAAAATGTTCAAAATGAGAAAAGGAAAATCAGACATCTAGCAGTCCGTACAAGTTCACTCTCCTGAAAGGGACAAAAATGACAAGTTTTGGGAAAGTTATATCTCTCTTGGCACATCAGAATTGGGGAAACCCTATTGAAATGTATATAATAACTACCAATATAGTACATGAAACAATTTCATACTTAGAGGATATGAAGTTTCAAATATAGTTCAGGAGTAAGGTCAGCCAACAAGACATTGTTGGGACTTTGTTTTCTAGTTAAAAGGCCTCTAAACCTATGATCTTTTTTCCTCTAAACCTAATGTAGCTTTGTTTAGATGTGAGTCCATACCAAAACACATAGAAGATATTTCCTTGTTCCTAATGATAGGTAAGGCACTGTACAACTATACTCAAAAACATCATCTAGTATTAAGGCTGCAGAATATCAGTTGATTGCAGGACAACTATAAAAGTTGGGAACATATGGAATTTTACACCGCTACATACTGGATCATGAAAGAGAGGATATCTTTTTGGAGTTCCATGTAGGCATTGCAGGTGGCCATGTTGGCAAAAAAGAAA
Source organism: Larix kaempferi (assembly GCA_027924585.1). Taxonomy (NCBI): domain Eukaryota; kingdom Viridiplantae; phylum Streptophyta; class Pinopsida; order Pinales; family Pinaceae; genus Larix; species Larix kaempferi. Next base: position 4,766,649 of record BSBM01000291.1, read on the forward strand.
CTGGAAGGAACAATCTGTAGGCAGGATTATGGTGGTCGACTATGTTTAAGGATGCTAAAGCCTACATCATAGCAAGTGATGTTTGTCAATCAATTGGGAGGCCTTATCATTAATAAAATATCCCACTCCTGTTGATGTATATGTAAATTCGGAATGTATTTCATATATGTATGTTGTATGTACTCCTATAGAGATGGTATTATTCCTCTATACAAAAGTGTCGTCATTTATATTGTAAATGTCGTAACTTATACTTGATGGGTTATTAGACCACCTTGTTGGGGTCGGCCCTGTATAGGTCATGTGGGTCAAAGGGTTACTAGACCACCCTATTGGGGGTCGGCCTAGTCAGCATTATGTTATGTGGTTAAGTTCGAGCCTACATGATTTATGTAAAAGGCAAGTCAAGTCAAGTATAAATAGAGTGTGAGAGGCACTCTATTTGTTCACTCACTTCTCACTCATGCACTTAAGGAGGAGTGGCGCACTTATGGAGGAGGAGGATCTTCTACTAGGTTATTTCTATCTCTTATGGTTGGGTTGTATCATTGCTCTATCTATCTCTAAGGAAGTTATTGGGGTTTTTCACCTTTATTGTTTTCCCCAAGTAAATCTTTGTGTCTCTTGTGTGCTTGCATTATTGTCTCCATGATTGATATGCTGTAGATATGCTGTACATGTTGTTCTCTCAGTTAAGATCCTAGATCAAATTGAAGTAAATTCTGAAAATTTAACATGGTATCAGAGCTAGCCTGAAAGAAGGCATGATATGGCATGTATGACACTTGTTGCACTTACGATGCTAGGGCTTGATATAGCAAACACCATTCATCGTAGAACTTTCACTATAACTCTGTTTTGACTAAGGTTTCGGATCTGAAACCTTTACAGGTCGAAGATTAAATTTCCATGTACCCTGTGTCCAAAGGACAACCTCTAATTTGTTGTACTTTGTGATTTATGATTTGTACAATATAGGGTTTCTGCCTCTTCCAGATCTGAGTCAAAATTAGGTGACCTTGGGAAAAAGTTCATAAACTACGCTAGGAAGCTCCAAATGAAATTTCGTAAAAAGTGACAGGTATTACACAGACCGTACTATCTCAAGAAATTTGTTCAGAGGCCGAAGTTGAACCAGTGACACGTGGAAATCCGTACAAGTTCGCTCTCCTGTATTATCCCATAAACAGGTCACGTTGCGACACTTGGAATAACTCTCTCTCAGAGAGTCCAATTGAGGTCAGACCTATTAGGATGGAAATATAACAGGGCGAGATATCTTAGGAAAAATTTTCAGTGGCCGAAGTTGAAACAGTGACACGTGGCACGCCGTACAAGTTCGCTCTCCTGTATTATCCCATAAACAGGTCACGTTGCGACACTTGGCATAACTCTCTCTCAGAGAATCCAATTGAGGTCAGACCTATCAGGATGGAAATATAAAAGGTCAGAATATCTCAAGAAAATTTTTTAGACCCTATGGATTGAAAAGTTCGGAGGTACACCAAAAACAATCAGGTACATATTTTTGTCAAAAACATAACTATTTTTGAGTACCTTCATTCATGGCTTCCAGAATTTAGGGCTTCGAAAAAAGTTGGAATTTTTGTAATCAGAGACCACGGCTAGATGCTACTCATCAAAATCGAAATTTAGAGACCAAGATCAGAATTTTTGGTTGGGAAGAAGGCTAGGCTTGATCAGACCCTAGTTTGGGACTTTGATCAGAAAAAGTGCAAAATTAGGGCTTCTGTAAAAATCAGAATTTTTGAAATCTGTGACCACGACTGGAAGCTCCTCAGAAAAATAGAAGCTTAGAGCTTTGGATCAAACCTTTTGATTGGGAAGAAGAGTGGTCTTCATCAAACCCCAGTTCAGGGTCGCGTCCAGTGAATCCGGAAGTTTCAAAGGCAAAATTGAGGAGTGAAACTTTGTAGTTTTCAAATTCTGAATATACCAGCTTGATCAGCTCATCAAGGCGCATATTTCTATCCTTTCGGAAGTTTGAAATTCAAAGTTTGAATTTTTGGGGTTTCTCTGACAAACCCATATCCAGCTCCAGCTCTAGTTCTTGCAAATCAAGTGGATTGGGTTAATCCTAGAAGAAGATGGACTGGCCACCTGCATAAGTAAAGAAGTTCCTGTTTCAGAGGGAGATGAGGCTAAGGCCTTACATAAGAATATTACAAGTGATCTCGACAGGTATGACTCATCGAGGTATGTTTTGAGATTTGTTCATGATTAAGTTTATGGTATGTTTGTCTTCATGTTATTACGGTTAATACAATCTTGATTTTAGACTTGTCATAAAATTATGAATGCACGATAGAAAATATTCATTGATTAGGGTGTTGACACTTATGATTGTACTAATGTATTATGGTGTTGTATGAGGTTTATGTTGTCTACTAACTTGAAAGGTACACCAAGAAAGACAAATCATGTTCTGGTTCAAAAACATATGATCATGATGACATGAGGACAAAGATTCATCCATTGTCATGGATCTCATAGAAGATCCATTTACGAGGTATGTATAACTTGGTTTTATAATGGTTAACCTATCAGATATACAGGTTACTAGCACAAGTCATTGAAGAAGAACAAGATGACATCATGTGAGTATGTTAGACATAACTAGCTAGCATGCTAATCCAGGTATGTTTTTCCTATATCAAGATAGAATCCTACCTTGTGTTAGGATCTTATACTATTGTGTTGTTCATGAAGTCATAGGTTTGAATAGTCATGGTTGTATGCATATTGTAATTGATGATATGACTAACCAGAAGAATCATGAAGGTATAGATTTGAGTAATCACGTATTTTATGCATATTATATCTCTTATCTTGATTGATGATTTAACTAACCAAAAGAGTCCTATGATCAAATAAGAATATGCATGAGTAAAAGAAGACTTCCCTGAAACCTTGAACACTAATGTTTATTATCTGTGTTTGAAATGATCCTGACTATACATGCTTGATATTATTGTGATTATACTAATGAATGTTTGATTACATATGAGACCTAGAGGATAACACAATGGTGATACTAACAAGCATGCATAGGGATCGAGAATGAATATAAGTTCAAGGACAAGTAATTCTAGGAAGCAAAGATCAAGAGGAAGTACACTCCAGTGGTTTCTGCAAGGATGCAGATATTCAGAGGGAGTTGACCATCTCTCTACATTCCACATAAAAAGGTGTAGAAGAAGCTACTTCAGATTAGGACTCCAATAGGTCCTGCAAGGAAGCGAAGACTCAGAGGGAGTCCACCCAACAAACAAACAAAGATAAGTATTTGAATTGCCATTTCTTAAATAATACTGTTCAATAATGTATATACTAGTGTTCCTAGAATTAGGTTGTGTATTATACATATTAGAATAATTGCATTGATGAACAGTATACTACTAATATGCATGGGTAAGTGGCCTATGGCACTGTACAACATTTCATTGCTACTTATCTAGAATGAAACCTCTTTGCTAACATGTTGGGAGTTGTGCACACTCTTAACAATGTTCTGGTAGAGATTGGAAGGCATCTAGAAAGTTACAGGATATGGATAAATGTTGTATTGAAGCATTGGGTAAGATAATTGCATGACTGTATGACATATTTCTTTATGTATAAGAATTTGTTCTGAAAATTATGAGATGTTTTCTAATCATGCAATTTAACTTGTTGTTTAGGAAAGATCATATGCCATCTCCTACAAAAGAAGAACTACAACATTTGTTCCAACAACAAAGATATCTATTGAAGATATTGAAGATATTGAAGTTCCCAGGATTTGGGATGAAGAAATGGAATGCCATGATCTGTCGATCATGAAGAATGATGTTTGGGATGTAGTCCCAAGACGTGAAGGGAAGTTTGTTATGGCTTCCAAATGGAACTATCAGATCAAGCATGTTGCAGATGGCAGCATTGAGAAATATAAAAGTGATGAAATAGAAGATGCACCAGATAGATTTCAAGACAGCATGGTGTAGTCATATATGTGTGCAGAACTTGGTATGGTAGGATAGACATCTTTCTATCCAATTTGGGCTTTACCAAGAATAAAGCGGATTCCGACCTTTTCTACAAGGTTGAGGAAGGGAATCCTGTGATTCTACTCATGTATGTGGATGACTTATTTGTAACAGGAGATGACAGACTGATTGCAAATACTAAGAGGAAGCTTGCTGCTGAATTCGATATGAAAGATTTGGGAATGATGCACTGTTTCCTAGGTATGGAGGTGTGGTAGAATGCGGGTGGGATATTCCTTGGTCAAGGGAAGTACACAGTAGATATCCTGAAGAGATTCGGGATGATGGATTGCAAGGCCATGTCCACACCTATGACATCAAATCTGAAGCTTCTATGTGATGCTTCATCTGATCCGGTTGATGTCTCTACATATCGTCAGATGATTGGGTCCTTGATGTACCTGACGAACATGAGACCAGATATTTGCTTTGCTGTGAACACATTGAGCCAGTTCCTGGCGGATCCGAGGAGTGTTCACCTAGTTGTTGTAAAGCATGTTCTGAGGTACCTGAAGGGTACAATGGATTTTGGGATCAAGTATGAAGCGAATCAAAAGTTTAACCTGCAGGGTTATGTTGATTTAGATTGGGCTGGTAGTGCTACAGATAGGAAGAGCACATCTAGGTGCTGCTTCAGTATGGGATCAGGTGTGATCTCATGGTTTAGCAGGAAGCAGTCCTGCGTGGCACTGAGTACAGCTGAGGCAGAGTATGTTGTAGCCTGTTTAGCTAGTTGTGAGGCAGTATGGCTACAGAAGCTACTGTCTGAGTTGTTTGATCTCTCGTTGGATGCTACTGGTATATTATGTGATAACCAGAGTTGTGTGAAGCTGTCTGAGAACCCAGTGTTTCATGACAGGTCGAAACACATAGAGATAAAATATCACTATATTAGGGATATGGTGCAGAGAGGAGCTGTGAAGCTCTTATATGTTGTGACAGACGAGCAGATTGCAGATGTGCTAACGAAGCCACTAGCCAGGGTGAAGTTCGAGTACTTCAGAGAGAGGCTTGGCATTCTTCAGATCGAGGACACTTTGAGGAAGAAGTGATGGACACATTTGCTGAAGCCATTCCAAGCATGTTGGAAGGAGGATCATTCACATGGCTGTGGATGTAAGCGTTGAATGATGAGCATCAGGATAATGTTCTGGTTTCTGCTGAATATGATCAGTTGGATCATTTTTATGTATGTATGTATGCATCATGTTGGATGCTGGATATGATAAGTTGGATCATTTATATGTATATACGCATCATGTTGGATGTTGAATATGATCAATTGGATCATTTATATGTATATACGCATCATGTTGGATGCTGGATATGATCAGTTGGATCATTTATATGTATGTACGCATCATGTTGGATGCTGGATATGATCGGTTGGATCATGTGTATGTATTTTGTATATGCATCATGTTGGATGCTGGATATGATCAGTTGGATCATGTGTATGTATTTTGTATATGCATCATGTTGGATGCTTGGACCATGTATCTGTATATGTATCAGGTGGATACATTGTATGATCGGGTAGATCATGTATATTGATATGTATCAGATATGATCAGGTAGATCATGTATGTTGATGGATACATTGTGTGGATCATGTATCTATGTATCAGGTGGATACACTATGTATGATGATATGTATCAGGTAGATACGTGGTGTGCATCAGATGGATGCATTGTATGATCAGGGTGATCATGGATGACGAGCTTCTCCAGATGACATGCAGCAAGATGTTGCAGTGATGATGATCAGGGTGATCATGTGTACATCAGGATGATGTATGATGAGTATCAGATGATACTTTGTGGTGGTGGATCAGGTTGTGCAGGTAATCATGTAATTTGTGCCCTGGGAGATTTGCAGATGGTATTTCGAGGTTTTTCCTATGGCATGTAATTCTGTGCCCTGGGACATTTGGCAAATGCTCTTTCGAGGTTTTGCTTGGGAGGACATATAATTTGTGCCCTGGGAGATCTGCAGATAGTCTTTCGAGGTTTTTCCTATGGCATGTAATTCGGTGCCCTGGGATATCTGGCAGATGCTCTTTCGAGGTTTTGTCCTATGGCATGTAATTTGCTCCTGGGAGATCTGGACAGGATGAAAAAGGCCTCAGATTCTTCAGCCAGGTTTTGCCATGACCACATGTAATTTGCTCCTGGGAGATCTGGACAGGTTGAAAAAGGCCTCAGATGCTTCAGCCAGGTTTTGTGGTGGACCACATGTAATGTGCTCCTGGGAGATCCGACAGGTAGAGTTGTGTGCTCGTAATAGCCTGGGATGCTTCAGCGAGGTTTTGTGGTGAGATCACATGTAATGTGCTCCTGGGAGATCCGACAGGTAGAGCCATGTGCTCGTAACAGCCTGGGATGCTTCAACTAGGTTTTGTGATGGGTCACATGTAATGTGATCTTGGGAGATCCTACAGGTAGATATGTGTGCTCGTAATAGCCTAGGATGATGCAGCCAGGTTTTGTGATGCACGTAATAATTCCTGAGGATTCCACAGTATGGCCAGTGAGGATGAAGACTTGCAGGTGGTGGGCCTACATCTAGTATGAAAAAGGACTGGCTTTGTAGAACTTCCTATGACGAGTAGATTCAGAGATTGATTGAGATAGCAGCAGCAGTGACGATGATCCAGAGAAGATGACTTGTGCTAGAAGACTTATGCTAAGAAATACCTTCCTAGTTAAGAGGGAGTGTTGATGTATATGTAACTTCGGAATGTATTTCATATATGTATGTTGTATGTACTCCTATAGAGATGGTATTATTCCTCTATATGGAAGTGTCATCATTTATATTGTAAATGTCGTAACTTATACTTGATGGGTTATTAGACCACCTTGTTGGGGTCGGCCCTGTATAAGTCATGTGGTTCAAAGGGTTATTAGACCACCCTATTGGGGGTCGGCCCAGTCAACATTATGTTATGTGGTTAAGTTCGAGCCTACATGATTTATGTAAAAGGAAAGTCAAGTCAAGTATAAATAGAGTGCGGGAGGCACTCTATTTGTTCACTCACTTCTAACTCATGCACTTAAGGAGGAGTGGCGCACTTATGGAGGAGGAGAATCTGCTGCTAGGTTATGTCTATCTCTTATGGTTGGGTTGTATCATTCCTCTATCTATCTCTGAGGAAGTTATTGGGGTTTTTCACCTTTATGGTTTTCCCCAAGTAAATATTTGTGTCTCTTGTGTGCTTGCATTATTGTCTCCATGATTGATATGCTGTAGATATGCTGTACATTTTGTTCTCTCAGTTAAGATCCTAGATCAGATTGAAGTAAATTCTGAAAATTTAACAACTCCATCTAGTGCGTGACGTATATCCATTCGAGAAGTGGGCGGTTGATTTTATTTTCCCCATAAACTCCCCTGCGAAGCACTCAAAATCTCGCTACATCATTACAACAACAAATTGCTTGCCAAAATGGGTTGAAGCAACACTAGTACGAGATTTTTCCACAAAGAAAACATCTCAGTTCATATATAAAAACATCATTACTCACTTTGGGTTCCCTAGAATCCTTTTAAGCGATCAAGGTATGCACTTCATAAACAACACCATTGCATCCTTGACAAAGGAATTTCTAATACAACATCTTAAAAGAAGTCCATATCACCCATAAGAAAATGGAATGGGTGAATCCTTCAATAAAAATTTGGAGACAATATAAAATAAGGTATGTTGCACAAATAGGGATGATTGGGATGAAAGATTTCTTGCAATATTATGGGTCATATGAGACCACTACAAAGAAACTACACAAGCATACCTTGTTCTAGCTGGTGTATGGAAGAGAAGCAGTTGCTCCTGTTGAATTTGTCATTCCTATCCTGTACATTGCACATGCAACTCACATGATTGAAGAAGATTCATATGCAGAAAGGCTAGTCGTATTAATGAAACTAGAAGAATCTTCCTTTTTAGCTAACTATCACACAACAATGGAGAAATAACGACATAATACTAGCATGACCTCCACACCAAGAGGAAACACTTTACAAAAGGTGACAAAGTTCTACTATATGACATCTATTTTTTGAAGCATCCAAGCAATCTTCAGATGCATTGGTTGGGACCATTTATTCTTGCGGTAGTTCAATATTATGGTCATGTCAAGCTTGCACAACTCAATGGTGTTATCAAACAAGTATGGGTGAATGAAGCACATTTGAAGCCCTATATCTCTGCTCAGTAATCCAACAAGATAACACTCCTATCATAAGGAGTGAGTTAGAGTAGGATTTAGTGTTGCAATTTTGGTTTTGATTTGTTGCATCAGTTTAGTCGATTTGCATTTTGCATTTCTACAGCATTCACACATTGATAATGCATGTGCGCCCCTCTATCTACACAAATTAAAGAATGAACATGACCCTTTCCTATATTCATTTTACCTACCCACGATGTATTTTCTCCCTATTTTCTCCAACTTGCGCTTATGTTTTTTTGTTGATTTAGCCTAGACTTAACAAGGACAAGTAAGAGGAGGTTGACATCACTAGCACTTGACATTTATGATAAACGAGCTCTAATTTACATGTAGGTTTTATTCCATTCCAAATATCATTTATATATTTGTAAGATTATACAAATTTATCTAATTTTTAAAATTAGTTTGTTATTGTTTTTAAATGCAATTATTATTTCGCTGGGATGGACCCAAACCTCGGTCTGAACCCAAACCCTAACCATCCCCACATGAACCATACACATAAATTAATCAATGTTTACATGCAATTACATTCAACATAATTGATGAGCTTAAGAATACAAGAGATCCATATCCTCCTTCTTTGGCCACTATGCTCAACACCATTATTTCTTTCATCGATCATGCCCATGGTTAATTATCCAAAATATCTAAATATTATTCAAATTTGCGAGCATGGCGACATAAATAAAAAAACACAAAGAAGTCACAAGATGAAGAAGATATTTTAACCTTGGAAACTCTTTATTGGGAAATCCAATGCCTAATTGATATATACTATCACCTTGGCCAGTTCGGCTAAGCCCGTTGGAACATTTAAAAACGCATTCCATACTTAGGATATATTTTATTAGTCATCTAGATTAATTTTTCTAGGTGTAGACTATGTAGTTGGCTTAGTTTTGTCTTTAATGCCTCCCTATGCAATCCTAATTCACAATAAATAATTTGGATAGATTCTGGATAATATTTCCTTGGATTCTATCTAATTTTTTTCCATTCCTGAATTAGAGAGACACTTTTCTGATTTAAACAACTTTATCCTGTTTTTTTCTACTTTCTAGTGGATAAGGTAAAGCTAGTTGACTTAGAAATTATCTCCACTTGGCCAATTTGACCTCCACCTCTTTCTTCTCTCCAAAAGTCATCATCACATTCCATTTTCATCACTCATTAGCTTCCATATAATATTTAGCTAATTCATGAGCCTTTACACTGATTTGGAAAGTGCTTTTGACACCTAAAGGGTTTTTCTAGCTTTTCGTAAGCCTTACTTTTGTGAGCTTTTCAACTTTCCTTTAAGGAATTATATTTTATATCTTGATATATATTATATATTGTATTCATATTGATGAATAATGCATGATATGATATTTCCATCAATTGAGTTCCTTCTCTTATGTTATGTTTCAATATTTCTTCTTATTCTTGCATATCTTTGAATAATTCTTGTGAGGACTTCTTTGCTTCAAGATTATTGGCTATTAGAATTCTTTCATGGTATTGAACCTATATAGAATTCTCACGTGGTATCAGATCCATATAATTCTCACATAGTGCCAGAGCTCGGGGAGCTCATAGCTTAGATTCAAATGAGTCTTCCAGTATAAGTTTCAAAGTTGTTTTGTAGGTACAACTTCATGGATTCAAATTTAATTCCTCTTCTTACACCATTCAATTATGATGAGTGGAAGCCAAATATGAGTGCATATCTTAAGAGACATTGTCTCTTTGATGTGTCTATTGGAGATTTTGTACAGATTGAATCCTTAGAAGAGAAAAATGGTTGGCTGAATGATTGTGATAGAGCACTTGGATCCATGTGTCTAGATTTTTCTCCATGCATGCACTACCTTATTGATTATGTTGAATACCCAAAGGATCGTTGGACCAATTTGGATAGAGTATTTGGAAAGCATGATGAGGTTCATATCAACAATATGGAGAGTAAATTTGACCCCTTCTCATGTGTTCTTACTCCTGAAGTCTTGGCCTCAACAATCTCTAAAGAAGTTGTCTTTGAAGAAAAAGAAATTGCAGAAATTTCTTCACAGTTAGTTCATGTTGATGATGATCTCCTTGATTCGAATGCTTCTTTCCATGAAGCGGTAATTGAAGAGACTTCTTTTGTGGGTATAGAAGTTGAGAAATCATATCTCTCTCCTTCATATGTGGCTACTAATAATGAAGAAGGTTCAACTAATGGAGCTACCATTATTGAAGAGGATTCCATCCATTCAAAGTTCTCATATTATTCTTCACATTTTGATCTTGAGGATGACAAGCTAGTTTTGAATGATTATGTGCATACTTCACAAGCTAATGGTGTGCAATATGCTGATATATTGGATGCTTTGAAGGCTGGTTCATATTTCAAGAGTGCTCCATTTGCACTCACTTATTGTGATCTCATGCTTTCTACCTATTCCAACATGATGACTAGTGCCTCTCCTCACAGCTTCATTGAAGATGGAGACATTGCCATCACATTGGCATATTTCTTGGAGCTGATTCAAATTCCTCTGATTTGAAGTTCAAGTTTCAGGAGAAATCATATCTGATTGGATCTGATCCTACCTCAGTTGCTTGTAATTTCAAGTTCCAAAATGGTCTGCATATTAATGGATTTGTTCTATTTAATAGCAATTTTAAAGAGATTCCATATTTTCTTACATCCACTAAAAGAGAATTCAAGCACATGTTTTTGGAGCATGATCCACTTCTTACCAATAAGAATATTCCTCCATACATATGATTAAGTCCACACCTACTTGAGTTTGGAGTAGCAACAATTTTTGTGTGCACATGTCCATTTTTTGAGAAGGGGGGTTTCCCATGACGTTTTCCCTGTTTCCTCAGTTTACCTGGGAATAATATTTTTTATATTGGGGTGAGCATAAGCCTTGTTTCTTAGGCCATAAACATAATTTAATCACTCTAAGTTAGGCTTAAGGGGGGGTATTGGAACATTTAAAAACCCATTCCATACTTAGGATATATTTTATTAGATATCTAGATTAATTTTCCTAGGTGTAGACTATGTAGTTGGCCTAGTTTTGTCTTATATGCCTCCATATGCCATCCTAAGTCACAAAAATGAATTTGGATAGATTATGGATAATATTTCCATGGATTCTATTTGATTTTATTCCATTCCTGAATTAGAAAGACACTTTTCTGATTTAAACAACTTTATCCTATTTTTTTCTACTTTCTAGTGGATAAGGTAAAGCTAGTTGACTTATAAAATATCTCCACTTGGCCAATTCAACCTCCACATATTTATTCTCTCCAAAATTCATCATCACATTACATTTCCATCACTCATTATCTTCCATACCATATTTATCTAATTCATGAGCCTTTAAACTGACTTAGAAAGTGCTTTTGACACCTAAGGGTTTTTTCTAGCTTTTAGTAAGCCTTACTTTTGTGAGCTTTTCAACTTGCCTTTAAGGCATTCTATTATCTCTCTTGAGATGTATTATATATTGTATTCATATTGATGAATAATACATGATATTATATTTCCATCAATTGAGTTCCTCCTCTTATGTTCTGTTTCAATATTTCTTCTTCTTCTTGCATATCTTTGAATAATTCTTGTGAGGACTTATTTGCTTCAAGATTCTTGGCGATTAGAATTATTTCATGGTATTGAAACTATATAGAATTCTCACATAGCCAACCACATGAGGTATTTTACAGTGTATTTCTTCAAGCCTTTAAATAGGCTTCAACACATATTAATACCATGGGTTACCCAACATCATGGGCCCATAAACTACCAACGTTAAACCCATTAGTGACCAAATGTATGCTAATCTAATTACTATTTTACCAAGTGTAATACCCCTAGTTTTGACTTGGAATATATTTATCCAAAATTATGTAAATGATGTAAATATGCTAGTTTGAATTTCTAGTGCAGAGCTCAAGGCCAAGGCCGGACTAATGAATGGCTAGGCATGTATGATGTATATATTTTATTTGGACTGTTTGGTTGGATTTTATGCTGATTTAGAATATATGTAAATATTATGTGCATAAATAATAAAAGGGTCTAAGAAAGGTTGTGTAAAGAGCTCCAAAGGGACTATGATTCCACCAAAGGGGAAGAGGAAAGGGGGTTTATGGGAGACTAAATCCTTGCTTCCAAGTGTCAACCTTAGAACTCACCCCAAAATTCTGTCATGTGCCTTGAATAAGCCAATTATCTCCTTTTTTACTATTCTCCAATCATTAAATGCATGTTTGAGGTTGGTGGGAAAAGTCACCTCATGTAGTTATTGAAGGATGGGGATGAATTCACTTTTGTGACAATTCTGTCATGACAAAAGTTAGTCTGTAGCTAGTAGGATTCCTTTCTTCTACCATCAAAAGTTATGAGTTGTCATTTCACAATTTTCTCATATCCCTTGGAGTCAACCCTCATTCTCTCATTCTTGCATGCATATCTACACTAGGAAGAGATCTCCATTACTATCCATGAACTTACCAAACTGTTTTAAACCCATAAATTCGAATTTGGAGACCATGCTGCAGATTTGGAAGGGAAAGTTGATGCTTGTAGGTGAGCAAAGAGGTTGGGCAAGCTAGGAACACTTACCCATCGATTTTCGTTGCTTGTAGGTGCTTGAGAAGACATGAATTGAAGCTACAGGTGGTTCTATAGCAGCACATATCCAATTGGACTTATTCTATTCACACACTAGAAGCACCAGGAAAGATGGATTTCCCAAGATAACCGTGGATTGGTGAAGGGGATTCCTAAGGTAAGAAGGGTGTTGTGTGGGACAGGTATTGTGGAAGCCAAGGTTGTTGTGGCTTAGTGAGATCACTATAGAGCTATGTATGAGAATTTGGCTCATCATAGAGAGAGGAATGGGTTTTGGGATGAGAGATGAGAGATAGAAGCATGTAGGTGTTTCTTTCTCCCTGGTGGCCTCATAGCCCAGCTTGGGGGTTGCCTCTCAGCAGAAAGAGTATACGCTAGATAGAGTGTCTATGGTTGGGTGGAAAATCGCTCTTACACAACCAGTTGCTTGGATCTACGTTGGATAAAGATGAGTATTATCATGCATTTGAATATGAAACGTTTTTATTTGATGCATGTAATGTTTAAGCTTGTATTTGCATGCTAGATGCATGTGGATAGATTTTAATTCCATTGTGTATGTTTTTTTACATTTATGCACACACTTTATATGTTGAAATTCATATTATGGCTTTGGGGTGGAATTAGAGAGCTCCAATTCAGGTAATGTCCCCTCCCAATGGTCAAATTGGGTGAGGGGGAGACTACACCAAGTCAATATTAATCCAACATCCCCCTTTGAACTTGACTTGGGGTAAACATTTACCCCCCCAAATTTTTTAACTAGGTTCCATAAATACAACATGTCCCTTTTAATAATCACCTAGGTCTACATCTAGACTTTACACTGGTGATCCATTAAACCAAAGGTGTTGGTTGTGGAGCCTGATCTCCAAATTCAGAGATATTATTATTCAGTCATGTTTGTACCCCAATTTTATATGATATGTAGGTGGACTGTACACTCACCCCAGCGGGGGGGTGTGGGGGGGCATTTCCCCCCATGGGGTTCCATGGGGGACCATCCCCCCTAGCTGGGGGGTCTGGGGGCCAGCGGTCCCCCGGCGGGGGTTCGGGGGAAACGCCCCCAAGGAAAACTTTTGGGGTTGTTTTCGCCAACATCGGGCCCATGGTTTTGGGTATCCCGTGGTATTTTCCCATTGTATTTCCCTTATAAAAGAAAGACATTGTAATACGTCTAGGGTTGATGTATTAGGTTTTATGCATTGTAAATATCTCTAGGATCATAAGAGAGACTGTGAGACAGTGAAGAGGAAGTGCGGCGGTTGTGCTGCAGGTTGTATCCCTTCACTTTGTTGGACGATATAATAATAAGGACTGGAAACTTTAGTGTGGACGTAGCCCATCTTGGGGTGAACCACGATATATCTGTGTCTCTCTTGTAATGTGTGTGTGATTATATTTGCATTTTTGTTTATTGTTATTGCTCTGCGATCCTGTTTTTCTAACAAAGGGTACACATGCCTAAATAGGTCTTACAACCATATGCCCATTTACATATGTGATTAAATCCAACTCCATAAAAATGCTTACAATTGCATTCCCAAGCATGCGATGCTTAAGGTATTCACTTGCTTCATTATCCTCATCCCTCATGTTCCAAATATAGTGAACCAAATCTAAGTTAGTTATTGAAACTTGGGGATTGAAAGTCAAACCTTACATGGCTCTTTGAATGCACGAATTACTTTTTAAATCATGTTCCTTATTCTGTTATCAATTCCAATGTCATGTTTGTTTTTTCACGTCTTGAGCCCGTGATTTCATAATATGTCGACGAGATGTAATTAGACTTGCCTTCCCAAATTATATTCTATATGCTATTGTCCTTTTGAGTATCATGGAACTTTGAATTTCCTAGTTTGTATCATCATTTTTTGATATGGTGTGATCGGATCTATGTACGAATTTGGATTTGAATTGCGTTAGGATTCAAATCCATAATTTTTCCATTCTCACTATCTCTAAATCCGGTAACAAATCCCTTGCGCTATCATTACTAGACGTTATATTGTCGTTATTATTGGATGCACCACAATATCTTCTTGTACCATGGTTAGAAGGGAACCAAATGGACTTGAATACTTCAAAGATCACCCTGAATGCAAGTAGTTGTTTCAAAAGGTAGGATGGATAATGTTTTTTGAAATATTACAGAGGTAGAACGATAGAGTTACTAAAGCTTTCACATAAAATTTTGATGGAAAAAAGGCTTGAGTAGGGGACTTGAGTTACTAGTATCTAAAGAATCCATGGCAACAGTAACAAGATTAAAACAAAAGGGAGAACATTGGCTCAAAGGAAGGAGGATAAGTGTCCAAAATTGGAATGAGTACCTGTTTCCAGATCACTAAGACCCCGATTGGAGTAAGGGTATTCCTCATATCTGGATAAAGGAGGAATGCCACATTGTTTTAATGGCAGTGCTAAAATTCATAATCTATGAAGGGAGATATGCAATGGCTTTCCTTCATCATATGAGATTCTTACTGCATTTTTAGAAAAAATATAATATCAATCTTCCTTTATTCCTACTAATGTTTTTGATTAATATGTCTAAGCTCATCCAAACTCTATCAATAAAGAACACCAGATATTTCACCATGGGATAATTAAAT
Source organism: Larix kaempferi (assembly GCA_027924585.1). Classification (NCBI taxonomy): domain Eukaryota; kingdom Viridiplantae; phylum Streptophyta; class Pinopsida; order Pinales; family Pinaceae; genus Larix; species Larix kaempferi. The sequence continues at coordinate 4,782,167 of BSBM01000291.1, forward strand.
TTATTGTCCTTGATGGATTGAAGAATTATGATCAAGATTGGAGTCATTTCTTCCTTCAAATGGATTTCAAGATGACTCTACCATAATTGGAAATTCTGAGCCATTAGGAGTAGAGAGATCTCCCTTAAGTATTAAACCTCCACTAGCCAAAAATGGAAGGGGAATCTAAGTAGAAAAAAGACCAGTATAAAATATAGTGACTATCACCATGCCAAGGAAGAAACAAAAAGGAAGGGTCATGATTAAAGAACATGAATCAATAGATAAGGATCTAATTGATACTCCATGGAGGAAGAGATGAAAGAGGAAAAAAGAAAAGGATAGCCCAACATTGATGCACAAAAACAAGGGAAATTATCACTAGGAGCAGGGCAAGGAAATCACTACAATTACCAAAACCAGAGAAGGAACCAAAGTAGGAACTAGAGTAGGAACTAGAGAAGTAACTAGATCAATAAGAAGATGAGATCACCATTATTAAGAGTATCTAGAGAATACCTCGTACTAGATTCTCTGAAAATAGTAGACCTTGATCTCCTCCTTCAATACCTATTGAAGGTGACTTATAGGTAACTGAGATTTCAAAGGTGCATGTTAGTCTGATTCCAAAATTTTATTTTCTAGGAAATCTGGTATCTATCTTGCATTTGTTGATTTAGAGCAAGAGTATTTTGAAGTTGTCAATCCAACAATCCATCTAGAATAGGGTACCCCCATGAATACTGAAAATTGGGATAAATTAAAGAAGAAGAAAAAGAAAATCCAAAGGATAAGGGAATAGATTCAAGAGATTGAAATGTTGGACCAACACCTTAAAACAGAGAATGAGACTTTAAAGTATTATAGTCTAGATCCATGCCAAGAATGAATGTCTTTAGTTCAAATGTAAACTATGTTTAGAAAAGAAAGGAAACAGTATAGACAAGTGATTTTACTCAAGAAGTCTAATAGAAGGTTGAAATATAGGCTTGTTCAATACCAACAACATCCAAATCAGAAGGATTGTGAAATGCATACTTCAAACATCAACATTCTTATTCAAGTAGCTAAACATTTATGAGATTATGACGGCGACACAAATCTGTAAAATTTTGAAAATACATCTTTTTGTAGAAGTGTGTCTGCATGAGGACATGTAAATATCTAGGCATGGGGGAGATGTTGAGCTTGGGTTTTTACACCTTTTTGCAATGGCATACCTCTTTCTTTTCCTCATTATACCACCTCATTTGTATATTTTTAAGGCCTTATCAGTATATTCCTCTATTTATACATTTTTCTTGATGAAGTGAAATTGTTTAAGCACGATTATGGTGAGCTAGGGTTTCTGTAGATGCACACGATAGGATTTATCTAACTCTCCCTCGGCTCTCTCTGTTGGTGCGAAAGTCCCTTGACTACTGACCTTGGCTTCTACAATGGAATCCTCCCAGGGAGGGGGTGAAGGCCCTTCCCATCAGTCTATTCACCCGAATCATAATTCTCCCATCTCTCCCAATGACGCAACCATACATATTGGATCCTCTTATGTACCTCTAGGCAATAACAGCGCCTCTTTGCAAGATCTAAAAAATACGTAAAACACCTCATCTATGAAGGATACTACGACCCGCATATCCAAAACTGCAGAACGACCGACCCTCTGTCTCCCAGCGGAACTCATAAATGCCAGAGCATAGCAAATGAAGGATCACGCCCTCATAGGGAAGTTCATGGGAATCTGGCCCATAGAACAAACCCTATGAGGTTGGATCATGGATAAACATAATCCCAAAGCGCACTTTTACCTTCAGTTAGGGTCCAAAGGTTTCTTCACTGTTATCTTCCAAAGTTTGGATGACAAATCTAGATTAGAAGAAGGAGGGCCTTAATTCTTCAACTCAACCGGTCTCTATCTAAAAAACTGGGCAGAAAGATTCATTCCTAAGAAGGAAGACTTCACGTGGGAACTAGTTTGGATCCGCATGTATTCACTCCCGTAGGAATACTGGGATGAAGATACCCTTTGAGATATTGGAAACTCCCTGCGAAGCTTCGTCAAAGTTGTTGAACAAACAAGAAATAACAGGTATACCTCCTATGCTAGAATTTGTGTCTATATGCACATAGCCAAATCTTTTCCCAACTCCATTAGTCTCAATCATGATGACTTTGAATGGATCCAACCCCTGGACTACAAGCACATTCCCTTTCGTTGTAGAAAGTGCCATGAATAAGACCATCTATACAGAGACTTCCCTCTTTGCCAATCCGTCTAAGAAACGACAAGAGATGAGGAAGGTTTCTAGAAAATAAGTAGAAGAAGATGGCATAATCGCAGACCGCAATAGGAAGAAAAAAAACGGACATACCCAACACCAAAAATAGTTTTGATGTTCTCTATGAGCAACTGAAAAATTAGTTGATGAACCAGGAAAAGAGAACATGGATCCACCAAATCCCAATGATTACAACATTGAGAATGCTGCACCCATCTTGACTAAAACCCATCCAAGGACCACTTCTCAACCTCAGGAGAGTGTACAGAACACTAGAAGAGTAGAGTTGGCTACTGCACTTGGAACCGGTGAGTACATAAACCTTGAGATCCTCATGGATGAATCAATGACTGACTTGGAATTCAGGGATCTAGATAGTCTGGGTCTAGAAGATGCATGCTCTACAAAAGCCTTCAACTCTATCCCACCCAAGTGAATACAAATTCTATCGAAGGTCTTAAAAAAGGTCAAGAACAACAAACTGGGCATCCTGAATCTTCCCCAAAAATATAAGCAGAAGCTCCAAAGCGACAATAAGAAATGAGGTAGAAAAACAGACCTTCAAAGAATCAACTAGCTTGGCACAAGGTTGATTGAATCAGGGCAATATGCCTAGCTTACGAAATTTTTTCCTACTTTTAATTACGGTTCTCAATGCAACTAATCTCATGGAATGTAAGAGGGCTCAATGGGGCTTCTAAACATCGTATGCTGAAAATAAAAATTATGCAAGACAAGCCCACTATAATCTTCATTCAGGAAACCAAATGCTCAGGATCTACCCTCCAAAATCTGTTTTCTAAAATTTGAAGAGGTTTCCAATCAATGGCAATAGACGCTACTGGAGCCTCTGGCGTTATAGCAATATCTTGGAACCCTTCTGTGATCACGATTAATGATTTGGATTCTATTGTGCACTCTCTCTCTGCCTCCTTTCACCTGGAAGGAACGAAAATCATTGGTCATCTCATGAATGTTTATGGACCTAAAATCCCTGCTCTGAGACTTTAACTTCTTGATCATATCAAATGGTTCTCTCAACAAAAATTGGAGAAAATGGTGATCATAGGTGGTGGCTTCAATATGATAACTTCCCTCCAAGATAAAACAGGTGGGCGTCGTGCCCTCTCAAATTAGGATATCAGCTCCAAAGCTTGTATTGAGGAATGCAACCTCATTGATGTTCTTCCTTCTTAGGGCTTCATGACCTGGAACAACAAAAGAGGAGGAAATAATAATATCGCCTCTTGACTGGACCGCTTCCTCATCTCTCATGAAATCATCGAAGCTCCTGGAACACTTACTACCACCGTCCTTCCCTCTGTAGGCTCTGATCACTGGCCCATTTCTCTTATTTGGCAAAACTCAGGTAATCTCAAATTTCGCCCCTTCAGATTTGAAATTTTTTTGCTGAACCATCCTACCTTTTTGGACATGGTTAGCTCCTGGTGGGAAAACACCAGAGTTGAAGGACGCTCTAAAATGGCAATCATTCGCCAAAACTTAATCTTTTGAGAGCCAAGCTTAAGCTTTGGAACTAGACCACCTTTGGAAATATTTTCAAAGCCAAAAGCTCTCTGGAGAGAGAGATGGAACAAACCCAGAAAGATATTATGGAGGAAGGATATACTAAACCCCTCAAAGACAAAGAGCAAGACCTTCAAAATAAACTTGAGGAACAATGAAAAGAGGAAGAAATATTATGGAAACAAAAGTCTCGCATTAACTGGCTGAAGGAAGGTGAAAAAAACACTGCTTTCGTCCATCGCTCTACAATGCAACACAGAATGTCCAATCTCATTTCTTCCATCGAGGATGATTAGGGAAACCTTCTAAGGACCCAGGATGACATTGAACAGGAGCTCACCAATCATTTCCACAACCTCCTTTCAAAAAACACCCCCAACTTTGCTGAGGCCATCAACCAGGTCACACGCCATATTCCAAAAACCCTGAGGGAAGAGCATAACGCCTCTCTTATGAAAATTTTCACCCTGCAGGAAGTGGAACTCGTGGTTAGTTAGATGGAAAAGGGAAAATCCCCAGGACCTGACGGCTTCACGATCAACTTCTTCAAAATTTGCTGGAGCTGTTTAAAATAGGGCATTATAGACCTTGTCGAATAATCCAAACAAAAACATTGGGTTTTCCCATCCTTAAATGCTACTTTCCTCATGTTGATACCCAAGGAAGTGGGAACAACCTGCCCTGGTAAGTTTTGGCCTATCTCCCTCTGCAATGTTGTTTATAAAATCATCACTAAAGTGGTAGCTAATAGGCTAAAATACCTGCTTCCAATCCTCATCTCGTTGGAGCAAACTGGCTATGTAGAAGGCAGACAAATCTTGGATGGAATCATTCTGGCTCATGAGGTGATTCACTTCCTGAAGATTACTAAAACCCCTGGAATGCTTTTCAAATTGGATCTCTCAAAATATTTCGACAAGCTCAGCTGGGAGTTCATAGAGAAAATGTTACAAGCCTATGGTTTCTGCAATGAGTGGATACAATGGATTCTTGCCCTTACCTCTTCCTATTTTTTCTCCATCTTGGTTAATGGCTTTCCTTCATCCACCTTCTATCCTTCTAGAGGCATCTTCTAAGGCGATCCTCTCTCTCCGTTCCTTTTTATTCTAATGATGGAAGGCCTTAGTCGCATGCTCAAAAACCTGGTTTCCACAGATTCTCTCAAAGGCCTCTCCCCTCATGGATGCCTTCCTATCACTCACCAACAATTTGTTGATGACAATCTTCTCTTTGGACACCCCTCAGTGCAGGAATCCCACACCTTGAAAAAAACCCTTAACACCTTCTCTTATGCCTCTGGTACCACTATCAACCTTGATAAGTCCCAACTCTGTTTCTTCAACACCAATTCCATTACTCAAAGAAACCTCTCATGCATTCTTGGCTTCCAAGTCTCCCACCTCCCATCTAAGTACCTTGGTGCCCTGCTCTTTAAAACTGCTATCAAACACTCCTCCTGGAGAGAGCTCCTTGACAAGCTGGAATCTAGAATCTCCTCCTGGACTTTCAGAGCCCTTAACCTGCCTAGTCGTCTTATTCTACTCAAATTTGTTCTCCAATCTATGCTCCTCTACCCTTTTTCAGTACTAGCTGCCCCCAAGTGGGTCCTCAAATCTATGAAAAAGATTCAATGCTCCTTTCTATGGGGTGGGAATCATGACAACCATAAATGGGCCCTAGTCAATTGGAATACTGTTTGCATACCAAAAAGTTATGGTGCACTTGGCCTCAGAGATCCAGAGTCTAGTAATCAGGTTCTCTCTGCAAAAATTTGGTGGAATTGGATCACTGCTGAAAATGCCACCTGGATTCAACTTTGAAATAGAAAATACGCCCACAACTGGACCCCTCTGCAACAAATTCGTTACAACTTGGACCCTCCAGGCTCCCTTATTTGGCAGGCTGCCAACTGTTAGCACGCTCTGGTCCAACAACATAGCTTATGGGAAGTAAGGGTAGGAGACCAGGCTCTTTTTTGGCATGATTCCTGGAAAAAAAATCCAAGTCTCTCCTCAATCACTGCACACCTGGACCTTTTTCAGCATCTTCAGGAAAGAGGCAAAGGAAAAATCAATAATTATTGGCAAATAGAAGACCAACTTGGCAACAAATCTGGAAGGACCCACGAAACTAGGATCCTCCAATACCCCCAGACAACGCTGAGTTAATTTGGATGGAATTGCAAACCAGACATCAGAAGGTGAATCAGGACCATGACATTTTAAGATGAGGTTACTCAACTAAAGGCACCTTCATTGTGAAAGAAGCTTATTCTGTCAAAACTCAGGAAAATGATGACCCTCGGGATCCAATTTGGAAAAATATCTAGAGTTTAAACTTATGACCAAAAATCACAACCTTCCTTTGGTTGTTGGCTCATCGTGAGATCCTCGCCTAGGATAATCTCCTCAAAAGAGGCTTCTATGGACCCTCTTGGTGCATCATGTTTGGCTCTCATGCTGAGGGCATTGATCACCTTTTGGACTCCTGTGACATAGCTGCAAAATTCTGGAACCAAATTGCTGAAAAATTCCAACGTACCAACAGAATGCTTAGGGACATTGTTAATACCATCTCCATTTGGGATCAGAATCCATTCCAAATAAACCTGCTCAATCGCATTTGGGATCTCATTCCAGGTTTCGTCACTTGAAACATATGGATGGAAAGACACAAGAGGATATTTGAAGGAAAGCTTATAAGCTTCTCTGAAATCTGGCACTCCTTCAAGTCCAACCTTCAGGAGACTCTCACCATCTCGATCTGGAGTTCAGTAGATCTCCCCACTACTCCCCAAGAAAAAGAAGTCCTCTACATATGGGAACTCTCCATCCCTCCTCTCCTTCATTCTTGTCATGCGCCCTTGGCCAACACTGCTAGTCTTGATTTCTGGAGCAAACCTCCACCAAATTTCTTCCAACTGAATTTCGATGGAGCATCGAAAGGAAACCCAGGGGTGACGGGCTTTGGGGGAGTCTTCAGAGACTCTTTAGGAAGAATCCTCTATATATTTCATGGATCTCTCAGCCACGACACCAACAATGCCGCCGAACTCTCAGGGATGCTGGAAGGACTAAAAATTGCTGAAACTAATAGATTCACTCCTTTGATCATTGAAGGAGATTCCCAAATTGTAATATCTTTAGCAATGAAGCTCTATTATGGAACAACAGTCAAGAAAGTCTCCCCTAGATGGAATTTAGAATAGCACCTCTCTGAACTCATGGAGATGCTCAAAAGAATTAGAACCATTTCCTTCCAACATGTCAAACACAAATCCAACTCTGTTGCAGACATATTAGCCAACAAAGGAGTTGAGAATACTTCACTTCTTACGATTGATACTCCTGATACCATGGATCACACGGACCTGCATCATCAGGGTTGGAATATTTCCAAGAAATACCTTTCCTCCTCGGATCCAGCTGTCAACGTTACCTTGACCTTGGTTTTTGCACACACAAAACCATCTTCACGTGGTACTAGCCCTAGCCAGCATGCTCCTGGCCGTGTGATGGTAAGTACCGCCCACATGTCTGCTTGCTCCACTGGACAACACTCCCCCAGGGTGACGACGTTCATTTAAGGTAGGATGACGAGCCCCTAGATCCCAACCTCATTCATTCGATTTCATGACGATGATAATTCTTTGGTAGTGTGAGGCACCATTAATTCTACCATCTTTTTCAAGGATGACAACCTGTGTTAGGAACCCGTGTCAACCCTTCTCTTTACTTTGTTAGTATATTGTTGTTGGACGCATATGCTTTGTAAGTCGTCCCATAGTATTTGTTGATCCATACTTTGTATTAGCCCATGGTATTGACCCATAGTATTGGATGCATATGCTTTGTAGGTCGTCCCGTAGTATTATATGCCCCATGGTATTGACCCATAGTCTTGGGCATAGACTTAGTATATAAGTGTGTGTTGAGGCGAATGAAGGTACCATGAAGTTATTTGTATTGAGCTTGCTGAAAGGAGGTTTCCCCCCCGAAGTGGCCTGTGATCAATAAAAGTGATTCTAATTTTTGTTATTTCTGTTATCTCATGTATTTTCGTTAATTAATTGTTGCAGGTTCTTCACATCTAGTATCAGAGAACTTTCTTGGGCTCGCTTGGTGAAATTTCTGCCATTTTTTTTTCGCATCTGTTGTAGCTTTGGATCTGGGAATAATCCCTATCCGCTTAACTATGGGAATTACTTGGGCATAAGCCCTAAAACTCATTGTGAGGAGTACCACAGGAACCGCGAAGTAGCTGTTAAGTTTAAACCAAATAACCAAGCAAGATCACTGAAAGAAGCATAATCACAAGATAGACACACAATATATCCTGGGAAACCCTCATGGGGTAGAAAACCCAGTAAAGCTTTCCTCAATAAGATGAACAACCAAAATACAAGATGTGCTCCTCCTTCCTTTGTCTCCTTAGCTGATCTCCTCAACAAGTGCGCACTCTTTCACAAGTGAGTGAATGATCTAATGAGGAGTTCACTCCCCTATTTATACTTGACTCTCAACTGACTAAAAGACCTGTTGGGGCCGACCTCTCCTGGAGAAGTCTAATAACCCCTAAAATATAACTACAGGGCAGACCCACACATGGTGGATCTAATAACCCTAGTTAATACCAACCCCTGGAGGAATAAACATCTCCAGATACATAGTAGGGTTACCTCGGAGGAATGAAACATATCCGGAATAAATAATGTACAAATATAATATTCTTAGAAGTTACAATATTCAACACTCCCCCTTAACGAGAAGGATATTATAACAACATCTGTAGGAGCAAGGAGTCATTTACTACATCATCTATATATCATCGGAAGCTTTCTTCAATTCATCATCATCAGTAACTTGACTAGTTACTGGAACATCAACATCGTCATCAACATCGTCATACGATTATCAGCATCGTCATCACACGATCATCATCATCATCGTCACACGATCATCAACATCGTCATCACACGATCATCAGCATCGTCATCACACGATCATCAGCATCGTCATCACACGATCAGCAGCATCGTCATCATACGATCATCATCATCATCGTCACACGATCATCAACATCGTCATCACACGATCATCAGCATCGTCATCACACGATCATCAGCATCGTCATCACACGATCATCGTTATCGTCATCACACGATCATCAGCATCGTCATCACACGATCATCGGCATCGTCATCACACGATCATCAGCATCGTCATCACACGATCATCAGCATCGTCATCACACGATCATCAGCATCGTCATCATACGATCATCAGCATCGTCATCACACGATCATCAGCATCATCAAGGAATGATGTAAGCCAGTCATGTACCTTTTGAACCGAAGTCCAGGGACGATCCAGTCCTATCTTTATCGAAGACATACGTCTACGGCTCTTCTTTCGGACTTAAGTCCAGGAATGATCCAATCCCTTTATTATCGGAGACATACGTCTACGGCTCTTCTTTCGGACGGAATTCCAGGAATGATCCCAATCCCTTCATTATCGGAGACATACGTCTACGGCTCTTCTTTAGGATCGAAGACCAGGAATGATCCCAATCCCTTCATTATCGGAGACATACGTCTACGGTTCTTCTTTCGGACCGAAGTACAGGAATGATCCCAATCCCTTCATTATTGGAGACATACGTCTACGGCTCTTCTTTCGGACCGAAGTCCAGGAATGATCCCAATCCCTTCATTATCGGATACATACGTCTACGGCTCTTCTTTCGGACCAAAGTCCAGGAATGATCCCAATCCCTTCATTATCGGAGACATACGTCTACGGCTCTTCTTTCGGACCGAAGTCCAGGAATGATCCCAATCCCTTCATTATCGGAGACATACATCTACGGCTCTTCTTTCGGACCGAAGTCCAGGAATGATCCCAATCCCTTCATTATCGGAGACATACGTCTACGGTTCTTCTTTCGGACCGAAGTCCAGGAATGATCCCAATCCCTTCATTATCGAAGACCTCACGTCTACGGCTCTCTTTAGGACTGAAAGTCCAGGGATGATCCCAATCCCCTCAACTGTCCACTAAGGACTTCATTCTCGGAGACCTTACGTCTACGGCTCTCTTTAGGACTGAAAGTCCAGGGATGATCCCAATCCCCTCAACTGTCCACTAAGGACTTCATTCTCGGAGACCTTACGTCTACGGCTCTCTTTAGGACTGAAAGTCCAGGGATGATCCCAATCCCCTCAACTGTCCACTAAGGACTTTATTCTCGGAGACCTTACGTCTACGGCTCTTCTTTAGGACTGAAAGTCCAGGGATGATCCAATCCCCTCAACTGTCCGCTAAGGACTTCATTCTCGGAGACCTCACGTCTACGGCTCTCTTTAGGACTGAAAGTCCAGGGATGATCCAATCCCCTCAACTGTCCACTAAGGACTTCATTCTCGGAGACCTTACGTCTACGGCTCCTTTTAGGACCTGAAAGTCCAGGGATGATCCAATCCTCTCACATGTTCATCAAGAACATGTATCCTCATCATCATAACATGTATCACCTCAACATGCATCATCAATATCAAAACATGTAAAACCACAACATGTATCATCATCATCAAAACATGTATAACCACAACATGTATCATCAACATCAAAACATGTATAACCACAACATGTATCATCAACATCAAAACATATATGATATGTATCATAAACATCAAGACATGTATAACCACAACATGTATCATCATCATCAAAACATGTATAACATGTATCATCAACATCAAAACATATATGACATGTATCATCAACATCAAGACATGTATAACCACAACATGTATCATCATCATCAAAATATGTATAACATGTATCATCAACATCAAAACATATATACATCTAATCATAAGGATAAAGAATATAAGAGTCCTATATCTAAATAATGCAAAGAAAAATAAGTAACCTCATCATTGATGAGATAGGCTTGTCTGTCTCATACTATGCTACTCCCCCTTTCGAGGAGGGTTCTTCTGAACTACACCAAGCTTGTCTCGGAAGTGTTCAAACTTTACTCGAGACAGAGGCTTGGTTAGGATATCAGCAATTTGATCCTCAATGCTTATATACTCTAGTTTGATAGCTCCTTTCTGCACCATATCTCGAATATAAAAGTAACGGATCTCTATGTGTTTTGACTTATCATGAAACACAGGATTTTCAGTCATCTTGATGCAGCTTTGATTGTCACACATAATCATAGTGGGTTCCATTTCTAAGTCAATCACTCCAGACAAAAGTTTTCGAAGCCATACTGCTTCACAGCTAGCAGAGCAGGTAGCTATGTATTCAGCTTCAGCAGTACTGAGGGCCACACTTGATTGTTTCTTGCTGAACCATGAGATCATGGCAGATCCAAGACCATAACATCCACCTGAAGTACTTTTTCTGTCTGAGACACTACCTGCCCAATCAGAATCTGAGTAACCATGCAACTTGAGTTCATTGCCTCCAAGATAGTATAGGCCAAAGTCCATTGTACCTTTTAGGTACCTCATTATATGCTTTGCTGCTATAAGGTGAACCTTTCTAGGTTCTACTTGATACTGACTTAGAGTATTTACAGCAAAGCATATGTCAGGCCTAGTATTTGTCAAGTACATCAATGATCCAATGATTTGTCTATATAGGGTTATGTCCACTAGTTCTGATGAATCATTAACTAGTAGTTTCAGGTTGGAGTCCATGGGAGTGGCCATAGCTTTACACTCCAACATATAAAATCTTTTGAGAATCTCTACAGTGTACTTACCTTGATTTAGAAAGATCCCTTTTGGCTCTTGCCACACTTCTAGGCCTAAGAAGTAGTGCATTAATCCGAGATCTTTCATTTCGAATTCTGAAGAAAGCTTCTTCTTGCTTTCAATGATTTGATTCTCATTTCCTGTTAGAAATCAATCATCTACATATAATAGCAATATAACAGGTTCATCATCCATCACCTTGAGATAAAGATTTGGGTCAGCTTTACTTTTGGTAAAGCCCATGCTAGTTAAGAAATTGTCAATCCTTCCGTACCAAGCCCTTGGAGCTTGTTTCAACCCATATAATGCCTTCTTTAATTTGCATACATGAGTTCTTCCATCATTAACCTCAAACCCTTGAGGTTGCTCTATGTATACTTCTTCTTCAATTACTCCATTCAGAAAAGCTGTCTTAACATCCATTTGATGTAATTTCCACTTCAACATGGATGCAAGAGCCATAATAGTTCTAATTGAAGTATACCTGACAACTGGTGCAAAAGTTTCTTCGTAGTCAATTCCCTCCTTCTGAGAGAATCCTCTAGCTACAAATCTTGCTTTGTATTTTTCAATGCTTCCATCTGCGGCATGTTTTATTTTGAAAATCCATTTGGAAGAAACCACACTTTTATCTTTTGGCTTGGGAACTATATCCCAAACATCATTTTTCATTATTGACTGATATTCTTCTGTCATTGCTTCTACCCATTCTTTCTTCTGGGCTGCCTCTTCATAGCTAGTAGGTAGTTGATCCACAAGGTCACACATTAAGGCCATATAGTTGGATACTATCTTGGGTTTCTTTCTTTCTCTAGTGGAGCCTTCAGGAGCTCCATATCTTTCAGCTCCTTGGATAATATCTCTAGCCCATGCTGGTCTTCTTTTCCTGGATAGTTCTGCAACAGGTGGTTCTTGAGGTTCCAGCCTGTCATGATCCTCTGGTGTAGCTTCTTCAGGGATGTGAACAGTCTCTGAATCTTTGGGTGAAGAGTCTTCTTCATAGACTTCTTCAAGTTGACACTTTCTGGATTTCTTGAGAGCTGCTTCCTCATCAAAGGTTACATCTCTGCTTATTTCTATATGATGGAAACCTGGTATGTAGATTCTGAAGGCTTTGGAAGTTTCACAATAACCAACAAACATTCCCTTCTTACCTGAGGGATCCAACTTGGTTCTCTTTTCTTTTGGAATGTGGATATACACAGGACACCCAAATATTTTAAGATGACTTACCTCAGGCTTCTTACCTGTAAACACTTCTTCTGGAGTTTTGAAATCAAGAGCACTGTGAGATAATCTATTTTGCACATAAACTGCTGTCTTGGCTGCTTCAGCCCACAAGTACATGGGAAGGTCTTGGTCATGTATCATGGTCTTCACAGCTTCCATGATTGTTCTATTTTTCCTTTCAGCCACCCCATTCTGTTGGGGATTGTAGGGAGTAGTTAGTTCCCTTTTAATTCCAGCTTCTTTGCAAAAGTCCTCAAATTCCTTTGAGGTGAATTCTCCGCCATTATCTGTTCTGAGAGTTTTGATTTTCTTGTCTGATAGATTTTCTATTAGAGCCTTGAACTCTTTGAATTTTCCAAAGACTTCATTCTTCCCTTTTAGGAAGTATATCCAAGTTTTCCTTGAATAGTCATCTATGAATGAAAGATAGTATTCAAACCCACTTAAGGAGGTGGTGGGCATTGGACCACATACATCTGAGTGTATAAGCTCTAAAATGTTCTTAGTCTTTGTTTCACTCTTTGGAAAGGGGTTTTTGATATTTTTCCCTTTCTTACATCCTTTACATGAGCCATCATGATCAGCTTTTAAATCTGGTAGTCCTATGACTACTTTGCTTACATAGGGTAAGGCTTTAAAGTTGATGTGGGCTAATCTTCTATGCCATAGCTCACTGGGGCTAGAGATCTCATGTGCAAGGGCAGCTTCTGGATCACCCTTGAGTTTATAGAGACCTCCTTCTTCTTCACCAATAACAACTGCATCTTTAATTGTCTTCCCTTTGGACCACATGAGTACTTGTCCATCTATGAAGGCTACTCTGAAGCCTTTCTTATCTAGAGCTGAGATGGAGAGAAGGTTCTTCTTTAAACCTGGAACATATAAGATGTCTTTCATCTTCAAGGGTGTTCCAGAGTCTAGCTTATAGCTAGCTTCACCAATTCCTTTGATAGGATATTGGTAGTCATCTCCTAGAGATACTTTCTGTGAAGAAGACTTTTCTTCAAGATTTGAGAAGGTCTTCCTTTGACCTGTCATGTGCTTGGAAGCACCACTATCAATGAGCCATGTATCTTCTCCAGGAGATACAGATCCAGAGAGTGCATAGAATAGAACATATTCTTCTGGATCTTCTTTCTTTACCTTACATCTTTTCCTTTTGGGTTTTACCTCTACCTCTTCTTCTTCTTCATCTTCTTCCTATTCTTCTTCTTCACTTTCATTTTCTGCCATATGTGCATGATGTCTTTTGTGAAAGACTTTCTTCTTTTGAGAAGGACAATATTTGGAGATGTGTCCCAATTTATGACAACTGTAGCATTCTACCGTAGAATAATCTTTTTCTGAAATGGGTCCTCTTCTCTTGTTAGATCTAGAGAAGTGTTGAGATCCTTTGTTATCAACTCTCTTGAAATGACTCATTCTTCTTCTTTTGGTATGATTGGCTAGGGCTTGGTCATCTTCTTTGAGAAGGGCTTCTCTATTTGCAACCCTAGCTTCTTCTTGAACACAATCCTCCCATACTACATCAAACTTCATGCTCTCTTTCCTGGCACACATGGTTTGTATAAATGACTCCCATGATCTAGTGAGACCATTGAGGGCAGTCATCACAAGTTCATCCTCATCAAGGGTATCACCAATTGCATCTAGTTGTTCCTTGATTTGTGAAACCCTTGAAAATTAGTCTTGAATGGATTCTCCTTTGTGCATCTTGGTGCTCTTCAATTTAGACCTCATATTCATCTTCCTATTGATGTTCTTTCCTTCATACATTCTTCCTAGGGCATCATACATTTCCTTTGGGGTCTTCTTGGAAGACACTTGGGGAATCAAGTGGTCTTTGATGGAATCAGCTATGATTCTCTTTGCCCTAATCAGATCTTTCCTGTGCTTTTCTTTGGCTTCATCTTCTTCTGGTTCTGCAACTTCCTCCTTGATATAATGAGCAAGGTCATTCTCTTCAAGAATGAGACCAATTCTGTATTTCCATGCCCGGAAATTCTCTATGCCTTCTAGCTTGTCTTCAAGCTTAGTATTTGGAGCCATCTTCTCTTGGGGGAGTCCAAGAGACAGAGTAGACTTACTTGAAAGTTACCTTTTACTTTTCCGGAAACTGAAACAGAATTTTATCACACTTTTGGTAGAATTAGGGTTTGCAATTCCCGGAGTTCTACCCAACCAAAAAGTTCGATCTAGGGCTTAAAAGAAAGCTCTTGATAAGGGCTATCCAACCATGTAATCAGAAACCAAAAATTCCAACTTTTTTTCTGAAACCAAAAACTGACGTATCCCACTTTTGGTAGAATTAGGGTTTGCAATTCCCAGAGTTCTACCCAACCAAAAAGTTCGATCTAGGGCTTAAAAGAAAGGTATTGAGGAGGGCTTTCCAGCCATGCAACCAAAAATCAATAATACCAACTTTGGGCTGAAAACCCTAACTTCACCAAAAAGAGAGAGAGAGATAATCTTACCTTGTGAAAGATGTCCTATTCAGTCTAGCTCTGATACCATGTTAAGTTTAAACCAAATAACCAAGCAAGATCACTGAAAGAAGCATAATCACAAGATAGACACACAATATATCCTGGGAAACCCTCATGGGGTAGAAAACCCAGTAAAGCTTTCCTCAATAAGATGAACAACCAAAATACAAGATGTGCTCCTCCTTCCTTTGTCTCCTTAGCTGATCTCCTCAACAAGTGCGCACTCTTTCACAAGTGAGTGAATGATCTAATGAGGAGTTCACCTCCTCTATTTATACTTGACTCTCAACTGACTAAAAGACCTGTTGGGGCCGACCTCTCCTGGAGAAGTCTAATAACCCCTAAAATATAACTACAGGGCCGACCCACACATGGTGGGTCTAATAACCCTAGTTAATACCAACCCCTGGAGGAATAAACATCTCCAGATACATAGTAGGGTTACCTCGGAGGAATGAAACATCTCCGGAATAAATAATGTACAAATATAATATTCTTAGAAGTTACAATATTCAACAGTAGCTGGCCCATTGAGAGGACCTGCCAGTGAAAAGGGAAATGACCCCTATCTGATTGACTAGTTTCCACCCATGAGGTAAACCAAGAGATGTCATTTTTGGCAAAGCGGTTATCTGTTTTACCTAAGTCGTGGATAGAGGGGTACTGCCCCAATATGAAAACCGTCAGACAGTATTGGTGGCCGAGTGAAACCCCTGAACTGTTAAGATGCCGAACATACCTGGGGTCCATATCTATTTTAAGTTGAATTGTTGTCGATCACTTCTGCGTCGTTTAAAATCCCTTCTGATTCGTTTCAGATACAGCCATTTTAGATCCATTCTGAAATCCATTCCAGATCTAGCCATTTCAGATCTATTCTTAATGATGTTTCATATCCAACCGTTTTCGATCCATTTGGCATTGTTTCAGATCCATCTGTTGCCGATCACTTCCGCGTCATTGCAGATCCATCTATTTCTGATCCCTTCTACACCGTAGCAGAACCATATATCTCTTTTTTTCACTATGTTTCCCTTGAAACTTCCCTGACACCCCTATAATCCCATTCTACATCTTTCATTCCTGAGGACCCTATCCCAAATTCCACTTTCCAAAGCCAGAAATCCCACATTTATCTATTTTTAGGGTTTTCCATAACTTCTTTAATTTTCACCCAATCGCCTTCAAATTTTTCCACTGTGTTCATTCCCTATTTCTGCTTCTTTGTCCCTCTTTGACAAAATTTCTCATTCTTTCACCCCACTTCTAAAATCCTCATTTTCTGCTTCCCTATCCATTCGAAAGTGTCCAAAACCTAGTCAAACCCCAATTACCCATCAAAGTTTTTCCCAAATCCAAATTTCCCTTTACTAAATAAGGTTTTGTTTGTGTTTTTCTACCCATTCCCCCCCTCCCTCCAAAAAAAACTCTTGGTTATGGTTATCACCCACGCAGGAGCAAAAACCATGGAGGAAGCACTTGTAGCTATCCAAAACAAACTACAGGATCTGGATGAAACATTTCTCACCCTCCATATTGAGCATTCATCCTTGAACAACAAACAACAGTCTGAGTCTTCATCAGACAATGGGTTCTCTTCTTCCAGCAATTTCCATGGTCTGAAGCTTGATTTTCCTCGCTTCAATGGTACTGATCCGACCATATGGATCTATCGTGCAGAAAAGTATTTCAGTCTGCATAATACTTTTGATGTCAACAAAGTTCCACTTGTATCATTTCATTTGGAACATAAAGCTCTTCAATGGTACCATTGGTACATCAAGGCTCATGAAGAGCCAAAATGGCAATATTTTTTCTAGCTCCTTTTGCAACGATTTGTTCCTAGTGCTTTTGATGACTTCATAGGAGCCCTCACTAAACTTTGCCAAATTGGCACTATGAGAGAGTATCAGATAGAATTTGAGAAATTAGCCAATCACACAAAAGGATTGTCTAATGAATTCTACAGGAGTTGTTTTATCAGTGGTCTTAAGGATGAAACCCACTCAGAGGTTAAAATGTTCTTTCCCAACATAATGATGGAAGCCCTAGGGTTGGCTAAGTTGGCAGAAGAAAAGATTGCAGCCCAACAACGCTCCAAATCCACTTTTGTTCCCTTTAGAAATATGGGTTCTCAACGACCTCCCATCCCGCCAGCTCCTCGACCAACTCCTATCAAGGATTTGTCTGAAACAGAGATGCAGGCACGCTGAGAGAAAGGACTTTGTTATAATTGTGATGAGAAATTCACTCGAGGACATAGATGTGTTCAACAAAGCTCTATCTCTTGGATGTGGATTCTCCACCTACCTATGAACTTGGTGAAGAAGCTCCAGATACAATGGATGACCAGGTCGACATTCAGGAGCCGCCTATTGACCCTCTGTCTTAGGAAACCCCCAAAAGATATCTCTCCATGCTTTAGATGGAATCACCACCCCCCAAACAATGTGGATCAGGGGTTACTTCAAGCAGATCCCTCTTACAATACTCATTGATTCTGGTAGCACTCATAATTTCATTGACCATCGGATCGCCAAGCAAGCTGATTGTTTTGTCCATCCTTGCTCCAAATTTGAAGTCATGATTGCCAATGGGGTCACCTTACCTTGCAAGGGGAAGTGTCACAATGTGCGTATCTCTCTGGAATATTATAACCTGCACTCTAACATGTTTGCCTTGTTCTTAGGTGAATGTGATGTGGTTTTGGGCATTCAATGGTTACGCACTCTTGGCCCCATCTTATGGGATTTTGTTGAACTTTGGATGTAGTTTTCAGTCAATGGGAAACAACACAAATTTATAGGCTTACAACCAGGGTCTCTCTGCATCATCATTTCACATCGCCTGGAAAATATCCTTAAGAAGAATTCACATGGTGTCATCACTCAGCTCCATTCCATTCAGATGCACCCATCAATGGTCTCCACTACTCCCTTGGATAGATATGCAGGTGTCTTTGCTGAACCAGTGGGATTGCCGCCTTGAATAGACCTTTCCGGTAAGAATTTAGCCACATGTACATCTCAGTAGGAAATGATGGCTATTTTGCATGAAGTACAGAAGTGGCCACCATACCTATTAGGGAATTATTTTTCATCAAGATTGATCTCCAGAGTCTGGAAAATTTCCTGAAACAATGGGTCTCCTCCCGAGCTCACCTGAAATGGGTTATCCAACTCATGGGTTATGCCTATGCGATCACTTACAAGAAGGGTAAGGACAATATGGCGTTAGATGCTCCTTCTCGCACATTTGATGACCCAGTTTCTCTTACAGCTATTTCTCTGCTTGTTCCAAATTGGTTGCACTCTGTTCAACATGGCTATCTCTTCTCTAAACTCCATGCTTCTTCATAAACAAGGCACTCTAGGTTCCTCAAAATGTATGACCAGGAACAATGTAACTTCTTTTGGTAGGGACTGAAAATGACAATTCAATAGATGGTGGCTAACTGTGATACTTTCCAGGTCAATAAGGGTGAAACGACACTCCTTTTGGGACTACTCGAACCCTTTCCCATCCCTACACAGATTTGGACAACTATTTCTATGGATTTCCTAGAAGCACTCTGGTGGTACAGTACCACATCTAAAAGGACACCATATGAAGCAGTCTATTGACAGACACCACCATTTCTTCTTCCATATGCCCTCAGCAGCTTCCTAGTTCAGACAATTGACTCGGTTCTTTGAAACCGCGATCAGATTCTTCTCTTTATGCAGAACAATCTTCACATGGCAAGAATTTGACTGCAACAACAAGTTGATCAACATTGTTTTGAGCGCACTTTTCATGCAACTGATATGGTTCTTCTTCATCCACAGCCTTCCAAGCAATCCTCCCTGAAACTCAAAAGGTGTTAGTGGCTCAGAAGGCAACCCAAGGATGCTACAGGAGAACCACTCCTTTAGATTCTGCATCAATTTCCACATCTCGAGCTTTGAGGACAAAGATTTTTCTAAGGGAGAGGGGATGTTAGAAACCCATGTCAACCCTTCTCTTTACTTTGTTATTATATTTTTGTTGGATGCATATGCTTTGTAAGTCGTCCCGTAGTATTTTTTGATCCATAGTTTGTATTAGCTCATGGTATTGACCCATAGTATTGGATGCATATGCTTTGTAAGTCGTCCCATAGTATTATATGTCCCATGGTATTGACCCATAGTATTGGGCATAGAATTAGCATATAAGTGTGTGTTGAGGCCAATGAAGGTACCGTGAAGTTATTTGTATTGACTTGCTCAAAGGAGGTTGCCCCCTCGAAGTGGCCTGTGATCAATAAAAGCGATTTTGAGTTCTGTTATTTCTGCTATCTCGTGTATATTCATTAATTAATTGTTGCAGGTTCTTCACAGCCTGCAACATGAATTACCTCCATGGGAGGGAAATGGCTTGGCTCGGCTCCTTAAAGCCATTTTTCGACATGCATTACTACTCTAATGCTAAGTTATGGTTTTTCCCCATGGCTCACTCTGCTCAGCTCTGGAACGCTCTTGATTCCATGACTCGCACTAGAGGCACCCCTCATCGCGACAGTGGTAAAAAAGGCTTCGGCTATGGTAGACGGCCTAAAGTGGCCATGGACTAAACCGTTATAAATGGATACCCATATCGTATCTCTGCATGGTCTCGCAGTCTCATTGATAGTTGAGAAGCTCGTAGGGTGGAGACTCTCCTAGCCTTGGGCAGTAATGGAGGAGCCATTAATCACTATTGGTTGTTGAAAAACATGATGAGTTTCTTGGTCGAAGAAATGGAAGCGAGCTAGGATGCTAACACCAGCATAGTGCAGAATATCAAATTTAGACTGACAGGGGCTTCAAAACACATGAACACCCTGGATGCCAACATGACCTGGGATATCTTCTCCCTGGGCATCATTATTGAACAAGACACGCAAGGAAATACTGTTGTGGCTGATGAACTGACCATGCAGAATGATGGGTCTGCTAAGAAAAAACCACGATTAGAAAAGACCAGTCTCCCACTCCAACAACGCTAACCAACAACACAACGCATGATGGCCATGGAGCCCCAGGTTCTTCTTCCCCTACTCTCCCCCCTCCAGGGAATTTTGAAGACTTCTATGTTGCATGCCCCATCCTTGAGGAGGAACCAAACACACCGCCTACAAGCCGATAGATGGGCCACTACATCTTCGGGTTATCTTTGTGATTTCCATCTTTTTTGTTTTTATTTATTTTACAGTCTAATATACAACACTCCTAGACAATATGAATTTTTTTTTGGAAAAAGTCCCAGCCTTTTTTATGGTCAAACCTCACCCAGGGGGTCTCAATTTTGTATAATGACAGTACTTTTAGTATTTTTGAAGACCAGTCTCCCACTCCAACAACGCTAACCAAAAACACGGTGCATGATGGCCATGGAGCCCCAGGTTCTTCTTCCCCTACTCTCCCCCCTTCGGGGAATTTTGAAGACTTCTATGTTGCCTGCCCCATCCTTGAGGAGGAACCAGATGCACCGCCTACAAGCCAATAGATGTGCCACTACATCTTCAGGTTATCTTTGTGATTTCCAGCTTTTTTGCTTTTATTTACTTTACAGTCTAATATACAACACTCCTAGACAATATGAATTATTTTTTTGAAAAAGTCCCAGTCTTTTTTATGGGCAAACCTCACCCAGGGGGTCTCAATTTTGTATAATGATAGTACTTTCAGTATTTTTGAGCGGCTGGGATGGCGGCTTCATCACTTGAGGCCTCCCTAGTCTTCTACGGACTCTTCGGCTCTCTATGTATCTCTAGCCACCTTTTTTGGCTCTGTTAATTAATTTTAGTCTGCAACTTACAAACAAAAAAAAACCTCTATTTATAGGAAAAATATCTCCATGAAGTCTTGTAAGGTAATTGATCTACATTTTTTTGATCAAATCCCAATGTTTTAGTAGTTGCTTAGATTAGAAATCTACTTTAAATCACTATTACTTCATGTGGTAGAATTTTTTACGACATGGACAAGAAAACCCGATAGCAATTCATGAGTTTCTACTGGAAATTAGGGCCACTACAAAAACCTAGTAGTGTTTCATTGTTTTTCATATCTATGCTATATAAATTTCAATATGTATTTGTGTTTCTGAATTTTAGCCCCCCTCCAACATAGCCATCAAGATGATATAATCAAATTTATGGTCAAATCCTTTAATAACCTCCAACAAGAACATTATTTATGGGCGAGAGTGATATATTGTCATGCATCCAGTTGTGAGAATATATCATGATTATGTTGTAAATCTTATATTTAGTTCAAAGTTTGTTTTTATAAACAAGCCTTTACACAAAATAGGGGACATTGGTTATTTGGGACACAATCCATATATCTTCACGATGTAATCTTTGATTAGAGAGGAGGGAGGAATGGATGATAGACATATACTGTTGATAGCAAGTATTGTCGCAACTCTTTGTATATACTAAATATTCTAACAATGTTAGGATAATTTCATTGTTGTCCACTATGTGTTAATTTGTTGTAGTTCAACTACATCACATCCCAAGTTGGGAGCCCCCCCTGCTTGCATATGTGTTGTATTAATTTATGTTTGTATGCTTATTAGTTCATGTTAGTTTATTTCAATTTCAATTATACTATGTGGTTTTGATCTTAATTAAATTTGTAATTTGCTTATGCTTTTATTGTTCATTCATTTATATCTTTAATCTATGCAAATGTGCTAGCGGCCATGTGTGGTTTGTTTCCAGGAGTTTTATGAGGTTGGTGACCTTGATATATTGAAAGAGATGCAAATCCATAAGACTCGAATCTACGGCTATGATATTTTTGGATTATATTTTGTATCACAAGATTCATTTTATTTAGTTTTGTTCTTGGTAAAGATACATGAGTTGTTAAGTCTAGACCCCTAGAAATTATTTAGTAAGTGAATTGCACTTTGAGTTTAGTAGGGTTAGTTTAGCTTCCTAGTCTTGCGGATAGTGTGATAGTATCTCACAAGCTTATGAGCTCCCATATTGATGGTTTTATGTACAACAATTTAATCAATTGAATTTCCCAACATGTCTTAAGAAGAATAAGCTCAAGAGAGAAAAACAAATTGACTCTATTTCCCATTTGTTTAACTCCATATATAAATGGATAAGGCACATTTCTACATATTCTAGAAGTCTAGTCCTTATCCCCTTCTAGGGTGGAGCCATCCTCGATAGGAGGATCCAAATGTTGTCACCTTTTTAAGCCCTCAACAACTTTCATGGTAAATTGCCTTCAAAATCAAGCATTCTCTTTGAAGTTTCCAAATACCCAAGTGTTTTCAGACTTGGTCATATTATTTATCTTTTGAGTCCTTTATAAATTTTTGAAAGATTTTACTTTGATTTCACCTTTTGAAGTTTCTTATAAATTTAGAAATCAAACCTAATCCTGTAATCATACTTTCCTTTCCATTTCTTTCAAACTCTTCTTCTCGATCAAAATCAAGCCTAATTTCTTGGTTGAGCCTCTTTCCCTTTTTCCTTTGAACCTTTATTTTTTATTTCAAAATTGGGATGAATATCTTGATTGGGACATTTTATCCTTTTCCATTAAATCTCTTTACCTAATGTTGAAATTGGTCCCCATCTCTTGATCTGACCTTTTTCTACTTTCCCTTCAAACATTTTGTCTTATTTTCAAAATCTAGCTTGATCTCTTAATTTGGTCATTTTCTCCTTTTCCTTTGAACATTTCTTCCCAATTTAAAGATCAATCCATGTTAAGACCTATATATATTGACATTAAATTTATATTATTATATTAATATTGTCTTTATTGGTTGGCTATGACATGAATTGTAATTGTATCTCCAACTAGAATGGTAATTGCACCCTTTGTCTCCTATATATATATATATATATACCAAGGAGACCTATTTTAGGATCATATCCTCTTGTCGTAAGTATTTTTTACATTGTAAAAATAGGTTTATACCTTAAGGAGACTTCTTATTCATCTCTTTACTTCACTCTTAAGGAATTGGATTACTCTCTCTTTTGTATTTTATGTTTTACGAATTTGGTGCATAACATTTGGTATCAAAGACATTTTTTATATAATTGTTTTGGGAACATCTTAGAAAGTGAAATTTGGAGGATCCTCAAAGAACATAGCGAAGTATCTATGGTAAAAATTTAATGTCTTGTTTCATTATAAGTTCAAAGTTATAGTATGTGGAAGTTAGGGTTTTTGACTAGTCCAAAAGCTAGTCTCAACATGTGTTTTATGTAAAAAAATTATATCTAAATATTGTTAGATCCAAATTGAGTGCCAACTATTGAAATATAATGAATATAGAACATATTTTTTGTGGTAAAAATTTTAGAATGAGAAAAGGAAAATCATACATCTAGCAGTCCGTACAAGTTCGCTCTCCTGAAAGGGAAAAAATGACAAGTTTTGGGAAAGTTATCTCTCTCTTGGCACATCAGAATTGGGGAAACTCTATGGAATTGTAGATAATACATACCAAACTACTACATGAAACAATTTCATACTTAGAGGATATGAAGTTTCAAATATGATTTGAGAGTAAGGTCAGCCAACAAGACAGTGTTGGGACTTTGTTTTGCTAGTTGAAAAGCCTCTAAACCTATGATATTTTTGCCTTTAAACCTAATGTAGCTTTTTTTAGACGTGAGTCCATCCCAGACCACTTAGAATAGATTACCTTGTTTCTAACAATAGATAAGGCACTGGATGACTATACCACAACTCATAAATATTAACTAGTAGTAAGGGCTGCAGAATATCAGTTGATTGTAGGATAACTATACAAGTTGGGAACATATGGAATTTTACACCACTACATACTGGATCATGAAATATAGTATATGTTGTGGGAATTCCTTGTAGGCATTGCAGGTGGCCATGTTAGAAGAAAATCAACTAGAAGGAACATTATGTAGGTAGGATTATGGTGGTCAACTATGTTTAAGGATGCTAAATGCTACACCATAGCAAGTGATGTTTTTCAATGAGTTGGGAGGCCTTCTCATTAAGAAAATATCCCACTCCATCTAGTACGTGACTTATATCCATTCGAGAAATGGGTGGTTTATTTTATTTTCCCCATAAACCCCCCCACGAAGCACTCAAAATATCGCTACATCATTACCGCAACAGATTTCTTGCCAAAATGGGTTGAAGCAACACTAGTACGAGATTTTTTCACAGAGACAACATATCGTTTCATCTATAAAAACATCATTACTCACTTTGGGTTCCCTAGAATCCTTGCGATCAAGGTATTCACTTCATAAACAACATCATCGCATCCTTGACAAAGGAATTTCTAATACATCATAAAATTAGTCCATATCACCCACGAGAAAATGGAATGGTTGAATCCTTCAATCAAATTTTGGATACAATATTAACTAAGGTATGTTGCACAAATATCGATGAATGGGATGAAATAGTTCTTGTAGTATTATGGGTCATACAAAACCCCTACAAAGAAATTACATAGGCATACCTCGTTCCAACTGGTGTATGGAAGAGAAGTAGTCATTCCTGGCGAATTTTTCATTCCTATCCTGTACATTGCACATGTAACTCACATGATCGAAGAAGATTCATATGCAGAAATGCTAGTCGAATTAATGAAACTAGAAGAATATTGCTTTTTAGCTGACTATCACGCAATAATGGAGAAATAACGACATAATACTAGCATGACCTCCACACCAAGAGGAAACACTTTACAAAAGGTGACCACGTTCTACTATATGACATCAAGTTTTTGAAGCATCCAAGCAATCGTCAGATGCATTGGCTGGGACCATTTATTGTTGTGGAAGTTCAATATGCACAACTCAATGGCGTTCTCAAACAAGGATGGGTGAATGGAGCAAATTTGAATCCCTATATCTCTACTCAGTAATCCAACAAGATAACACTCCTGTTACAGGGAG
Organism: Larix kaempferi; assembly: GCA_027924585.1. Lineage (NCBI taxonomy): Eukaryota > Viridiplantae > Streptophyta > Pinopsida > Pinales > Pinaceae > Larix > Larix kaempferi. Next base: position 4,807,382 of record BSBM01000291.1, read on the forward strand.
TGAGTTAGAGTAGGATTTAGTGTTGCAATTTTGGTTTTGATTTTTTGCGTTAGCTTAGTCGATTTGTGTCTTGCACTAGTCATATGTGTTTTGTGTTCCATTTTTACAATTTTTGACCATTTGAAACACCTTCCAAGGAGATATAAATAAAAAATGTCAATATTTGAAATAACTAGTGAAAAAGAAAAGGAACCGTCATGGTCATTGTCTCTATTGTATGTTCACTACCCCCATTTCTTCAACTTAGTGCAAGATAAAGCAAGAGCAAGGAAACTACTCTTTGGTCAAAGATGATGTAAAATTTACGAAAAAACAAGAATATCACACAAAGGACCCTGTTGTGATTCCAAAAAATTTAGAAGAATCAATGGCAAGTGGGAATGTAGACAATCAAAATTTGAGCTTAGTCCAAAAGAAATACAGTCCATAATTGCTACAAACCAAGCATATTCAGCCTTAAGATGGAGGCCTTGCTTATAGAAAACTTTCAATTTGCAAAGATGCCTTCAAATACCTGAGTTAGTTAATGGACAAACTTCTGTTTTCAAGAGGAAAATTTGTAGAGGCAAATCACACAAGGAACTTTTGGAATAAAACAACAGGGCACCTTTTTGGAACTTTAGGGTTTACAGGATATTGTGACAGTGATTGATGATCCCAACCATGTTTAGCATGATTAATTTTATAATGAGAACATTTGTTGGCTTTTAGTTTTTAACTGTTGTCAAGAAAGTTACAACAAACTTTCTATTCAAGTAGAACTAAAAATAGTCGTCCAATATTACTTGTCTTCTTGTTTACAGCTTAGTTGTATTCATTTCCTGCCTTTTGCATTAGACTTTATAGCGATGGTTTCTGATACCAAAAGGCACCACACTTCACAAAATTACAAGGTTGATGAAAAAACGTATTCATTCTACATACCCATCCCAGATCCATTTTTAGGGACAAATTTATTTAGGTTATGCTTCCCAGTTGATTATTGTCTATACCCAGAGCTGATACAGATCCAGGCATATTTTGGTGAAATCTTTTACTTTTGAGTCACCAGTATCCTGTAGCATAAATGAAAATTGACCAAGGGGATTCATAGCAACCTTAAATAAGTCTTAAACTCAGCAGCAGAGATACTCCAAGATAATGATATTTTCACAATATGGAGATATGGAGCATGGTTATGCCAAAAAAGATGACCTCCAAAAGCATCTTGGGGACAATAGAATTAAGATCTAAGTGAATCACTAGGTGAACCACTAGATTAACGAATGACATCCACTAGCTTATGTTTTAAAGAAGTTCCTAAACAAGAGAAGAGCAGAATTCTTGGTGATGTTTTCAGTACTGTTGCCTCAAAATATGACATCATTAATGTTATAATGAGTATTGGTCTTCATCGAATTTGGAAGGATAGATGTCTCTCAAAATTGGGTCTACTTCTGGGAATATAACATCCCGATGTAGCTGGTGGAATAGGAGGTATTGCATTTCATGATTTAAAAGCTATCCATAGCCTTGAACAACAAAGGAACAACACTAGTTTCAGTCAAACTATATGATTGAATTCATACTACATTTCAATTATCGGTTGGTACTTGTAGACTTGTGGAATGAAAGCACTATGATGTGCAGGACCATATCATATCTACTCTAAAATCAAAAGAAAAATTATACTTAGTATATCCACAAGTGTTGTAACTTAGTTTGTAGTTATGTGCTCAACTTCTTAAAATATGAACATTTCTACAACAATGCTCTATTTTGGTATATAGAGCATAATTCAATGAATGAAGAGAAATAGAATCAAATGTAGAAATGAAAGCATGAACATAATTAATCCTTCTCGACGCTAGAGAACTCTTAGATCAATTAATCCTTATAAATGGTAATTGTAATCATGCAAGTCACAAAAATTATCTTGTGATTAAATATCACTTTGCTGTCACGGAAATTATTATCAAGCATACCTTAAACTATTTATGGAGATTATTATCAAGCATACCTTAAACTATTTATTGGATTAAATATCCTTGCTTTTGCATGCCAATCATTGTCTAGACCATGAATCATTCAATCTAGATAGGAAACCCATTGAATCATCAATCCAGTAAATGAAAATTAAAGGTGACAAGAGATCAATTTATTTGACAAACTGGTGATTTCCTTGCTGACTTGACAAACTGGTGATTTCCTTTTTCATTCTCTAATAATATGCAAAATTCCCATTGTAGTGATGTCACTAGGATGCCAATATCTAAAGAAACCTCATCATTAATCTCGAGATGTAGATTCTTCCTTGCCTTTCAAATTGTCTATTAGATGGGATTATCCATATATGAGATATCTGAAGGATGAGAGGACCACAAACAAATACATTGAAAATAATAGGAGGACAAAACTATTTCATTTCTAAATTCTGATCATGAACGTCTATCATTATGCACTTATTGAATCAATATGTAGACTAAAAAACTCAATCGATACAACTACGTAGACTATACATTGAATGCATGCAATTCTTGAGGTTTTCATCTTTTGGTGACTATGCACAATATCACAATGTCATGCTTATGCTTGCTAAGGTTTAAACATTGTCATTTTACTCATTAGAAGTAGAATAAAGTTATTGTTGGATTCATTTAATTTGAAAGAGTATTTATAGTTTGAAAGAACTCTCTCCTTACCTTAGCTAGCATTCATTGAAAGGAAAGGCTTATTTGATTCATATGCATTTGCATGGTTTGAGTCAGTCATCACACCACGAGTTTCACTTCCATCACCCGACTGAGTAATACAACCATTAAAATTTAACTCGCTAACTCAACACACTTTAACCTCGCTTGAGGATAAAAAGAATTTGGTAGTTAGGTAGGACACCGAGGATAGGCATCCAAATAATTGCCCCTTGTCATTTTCATCTAAGACATAGTTGTTGTCCTCTTGTATTTATTGACACTATCATCGACCAGTTTGTGGAGGGGCCTCCCATTTTTTCGGGGGTTAAGCCACGAGGATTGATTTCGAATGGAGTTTGTGGAATGCCACACTCCACGTAGCGCCTAAGGCATATCGGTCCATTGTCTTCCTTGTACTCTATCGTGATGGTGATACAGGGGCAATAAGACAGAAGTGCCGAAAACCTTTTCCGGCGTGTCATGAACGAGGTAGCTTAGTGACTTTTCTTCTAGGGCTCTTTTACCCAGGATCCCTTTCGGTAGAGGGATATCCTTCCATTATTGGTCTCTCATTTCGTATTGTTCAACTTGGATTTCATCACCTTACGAAGGATACGATTTGTCGAGGTCTCCAGCTCCTAGTTAGGAAGTTTGCTTGCTATTTCACCTTTTTAGAGGGTCTTTTTCTTTTTAGTGTTGCTTGTTGGCATTCTTTCTACTTTGGTTTCAGCTCGCTTCCTGTGACACCAGTCCCAATACAGTTTTTTGAGCTTGCTTTTTTGGCATGCAAGCCTTGTCGTTTCCTAGTTCCCCTTCTGCACGATCAGTTGCTTTAGGGTTTTTGAGTTCTTACATGGTCAATTACCAATTATCTGATGATGTGTGATGTCCTCTTCACCTAGGTCTTCGAGATGGTTGAGTTAGATGGTCTTCTCAAGGGACTAAACACCCCTTTATGGAGCCACTAACGCTTGACCTTAGGAGTAGTCTAGAGGACCACATGATCACATCATCCATGTGGAATTTTCCATTTACTATGATGATGGAATTTCAGGTTATATGGAACAATGGTACATTTGAGAGAGAGATGATTGGTTGTACCCAACCTTGGTTGATTGTCTTATGGTCCTTTAATTTTTTTGATAATATTTTTGTGGTACCTTGCCTTTTACCTTTTGGGTCTTTTACTCATCTTGGGTTATCTTTTGATTTATACCACCTTTTATGTTTTTGGTCTTGTGGGTAATATGGTAGTTTTTCCACATTTGAGGTACACCCCCTTTGTCCAAGTTGTTATGAGTCTTTATACCCACTTCATACCACCCTCCAGACCTTAGTTAGGAAGATTGCTTGCTATCATACTTTTTGGTGGTCCTATTTGAGTTACAAGAGGTAGTTACAAAGATCTATTGCATATAAAAGGTAGTTACAAGGAGCTATTGCATATATTTGACATTATTTGACCTTCCATCTCTTTGGCATGTCAAATAACAGGTAGTTACAAGGAGCTATTGCAATATATATTTGACCTTATTTGTACCTTCCCCACAATGGTTGATTTAATTTTGGTCCTTACACCCTATTGTTTATTGGTCTTGTGGTACCTTGCCTCTCACCTTTTGGGTCTTTTACTGATCTTGAGTTATCTTTTGATTTGTACTGCCTTTTATTTTTTGGTCTTGTGGGTATAACTATGGTAGTTTGTCCACATTTGAGGTAGTACACCCCCTTGGTCCCAAGGGTTATGACTCTAATTTATACCCACTCTTTTCTTTTTTAATTGTACCTTACTGGTTGGTTTTTGTATCATTTGGTTGGTCCTTGTGCCTTACTGGAGGTTGTGAGTCTCTTTGGCCTCAGTCTGCTGGCTGTCAGCTCATCTTTATTGTGATTGTACTGATCCTTTTGACTGTCATTGACTTTATTTGATTGACCGTACCATAGCCCAATCATCTCTCTCTCTGGTTTGTACTAACCCTGTAATAGGGTCACTTGGTTCCTAGAGTTGACTGGCCTCTAAGAGGCACAGTCATTTATGATAGTAACTCTTCTGAGTATATTACAGGAAATGTCTACACCCAAGTAATCAAATATGTGTTGGTTATAAGACTTAAGTAATCAAATTGTTGGTAATCAAATATGTGGTAAATAATTTGAATTAAGTAGTTAAGACTTGTCCCGTCAGACAAAATTGTTGGTAATCAAATTATATTTGTTGGTAAAGAATTTTAAGAGTGGTGGAACTCCTCGGTTGAACTTGTGAGGAAAATTATCTCGGAGAATAAGTGACCTGACTATGAGACAACAACAAATATGTATTCAACAACATATGAGATATTTTGGGAACTAGGTGCGAAAATAATTATACACCTTCAATTACCAAGTACTATAGTGATGAGTGACTTAATGAAAACCATCCAAATTCCATCGTTTAATAGGACATATTAGGACAAAGCCATCCTTGAGAGGTGAAGAATGGATTTGTAGAGTTTTCCACTAAAATTGAGAGTTTTAGATGTTACATCATGATAGGGACATGGGACTAAGAAGGTATATGATTAATGGGAAACACATGGGGTAGCATACACTATTTTACAATAAGTCATCACAAGGTTCCTTTCTTAGGTTAGATCATCCTTTTGTTAGAAGAGGAATTGGTGCACATATGAGAATGTGACACTTTGAAAAAAAACCATCTTAAATATAAGAGCAAGGTAAAAATGTTACCCATATTGCATGTCATCAATTATAACCTTACCAACATTATAGAAACAGAAGCTTCATAGATAATGTAAAAGCAAGAGTAGTTTCCCAGTCGAAATTAAGTAATGCTTTGACTATGGAGAATAGGGGAAGAAAAAGGGAGAGGGGAAAGTGCCTATGGAAACATAGGAAGTATAAGAAGGGTAGATCCAATATTGTTAGCACAGGGTTAGAGCATAAGAGATGCGGAGCCAACAACGACGAAGGGTTCATCAATGAAGGAAAAGGACCATTCACGAAGGATAAAGAGCCGACGGAAGCAGAAGTTTTGGTACAAATTAGTTAGAATGGGTCATTTGACCATTTTGTAATGACCATAAGTGTCTATATATATAGAATAGATAGATAGAGAGATTAGTTGATCAAGTCTAATGTATTTTGTCTTCCTTCGGCAAGTTTTGCTCTGAGTATATGGATTCGCGTTAAGTCGCTTGGAGCTGTTTTCTGCAAAGTTTATCCCGCAGTTTTGAGATGAGTTAATGAATGAATATGTTTGGATATGTTTCAAATATGTGCTTTCTATTTGTCGATGTGTTATGAATTGTCAGTGATATATTGTAAGAATGATGATGATGAAATTGTGTGGCTTTGTCAATTGATTAGTAATGTTGGGTGATATGAGTAAGGGTTATGTCTATTGCATATTTGAATTGCTAGTGTAATGAGAATATAAATATCTGGTTTCTGTAGCGACTGAGTATGGATTAATGCATGTATTCTCCCAACTGTGGAAACTTGGTTCCTGCAGCCCCCCTTAGCCATCTCGGGTGAGACCTCACTCTCTCTACTAGTGTTGTTGGAAAGGGTAAAACCTTTATGGGTCGATGCTTAAGGGTGTCTGGTTGAGGTTTGTTGACAGCAATGCGAAGTGAACCCCTATCGACATAACTGTTTCAACAAATGGTTCTGTTTTCGGGACCCTAGTGCGAAAGAAGAGAGGACATGTTGTGACATCCAATAAAGACAAACATCGAGGAATGGTTCGAAAAGAAGGAATGGGAATTTGCTGAGGAGGAAAATCGGAACCCTGGATGGTCAACGACTGACTGGATACAGATTTATATCTACTCCGATGTTCATGAGATATTCTTCTGTGAATTCCCGATACTATTACAGGAGTGGTTGGCACAACTGACGTTCCAAAAGAAGAACTTTCAAGGAGGTGATCCTAAATAGTTGGTGCCAGAAATGATCCAACAATTGAAGTGAGTAGATAACAGAGCCTCTAGAGCTGTCGAGGTCTGGGTAGATAGTATTCTGGAGGGATACATCACTGAATTCGTGGTCGACACAAATAATTCATACAGCGACATGGAAAGGAATTTTTTCAAAGGACCCAGAGGAAGGTTTCTACTACCGCTAAAACCGTGGATTAAAATTATTATTTGTGAAAAAAGGTATATTGAAGATGAATTCCGATGAGTAAAGCTCGGTGTGCAGATGTTGTGGGTACCGTGCAGATGTGGGTATGATAGAATAATGTGGGGTAGATGGACATGAGCTATGACATAATTCTAAGGGAGGATGTGGAAGATTGTGGTACCCTACAAAGTGGGGTGAGGTTCCGGCTGGAGAAGAAGAGGAGGACTGAGATTGAGAGAGAGTCTCCTAGGGTGACCGGAACAGAGAAATGAGAAATGGGACCACAAGGGATAAACGACCTTACTGTGATGAAGAAATAAACCATCCTACGCATGAAACCGAAGAGGTACACCCATGAAGCCAAAGAGGTACATACCCAAAGCGACAACGTACCCACAACTCCTCCCACCACGAGAAAATTCAGAGGAAGAGACATAAGCTCTTCGCAGGGCTGTTGAAGGGCTTTTTAATTGCCTTCTAATTACTTAGAAAACAACTAAGAAGTGTACATTAATTGTCAACCCGGGGTTCATTGAGAACTTGCGAGTTATCGTGCGTTGTATGTGCAAACCAAAATCTCCTCTAACATTGGTTTATCTACTTGAAGTTGTAGTTCAATAACCTTACTTACAAACAATGGTATGAACAGTTACATAGTCTTGGCAAGGAACTACCAACTAAACGAGTACCAAAAATAGTTTGCAAGGAAAGTAAATCACACGACAGGAAAGTAAATGCTAAAATTAAATTCACACTTTGCTTGAAAGTAAATTCTAAAGCTACATTCACTCTGTGCATAAAAAGTTAATTCTAGAACTATGTCACACTTTGGGAGAAAAGTAAATTCTACTACTACGTTCACACTGTGCAAGAAAGTAGATTTTAAATCTAAGTTCACAACACACTTGACATAAAAGTAAATTGCAGAAATAAAATCTAAAAGCTATCCTTGCCAAATACAAGTTACTGTTTATGATCCAATGGAGTAAATATGTTCATTGCATTAAGCTCAATGATTGTAAAATAAACATTTAAATCTCTATCTATGCATTGAAATCAAATTTCAGAAATAAACTTCACACTTCATAAGAAATCAAAACTAAGCAATGAAGTACAACTACATCAACATAAAATAAATAAAATCATATTGCAAAATAAAACTAAGATCTAAATTGAATCAAAATGAAAGTATAGCTTTATTCCATCATTATTTGGACTATTGCTCTAAGAATCCTCTCATAGAATGGAGAATGAACTCTTATTTATACATGATTTCTCCATAAAAAATAATAAATGAGGATCCAAAATATCCTCAACAAATTCCTAAAATTTTGGATCTCAAAACTAATCCAAGATCCTGACTAACTACATTCTATTTAGAATACCTTTGAAGTCAAATTCAAATTTAGGGGTAGAGGCTATAATAAAATAGTCAAAACTCATCCCAAATGTCTCCTAACAACTTTTGACTTCTTAGGTCCATCATATATTTGATAGAGATCTTCAAATCTTTGTGGATAAGCCAACTATGCACTCATATCCACCCCCATTTACCAACTTTAATTTAACATAATGATTTGAGACATATAAAAATAATAGAAATAATGGATTTATAAAAATCCATTACTCCTAATGAATATCTTTCTCCAAAGTTGGTAGTTGAAGGTAAATTTGAATTATTGACTTTCTGTAGCTTCTGTAGGAGGTTCTGTAGCTTCGTGTAGAGTTTCCACAACTTCCTATAAAAGTTCTGCAGCTGCTACAGAACTCCCTCAAATATTTTGTAGCTACTTCCAACAATTGATTCAAAGCAAATACATAGTACACTAATTCCCTCAATATTAGTCAAAAATCAAATGAAATACTAAGACATGTAATGGAAAAATAACTTGAGCATAAAAACTGGTATATGGGCATAAGAAGGGATTAGTGCATGAATATGGATGAGTAAAATGGAATATAGATAAGGTAAAATGATGATAAAAAGATGATAAATCCAAGTCCTGTTAGTTGTCCAATGTGTAAGAATAGTGATAGGAGTAGTGGGTCTATGAATACCAACAAGAGACCAAGGATGGCAGGAGATGATGTGAAGATGTCGATCTTTCAAGGTAACGGGACCAAGGATCCCAAGCAATATTGGTTTCTATGTGAAGCAGTATGGACAGTCAAGCATGTACAAGATGAAGATATCAAGAAGGGACAACTAGAGACGACCTTCAGGGGTCATGCGCTGGATTGGTTTATGAAATTCATAAAGGTGCCTACAGGAAGTCCGAAGAAAACATTGCCACAAATCAGGGCAGGATTGATTAATGATTTTAAGAAACCAAAATCCGAGTCACAATATATCACAGAACTGAAAGAGATCAAGCAATTTCCAAATGAATCAGTATGGTAATTTGACCAAAGATATAAGACTTTGATGGCGAAGTTAATTTTTGGAATGAGCGACACATAAGACAAGGAATGGTTCATCGTTGGATTAGTACCACACATTCGTATGTCGCTAATGCAGCAAAAGATAGCATCCCAGGAGGAAGCATTGGAAATCACAATGAAGCTGGAGGCTTCAATAGTTGGAGAAACAGGGTTAGGTATGAATCCCATCCAAGCATAGCTAGAGAACTTGATGATCCAGCTACACGACATCAAGAAAGGAAAAGAAGTTTGCGAGGAAATCTGGTGAAATCGATGTAAATTAGAAGGACATCATAAGGATCATGCCCAGAATTCTGCGAATACTTACAGTCGAGTGCACCAAATCCACTCACTCAAGGAGGAATGTCGTGGTGTTGAATTTGTCAGACGAGGGGACATTGACAAGAAGAATGTGTATATTTACAGAAAATGGTGTCAAAGCCAGCCAACCTTTTCTGCAAAAATTTTTGATCGGTTGGCCATGAAGAGAAGGATTGTAGAGCGTATGACTTACTCCAAGAGAGGACCGCAGATACGTTTTTTATGAAGGGGGAGGAGAAACCCCCTGTACAACAACAACAACAATAGTACAATCAGCAACAACCTCACTACAATCAACGACTACCATAGTATAACCAACCGCAGCTCCACTATATTCAACCACATTCATTGTACAACCAACCATAGCCGCAGTACGACCAACCGCAGTATCAGCCTACACAATATAACCAACAACCATATGGCCAACTGCGAGGAGGTTTCAAAGGAGGATTCCATGGAGGCCAAGGTGGAGGCATTGGTCATGGAGGAGCTTTTGGATGAGGTCGAGGGTTAGTTATATGCTATAATTGTGGTAAGGACAGACATTATCAAAGGGATTGTCTGAACCCGACTCTGCAATGTACTTATTGCAGCACAACAGACCACAGTGTTGAGGAATGTCCCTAGTTGATTGTGAAATGGAAAACTAAAAATCCACCCCAACCTTCATAGAATACAAATCATAATCCACCTCCAAATGTACAAAATATCTAAGTGGAGATAAGAAGTCGACCTGTGAATGTCATAGTAGTGACAAGAGGAGGGGTTGTGACAGGGGAAGACATGCCACATCCTAGCATTCGACCTAAAGCAAGGAAACAAGTCCGATTTGATGTGGAAACAGAAAGGGAGACCTTTTTAGAAGCGCAAGATACAATGAGAAGGACTAAGCTTCCACCTATTGGACAGAAAGAACCTGTCCATGAGATGCCACAGATATTCGATATGACGAATTCACCGAAGCCACCAGGAAGCATCAATACTTTGAAGGATTTCCTAGAAAGCTATTTGGAACTGGAGAAAGATCAATACACTCTAGAATATATAGCCAACCTATTACATCGACTGGAGGATGGATGACATGATCGAACAATAAATCGATTGCATAGAAAGAAGACACGGAGAGAAATCAGGATGACTACACAAATTGGTGCATTTGACATCGACTCTATCATTCTAGACTTGGGATCAGCTGTAAATATCTTGACGAAACAAACATGGGAGAAAATGGGGAAACTACAATTGGCATGGTCCCTTGTACAACTTAGAATAGAAAATCAGAGCAAGGTCACCCCCATTGGTCGATTATGCCATGTCCCAGTCAAAATAGAGGGATTAAAGATGTACGCAGACTTCAACGTTATAGAGATCGTTGATAACACAATCCCCTATCCAGTTTTGTTATGGATAGACTGGGAAATGGAGAATCAAGCTATGATCAACTTTAAGAAAAGAACAATGTTGTTTGAGAATCACGACATGAGGGCAGTCGCACCCCTCGATCCATCAGAAGGGAAGAGGTATGTCAAGAAAATGTGGGATGAATTCTCAGAAGGATGGGACAACGTCTACAACATTTCGGAGGACTACATCAATCCCAGCACCGATGGGGAATTAGGGTGGTGAAGTGTTAGCTCTACATTGTCAGACTCCGATGAAGCACTTGAGAATTGGCAGAATCAATTACAGGAAGTATCATTTAGGAGGTGCGCACGAATCACCCAGTCGTTGATATGGGTAGCAATGGAAGTATGCGAACTACCAACATACAAATAATTTCCTAATCTGGCTGTATTTATCGTCGAATTTGAATAAAAAGTAGCAGAACCACAAAGACTACTGGCATTGGAATAAGCTCTAAAGGCTACACCAGTACGGTGGTGGGCAATGCACAAGTCGACGATAACAAACTGGCCACTATGTCGAAAACTGATGGAAGTAAGGTTCGATGAAACTAAAGGGTACTACGAAAGAAAATACAATGGAAGGAGCGACCCAAGGGACCACTTGGAAGAGTGTCAAAGTGCATGGGGAGTGAGATGAAAGCAGGAATGGGTCCATGCATTCATCCATATAGTGGATGAGGTACCACAAAGCTGGTATATCGTAGCATATTTGCAACGCGTAACAACTGCATGGGAATATCTAACTATTATCTTTATCCATACTTTTAGCTTATCAGATGAGAAACCCTTCATCCATAGCGCACTACATGAGATTCGACAAAAAGTACTTGATGCAGTCCCGACGGAAAAGCCAATAGAATTACAATGGAGAGCGACAACAAAAATATTGTTGGAGTGCTACAACGTGACAGGAGGACCTGCCGAAGAGGATGATCCATGAGATGTTTATGTACAAGATTCGGAAGGAAGTTGAGATGTCAAAGCACCAGATATTCCCTTCGAAAAATTCCAACAATCACTGTGAATCAAGAAGGTTAATATTGGGTTGGAGGCAAATTCCAAATTCGCAAGCATTGGAAATTACTGGGATGATGTGACAATTGCAAAAGTTACTGATTTACTACATGAGTTTAAAGATTTTTTTCCAATGAAATTTTTAGAAATGAAAGGTATTTCTGGAGACCTGGGAGAAATGAAGATTTCAGTGAAACCTGATGCAAAGTTGGTAAAGAAGCGACCCTACATATTGAATCCCAGGTACAAGGAGCGAGTAAAAGATGAAATAGAGCTAATGTTGGATGCAGGAATCATAGAGCCCGTGGAGGAATCCGAATGGATCAGCTTGATGGTTGTCCAAGATAATAAGACCGGCAAAATCAAGATTTGAGTCAATTTAAGGAAACTGAATTATGCATGTCTTCATTATCCACTCCCTACACCATTTATTGACGAAGTATTAGAAGGTGTAGGAGGTTAGGAGATATACTCATTTATAGAAGGATTCTCAGGATACCACCAAATAGAGATCGCAAAGTAGGATCGACATAAGACAACGTTTGTAACAGAATGGGGTTGTTTTCAATATACAGTAATGTCGTTTGGTCTTGAAAACGCCCCGGCGATCTTTTCAAGATTAGTTATTGTTTCATTCAAGGATTTCATTCATAAATTCCTTGCAATATACATGGACGATTGGACCGTATATGGCCTGGTTAAGGACCATGCTGCGAATCTAAGGTTGATGTTGGAGAGATGTCAACAACACAAAATTTCACTAAACTTGAAGAAGTGTATCTTTTGTGCTCCATTTGGGATTCTTTTAGGACATATTGTATGCAAGGAAGGGATGTTGGTTGACCCAATGAAGATTGCAATCATTTTTTACTCACCGCCACCAACGACAGTGAAGCAATTAAGGGCAACATTGGGACATACTGGGTATTAAAGAAAGTTTGTCTGGGGATATGCATCGATCACACTGCCAATGTAAAAACTGTTAAAAAAGGATGCTAAGTTTGAGTGGAATGACGAGTTCCAGAAGATCCTCGATATACTAAAAATAGAGATGGTCGCAGCACCAATATTAGTCTTTCCCGATTGGACAAAAGAATTCCATGTTCATGTGGACGCATCATCAGTCGCACTAAAAGTGATATTGGCCCAGCCGAGAGAAGGATCGATCGATCGATCATCCAATTGCATTTGCAAGTAGGAAGTTGTCCACTAAGAAGAAGAACTATACGACGATAGAAAGGGAAGGCCTAGTGATGGTCGGTGAATCAGAGTCGGCTAAATCCCTATCGGAATAGTGCGTCAAAGAACCATGAAAAAAAATTTCAAAGTTTGGGCATTTTTCGAAATAGTCTCAAGAGAGATGGAATTAAGATCTGTATCCAAGGATGGGACAACGACAAGAATAGGATAGCGACAAGGACAAAAATCCTTCGACTGCGACAAGGCAAATAATTCTCAACATCAAGTGAAGCATGAATGGGTCAAGTCAAGAAATAAATGAAATAATTAAGACACATCCATTGACAACGTGAGTGGATTAAACCACAATCAATAACTGATCGAGTCGGCATAAAGGACCAATGAATTCACCACATCGGGTAAATCAATGGGAGATTCAGTAAATTAGTGGAAGATTTGGTAATTATTTCCTAGAATTAATTCGATTAACACAGAGCAAGAGATAGAAAGTTATAAAAGCATCGTGCAGTTAACCATTCGAATTATTGTGCATTCGAAGAAGTATAGTAGAGAAGTTAGAGAAAGTACTAAGCAAAAGGGTTAGAGACAAGAAAATTGCAATGGCACATGTAATTTCCAGTACGAGCACACTAGAGGAATGAAGCGTAAAATCTTCTTTACCGCAGTAAATACTTCTAGAAACCCCACAAGTAATCTGAGGCCCACAATTCGAGGGTAATAATAAATTGATAAGATACATGATTAGATGAATATTAAATTACAATGAAGCTCGCCTTTATAGGCTTGAACATGTGTAGCGAAGGGTTACACCCTTTCACTTAATAATTAATAACTATAATTAATATCTTATTTTATATTCGTTACATTTCCTTCCCCTTAAGGGAAGCTTTGTTCAAGACAAGGGTTATGTCTGATTTTTTGTTTGAACTGTCATCTCTAGATCCTTTCTTTTAGTATTTGCGACACTTGAGGAAATGAGGCGATACGAGTTACGAATTCCACCAAAGAAATGTTGCATCATTTCTGATGTGGTCCATTCGAGATCTATTTTTATTGGATCTATTTGATCGTTTTGTGGGATGGGTCTTTTCGTTTGTTGCTTAGTATGTTGATTTGATGTTCTCGCTTGTCTGGCATCCTAATTCCTCGGTGTATGTTCATTTTGACCTTGTCGTTGGTTAAAATGACGTTTATAATTGGGGTGTCGATAAGGAGTTCTTTTTGTTTGTTTTTCTGTTGGATTGACTCCTTTTTGAACTGTGACGAGGACTGAATTTGTATTTTCTTTTTTTCTCTCAACGTATATTTTTGAACCAGCTAACAGAGGACACATTACTAGTGCAGGAAGAAGGAAAATCATTTACCTATTCCTGGATATTGATACTAATCACAATAGTTTCATGGAAGGAACCCATAGACTACCAAGGAATGAACATACCATAAGTCCAAGTGTGCCAAGGAGCATGTTACCAAAACATATGGGCACTAAACAACAAGGAGCGAAAAATAACTAACAATATAATTTTCTATATATACTTAGAAATGCTAAAGAATGATGAGGAGGAAATCCCGCGACTAACATATGAATCAGATCAAAAGCATCGACGAGTCGCAATATTGTTAGTCGGACCGCAAGTAATATCCATAAAATCACATGCAGACCCACAAAAGCAGTGGTTGGAGACATAGTAAAAATTGAATAATGAGGAGTTAGATTCCATAATAGAAGAATGGCCCCAAGAATTGAAAATACTAGTAAGAGAGGAAGAACTATCAGAACCTGAAAATGGCAATGCAACAAAGGGATCGAAGGAACCAGAAAAGAAGGATTCTGGAATCAATGAAGGTGGTGACCAAGTCACAGAAAAACACTCACACACTGTGATTCATGGTGGAGCGTCATCAACGACACGAATAGACACCTTCTTCGACGCACAACTTGAGGAAGGAAGGACAAAGTAATGGTTCGATAGAGGCAAGGGGAGCACACCTGTCGACATATCCCAAGGGAAGAAGGAAAAACTTAAGGAGAAGATAACGGTGGTGGAAGAGGACAACCGCGCAAAGGTGACACAACATGCGACGGAGTACTTTTACCAAGTAGCACAGTTACTATCAACATTAAATAATGCAATCATAGAGACAAGGTTGCCGCAAGGGGAAGTCGTACCAAGTCAATCGACAAGCAGGATCAAGGTAAATATAGGCATGAAACCAAGGTTAGTACAAATACTGCCAAATGCCATAACAATAGGAGACGAAGACTTGGACATGGAATTAAGAATGCACGATCAAATTGTTGAATATTGTAACTTCTAAGAATATTATATTTGTACATTATTTATTCCGGAGATGTTCCATCCCTCTGAGGTGATTCTATTATGTATCCGGAGATGTTTATTCCTCCGAGAAGTTGTGGCAACTAGGGTTATTAGACCCACCATGTGGGGGTCGGCCCAGTCAGTTATAATAGGGTATTTAACCTAATGGTTAAATATGAGCCTACATGTACTTGTGTAAAATATATGTCAAAGTAGTGTATAAATAGAGGAGGTGTGTTCCTCATTTGATACACTCACACACTTGAAAAGAGGAGCACTTGTCTGGGAGATTTGCTAAGGAGGATTAGAAGGAGGGAGCACATCTTGTATTTTGGTTTATCATCTTATTGAGGAAAGATTTGCTGGGTTTTCTACCCCATGAGGGTTTCCCAGGATAAATCTGTGTCTCTTGTGTTTATGCTATGCTTGTTGTTTCTTCAGTGATCCTGTATATGCTATTATTGTGAAATAGAATGTAATGCTGCTATTTTCTGTATTAGCATATTGAATTTTAACATGGTATCAGAGCTAACCTGAAGAAAGACAAGGTATGGAACTTACGACACTTGCTTTACTTCTGACAATTTGAAGGTTAGGGTTTTACATAGCAAAAACAAGTCATCCTGGAACTTTCGCTATAAATCCATTTCTGCAAAGTTTCAGGGTCGGAAAAGTTTACAAGTCGAAGATAACACCCCCAGGTACCTTGTGTCCAAAGGGAACCCTCAGATTCATTGTACTTTATGAGTTATGATCAGTACAAGTTAGGGTTTCTGCCTCTTCTAGATCTCAGTCAAAATCAGGTGACCTTGGAAAAAAGGTCATAACTTGTGCTAGGAAGCTCCAAATGAAATTTCGTAAAAAGTGACAGGTAGTACACAGACTGTACTATCTCAAGAAACGTTTTCAGAGACCGAAGGTGAATCAGTGACACGTGGCACGCCGTACAAGTTAGCTCTCCTGTTTTATCCCATAAACAGGTCACGTTGCGACACTTGGCATAAATCTCTCTCAGAAAATCCAATTGAGGTCAGACCTGTCAGGATGGAAAGATGACAGGTCAGGATACTGCAAAAAACGTTTTCAGACCCTGTGGAGAAAAAATTTCATAGTTATAGCAGAAGCAATCAGGTGCATATTTCTGTCAAAACAGAATTATTTTTAGCACCTTTATTCATGGCTTCCGGAATTTAGGGTTTCGGAGAAAGTTGGAATTTTTTGAAGTCTGTAACCACGGATGGAAGCTCGCCAGAAAAATAAGAGTTTAGATCCTTGGATCGAACCTTTTGATTGGACAGAAGGGTGGGCTTCATCAAACCCTAGTTCGGGTTCCTGTCCAAAAGATCCAGAAGTTTCGAAGGCAATTTTGAGGGGTCAAATTTTGGAGATTTCAAAATTGAAGAATGCTAGGTTGATCAGCTCAGCAAGACACATTCTTCCATCCATTCAGAAGTATGAAAGTAAAAGATTGAATTTTTAGGGTTTCTTTAGCAAACCCTAATCAAGCTCCAGATCAAGTTTCAGGGGGAGTTGAGGCTAAGGCCTTACATAAGAAGACTACAAAAAGTCTCGACAGGTATGACTTAAGGAGGTTCAGGTACATTACAAAAGACAAATCAAGTTCCATGACCATGACAACATGAATACAAAAACTCACGAGGTATGTATGACTTTGTTATATTATGTTTAACCTACGAGACATGCAGGTTCTAGCTCAGGATCTCTAAATCATTGAAGAGATTGTTTAGGTATGTTGTACATAACTAAGCAGGTATACTAATCCAAGTATGTTTTCCTATGTCATGTTAGAATCTTACCTTGTGTAAGTATACTTGGTATGATTGGTTAGTAATCAAGGGTTTATGCATATTATGTCTCTTATGTTGGTTGATGATTTAACTAACTAGATCAAACAAGAATATGCATGAGTAAAAGAAGACTTCCTTGAAACCCTGAATACTAATGATCATGACTGTACATATTCAAGATTATTTAGAATTAGAATGTTTTGATAATATTGAGAATATACTAATGAATGTATGTTTGTGTATGAGATCATGAGGATGCCACTAGTGTACACTTGAGCATGCACAGTGGTACAAAATGAATAGAAGTTCAGAAGACATACAGAAGATCAAGCGGGCGGCAACCACACAAACATAAAAGATAAGTATTTGAGTTGTTATTAGAAATAGTAAATGATATTGCTTGTATGCATATTTGTATTCCTAGAATATATCATGCTGAGTGTAAACATTCATAAAGCATTGAACAGTATACTACTAATATGCATATGATTGGTAAGTTGGACAAACATTCCATTGTTGCTTGTCTAGAATGAAACCTCTTTGCTGACATGCTGAGAGCTGTGCACACTCTCAATAGTATGTTCTAGTAGAGATGGAAGGCATCTAGATAGCCACTGTATGCATACAGGATATGGGAAAGTGTTGTGCCAAAGTATTGGTCAAAATAGTTGCATAACTATGTAAATGATATCTGTATGCATAATAGGTTATCATGTCAATATGATTTGATGATTATGAAGTATTACTAATCATGTACTTAATTTTGATTTGTAGGAAAGATCATGATGAATGATGAACACTGAACAAGCGATGGATGTTCAACAAAAGAAACACACTATAGAAGGCTTGTGGCTAGAAGATTCTCTTAGAAAGAAGGAAGAGAATCATGATGAGATGTTTGCTCCAAGTGGCTAGATAAGACCATTCTCTTAATGGTGTAATTAAAGAAGAAGTGTGAATCAGATTCTGTATGGGTTCCCAGGATCGATAATCAATTGATGAGCTTAATGATCACCATGGGTGATGTGGATCTCAACCTTTGCTACAAGGTTGAATATGGTTTCTATACACATATGACATGGATGCAAGAAAGAACTCACCACAGAGTTCGAATGATTTTGAGGCTCATATTAGTAGACCCATCTGACGAGAGATGGCACAGATAGATATGCAGAAGATCACTCAATGCTGAGTGTGAATAATGGACAATTGACAGCTTCATGACAAAGCTTGGGCTTTACCAGAAGTAAAGTTGTTCCTAACCTTTACCTTAAGGTTGTGGATGATGAACCTATCATACCATTATTGTATGACGATGATCTCTTTCTGACAAGGAATGAGAAATAGGTCATGAAAATGGCTGCAGAAATGAAAAATGAAAGATCTTGGATTAATGCACTACTTCTTAGGTCTAGAAGTATGGCAAGATCCAAAAGCAATCTTTTAATTCAAAGTAAGTATGCTGTGAAGTCTCTAAAAAGATTTGATATGTTGGAGTATAAAGCCATGGCCACTCCCATGGACTCCAACTTGAAGTTTTTAGTTAATGACTCATCGTATTTAGTGGACCTAACCCTATATAGATAAATCATTGGGTCATTGATGTATATAACAAATACTAGGCCAGATATATGCTTTGCTGCAAATACCCTAAGTCAATATCTAGTATAACCTAGAAAGGTTCACTTAATAACTACAAATCATGTAGTGAGGTACCTAAAAGGTACATTAGATTTTGGTATATATTATCTTGGAGGTCATGAACTCCGTTTACATGGTTACTCGGATTCTGATTGGGCAGGAAGTGCCTCAGACAGAAAGAGTACATCAGGTGGATATTATAGTCTTGAATCTACCATGATCTCATGGTTCAGCAAGGAACATTCTAGTGTGGCTCTTAGTACTGCTGAAGCAGAATATATATATAGCTGTCTGCTCTGCCAGCTATGAAGCAGTGTGGCTTCAGAAGCTATTATATGGAGTGTTTGACTTAGAAATGAATTCCACTATGATTATGTGTGACATTCAAAATTGCATCAAGATAGAAAATCTTGTATTCCACAATAAGTCAAAAACACATAGAGATCCGATACTTCTATATATGAGATATGGTGCAGAGAGGAGCTATCAAGCTCGAGTATATAAGCACTGAGGATCAGATTGCTAATATATTGACTAAACCTCTATCTCGAGTAAAGTTTGAATACTTCTGAGACAAGCTTGGTATAGTCCAGAAGGACCCTCCTCGAAAGGGGGAGTAGCATAGTATCTGATAACAAGTTTGTTTCATCAATGATGAGGTTACCTATTTACTGCACCTAGTTACTTAGAATTATTTAGATTTAGGAATCTTATATTTTTTCTTTTGATGATAGATGTATACATGCTTTTGATGATAGATGTTATGCATGTTTTGATGAGGAGGATACATGTTTTGTTATACATGTTTTGATGATGAGGATACATGTTTTGTTATACATGTTTTGATGATGAGGATACATGTTTTGATGATGAGGATACATGATTGACACATGTTTTGATGAAGTTCTTGGTAAACATGTGAGGGGATTGGATCATCCCTGGACTTCAATCCGAAAGAAGAGCCGTAGACATATGTCTTCGAGAATGAAGTCCTTGGTGGACTTGAGGGGATTGGATCATCCCTGGACTTCAGTCCTAAAGAGAGTCGTAGACGTATGTCTTCGAGAATGAAGTCCTTGGTGGACTTGAGGGGATTGGATCATCCCTGGACTTCAGTCCTAAAGAGAGCCGTAGACGTATGTCTTCGAGAATGAAGTCCTTGGTGGACTTGAGGGGATTGGATCATCCCTGGAATTCAGTCCTAAAGAGAGCCGTAGACGTATGTCTTCGAGAATGAAGTCCTTGGTGGACTTAAGGGGATTGGATCATCCCTGGACTTCAGTCCGAAAGAGATCCGTAGACGTATGTCTTCGAGAATGAAGTCCTTGGTAGACTTGAGGGGATTGGATCATCCGTGGACTTCAGTCCTAAAGAGAGCTGTAGACGTATGTCTTCGAGAATGAAGTCCTTGGTGGACTTGAGGGGATTGGATCATCCCTGGACTTCAGTCCTAAAGAGATCCGTAGACGTATGTCTTCGAGAATGAAGTCCTTGGTGGACTTGAGGGGATTGGATCATCCCTGGACTTCAGTCCTAAAGAGAGCCGTAGACGTATGTCTTCGAGAATGAAGTCCTTGGTGGACTTGAGGGGATTGGATCATCCCTGGAATTCAGTCCTAAAGAGAGCCGTAGACGTATGTCTCCGAGAACAAAATCCTGAATGAACAGGTAAGGGGATTGGATCGTCCTCAAACTTTAGTCCTTTGAATTGAGCCGTAGACATGATGTCTCCGAGAACTAAATCCTGAATGAACAGGTAAGGGGATTGGATCATCCTCGGACTATGGTCCTTTGAATTGAGCCGTAGACATGAGGTCTCCGAGAATTGAATGATAGGACTGGATCGTCCCTGGACTTTGGTTCAAAAGGTATATGATAGGACTGGATCGTCCCTGGACTTCGGTTCAAAAGGTACATGATAGGATTGGATCGTCCCTGGACTTCAGTTCAAAAGGTACATGATAGGACTGGATCATCCCTGGACCTCAGTTCAAAATGTACATGACAAATCCTAGAATTTTTCTAGGTTACATCCAGCATGAAACAGGGTTGGCTCTGTAGATATGATACATCCAGCATGAAACAGGGCTGGCTCTGTAGATGTGATACATCCAGCATGAAACAGGGCTGGCTCTGTAGATATGATACATCCAGCATGAAACAGGGCTGGCTCTGTAGATATGATACATCCAGCATGAAACAAGGCTGGCACTGTAGATGTGATACATCCAGCATGAAATAGGGCTGGCTCTGTAGATATGATACATCCAGCATGAAACAGGGCTGGCTCTGTAGATATGATACATCCAGCATGAAACAGGGCTGGCTCTATAGATGTGATACATCCAGCATGAAACAGGGCTGGCTCTGTAGATATGATACATCCAGCATGAAACAGGGCTGGCTCTATAGATGTGATACATCCAGCATGAAACAGGGCTGGCTCTGTAGATGTGATACATCCAGCATGAAACAGGGCTAGCTCTGTAGATGTGACACATCCAGTATGAAAAAGGACTGGCTCTGTGGTGGTAAATCCTAGATCTGATCTAGGTCACATCCAGTATGAAAAAGGACTGGCATTGTGGTTGGGATTGGATCGTCCCTAGACATGAGACTTGTCTTAAAGAGATAAGGATTGATCATCCTGGAACTTGATCTGGATTGCATCATCCATGGACCTATGTCCTAAAGAGAGCAGGATTGATCATCCTGTAATATGATCGTGTGATGACGATGCTGTCGATCATGTATGCTGATTGTATGATGGCGATGTTGATCGTGTGATGACGATGCTGATCGCATGATGACGATGTTGATCGTGTGATGACGATGCTGCCGATCGTGTGATGACAATGTTGATCGTATGATGACGATGTTGCTGATCGTGTGATGACGATGCTAATCGTATGATGACGATGTTGATCGTATGATGACGATGCTGCTGATCGTGTGATGACGATGCTGATGATCGTGTGATGACGATGCTGATGATCGTGTGATGACGATGGTGATGATCGTGTGATTGTGTGATGACGATGATGATGACGATGTTGATGATCGAGTAATATCAACTCCGATGATGTTGATGTTCCAGTAACTAGTTGAGTTACTGATGATGATGAATTAAAGAAAGCTTCCGATGATATATAGATGATGTAGTCAATGACTCCTTGCTCCCGCAGATGTTGTTATAATATCCTTCTTGTTAAGGGGGAGTGTTGAATATTGTAACTTCTAAGAATATTATATTTGTACATTATTTATTCCGGAGATGTTCCATCCCTCCGAGGTGATTCTATTATGTATCCGGAGATGTTTATTCCTCCGAGAAGTTGTGGCAACTAGGGTTATTAGACCCACCATGTGGGGGTTGGCCCAGTCAGTTATAATAGGGTATTTAACCTAATGGTTAAATACGAGCCTACATTTACTTGTGTAAAATATATGTCAAAGTAGTGTATAAATAGAGGAGGTGTGTTCCTCATTTGATACACTCACACACTTGAAAAGAGGAGCACTTGTCTGGGAGATTTGCTAAGGAGGATTAGAAGGAGGGAGCACATCTTGTATTTTGGTTTATCATCTTATTGAGGAAAGCTTTGCTGGGTTTTCTACCCCATGAGGGTTTCTCAGGATAAATCTGTGTCTCTTGTGTTTATGCTATGCTTGTTGTTTCTTCAGTGATCCTGTATATGCTATTATTGTGAAATAGAATGTAATGCTGCTATTTTTTGTATTAGCATATTGAATTTTAACATGGTATATTTCAACATACTGTCGATATTGATGTTGCATCGTATTCACAGAGCAACAAGTGAAGAAATCAATGACCACAAAGCCACATCACATGACCAAATGATAAAATACAAGCGATGGGCGCAGAACAGAGAAGTAGAGGCACATCGACTCCAAGAAGAGAAAGACAAAATCTTGAATGAACAAGCAAAGGAAATAGAGGATAGGAAGACATTGGAGCATGCCATATCAATGGCATGTGAAGAGGCCCCAACAGTAGACAAAGACATGCTAACATAGGAAAAAGTGATACAGTTAGGAGTAGTTATCGCAGACCTGTGTAAGGAGAACGCAGATCTACAGACAAGGGAAGTGCCCAGCATGCCACCAGAACAAATCCAAAATAGACATAATGCGATAGAAGAGGCTGCAACAGAGATCGCAGAATTGGGAAAACAACCCATACAATTGCAGAAGACGTCAACAAGTTATGGGGGAGTTTAGTTCAAGATGAGCAGTTGCACCAACTGAATGCACAACTCAGCGAGGAAGAGACACAACTAGAATCAATTCGGGGATCTCTCAAAGAAATGCCCCTACTCATGCAAATGACAAAGGCTACGGATCTGAAAGAACTACAACATTGAGTTAATAAGGAACACACAAGGAAACAAAGGAGAACAACACACTTGGATGAGATACAAATGAAAGCAGAACAGTTGGCCGTAAAATCAATAGAATGGATGGAAGAGGTGAAGAAAGAACTGGAAAAAGCACAATAGATGAATGGAGAACACCCAACAGAACAATGAGTAGAAGACTACGCAATGCTCAAATTGTTGGCAAAGGAAGCTCTCGACCAGATTAGAGTAGCATATGATGACTTCAAATCACAAGTAAACACACCAGAAGTGTCCAGCTGATGTGGATCTAGGGAGAGCCACAAGTTTGTGTTGGGGTCCTTTTGGAATGGGGTTAGAGCGTAGGAGATGCAGAGCCGACAACGATGAAGGGGTCATCAACGAAGGAAAAGGACCACTCGCGAAGGATAACGAGCTGATGGAAGCATAATTTTTGGTCCAAATTAGTTAGAATGGGTCTTTTGACCATTTTGTAATGACCATAAGTATCTATATATAGAGAGATTAGTCGATCAATTCTAATGCATTTTGTCTGCCTTGGGCAAGTTTTGCTCCAAGTATATGGATTCGCGTTAAGTCACTTGGAACTGTTTTCTACGAATTTTATCCTGCAGTTTTGATATGAGTTAATGAATGAAGATGTTTGGCTATGTTTCAACTATGTGATTTCTATTTTTCATTGTGTTATGAATTGTGAATGATATCTTGTAAGAATGATGATGATGAGATCTTGCTGCTTTGTTGATTGATCAATAATGTTGGGTGATATGAGTAAGGGTTATGTCTATTGCATATTTGAATTGCTAATGTAATGCGAATATAAATCTCTGGTTTCTGTAGCGACTGAGTATGAATTAATGCATGTCTTCTCCCAACTGGGAAAACTTGGTTCCTACATCCCCCCTTAGACATCTCGCGTGAGACCTCACTCGCTCTATGGGTGTTGCTGGAAAGGGTAAAATCTTTCTGGGCTGATGCTTAAGGGTGTTTGGTGGAGACTTTTGGATAGAAGTGCGAAGTGAACCCCTGTCGACAGAACTGTGTCAACAAATCCAAAGGGAAGCTAGAGTGACGACATCGTGGAAATAAAGAACACTTGAATAAATTCATATTGTTGGTCTCTAAAAGGAAAATAAGGAAATGAACAACATGAGAATAATCAGGATGCAAATGTAGAAGGTTATGTGTTGCAAGATGCTTTAATATTTTCATTAGATAATATTACTTATTCTTGGATTTTAGACTCAGGGGATTCATTTCATACTTCAACCCATAGGAAATATTTTCAAGGCTTCCCAAATGTATGGCTTCTACAGTTTCAATGTATTCCGAAATATATGGCTTTTGCATATTCAATGTATGGTTTGGAACATAACACATTGGTGAGAGAATGTATGGTTACAAGTGAATGTACAGGGCTCAAACAACATCCTCAATGCCAATATGATGCTTGGTTTGATGAATGTAATGTTGTAGCATGCTATTGCACACCATTTAACCAAGTACAACATATCGATGAACCCATAAACTAATGATTAGTGCCATACTTATTTAATAGTGAATATGTATAGAGAGAGTAGTAGCACTGAGCTATTACCAATGATCAAATTCGAAGACTAACATTTTAGCTATACACTCAACGATTCTAGTGATTAGTTTAAGAAAATTAACAAAGTGCACAAATTAATTTAAATCAACAATGCAAGCAAAAACCTTAGCCACACAAGTAAGAAACACAATAGACATTGATATTACCCTAGAAACCCAAATGGGAAAACCAACAAAGATGGATTTGTTTATTTGTAGGACATATTACAAGATAGAGTTATACACTCTCAATTATAGATTTTTTGTATTCTTACACATTGATGGCAGTTTGTAGATTGTGGATTTGGCTTAGAGATAATATTTCATCATTATATAAATCTCAAATTCCTCTACTTCCTTCTATATTTGAACATACTTCTCCTTCCTTATTCCTCCATCCTTTTTCTTTTACCTATTCTTCTTCCTAAGCTTCCATTTTGTTTACATATTTAAAGGAATCAACGTTATAATATTTCCTTGTAATTCCAACCATCAAGTGATTCATTCCATCTTATTGTGGATTCAAGATGAAACCCTTGGCCTTTAGTCTTCAAGGACCATTGACTTCAAACTTTTCCCAGATTTATCCTTTTTACAAAGTTTGGAGGATTTATTTTTCAAATCTATTTTGGATCCCACCTCTAATAGGATTTTGGTCCCCAGAAGCTTCAACTAAAAATTGCAACATGTTGTTCTCTTCTCAAGCACACTTTCTATTCCTAACAACTTTGCATAAATTCCATCTAGGATTAAATAAATTCATTTTGTAGCATATTTCCTTTAATTGCTACTCAAGTTAGTCTACAAGTTTGGAAATCTCTTCTTCTTCCTTAACCTTGAATCTCCAAGCTTTTCTTAAGGATGTGTGGTTCTCACTATTCAACTTTGGATGGTGATAGATTTACATTAAGACAGTGACCTATTTTCCATGTATTTGAGCTTCTACAACTAGATTATAGTTTCCATTACACACTAGGAGGCCCCACTTTATTTTCTTCTTTCATTTTCCTACCAAAATATTCTTGCCAATAATTCCATCAAATCATGGAATTCATCACAAAACACAACATTTATTCCTACAATGGAACAGGGTAATTTTTTCTGTAGAGATATTAAAATTCTAGGTTGAGTTACCCCTGACTATAGTACCATGGGGTGTCACCTTGAGCTTTAGCAAATATTCGTCAAATTATTCCTAGACCCAAGAGACCCTACTTGTTTCCAATGTTGCGTTGTTGTTAAGGATGACAACAAAAGCGACATCAATAACATTGACCATAGAAAAATCAAACATAACAATAAAACCACACTTAGTTTCCAATTCACCCATCATACTACCCATAAAATCACACACCAATGAGAAGAATATGAAGTAATAAGTAACGTGTTAACCCCATCCCTTTGCTTTTGCATGATGGGACACTCATTGTTGTATAACATAACCTTCATTATAGGTGACAATTTCATGGGAGGGACATGAAATATGTAACCTTCCCCCATTTAAATTGAACAACCTTCATTCAAACTCACTTCTAAGATGACTTGGGATGCATTGGTCTCTTGAATTTACAATCACAAAAATGGAAAGAAATCGAGTTTGGAAAGATTCAATTCAACCAATGCAATAATCATTTGTATGAGATGAAACAGTTTGAATTTTGGAGAGTGGTTTGATACAACAATGATCTTATGACTATTAAAGAATCACCAATAGTTGTCTCTTTATCTTTCTCCTTTAAAATGATTCAAACTTACCAAAAAAATTGCTATTATTTCCACTTTATTATTTTTTTATTTGTCCATGCACATTATTTCTTATTTTTTATTAAAAGAAAAAATTTCTTTGCACCTCGCACACCATTAGTCTTCAAATTTGAAGCCTTCAGTGCCCTTCAGGGATTACTTACCCTTCATAGAAGGGAGCAACACTTTTTTCCATGCTAAATAAATTTAATTTTGTATCGGGCCCTTCAATAATGAAATTGACCATTATTTTGCAACTTTGCATTTGAAGTGATGCTCCAATTTTTTCCTGTCAAATTTTTAGATGGTTGAGAATAGACGATTAAGCAACAACAATGGTACAATCCCAACCGAGTCTTCCACACATTCCATTAGGATTATTTATCAAAATTTAAATCATGATGAAACTTTAAACTATCTAAAATTAACTTTAAATGTCATTGCCATGTTACACTTGGCTTCTTCCATCTAGTTGGCCAATGCTCAACTTCGTACACATCTACAACATAGAGCTTAACTTTCAATGTCTTGGATAATTTATGGACACATATACTATTAACTTAGATCTAAATTCATAAGTGGATAAAATTGCGCAACAAACTTAAGCCTCTAATAAATTCAATAGCGAACTCTCATTCAATTATTAGTTAAATGAGACTATACTACAAGATATGGATGGAGTCTTGGCTTGAGATCGATGTATTTATATAATGACTTTTTATTCAAATATAAGTTCTTTAGAAAAAAATAAAATGAAAATAATTTTTTCAATGTTTATCAATTTGTTTCAATACTACAATAATTGATATTTTTTGTTATGATATGACTTTGTAGTGGGTTGTATTGATTTTATAAAATTTATTAAAAATGTAATTATGTGGTTTGGATCTTTGAATAACTATACAATCGCAGTAGTGTTAATATCACATATGTAGGATATGATTGATAATAGGATTGATATGATATAATACTTAAATTCTGATTTTCTTGCATGTGTACATTTGGGAAGAAGACTTAATCTAAGGATGGTTGCATTTTCATTACTAGTCTTCCTTTCATAATAGCATCCCCTTCTTTGGATTTGCATATGGGAATTTTCTTCATTGTTATAGGGCAGAGGCCATTATCATATTGTGCAAGCCTTCAAAATTCTACTTCATGACCGTTTCTTCTTTCAAGGTTCAAATCCTCTTAAACCATGTTTTCCAAATCCATGTCTTGCTTATTATATGCAACAATTATCACTTGTTATATGGTACGTGTGCTATAATGCAAGGTGGTTGCATTACTAGCCATGGATTCATGATTTCATCAACCATGGAAATTTTTAAGTATCCATAATTTTCTTAAAGTGTAGTAACCTTGGTGAATCATACTAATTATCAAATTCCCAACCATTAAATTTTTGGCGATATTTTTAAAAATATTAAAATATCTAAGGGGTTGATATAGTGGTGATTTTTAGGGCAAAAATTTTTAATTCTATGAAATTTGGGCAAATCATATTGGAAAAACTAGAAAATGGCAAATATTTTTTGGAAAAAACCTCAAAAATTAGCCTATAGGCTAAATTTTTCCCCTAAAGTTTTCCATGTCATCAACTATGGCTAGTTCAAGAGTCTGGAGGCTTGGAGCATAATTGAATGAGATTGTACATCAAGATATTAATGGAGGATAATGGTACAACAAGATTGCCAAACTTTGAGAAGAGATTGTGTGATGTGTGGAAGTAAGAGTTACACACTCTTTTGGTATAAATCTATGTTGCAATTTTTGGTTAGAAAACTTGTACAAAATGAAGGGATTTGAATGAGAAAACTTATCAAAATAAGGGGATTTGATAACTCTTTCTCCTAGGTGAAATTTGATGGAGAATTTGTATTATATTGACAAATGTGATCCATAAACGCTAGAAGTTTATATACCTTTTCACTCTTTGCTAGAAGGTTATAACCAATAATCATCTATGATGCATGATGCAACCCTAAGAACCAAGAATTAATTGACAATCACCTCTGGTAAGTTGGTATCCTAGTAGTAAATAAAGCATTAATTTACAATCTCCTGTGGTAAGCTAGTAGCCTAGTAGAAAAAAAATGCATTAATGATGGTTGTGTTTTGGTAGGCTATCAGAGTTGAAATCGATTGACAACATGCTTCAAACACTTAATGTAGCTTGACAACTATTCCTTCTCAAATCCCAACCAGTCTATGTGTAAGGTGAATAAGTAATGTATTAATAGAGAATTAAATCACATAATATAGAATGAAATTGTGCATTGGATGATAAAAATTTAGAACTAGAATCAATTTATCATTTTTTCACTGGTTTATAATTAATGTACCTGAGTGATTGGAATTAGGGGATCTAGACTCAGAATTGTGGTTAATCCATATATTGGAATTTGGAAATGTGATTATGAAAGTGGATTTGGAATTGCGGTTAATGAAACGGTTACTAGATTTTGGAAATGTGATAATTATGAAAGGTTAAAGTTTGTAACTTAAGTGGTTTTCAACTTTAAAATTTTGTTTATCATTATTCTAATTTCCAAACTCATTGTCCCTGCTTAGGTTGTTCCTACTTCAACTGTCACCGTTGATTCTTGATCCTATTTCAATTTTATATTTCTACCTTGTTTCATTTTTTAGTACATGCCAGAGTTATGGTAGCTAGATAGGGGAGGGAGCAAATGCCAGGGCACAGGTAGCTCCGGGATTCAATCTAGACTCAATATAGTTATCTGTTCAAGTAGGAGAACGAACATAATTATCAAGTCACATGTTGGATCAAGTGCCTTGATCACTTTTCGATCAATATTTGCACTTCATCATTGAGAATTGAGAAATGGAGATTTGTGCTAGTTTCTTTCGTTCAGTTTTTGAATGGTTGATATGGAGACTTGAATGAAAGAGTTCATCCATCTACCTTGAATGGC
This sequence comes from Larix kaempferi, assembly GCA_027924585.1. Taxonomy (NCBI): domain Eukaryota; kingdom Viridiplantae; phylum Streptophyta; class Pinopsida; order Pinales; family Pinaceae; genus Larix; species Larix kaempferi. Next base: position 4,836,959 of record BSBM01000291.1, read on the forward strand.
TCTTTTTGTATTTACATAGAGATGAATGTAGTACTCAAAGGCCCCCAAAGATTGTAGGAGGAAAACTTGCCTTATAATTGGATATCACTAGCATTCTTTGCAAGAATCATGATCGACTAAGATTGTCATTTATCCTACAAATTAGGATTCTAGGGGAAGATGTACCCTAAACAGTTCCTATTGAAATAAAAATTTCAAAATGGAGTAACTCTTCACCCTTTCTTAAGCTACTTCCACTATCGAGTTCAACCCTTGTTCAATTTGTTTCCACCATCACCATAGATCCTTGCTTAGGCTACTTCCACCATTTCTTTCTGTATTCATTCATAAAGTATATCATACCCTCTTCAGACTCCAAGGGATTTGTTTGAGAAAAGGAAGGACACATCCACCCAAACACCACTAGTCCACCACCAACCTACACAAGTGCACATCTCCACTAGAGAAAAAAAAGACACCCCCCTAATTATTATTTCCTATAGGGGAGTATGTATTCTCCTTTGGTTCGCAGTGTTGAGTGGCTAGAAACATATATAAAGGGATTCCTTCCATAAGTGGAGCTTAATACTAGTTGGGTTGCTCTTGTAGTTGAATGATTTCTCATGTATGTGCATCAAAAGAATAGTTTTTTTATTGTGTTTTTTTATAAGTATTTATTTGCTTCTTCTTGGAAAGGATTGAAGTTTGTTAGTGAAGTGATTTAAAATAATAGCTTTGGCATTCATGAACATATTTTTTAGATTCACTCCGTATTTTGTATTTATCAATCTCTATGTTCAATAGACATTACATAAATTCTATTTCATTTTCATCCAATCTTAATCTTCTTTCGGTTAGAAGTTTTATTACTTTCCAACTCAACCTCAATTGATTTCTTGTTTTATTACTTTCCAACTCAATTAAATGTTGATTTCTTTATATTTTTAGGTGTTTGTTATGTTTCTAAAATTTCCTTTATATGAGTTTTTCGGTTATTCAGGTTAGAGGTTGCTTATAATAAGCATAGAGTGGCACTGCAAATTTTATCACTATATTGAGGAATTTGATTACATTACTTTTAATATATAATGAAATGTTGATGTATTACTACATTTTGAAATGACCAACAACACAAGGTAGAGATCCTTGTCATCTAGTATCTCAATAACTTCAAAGGGAGAATAGCTTGAAATGAAATGAATGGTTTATTTAACATGTTGGTGTATTACATATTTAAAGTTAAAATGCATATCTTAAAGATAAAATGCATATCTTTAGGTAAAACCAAATCTAAGTTGTATACTAGTTTTACTCAATGAACCTAGATACTCTCCACTTTTTCATGACCTTTTTAGTATATGGTTGGCCAATTATTTACTTATTAGTTAGTCACATTCAAACATTTTGCTTTTAAATTGTCTTAAAATTTGTTTTTTTAAGTTTGCCTTCATGCCATGAATGGAAATCTTTAAAAAGTCTTTGCAGAAAAGACAGAAGACAATTTAACCACTATCAAGATTTGCACTCCTCATCCTCATTCCCATTTGCACATCTCATCGTCATTCCCTTTACCCATCCTCATTCCCATTTGCACATCTCATCGTCATTCCCTTTACCTAAAGGAAATGGAGTGAGGTAAGGCCATTTTTTATTTTAATATTCAAATGATCTTTTAGGTCATTTAACTGGATTCCATCCATATAATTTTAGTCACATATCCACGGACATTACGAGAAAGCAGAGACTCATTTCCGTTCCGATCAATAAATTATATTCACACACACAAACATAAATTCATCCCAGCGTCCGCTTGGCCAACGAAAAGGGCAAGATCGACAAGAATACCACAACAACGCAACGGAGCCCTGTAAGAAACCCCTTTATTGCACAACGTTTGCATCTACTTCAATAATCGTGCGAGGGCAACGGTTCGTGGGTTGGCTCCGGCGAGATCATAAACAACTCGTAGACAACGCCAGCCAGACCGCCTCCGAGGAGTGGTCCAACCCAGTAAATCCAGTGGTTCTCCCACGTCCAGCTCACCAGCGCCGGCCCGAATGCCCTCGCCGGGTTCATCGAAGCGCCATCGAAAGCCCCGCCGGCCAATATGTTGGCACCCACGATGAATCCAATGCAGATCGGGGCGATGGTGCCCAGGGTGCCCTTCTTTGGGTCGACTGCCGTGGCGTACACAGTGTAAACCAGTCCGAACGTCATAACGATCTCGAACACCAACGCGTTGCCCACTCCCACGCCAGAAGACAACGAGAACGCAGACGTCGTCTGCACCACGCCACGATCACCACGACTCAGAAACACAAAAGAAAGTAAAAGAGCATCAGCTACGAATTAAATGAGGCGAAAATAAATGGCTCACCAGGCCGCCGGTGGTGAACTTGAGCAACAAGCAAGCAACAGTGGCACCGATGAGCTGTGCAATCCAGTAGAGAATGCCCCTAAGAAGCGTGATGTGCCCTCCGACGAACGCACCGAAAGTGACCGCAGGGTTAACATGGCCACCGGAGATGTTGGCGCCTACGGCCACTGCCACGAAGAGCCCTAGAGCATGCGCCAGAGCCACGGCCACCAACCCAGCCGGTGTCGTCGACGCATTGCTCGTAAGCTTGTCTGCAACAAATTCATACTCCATTAAAATTATCAACAATAGACTCGTGAAAGAACAAATAAAAATGAAATGTAATCTCTATAAATTAGAAGAAATATAAATGAAGTGTTATCTGTAAATGAATTACCGAAAGCCATGCCGGATCCTTCGCCGGCAAAGACGAAGATAAGCGTGGAAATACCCTCTGCAAGGGCGGCTTTGAGGGCTTCCGGGTGACTTGCCTCCTCCGGCCTACCCACTGCAATTCTTCCGAACGGCATTGTAACGAATAAAACTGTGAAATCTTGAAGCAAAGGATTCGAACACCTGACCTCTCTGTCTTTCTCTTCTTTCCATCAATTACTTCGCGCAATTTGCTTTTATATTGCCACCGCGTGCCCTCGCTACAGAGCTCCCGCCCTAGCTTGGTGACGGGTGGGGTCGGTTGCCTGCGGTGCTATAGGCAGTCGGCACCGGCTTTATCAATATATTATATGACCTCATTCCCGGCGGGGCCCGTCTCTTCGTCATCGCAGTTCACAATCGGCAGCTGATTACTGACACGAGGCCGTTTACTTTCTCCGAAATGCCATATCTGGCGAATTGAAGGCCTTGAGACTTGCGAGTGGCTAACCTTCTCCACGTCAGCTACGGAATTTAGAGTGCCCGACACCAGAGTGCCGAGATGTCTATACAGTATTTCGCCACGTATCCAATACGCTATGATGGGCAACATCTGTGTTGTAAAAAAGTAATATTATAAAATTTTGATTTGATTTATCTCCGCCACCGACCCATTCAGCGAACACTAAAATTTAATACCTTGGGTGGGGATCTATGTGTTTTATATATTATTATGAAAATATGAGTTAAGGGTTTTCATTTTTATTTTCTATTTAATTTATCTAATAGATTTTAAAAATTCTTTTCTATTAAGTTTTGCTTACCGTCTTCTTTTATTATTCAAGTATGAGGATTGGTTCGCAGTTTTTAATTTTATTTTTTTTAATTGATAACAATATGAAATTCTTTTCTATTAAGTTTTGCTTACCGTCTCCTTTTATTATTCAACTATGAGGATTGGTTCGCGGTTTTTAATTTTTTTTTCTTTAATTGATAACAATATGCATATAGCTTTTCATATCCTAAATAAGGATTAATTATTTTTTAAAGTAATTTAGTGTCCTTTTATTGTCTTGTTTTATATTTCTCTTTAAAAGTATTTATTTTGGATGACGAGCATCTCTACTATCTTTTAATAATTTGATAATCCATCTTTTTTAAGACTATATATCTTTGATTTATTTTTAATAATTTGATAATTCATTTTTAAACTATTTTTCTTTTCAATTTTGAATGATATAAAACTTCTCATTTTTCATTTTTCATATTAATAAGTTTGTTTTTAATTTATTATAAGATTATTTTTATTTAAAATCAATATAAATCCATTTTAAATTCAAATTTAGTAAGTATAGAAAGGGATTCAATTTGTGAGATGTAATTTTTATTGATGTATAAAAAATTTAAGATAAAAAAATTTACACATTAAGAATTGAGATCCCTCTCGGTTCTCTATCATGGTTTTATTTTATGAATAGACATGAATTTTTTATTTACTCTCACTTCTTAAGACATCAAAGACATGACAAAATCTTCCCCATACTGAATTGTTTGTAGAGCACCTTTAGGTGCAATAAATCCAAAATTAAAAATAAATAAAACAAATATAATTTTTTATAATTTTAAAATTATTGGTAGGAACATAAGATTGCTTGATCTATGTGATATTATTTCATGTCATTTTAATAATCAAGTTTCATACTCTTTTATCATAAGAAGCATGGAAAAAGGTAATGGCTTTTTGCACTAGTGGATATTAGGTATAGGATGGGATTTGGCTAGAAGACTAATTTGGAGTTGGAAGGCATGTGTGTTGTAGACATTCTTGGTTTTCAAGTGTGAGGATTGAGTAAGAATATATATTTTTTATTGTATGAATTTGTGGGATTTCATTACTCGCTCTTGGAATGACTAGAGAACTATTGCTCATGAATTTTTCCTATCTTTCTATGGACATGCATATTATTATGGAGATTTTTGGCCTTATTCCATGGGAGGATGTTTTCAAAATGATTATTGATATGGCTTGCCCCTTTTGGCATGATTGGTAATGGAGCTTTGGGCTCCCCTTGGTGCAACATGATTCATGGAAGTTGTGCATCCTACTTCATGAATGACATGAGCTCAACCTTGTTCGTACTTTACGATGGGTGTCTACAAATGCACAGAGAAGGTGGATCAAGAGTTTGCATATTGTGTGGCTCATTCAAGTTAGTTACAAACTTCAACTATTTGCATAGCCAATGATTTACCAAGGCCTTCCTACTAAGGCATGATTAGTAATAAGTGGTCTCTTAGATGGAGTTTGCCCCTCCTAGTTGGAAATAGTTAAACACATATTCTAGGAATGTTCTTTTGCTAGGTCTTGTTGGGAGTTTGTTCAATGTACTTGCAACCATTTTTTAGGGGAGAGTGCATTGGAAAGAATCCTTGTTGAGTAATTCTATATAGTTGGTACACTTCTCATTCAGAGTGGTGTATGACACTACTTTAGGATTTTGATGATGTTTGTGCTCTGAAGTTAAAAGCTTTATGTTAATATCAAGGAGTTAGATTCATATACCTATTTTAATTTCATCGAAAAACAAGATGTAAATGTTTTTGTATATTCCTATATTTTTACTATTTTACATGAGAATGCTATTATCCATATACATACCCTCCTACTATATCATATCTTATTTGTTATAAATAATTTATTTTTAAAATTGTTTAATTTTTTAAAAACATTACAATCCCAAACTTATATATATATATATAAACCACCTCTCCAAATAACATATTTTTATCATACAAATGTTATAAAAATAAAATAAAAAAATAGTTTTCCTCTGATTTTTTTAAAACCACCTCCCCAAATAACATATTTTTATCATACACATGTTATAAAAATAAATTTCCTTAAAGAGCAAAGTTCTATAGTTTAGTATTAGGAAGTCATAATCTCAAGCAATCAGAGAGCTCGACAATTTTATAATCGGGAGGTCATATTCTCAAGCATACACATTGTGAGGTGAGGACACTAATTTATAATTTCAACATAATCACTATCCATAGAATAATTTGACGACGATGTTTTTTTAATCAATCAAGGTGTCTATAGATTATAACGAATCTATATAAAATATTTTATTCACCCATGTTTGATGTCCTAATTCTTCATTTATCCATAGAATAATTTGACGACGATGTTTTTTTAATCAATCAAGGTGTCTATAGATTATAACGAATCTATATAAAATATTTTATTCACCCATGTTTGATGTCCTAATTCTTCATTTACTCTGGGAAATTTATTAGATAACATATTATGACTCGTCCATACAACATGCACCTTGTATCACATAAAGCATCTTTAAAGCATACATATATATATATGTATGGCAAAAGGGATATGTGGTTCATTAAGGGGGTGTGAGTTTGATGGAGCTTTATAGTATGATGAGGTAATTTTTTGAATAGTGAGGTGTACTTTGATAAATGTGCATTGTAACCACTTTGAATAGTCAACAAATAATAAAAATAATCCTTTTTCATAAGGGCACCCTAGATGAATGTGTACTAGATTGTTAACTTCATACTTACTTTTCTTACCCAATTACAAAACCATGTGTTGGAAAGAAAAACTATGTGCAAAATAGCGCAAGCAGCGGTATGCAATGCAAAGGGCCAAAAACTAAAACCTATGGGATGCAGAATATAAATCTTATCGTCATTCTTATAGTGCACCTTGCAAATGTATGCACTTCGATTAGAGTCGTATTCTATGGTCACAATTTTTCCTGATATGTTTTCCTTGATGATGGTGTACCAGTATTAGGTGGTGCACTGATTAAACTAAACACCGATACTGGTTTGCCCTAAGAAAGTGTGCAATAATAAATAGTAAATGCTCTTTGTTAATGAAATGCCTTCATTTGGAAAGCAATGCCATAGGTTAATACCATCAAATTTTGATGGATTCATAGATAGTGTAGAGGGAGAATGGATTCACTTTACCATGAAGAGAAAGAAGAGAGTGGAGTTTCATTTGATTTTAAGGAAAAATCAATAAACCTTATGTTGAGAAGGAGATAAAAGAAGGGATGGAGGCTCTTAGGTTTTAGAGTTATTATGTTACAGAGTTGTAGGTTAATAAGGGTACTTTCATTATGTTTGAACAACAATCAAGTGATAGCTATAAGCTAAGTTTGATTCATCTAAGTCGATGAGCATGTATCTCAATCTTTATACAAAAAGTGTAATGTATCTAGGGAGAATAATGTATATTGGTGAAATCCTTATTAAATAAGCCTCATGAAGTAGATGTAGTCTGAAAAGAAATAATTGTAAGAAGGTTTACTATAAGGCTCGGCCTACTAGAAAGTGCATTGGAGGTTTGATAGAAATTATATAAAGAAGTAGATGTTGGTTGTGGAGCCAGATCTTCTAGTCTCATAGATGATATTGTATCAGCCATGTTTGTACCCCAGTTCTATATGATATGTAGGTGGACTGTACACTCACCCCAGCGGGGGGGTGTGGGGGGGAATCGCCTCCCCACGGGGTTCCAGGGGGGACCATCCCCACTGGCTGGGGGGTCCGGGGGCAGCACCCCCGAAGAAAATTTTTGTGGCTGTTTTCGCCAGCTGTTTTGCGGGCCCATGGTTTTGGGTATCCCGTGGTATTTTCCCATTGTATTTCCCTTATAAAAGAAAGACATTGTAATACGGCTAGGGTTGTTGATGTATTAGGTTTTATGCATTGTAAAGATCTTTGAGATTAGGAGAGAGACTGTGAAACAGAGAAGAGGAAGTGCAAAGGTTGTGCTGCAGGTTGTATCCCTTCGACTTGCTGAATGGTAATAATAATAAGGACTGGAAAATTCAGTGTGGACGTAGCCCAAGTTGGGTGAACCACGATATATCTGTGTCTCTCTTGTAATGTGTATGTGTGATTATATTTGCATTTCTGTTTATTGTTATTGCTCTGCGATCCTGTTTTTCTAACAATTGGTATCAGAGCCAAAGGTCTATTTGGCAGTTAAACCCGCAGGAAGCTAAGGTTTCTGGTTCGAGTGGGAGCAATGGCAGAAGAAGAAAAGTTTAAGGTCGAGAAGTTTAACAGCCAAAACTTCGGGTTATGGAAGATGCAAATGGAGGACTATCTGTACCAGAAGGATCTATTCCTACCATTAGGAGGAAAAGCAAAGCAGCCAACGACTATGAAGGACGAAGAATGGGTGGTTCTTGACAGAAAGGCTCTGGGAACAATACGGTTGAGCCTGGCTTCGTCGGTGGCTTTCAATATCTCAAAAGAAACGACAACAGAGGGTTTGATGAAAGCATTGGGTAAGCTGTATGAAAAACCCTCGGCTTCCAACAAGGTATTTCTAATGAAGCGTTTATTTAATATGAAGATGTCTGAAGGTGGATCTGTTACTGATCATTTAAATGAGTTTAATACGGTTACAAATCAGCTAAGTTCTGTAAGTGTGAACTTTGATGATGAGGTTAGGGCTCTTCTAATCTTGTGTTCATTGCCAGAAAGCTGGAATAGCTTGGTCATGGTTGTAAGTAACTCTGTCTCTGGTTCAAACACCTTGAAATTTGATGATGTTATTGGTGTTATTCTTAGCGAGGAAATGCGAAGAAAAAGCACAAGCGAGACATCAGGTAATGCGTTGACCATGGAGAGCAGAGGAAGACAAAAGAAGAGAGGAAAGAGCCAAGGTAATCGTGGAAAGTCTAAAACGGGCAGATCCAAGTCCAGACTGGGAAAGATAGAGTGCTGAAACTGTGGAAAGAAAGGACATCTGAAGAAAGACTACAAATCTCTAAAGAAGAAAGGAGATGCACAGAAGGAAACTACCCAGGAAGCAATTGTAGCAGGTGATGTGTTACAAGATGCTTTGATTCTTGCATTAGATAATACTAGTGATTATTGAGTAGTAGATTCAGGAGCTTCATGTCATGCTACACCCCATAGGAAATACTTTCATGAGTATGTTCCTTGCGATTTTGGACATGTTTTATTGGGTGATGATGAGCCATGTAAAATTGTTGGAATGGGTAAGGTATGGATAAAAGTTAAGAATGGAACTGATTGGTTGTTGAAATATGTTAGGCATATTCCTGCTATGAAAAGAAATCTGATCTCAACAGGGCAGTTGGGAGATGGCGGTTGTCTATCTACGTTCGAAGAAAAGTGGTGGAAGATCACTAAAGGATCAATGGTAATAGCAAAAGGAGACAAAGTAGGTACGTTGTATTTATGTCCTCATAATACTGACCATTCTATCTTTTTAGCTTCCACAGGAACAGATACAGCATTGTGGCATCATAGGCTTGGCCACATGAGTGAGAAGGGGATGCAGATTCTCCACTCAAGGAAGTTGCTGCCGGATTTGAAGTAGGTAAGTTTGGAATTCTGTGAAAACTGTGTTTATGGAAAACAAAAGAGAGTCAGATTTCTCAGGGTTGGGAAACAGAAGAAGAATGAAAAATTAGAGCTTGTGCATACAGATGTATGGGGACTGGCTCAGGTACAATCTCTTGGTGGCTCTCATTATTATGTTACATTTATTGATGATGTAACTAGAAAAACTTGGGTTTATTGCATTAGACATAAATCTGATGTGTTTGCTACTTTTAAGAAGTGGAAAGCTTTGGTTGAGAATGAGACAGGAAAAAGATTGAAGTGTCTCAGATCTGATAATGGAGGTGAGTACTGCGGCAAGGAGTTTGATAGTTACTGTTCATACCATGGGATTCGTAGAGAGAAGACAGTCCCAGGAACACCACAGGAAAATGGTGTGTCAGAAAGGATGAACAGAACGATCATGGAGCGTGCAAGGTGTATGCGACTGCATGCAGGGTTGCCCTTACAGTTTTGGGCGGATGCTGTAAATACTGCTGTTTATTTAATAAACAGAGGACCTGCAAGTGCTTTGGATGGTGGTATTCCAGAGGAAGCATGGACAAATAAAAAGGTAAACTACTCATTTCTGAGAACGTTTGGTTGTGAAGCATTTGTCCATATTGATAAAGAAAATAGAACAAAGCTTGAAGCTAAATCCAAGAAATGTACCTTTATTGGATATGGGGTTGATGAATTTAGTTATTGTTTATGGGATTATGAAAATAACAAAATCATCAGGAGTAGAGATGTGATATTCAATGAAAAGGTCATGTATAAAGATCAGTTGCAGGGAAAGAAACAGGAAAAGGAAAGCACAAAGTACATAGTGCTTGATGAAGTTAAAGAAAATGAAGTTCCGAAGGTGCCAGAAAATCAAGAGCAGCAGCAAGTACATGAAACTCTTGCAACTGTAAGAAGATCTACCAGGTTAAGTAGACTCCCTGAACGATACTCTCCTTCAATGTATTATTTATTGATGACTAATTCTGGTGAACCGGAATGTTATGAAGAAGCAATGCAGGTGGAAACTAGAAAGAAGTGGGAGCAAGGCATGAATGAGGAGATGGACTCATTGGTAGGAAACTAGACTTGGGATTTGGTTAAGTTGCCTGCTGGTAAAAGAGCATTGCAAAACAAATGGATTTACAGGTTGAAGGAAGAAGAAGGAGGTAAGAAGCGTTACAAGGCCAGACTTGTTGTAAAGGGGTTTGCATAGAAGAAAGGTATAGATTTTGATGAAATATTTTCTCCTGTTGTAAAGATAACTTCAATTAGGACTATCTTAAGTCTAGTGGCGGTAGAATATTTGCATCTTGAACAGTTAGATGTAAAAATAGTCTTCCTCCATGGGGATTTGGAGGAAGAAATATATATGCAGCAGCCACAAGGGTATGAGGTCAAAGGTAAGGAGGATCTGGTATGCAGGTTGAAAAAGAGCTTGTATGGTTTGAAGCAAGCTCCAAGGCAGTGGTATCTAAAGTTTGACAGGTTTACGACAGAACAAGGTTATAGTAGATGTCATTCTGACCACTATGTTTATTTCAAGAAGCTAGACAATGGAAGATATATTATCTTGTTATTGTATGTGGATGACATGCTTGTTGCAAGGTCTGACATGCAGGATATAAATGTACTCAAAAGGAAGCCAGCTAATTCATTTGCGATGAAGGATTTGGGTGCTGCAAAGCAAATCCTTGGTATGAGAATAATGAGAGACAGGAAAAATCGCAAATTGACATTGTCTCAAAGTGAGTACATACAAAAGGTGTTGGAGAGGTTCAGAATGCAGAATGCAAAACCTGTAAGTACACCTTTGGCTAACCATTTCAGTCTAAGTAAGGAAATGTCTCCCAAGACACAAGAAGAGATAGATTACATGTCCAAGATTCCCTATCAATCAGCAGTTAGTAGCTTGATGTATGCCATGGTGTGCATAAGACCAGATATTGCACATGTAGTGGGAGTTGTGAGCAGATATATGAACAATCCAAGTAAAGAACATTGGAAGGCAGTACAGTGGATTCTCAGGTATTTGAGAGGTACTACCACTGAGGCATTATGTTTTGGAGGTTCAGACACTGTTCTACAGGGATATGTTGATGCATATATGGTAGGTGACAAGGATAGCAGGAGGAGCACCACAGGATATGTGTTTACTGTAGATGGAACAACAGTAAGCTGGATTTTGAAACTACAGAAGGTTGTTGCACTTTCAACAACAGAAGCAGAGTATGTTGCCATTACAGAGGCTAGTAAAGAGATGATTTGGTTGCAGAGGTTTATGGAGGAAGTGGGTAAGAAGCAGAAGGATAGAAGATTGTATAGTGACAGCCAGAGTGCCATTCACCTTGCAAAGAACTCAACATTCCATTCCAGGACTAAACATATACAACTCAAGTACCATTTCATACGCTCTGTTCTGGAAGATAAATTGTTAAAGTTGGAAAAGATACATACTAGCCAGAATCCTATAGACATGTTCACAAAGGTAGTGACCAGAGAGAAACTGAGTTCGTGCTCGGTTTCAATTGGCCTTCTAGCATGAAGGTGAAGAGGAGAAATTTTCCAAGTCCAAGTCCAGCAAGTGTAGCAGCGGTGGAGTTGTTGTGATCAGTCTCCAAGTGGGAGATTGTTGGTTGTGGAGCCAGATCTTCTAGTCTCATAGATGATATTGTATTAGCTGTGTTTGTACCCCAGTTCTATATGATATGTAGGTGGACTGTACACTCACCCCAGCAGGGGGGCATCGCCCCCCCACGAGGTTCCAGGGGGGTCCGGGGGCCAGCGGTCCCCTGGCGGGGGTTTGGGGGCAACAGCCCCGAAGAAAATTTTTGGGGCTGTTTTCGCTAGTTGTTTTGCGGGCCCATGGTTTTGGGTATCCCGTGGTATTTTCCCATTGTATTTCCCTTATAAAAGAAAGACATTGTAATACGGCTAGGGTTGTTGATGTATTAGGTTTTATGCATTGTAAAGATCTTTGAGATCAAGAGAGAGACTGTGAAACAGAGAAGAGGAAGTGCAGCGGTTGTGCTGCAGATTGTATCCCTTCGACTTGCTGGACGGTAATAATAATAAGGAATGAAAAATTCAGTGTGGACGTAGCCCAAGTTGGGTGAACCACGATATATCTGTGTCTCTCTTGTAATGTGTATGTGTGATTATATTTGCATTTTTGTTTATTGTTATTGCTCTGCGATCCTGTTTTTCTAACAGTAGATGCAATGTAATGAGATGTATTGTGAAGCATTGATGAATTATTCTAGAGTGAGCATAGCTAGTGGAGTGATTCCTTCCATAAGGAATAAATAATGGTGTTACCCTATTTTAAGGATTCTTCTTAATACTAATACAATCGGTATCATTTTATGTTGATTATATGTCTCAGTTGTGTCTCATACCAGTCACACTTGCGATGCACCCCTAATCGAATTTTCATCATAGAGAGTTTGTCAGTAGATTGACATTATTATTTGTTCATCTCTAGTGTGATGACCATTAATTTCCAAGTGACAGGATGCATTGAAGCAAATGATCGTCATACGACTGATGACAAATGGTCGTATTTCTAACGCCAAGTGAAGAACATAGTATGTGTAGTAACATGACTTCTTGTTATAAAATCAACCACATGAGGTTGAATGTTCGATGAAAAAGTGTAACAGTTACAACACAAAATTGTCTTAGCGGTAGATTTTTTTGTTTTGTTTGTATGATGAAAAAGTGGAATATTTATGACAAAACACCATCGTCAATAAGGCATACTGTTAATGCCTGAATTTCGCACACATGCGACATTTTGTTTAATCTTGAAGTAAAGCATCATCAACATAAGCATGTAGCCCACCGAAGACTTCCTCATCAGATCTAGAAAGCAACATGAGACCAAAAATGCTCAAAGATAGTAAAAAATAGAGGTAGTGCGCTTACACCTGTGGTAAACCGCGCTACAATGTGTATTATCAATTTTGTTACCGTGTTATACTGGTTCTGATTTTCCTTCGAAATCCATGCAAATGTAAAAAACGACGGGACCAGAACAACCTGCAGTGCATTCAAGGCTCATGAAATCTCCATAACCTCCAAGAATTCGAATTTGGCTCATGAATGCCCCCCCTTTGTGTACTTTGGAGCTAGATCATGGAGTTAATGAGTCCACATTTGGATATAGTTGTTTCTTAGCCACTTCTTGGCCTATAAAAGGAATCCATTGGTATGCATATAAAAAGGAGAAATTAGAGCAAGGCCATCATTTAGTGTGGACAAAAGGGACCTCCGTAAGGGATATTGTTGGCTTCTCTTGAATCCCACTCCTCCTAAGTGACACTACATGTAAAAAATTGACCATTGGGCAATCTAAACTGGTTCAAGCATTGGCTTCTTGTTGTGGTTTTCATTTCCTCACTCCCTTTCAATTTATTTTCAAGTTTTTATGTCATTTGGTTTTGTTTTCACTAACAAGGGCTTGTAGGACTAAATAGGGGTCACTCACATTTGCTTTATGTACTACAATACTGGGGCTTATTGACAACCTCAAAGGATTAACCACCAAAGAGGGAGGATTGCTCACCCTTGTGTCATTTTTCCCTCAATAGTATTTATGGCAACTCCACTATATTTTTGTCCATTTATCTTTAACTAGGTTTTTATTTGTTAGATAACTAATTCTGGCTGCTTTTCTTGCGTAGGTGAAGAAATCCATACCCTTTCTTCCCATAGTTCCGCCTGCTTTGGTCCATAATTACTATTTCCACAATCGTGCAGATCACGGTGCCCTGATTGTGCTACCTATACGGATTTAGATTTGATAGTCACGCTACCTGCACATTTTAACAGAACCTCACCCACACAGTAATCTACTCTCTGTTAGTGCAACATTGCTATGTTGTAATAGCGCTATTGTGTTCCAGTGATTGTATTTTCCATGCTTATGCATCTGTTTTCATGTTTTCCACACTACTATCATTTATTTTCTTTTTATCACTATTGCATACAATCTTGCAACCCCAATGGATGTTCACTAATGAACTAGATTTAATTAACTTGCAATAGTTACTTTTTATTTAGTAATTATCCCACTTAGACCAATATTGGCTTCTCTCTTGAAATCTACTTAGGTAACCAACTTTGAGGCTTTGAACGGGTCTGATTGTTGTCACTAGTATTCAAGACATCTCTTGTTTTTGTTTACTTTCTATGTTTTTAGGAAAAGTAGTGTAAATCCACTTGTGCACAGAAGCAAGGACCTAAAGAATATCATATCCCAAAGTATGCTCTTCATCTCACACTTCTTGTGAGCTTGGTGAATAAAAAATGGGTGAGAAGTATGAAATACCTCCATTGCAGACTTTTATTACATTAGCATTTTGTTAGAAAGCACCTTTAGCATATTTAGAGTTGAAGTTAAATCTCCATTTGCATTTGCTTTAATCTCTTTAGTTAATTGCAACAATCAAGTTGCTTATCTCACATGTGCTTGCATTACTATCACACACTAAGGGACCTAAAATCTCTTTCACTCCAAGTATGCTCTTCACCTCGCATTATTTGTAATCTTGGTGAATGAAAAAGGAAGGGAATTGTGAAATACATCCCTTACACTCCTTGAGTGAATTTAAACCCTTAAAATCAACACTTGTAAATTCCAACCAACTAAAATCCTCCATGGGAGGTTCACAAGATAACATTTTAGTTAGGTAGGATTAATTGGGCTAGGCATCCATTAATGCGCACCAATCTAGTTTCATTAAAGTTTTTGAAACATAACATTGTTGACTTATAGGGAATTATTAAATCTTGCTATCAGCAAGTGTTAAAATAAAACCCAGATAAGAATTGCGTTGTGCCCAAGCAGGTCAAATATGAGGTATAGTTTCCATTCCCTCTCCAAAGATCCACTCATATTTTTGTGGAGGCGACACTATACCACCCAGGATAAACCACTTATCCACACTTGATGTAGTTATCTTAGTGGCCAAACTTAGGATACCACCAAGGAGCAATTGTGAGTGCAATTGACTCCTAAGGTCAAATATTGTCGTTGGGAAATGTTTCCAATCTCTTTCGGGATATAGCCCCATCACCCGTATAATTAACTCTTTGTTACCTTCACTATTCAATCGTTGCATGAATCCCATTATCACAATTGATTGTGCTTTTGGAAGGCCTGGTTACATTTGATAGGAAGTGCGTTAGGCCTATTGGGGAATTTACATTTATTTTCTTTTTAAATACAAGTTCACTAACTCGTAATTAAAAATAACCTACATGTGGGAACTCTTTCACTAAACCAACATAGCACATATCACTCACTTTGCACCATTTTGCATCTGTTGTGGTTGGCATAATTTTGCATTTGTTAAAATTGTTTTTATTTCCATCATCACTCTCACTTGTCACTAAGATTGCACCATTGAGGAACAAAAACCCCTAAGGAATTCCCATAGACTACGAGGCCTATCCCTTTCTCGAGGAGTGTTTTTAAACTTTCTCCTTATGGTTCACGTGGGAGATACTCTAGCCGAGGTCGCTCCAGGACACATTGATAGGATCATTCGGTCAAGGCCGCTCCTTACTTGATTCATTTTCTCCCCTCAGAGAAGGTGTAGATCCTTTTTCTTCATCCTCTCATGGAAGAGGAAACCCTCCCTTTTCTCCCCTTGAAGATACTTTGGATCCCTTTGGTTCTCCCTCTCATGAAAGAGGCCACACTTTATTTCCACCTCTCAATGGAAATCCACCTACTTCTCCTCTTTCTTCAAGAGGAGGGAATACAACATCCTCATCTTCCCATCAAAGACAAAGATCACCACCACATATACCTCAGTCTCCTCCTTGTGGAAACCACACACAAAATACAATGGCAGGACGTACTCCCAACCTACCTTTCATGGCTACCCTAAATATCCCATATTTAGACAAATTGATCAATGAACCCATAACACATGATCAAGCATCGCCATCTATTCCAGATAAAATTCCCACTGATATCCCTAAGTTTGAAGGGAAAAAGGTATATGATCCCAGCAACCATGTCATGTCTTTTCACCTATGGTGTTCCTCTAATAGCATAGTGGAAGACTTGGTGAGGCTTCACCTCTTTTAGCGAACCCTTACTTGTATAGCAACAAAATGGTATGTGAACTTATGTAGAGCAACCTATGCCACCGTTGCAACATTGGCCACCACATTTCTCACATACTTTTAGATTCCCATTTTCCATTACCTTGGCCTTGAAATTCTCACAGAATTTCAACAAAACACCTCTACCCACATAGAGGACCACATCCACGAGTGGCGTAGGTACTACTACACATTGTGTAAATTTGAAATACAACCTCAGTTATTGTTGGATTGGTTCATCAAGTCACTCCAACCAGCTATTGCAAAATATGTGGCAACGTCCATGCCAAAAACTGAGGAAGAGGCCACCCTAAAGGCCCAACATTCTGATCTTATCTATGCATAATCTGGATACTAATATACCATCCTACTCGATGCCCCTTGCCCCTTGGCATCAATCTTTGGATCCTACACCTGCAGGTTCGTCACATTCAGTGGATGGGATTATTGGGTCCATTTCCCAACAATGAAAGGTTCCTCCTCCTCTTACTCATGTGTCATTTAAAATGGCACCATAGTACCCACCTATCCCTCCCATGTCGACACCCGATTCTCCTGTACCAAATCCTTAGTTTGGTCAATTACAGTATGGGCATTACATGTTGGGTATGTTATATCTCTTCACATGGTCGCTGCGTGTACAACACGATCCCTACGGCACTAGTGATTCGCCTGCGCCGGGCGCGTCCGGAGGGGGGGGGTTTAGAGGGGGGGGTAGCCCGACAGGGCCCACCCCCTTCGTTTTGGACCGTTAGGTTCCGAAACGACACGGAGGGGGCCGTTAGGCCCCCGGAGTCCGCGCGGAGCGCAAAATTTTTTGGGTTGCTTTTTGCTTTTTCGCGATTTTCGACCCATTGTACTCTAATCTAATTCCGGTAAAAGGAATTAGGGTTGTAACCTAATTCGGGTAAACGAATTAGGGTTTTAGATGCTGCAGAATACCATTTATTGTATTGTACATGTAAAATAAACATATAATGAAAAAGGAGCTATGCGGCTCTAAGTTTGGCTGGTTTTTTTCCCGGTTAAGGGTTTCCAGGTGAAAATCTCTGTGTAATGT
Organism: Larix kaempferi; assembly: GCA_027924585.1. NCBI lineage: Eukaryota > Viridiplantae > Streptophyta > Pinopsida > Pinales > Pinaceae > Larix > Larix kaempferi. The sequence goes on from BSBM01000291.1 coordinate 4,854,244, forward strand.
GTGTGCCATTGTGTATTTTCTGTTAATGCTTAAGAATCATATGAGTTTGTACTTACAGATATAAGGTTTAAAACTTACATTTGGTATCAGAGCATTTTTTTGGGTTCAGAGGGACGCCTTTGTTTCCAAGGGTTTGGCTCGATCTTGGATTTGTGATAAACCTGGTTTCAGTGGGAGCTTTGCAACGGTGATTTATTTTTCTTTAAAGAATGGCGAGCAGTTCTAGATTCGAGATTGAGAAATTTAATGGTCAGAGCTTTGAGCTATGGAAGCTCAAGATGGAAGATCTTCTGGTAGATAGAGAACAGTGGATCGCAGTAGATCCAGGTACCATGCCCTCTGGTATGGTAAAAGAAGAATGGGAAAAGCTGGAAAGAAAAGCAAGGAGCACCATTCGTCTTTGCCTCGCAGATTCGGTATTGGTGAACGTAGCTGGAGAAGACAGTGCAAAGAAGCTATGGGACAAACTGGGAAATCTGTATCAGTCAAAGTCCCTGGTAAATAAGTTATTTCTGCGAAAGAAATTGTACCTTCTGAGGATGACTGATGGAGACTCTGTATCAGAGCATCTAAACGCCTTCAATACTCTGGTAAGTCAGTTGACATCTGTTGGTATTACACTTGATGATGATGAAAAGTGTATTAGTCTGTTGTGCTCTTTGCCAGATTCATGGGATAATCTGGTCATAGCTATTGGGAGTAATGCAACCACGCTAAACTTCGATGATGTGGTTGCATCCCTACTATCGGAGGAAATGAGGCGGAGATCCATAGATAGTTCAGCCAAGGATGCCTTATTTGTCAGAGGTCGCCCTGGAGACAGATCTAAAAATAAGTCTTCAGGTGGTAGATCTAAATCTAGAGGGAGATCTAAATCTCCAGGACCTTCTGTAAGAAAATGCTGGAAGTGCGGAAAAGCTGGGCATTACAAGAAGGATTGTAAATCGAAAATTACTGATAAAAGTAGAGGACCTAATGACGCTCCATCCGCAGATGGGAAAGAATCTACAGAGGAAGGAGGAGATGTGTATCTGGCATCTTCAAGTACACATGCAGAGCATGATTCGTGGTTGATTGAATCAGGTGCGTCTTATCATATGACTCCTCACAGGGAGTGGTTTTCTGAATACGAAAAGTATGATGGAGGAGATGTATTTCTGGGAGACAACTCGGTAGCGAAAATCATAGGTCGAGGAAAGGTCAAGCTACTGCTCAAAGATGGAAGGGTTAAAACTCTTCCCGGGGTTCTGCACATTCCAAAGTTGGCTAGAAACCTTATATCTGTAAGTAAAATGGATGATGCAGGTGTGAAAACTCTATTTGAAAAGAACACATGCAAGATGGTTCGAGAGTCATTGGTGCTGATGAGGGGAGTTCGGATTGGAACTCTATACAAGTTGTTGGGAAGCACCTTCAAAAATGGATGTAACAGCACTATTGTTTCTGAGGGTAAAAATGAAGGAGACAGAGTCCTTACTGTCTCTAGTGAGAAGACATCGCTATGGCATCGAAGGCTGGGACATATTGGAGAAAAGGGTCTTCGACTATTACAAGGTAAAAGTATGGCTGAAGGCATGTCTGATTTCACATTAGATTTTGATTTCTGTGAACATTGCTTATATGGTAAACAGAATCGAGTAAGATTCTCATCTGGTGTTGTAAGAGCTAAAGGAATCTTAGAGTTAATACACAGTGATGTTTTTGGACCTGTGCCTGTTCCATCACTTGGTAAATCTGTGTATTATGTTTCATTTATAGATGATTTCTCAAGGAAAACTTGGATTTATTTCCTGCGTAAGAAATCTGAGGTTTTTAATAGATTCAAAGAATTTAAGGCTCTTGTAGAGAATCAAACTGAGAAGAAAATAAAAGTACTCAGAACAGATAATGGTGGAGAATTCTGTGAAAGTGAATTTGAGGAGTTCTGTAAAACGTGTGGAATAGCAAGGCAAAAGACTACTCCATACACACCTCAACAGAATGGGGTTGCAGAAAGGATGAACAGGACATTGATGGAAAAGGCAAGGAGTATGCTCAGTGGTGCAGGGCTAGCACAACAATTCTGGGCAGAAGCTGTTGACACTGCGTGTTACCTAGTGAATAGGACACCCACATCAGCGTTGGTTGACAAGACACCTCATGAGGTTTGGACTGGTAAGAAACCCTCTCTCTCTCATCTCAGAGTGTTTGGGTGTGATGCTTTTGTACATGTTCCAAAGGAGAAAAGGAGCAAGTTGGATAATAAAGCAGAAAAATGTATCTTCATTGGTTACAAGGATGGAGTGAAAGGTTACAAGCTGTGGAACCCAGTAAAAAGGCAAACAGTTTACAGTCGAGATGTGATCTTCAGAGAAGTTGAAAGCACTTCCAAGATTGAGGATGTACCAAAGGAAAAGGATTCAGAGAAGCTACACTTTGATATCAAGGATGAAAGAGGTGACTCTTTTGAGGAACCAGATTCGTCTGAATCAGATGAGGAGGCAGAATCGTCTGAATCAGATGAAGAGGCGGATCCACAGACTCCGGTATTGAGGAGATCTGACCGAGAAAGAAGGCAAGTTGAAAGGTACAGTCCCCCTGATTTTCGTTCTAATTTTGTGTTATCTATTACTGATGATGATCCTAGAACTGCTAAAGAGGCAATGGATTCAGAAGATAGTAAACTATGGAAGAAGGCCATGATAGAAGAAATGGATGCCTTGGACAAAAATGAGGCATGGGATCTGGTTGAGTTGCCAGAAGGAAGAAAGCCTATTGGAAGCAAATGGGTATTCAAGAAGAAGTTAAATGCAGCAGGTAAAGTGGAGAAGTACAAGGCTCGACTAGTTGCGAAAGGTTACTCCCAAATTGAGGGCATCGATTTTGGTGAGATTTTTTCACCTGTTGCAAAATTGACTTCTATTAGATTTCTTTTATCTATTTCTGCTGCTTTTGATCTTGAAGTAGAACAAATGGATGTAAAGACGGCTTTCCTACATGGAAATCTTAATGAAGAGATCTATATGAAGCAACCAGAACGGTTTGTGGTGAAAAGAAGAAAGGAGCTTGTCTGTAAGCTGAAAAAGTCTCTCTACGGTTTGAAACAATCTCCCAGAATGTGGTATCAAAAATTTGATACTTATATACTGGGACTTGGTTTCTCAAGAAGCAAAGCTGATCACTGTGTTTATTTTAAGCTAATTGGTGATCATTTTATTTATGTAATATTGTATGTTGATGATATGTTGCTAATTGGAAACAACAAAGAAATCATCAAGGATGTCAAGAATCAGCTGTCATCTGAATTTGACATGAAAGATCTTGGTGCTGCAAATTTCATTTTGGGCATGGAAATAAAAAGAGATCGTGAAAACAGGAAACTCTGGTTAAATCAGAGGAAATATGTTGAAACGATATTGAAGAGATTTAATATGCAGGAAAGCAAACCAGTGAAGGTGCCCATTCCTGTAGGTGTAAGGTTATCTGCAGAACAGTGTCCCACTACACAAGAAGAGGTAGAGGACATGTCTCATGTTCCCTATGCTAGTGCAGTTGGCAGTCTGATGTATGCCATGGTCTGTACTAGACCAGATATAGCCCATGCAGTGGGAGTTTTGAGTAGATACATGTCAAAACCAGGAAAGGAACATTGGACTGCAGTAAAAAGGGTCTTCAGGTATTTGCGTGGCACTACAGATTCTGCAATCTGCTACAAAGGAAGACCCGGTCTAAACAGAGAGATAGATATACAAGGATTTGCTGATGCTGACTGGGCTGGAGATCTTGATCACAGAAGATCTACAAGTGGCTATGTTTTTAATCTATTTGGAGGAGCAATCAGTTGGATGAGTAGAAGACAAGCTGTAGTTGCACTCTCAACTACAGAAGCTGAATACATGGCAGCTACCCATGCAAGTAAGGAAGCTGTATGGTTGCAAAGATTGTGTTCAGGTATTGGTTTTGTTCAGGATGCAGTAAAGATTGGCTGTGATAGCTCAAGTGCAATATTTCTAGCAAAGAACCCTGCTTATCACTCAAGGACAAAGCACATTGATGTGCAGTACCATTTCGTCAGAGACATGGTTGAACAAAACAAAGTGTTGCTGGAGAAGGTTGACACTTTGGTAAATGTTGCAGACTCTTTGACAAAGTCTGTGAGTACTCAGAAGCTCTCTTGGTGTAAAGGGAACATGGGCATTGTTGCCCTGAATTGTTGAAGTCATAAATTTCTCCTGTATGTGAAGAGAACAACAAGTGGGAGAATGTTGGGTATGTTATATCTCTTCACATGGTCGCTGCGTGTACAACACGATCCCTACGGCACTAGTGATTCGCCTACGCCGGGCGCGTCCGGAGGGGGGGGGTTTAGAGGGGGGGGTAGCCCGACAGGGCCCACCCCCTTCGTTTTGGACCGTTAGGCCCCCGGAGTCCGCGCGGAGCGCAAAATTTTTTGGGTTGCTTTTTGCTTTTTCGCGATTTTCGACCCATTGTACTCTAATCTAATTCCGGTAAAAGGAATTAGGGTTGTAACCTAATTCGGGTAAACGAATTAGGGTTTTAGATGCTGCAGAATACCATTTATTGTATTGTACATGTAAAATAAACATATAATGAAAAAGGAGCTATGCGGCTCTAAGTTTGGCTGGTTTTTTTCCCGGTTAAGGGTTTCCAGGTGAAAATCTCTGTGTAATGTGTGTGCCATTGTGTATTTTCTGTTAATGCTTAAGAATCATATGAGTTTGTACTTACAGATATAAGGTTTAAAACTTACATTACAGTCCTACTTATCCCAATGAAATCCAAGCATTGGCGGTACCTCCACCGCAAATGGCATAAACCACTCATACATACACATATTATGGAGTTCGAATCGCATATATCCCACCTCTGGGGTATAACCCTTACTACCCTTTTGCATGTTCTCATGGGTGTGCCCCATGCCCCACATCGGGGTTAATTTATTTCAACCTTCTTTTGCACAACTAGCTCAACAATTTAAGCAATTTAATACCGCAAATCCATAGAATCCTCAGAATCAAGAGAAGAATAAAGGTAAGAAAATACAAAACTAGCAACAGAGGAAAGGGGGAAATCCCCTTACCCAGCAAAACCAGAACCAAGGTAACCAACCCGCGGGGAATAAAAACCCTCCTAAGCAAGGGATGATGAATGAAAAACGTGCCAAATATTTGGCTGTGATGGAAAGGGATGCGATGATATTAAATGTGACAAGGCATGGTGACAATGCAATAAATGAAACAGATGAAATAGTTAGGCACAGGAAGGAAGTCAAAAAAATAGTGCAAAACTAGTAAAGGACTTATTTTGGCACTGCAAAGTTGGCACAAGAGGATGCATGTATGAACCACTATGCAAAGAATGATGAAGTGTTGTGACAAGAACATGAAATAAAGATGAAGGTATAATATAACACTTGTACAGAAAAAATAATCAAAGATAATTATGAAAGAAATATGTAGATTGCAAGATATCAGCGCAAAAGTAATGAAGCATGAAGACAGGGGGATTTATTCCTGTGAGCAAATAAGTAAAGGCCAATGCAAAACAAAAGAGGAACTAGTAATTGCACAAGTCATGGCACCTCTATGCCATTCATGTCAAAGGGGGAGAAAATCATGAAGCTGAAAGTACACATGACATGAATGCAGCTGAGAAGTAATACAACTGTGGAGAAAAAGAATGAAGCCAAGATGAAATGCAGCTAAAGAAATACATACGAGATAGATGATGAAGAAGACATGGAAGAGCATGAAGCATATTTTTGAAGAAATGGAATGAAGCTGAAGCACATAAAGCTAAACATGAAGCATGCAACGTTACAGTGCAAATAATCATAAAGCATGTAATCTACGCAGAGGTAATATAAAGCAAAAGAAGCACTAGTAGCAGAATGCGCAAATGTTAGAGGTTCAAACTAGCAGAGAAATCAAGGGGAGCATGTACACAGGGGGAGTACCGTGACAAGTATAGATGAAGCATACAAGTCCAAGAAGATGATTATGCACAAATTCATAAGGTGTTGACATCAATGCCAAAGGGGGAGATTGTTTAACTTTGGTTTTCATTGATGTCAACTAATGTCAAAGAGGATTTCAACTGATTCAGTTTGAGTCATTGATTTCAACTGAAGTCAAGTGGATTCAAAATACCCATGCCAGATTGAAGAAGTATAGTAAATCCACATTGAAGAAGTATATGCGCAAGCAAGATGGTGAAGGATATGGATTCCAGTGTGAAGAAGTATAACTAGAATTTGCATCAAGTATGAAGAAGTATGTCCAGGAGTACATCATGCATATCTAGTTTGAAGAAGTACATAAGGCACATGTACTTGAGCAGGTCACAAGTCCACCCAGTCATAGTTCTTCAAGGAAGAAGTTAAAGGGTTGGTTGGATAGAAGGATGAAGAGTGTGCAAGCAAGCCAAAGAATACCTGATACAAAGTCTAGCATGCGCAAGAAACTCCAGAGAAGATTCAAGAGTGCGCAAGCAAGTCAAGTGGAATGCACAAGTAGCATGGTACAAGAGATGGTTGAATAGCTCTACAAGTCCTGAAAGCGTCCAGGTCATCATGAATCATAAGACACTTTTAGTTGATAAAGTGTGCACAAGTTCCAAGAACGATGTAGTGGTTGATGTCAGCATATGTGCAAATTCCACAGCCGATGACACACTAAGTGCACAAGTCCCACAAGTAATGGTACCGCAAGGGTCAAATTCCCACCAATTGAAAGATCACATATGCGCAAGTTACACAAAGCATTGATAAATCAAGTGCACAAGACCCAAAAGTGATGGTACAACAAGGGTGAAATTCCCACCTAGTCTAGGACCATGTATGCGCAGAACCTACAAAGAAAGGACACATCAGTGACACAGAACATGACATGTGGTAGAAGCACAATCTGCGAAGCAAGAAAGAAGGAATGCCACAACCAACTTGTGGACATACAATCCATGTAGGACATGTATAAAAAGGGAAGCAAGTTGGAGATTTAAAGTAAGCTTAATGGTGAGGTCGAAGAGCTTCTAAGCGGAAGATATAGATTTATATTCGGGGCATCATGAGCTCGAGATACATAATAGTATGATCTAGCAAGGATCCGAGTGCGCACAAGTAGAGGAATGATAGAACTAATTCTGCACAGAATGATGTTGTAGATTTTTTATAGTTGCGTGAAGACAGAAAGGAAGGATGCAGAAGATGTGCAAGTGCATGAGGACTAAATGATACTAGCACAAGCAGCACGCAGTCAGTCACAGATATTTTGGAAGGAAGAAGTGTGAAGATAGAACTGAGGTATATCAGTAGATGCACAGAATTTCAGTTGATGCACAATGCTTGAAGTGAAGTGTGGGAAGCAGACAAGTCCATCAGATGCGTGATGATAGAACAATAACAAAATCTTGTATGTACATCATGATGAGGATGATCTGAGAAAAGTGCATTAAACCGAAAGGATGAATCATATGATGCACAACATGTCACAGATTTTCTAAAATACTGTGGCACTTAAAAATAATGGACACATCTTATGAACTGTGCAGTTCCATCTGATACTGGTGCGCAATATCAGAACTGCAAGCTATTAATTGAAGCACAGTATTAGTTGGTATAGTGCAGTTGCACAAAAGTAGAACAATAGAGTGAATCTTGGTGTAGACTGTAGGATCAACTGAAGTAGCAAACAGTACATGAAGTTAGTCATCAGTAGAAGTGAAGAATTAAGTGGAATGAGAAGTCAAGTGATGTATGAATATAAGTGATAGTAATACGACTGCATACATAGTGTGTGCACAACAAAACAAACATCAGAAGATCAGAAGTGTGCACGAGTTGGAAGTTCAGTAAGGAAGAATATTATTTTGGATATATGGGAAACAGGACGGGGCAAGGAACAGGATGTCATAGCCTCCTTCCAGTTGGCGGTGGAGAACACAGGGAATAGGTGCTTCCTTCAGGTCGGTGCCTGTAAAACCAGGGGGTCAGTGCCTCCTTCCAATTGGTGCTGGTAAACATAGGAAGTTGATGCTTCCTTGAATGTACTCTTTTCATTACAAAAGAACATTCCATGGTTTTCTCCCGTTTGGGTTTCCACGTCAAAATCCTGTGTGTTATGTGTTCTTTTTCTTGGTGCATATGTCGATGAATGACTTTATTTCTAGTGGATGCATAACTAAGGATCAATATTAAGTTAAGATTAATTTGTTAAATAAGGTAAAATACTACTTATAACTGCACTAATACTGATTCACCCCCCCCCCTCTCAGTATTAAATCGATTCCAACACTTTTGAATAACTGCAAATTTTTTTATAACAATATTTAGAGTTATATTTTATTTTGAGCTGTAATTGGGGTTTATAGTGCGATCTATGTTCAAGGTGATGGTCTACAGAGAAAAATGTATGAAACTAATCCTTCAAGACCACACACTTAGGTTGAGACACCTTGTTGTATGGAAATTTTTTGTCTTGGTAGGAAGGTCCATTCAAACCATTGGATGGGAATCAACTTGGAACCCAATTGGCCAATTGGTTAACTTCTAATCCATAAACTATCATTTTGACACTCTTTGAGAGGAACAAATAGAAGGTTATCACTTTCCTAAGAAATAAATATGTAAGTGTAAGCCAATGTCCCTTGCTTATGAAATGAGGGTCTAATAGGTACATAAACCTTAGAAAATGGATGATATACTACTATGAATCAAAGCAATGTTTGTGTATAACAATCTTCATTACTCTTTGCTCATAAAAAATGGTGATTGACATTTATTAATCAAGTTGAAACCCAATCATCTCATTCAAATGGCATCCATGATCATCATACAATGTATTTTGTTGTTGAAGAACATAGAGTGTTCCATCTAATGAGCAAATCAATGAAGCTAAATTAATTATTTAGTAAGGATATAATTCTTTAACATATAATATATCCACTACATTAAAACCAAAATAGGGGTAAATTTTTTAGTGTTGTGCTTGGAAAGATTTGGTTAAAGTGATTAAATTTGATCTTAATATTCTAAATATTTTGACTAAATAGATAGTAAGGATATACTTCTTTAACATCTAATATGGCCAACGCGCATTGGAAACACATTCTTTCGGGGTAAGCATTTTAGTGTTGTTCCCAGAAAGATTTGATCCCTTTTCATAGTCAACAAATTTAGATTATTAAGATCAAATTTAGTCCATTGTCTTCTAAATGTTATATTTATGTTGCACCAAACAAGTGAAAAAATGAGTGATTTAATCCTTTTTTACATAATATAGTATTTTGGTCATTGTTTTCTAACTTCAATGCCTACAACAATTGAGATACACTAGTATAAGAAATCAAGTTTTGTAATTTTCAATTTACATGTGTTTACCTAATGTGAAATGAGAGGTTATGACCCCATTGTTTATCACTTTCAACCAAAAAGTGAAAAAATGAGTGATTTAATCTTTTTTTACATAATATAGTATGTTGGCCATTGTTTCTAACTTTGATGCATACGTCAATTAAGATACACTAGTATAAGCAATCAAGTTTTGTAATTTTCAATTTACATGTGTTTACCTAATGTGAAATGAGAGGCTATGACCCCTTTGTTTGTGGGAATACAAGGATCCCTATGTGTATCCCCACAAGAATCCCTTTGTGCTTCCCACAATAAGAAAGTCTTATATATCAAAATGGGGTCTTAGATGTCATGTATGAGTCCCCTGTATTTGTGGGACACACAAAGAGATCCTTTGATGGCCTTCCATTTTGTCCATCTTTTGACATTATATGGATTCCCATTTACCTTATATTAGCTTAGTCTTGTTTCAATTCTCCTCCTTATACCTTGTACTTTCATCCTTTCAAGCTTAACCTTCTCTCTTTTGAGCATTATAAGGTAATTTGTTGTTATTTTGGTTATTTCCTACGTTTATAGTTTATTGGATTATTTTATGGAATAATCTCACTCACGATTGGTACTTAGTTTTCCTCCAGTATTAATGTTGACTTTCAGTACTAGTTTTTGTACCCATTCTTGTTTTGCATTATGTGCTTTACACATGGTGGGTTTTTCAAATGACAAATGTAGATAGGAATTTTGCAACGAATATTCTCAATATAACTTGTACCAGGATCATAGTAAGCGAGCAAGGTGGTCTATCAAAGTATGTTTGGCGAATTCATATATTCTTGGAAAGCATTGAATGAACTTTCTTCCTTAGAGGTTCCACTGTTTTTAATGCATTTATCCTCATGCAGTGCATGTCCCTAGTAGATACACCTTGAAGATTATCAATTGCCTTCATTAGATGAAGCACATTTCCCTTTGCTAATTTTGTCTCAATTGATCCATGAGAGTAGAGATTAGAGGATTTTGTTTCTATTATTTTTTTAAATTTCTCCATATGTGTGTGTGTAATATATGTTGTAAGTCGAATAACAAGAGAGAGATAATACAAAACATTGTTACTCTATTGAAGTCATTTATAATTTTTGTATGAAGAAAAAGACTTGGTATTGTAATAGAGCTTATTCATGTTAATGGAGGTTTAGATTATGTAGATAGTGTTCCTTTCTATCATCTGAGATAAAGTATCCCAAGGCTCGCCAACCAGATGACAAGGGCCAATCGACTTGGAGGTGTATCCTCTTCCCATTTTGTTTTAGTTAGAATTTAATAGTGTTAACGTTGTTTTCAATACAATTTAATTATAGTTTGATTGTTGTTTGAATTCTATTTAAATGCATTTCAATTCTATAAGTTACATTAGGTTTAGCAATTGAAAACTCAAAAATCATACTCTTTGAGTGTATGCATCAATGCTATGGATTTCGTTATCACATATCCGGTATTTAATTACATTGTTCCATGCATAATTTTATGTTCAAAATTGTGTTGATCTATTTACCCATGCACCCATACGTTCCCATTTGTCATTTGATTAAATCAAAAATTTAATGGGATACCAAATTATTGTAATTAAGCGGTAGGCGTTCACCATGAGAAGCATTATCTCTATTCCTCGCTCCATGAGCGAATGAAATCTTGCCACGTAGATGGTTCTGCTTCTCCGCGACCGCCTCCTCTTTACGCGAAATTTTCGAATTTCAAGAAAATCACCGCCACTTCAAGATTTTTTCGGTAAGTATTTAGCTTATTTTGAGACTCCGACCGTCAAGAACCAAGATCTTCAAGCTCCTACAAAAGCATTTGCAATTTGTTTCCCATTGTCCTCAACGATGTTCCCTTCTATTTATTGTTTAGGTTTACTCTGAATAAACCGGTGCCGACTGACAGGGTTGGTATGAAGTTATGTACTCACTTGCTCGAGTTTATTCTTTGGTGACTGCGGCGCGAATCTTGAAATTCCAGTGTTGGCTCTGAAGGAGAACGATTCAGAGGACATGATACTCTTCCAAATTCTCAATGCGGCCGCCAAGCTTGGATTCTCTGCATCCCATGAACAGCACGAGACGACAATTCATGGCCTGCACGCCTACGATATGCAGGACTGAATAGATATTTTTTCGGATTCTTTAATGTTAACCAACGAGTAGTGGTTTAAAAAAATTGACATTGGTTTTAGGATACAAAGTGGGACTTTCTTGATAATTAAAACAATCTTCGGAAACTGTCTCTAAATCTCTCTTAACTGAGCAAAATAAATTCTCAATTAGAGACTTCAAATTCAATCATACAGTCTTTTGATTTCTAACATCCCAATAAGCTTCCCGTGCAATTAAATTGAACTCGTGCTATCTTATTTCAGCAATGGCGGCAATAAGGGTTTCTGTAGTTGCTGCCTAGTGGTCACGTTGCTCAGGCTTGAACTAGATGTAGCTGTATGGTTGTTCTCCTCCGAGCTAATCGACGGATTGGTGTGGTCATCATCGCCCTTAGAACCCATCTCTGACTGTAATCTCCAAAAGAAAGTAATCTTATCTGCTGTCTGATGTCAGTGTTCTTTGACGTTCTTACTCAACTCCAGTACAGTGAATAAGTAATGTTTGGAGATGTTCATTTGTAATTATTAAAATGATAGCGACTAAATCAAACGACGCAGCTGTACTGAAAAGAAAAAATTAAGGAAACCATATTTAGCAATTTGGTTTTGCAAACATTCGTGCCGGTGCGACCGGCAAAGTAGCGATCGGCGACCGGTCATCTTCTTACCCTGTTCGCTGTATTCGCACTTTGTCCTGCTTTTCCGAGAATACTCGCGATTGGCGATCTGCGACTGGTCATCTCGCTAGGGGCAGCCATATTTCACTATTTGGTTACGTAAACATTCATGCGACCGACGACAATAGCGATCCGCGACCGATCATCTTACATGTTCGTTGTATTCGCACTTTGTCCTGCTTTTGCAAGAATACTCGCGACCGGCGACTGGTCATCTCGGTAGAGGCCACCATATTTCGTTATTTGATTTTGCAAACATTAGTGCGACCAGCGACAGTAGCGATCGGCTGGCGACCGGCGATTGGTCAGGTTTTGCAAACATTCGTGCAACTCGAGCATTCAATTACACGACCTTACTCTTATGCAAGGCAGGAGGAATCCCAACTCGACCCTTGACTCTTGGAAAGCCGGGAACCAGCTCTTCTTCTGGACTGACTCGACGCCGATCGTGTAGTAACAGGTAGAGAAGCACATGTATCATCTATGCCAAATCTAGGATGTGAGATTCTGGCTTTCACAAGACAGCTTTCACTTGGATTGAACTCTGAGGCTATGTGCCATTCAACCCATGCATGGAGAGGAGAGAGCTCTGGGAGACCGGCCTCTTCAGGGGAGCATTCAATTACAGATTGGCGATAAATTAAAAAAAAAACAACTGTCTTGATAAGTAAAACAATCTTCGGAAATTGTCTCTAAATCTCTCTTAACTGAGCAAAATAATTCTCAATGAGAGACTTCAAATTCAATCGGAAAGCTTGACAGGAATTAATTGGTCACAAAAATGGTAAATTGGAAAGCTTGCATGAAATATTGGGCTTAAGATCCGTAAGGCGGTGAGAACTTGCCGGAATTATTGAGAATAATGTATTTTCAGACGATAAGTGCTACAAGTTTAAAATTTTTATGTAAATATTGTCATGGTCGTGGCTAAAAATGGACTCCGTCTCCACCGCGTCTAGCTGCGGCAAGTGGAAAATTCCTTGTGCCAGTGGCAAATCGAGATACATTTACTCGGCCCTGTCGGTAGCGTGAACTTTGAATTGATGACCATAGCCAGGCAGCTTCGGAATATTAGCCACGGTCGAACTTGCTTAAATAACAGGTTTCTTGAGCATAGGTTTCATTAATTCAGCAATCTTTACGCAAAATAGAAGGAAAAGGCCGCTGGTTTGCCTGTAATGAGGAGACTAGATACCTAAACAATCTTTAATTCAGCAATCTTTACAGCAATCTTTGCAAAAGAGAAGGAAAAGGTTGCTGGTTTCTTGAACTTAGTTTCATTAATTGAGCAATCTTTAAACAAAAGAGAAGCAAAAGGCCGCTAGTTTTCCTGTAATGAAGAACCTTCGGAAATTGCAATTCGGGGCTGAGAATTAAGAGAGAGCCGCCGATTAATTAAGGTATATACATTATGTAGGATTTGATCGCATAGCGTTCTGACCTTCCGCTCATGTAATATGAAAAATAATGGAAATGGTTTTTTATATTCTAATCCTATAATTAATTTTATAAAAAAATATATATCAATTATAAAATATATATAATATATAATTTATTTATCATATTTTAATTGTATTGATGAATACAATACCTACCTTCCCCGGGGGATTATTTCAATGTCCATCGACATAGAACTGCTGGAGTCGCCCATACCAAAGAAAAATGCTCTGGAAATGGATTGATCGACCGTTTGACCGAAGAGACTTAGCTGTAAGGAAAAAGAGTCCGCAACAAGGACCATTTTCTGTTCACATAATAGGTCGAATTTCTCATCACATATCAGTTTCTTTGTCGACAGTTCTCGGACCTCCTCGACCTCCTCCGACCTCTTTGACCTCCCCCAACATCCTTGACCTTAACCTCGATCTCCTCCGATCTCGGACCTCCTCGACCTCAGAAGCTCCATTGGAGACATAGTCCGTAGAGGTTCCACAGGAATTTGAACAAAATGGTTGATGGTACGTTTCTTCTACGAGGTCGATTTTCTAAACATTCGTCGTCACTCCATCCACTCAACGCTTGCCACTCATACTTACCGGATTCACACCTATCACCTATTGACATTCACCACATTTCTAGCGTGTCACTGAAGTTTCAACTTGGAGAAACCCTCTGAAGGAACCGCGTCGACACCAAAGACCACTTCTCGATTTGGCCTCTTAGTTTGCTCATTCATGGCAGACTACACCTTCGATCCCACAGAGCACTGGTATTTCTTCTTTAGTGATTAGAGCAACATCCTGTCAAAGTAATTTAATGTTTGCAATGATCGAATGCATTGATGCCAAACGCTAAAGATATGTATTTGGTTTTTCTGCAAGCCGGGCATCTCTTACCTTTATTGCAGTAATGCACATTTCTCCAATAATTTTGTTCTTCTTCATGTATAGACTACTTCTCATACTGCGACGTGATTCTGTAAATTCTGGGCATGCCAGATCAGTTATACTAAACAGAAGCTCCGACAGGCCATTGGAAACACAATCTGTCGAGTTTTGATAGGAAGTTGAACAAAATGGTCGATGGTATTCCATCGACCATTTTGTTCAACTTCCTGTCGAACCTAAACAATCAATCAGCTTTTGATAGTAAAATCGAATTAAATTCAGCTGAAAATGTGTGTAGGGAACGATGGGGTGTGAGGTTTCACACTATTTGCAGGTAACGTTAGTTCAGAAAATTTATGTTTCCGTTAATAAATTCTCTTGTCGACACTAAAAAAACTAATAAATTCTCTTGTCGACACTAAAAAACTAAATTTGATATAACTCACATCAGGAATTCTCTGTTTGATATGTTGAACGACACCTCAACATGTACAGGAGAAAAGATTGCAACCCCAAATAACAATTCCGTGAGAGGATTCGACGTAATAGACACCATCAAAACTCAAGTAGAGGCAACCTGCTATGGTATCGTGTCATATTCGAGTCAATACTTGTCTAATCCGACATGTTCTGGTTCGCCAAGGCTCAATAGGTTTCGACATCAACTACCATACAATTTTGTTTTCTTAAAACGAGAATCCCTCAACACAAGCATCTATCGACCACCGACAAGGAAGACAAATAATTGGCTGACGACAAATTTTGGCAGCATTGTTGGGTTCATGGAGCGGGTTTATGAGTTTTCATTTTTTAATAATATCTTTTTTATTATTTATTATTTAATATTTATGTTGAAATTTCAATATTTTTTTCAATAACAACATAAATTCAATATTTTTTTTCAATAACAACTTAAATTCAATATTTTTTTCAATAACAACTTAAAATGAAATGATGTAGGAGCATTTTTAATGCATACAATTATAGTACTATAATATAGTAGTTTAATTTAATTCTAATTTTAGTGGTTTAGATATTGATTTTATAATTTTTTTTAAATTTTTATGTTGTTGCATAAGCTGTTATAAGAAGGTTATGGAAGAAGCATGGTTTAGCCCAAAATTCCAATGGTTCCAATAGTTCCAATGGCTTGTCGAAGCTTCTGTTTAGTATAACTGATCTGGCATGCCGAGATTTTACAGAATCACGTCGTTGTTCGACAAGTCTCGACAGGTTCAACAAGTCTCACACACAACTATTCTTAACATCTCGAACACAACTCAATTTCGTGGTTCGACAAGTCTCACCCAACTCAATTTAGCACTCAAACACAATAATCTCTTTTTGCTTGATGTCGAAAACCTTTAATTTGACTTTTCAAAACCTTTATAATCCACCTTAAAGTCTATATATTATTTAATTAAAGTCTCATAGTTTTGAAATATGAATTAAAAATGGTTATGGATGTGGTATATTTTTCTTCCTAGGTTAAATTTATAATATTTTGAATTATATAATATATTTCATATAAAATTATAAGCATACTATTATTAATAGGGTTGTTAAAAGATATGTGGGGCATACATATCAACTCAAATTAATAATATAATATATTTTTTAAATGATATTAAAATTAATAACAACAAATTAGTATATAGATTTTGGTTTATATTATTTAAATTTTACTTAGTCAAATTAATAATATATTTATATTTATAAAAATAATATTATAATCGATTGATATAATTTTGATTTATATTATTTAAATTTCATTTTCTAATATATTTTTTAAAATGAGGAAATTATAGAAATTTTTTATATATGATATATTCATAAAATTGTTGATAAAGTTGAAAATCATCGATATATGGAAGAAAAGTATATATTTTTTAAAATGAGGAAATTATAGAAGAATTTTCTATATGATATATTCATAAAATTGTTGATAAAGTTGAAAATCATCGATATATGGAAGAAAAGTGCCCTATTAAAATGAGGAGAAATACCTACCATAATATGTATAACAAAAATTCATATTAATATAATTGTTATATTTATTATTATAATTTCATTTATCCATAAAATGTTATGAATACATTGAAGGATTAGATTATTATTTGCATCACGTTACATTTTCATGGGGATTAGATTATTATGACTACATTAGAGGATTAGATTATTATTATGACTCCATTTGTAAGAGGATTAGATTATTATGACTACATTAGAGGATTAGATTATTATTATGACTCCATTTGTAAAGCATATTAACATCTACTCCATTTGTATAACCTTAAGAAGTATTAAATGTAATCGATACACAACTGCTTTTTCTTCCATACGTACAAGCAACTAAGGGAGGTAAAATCTTTAATAGTGCCATAACGAGCTCTTGTTTGAAACAACATATATTGATTTCTTGCAGGTATTCTTGCTCTTGACAGCATTCAGAGAGAATCGACCACCCTGACCAAGTCGACTGCATTGGGCGATAGCTAAGTAAAATCAATGAACAAGCTTTAGGATGACAACTTCTCAGCTCTCTTCACATTAACTGCTACCACTAGTTTCCACCATCGACAACTTCATCAACTATTGGCCAATAGTCGACCATTCAATATCAAAGGGGCATCGATGAAATAATTGCACCGACAATGAGAGGTTCAACCATATGACAACCACTTGCATCGGCCATTAACATTCGACTAAGTATCATCGACCACCGACTGCACCGGTCGACTTTCCCCATGTCATCATCGACTACAAATACCTAGTGGACCATTGCATTACCAACCAACCAACTTCCCATGACCCAATTCTTTCCTTGCATTATCGTTGCAAGGTTTTGACTGATCTTTCCTGGTCAAGATAGGTGCTGGTCGACTGCACCCTGTCGGCTGATCTTTTTTGGTCGACTGTTGACTCACAAACTTTTGAAGTGATGACCAGACTCAATTTTCTCTTGGTCAACAACATAGTCGTCAACTTAAGATTGAACAATGTAGGTATTAAAGACCAGTTGATATTCACAAAATGTGAATAGCTGGAGGATCATTAGCGGCTAATAGGCAGTAGACTTGTAGTGAGAAGTCCAACACAATATGCAAGATGACAAAAGTAAATTCCATTCTAGACAAGTCATAACAACTGCATTTATCAATTAAAGCATAGTTATATAAAACTTTTGTTAACTAATTTTTGCACCACGATATGGATTTGCCACCGTAGATCTTCGACAAGATCTATCTCCATTGTCGATAGTAAGGACAGTCTTCACAGTCGTTTCTGGCTCCGACAACTTGCAAACTCGACAGGCTCACCTTCGACAAGTCTCGATTCAACTTCGACAATCCAACAAACTCGACTAGATGAAAGTTATCAACTGCCACATTAAAGTCCATATGACTTTGAACATGTGCCATTCAATAATTGCAGCCATGGATGAAAGATATCATTTTGTTGATCTCGACTAGCATTTTGTCAAATCTCTCTTCAAATGTTCAAAGTCATATGGAAACTTGAATGACATTCGTCGACTGATCGCTCCCATCGGTAAAAAGAAATATTGGCATCATCCATGATACAATGCTGACAACTTTTAATAATAATGACCATAAGGTTGACCATTTCATATCAACAGGACAACTTTTATCAACCAACTTAGAGTTCTGTTGACTTCTTGTCAGCATCTATGATATTCAACTCCATCCAAAAATGTGATGGTCGATGAGTTGACTAACTGTTCTAGTCAGGAACGTGTGTTCTGAGATTGTTACAAACTTTGATCTTTCCCTAACGGCATTCACTTTTGCCCCTCAAGGGGCAAATGCTAGCTACCTACCTATTGCATTTTGAGTTCATTCCTCAGACCATTGATCATAACATTCCATCGATACCATATTTCAATTATAATCCAGACTGAGTTGTCTAAAACTGCACGTTGCATTAAATAAAATAATTCCTCTTTTCCATATATACATATTTATTATGAATCTTGTATCCATTATATATACTTGCACAAATTCACTCTCTTATATGATGGTGTGAGCTCTGTCAATTAACAAAAATTGTATTAGTTTCTAAGTTGTTGTTTGTGTATTTATAAAAGGTGTAGTTTAAATATTTTATGTTTTCAATTTTTTTCAGAGCATATTTTCTATCTAATTTTGTTCATATTTCGATTCTAAATTTTGAAAAATCTTAGAATCACATATATTAGATACGGAAATTGCATAATTTGAATGTCATAAAGTATTTGAAAGTGTTGAATCTATTTATAGATTTAAAAATACAATTAAACAAATAGAAATTTAAATTTTATCAAAATAAAAATTATAAGATTTAAACCAAAATCCACCCTAAAGTGAAAAACGTGAAATAAATAGACTACTCCTTTATAAAAAAAAATAAAAAATTAAAATTACAATCATACATTCCTGTATGTACTTGGCTTTTATTTTATACATTTTTTTTTATTTTATGTGTGTTGGCTATTCTCAAACAGGTTGCGTGTATTTATAGTTTAATACATGTTCCCTATGTTGTGTTAAATTTATTAATGTGATGTGGTAATATAAAATATTTATTACAATTCATATAGTTACGTTAATTTTATTCAGAGTGTGATTAAAGTAAGCATTGAATTATAAAAACCTTTTGGATATATTTCACGAACCATGTTTTATAAAGTTAAAATTTAAAGAAAAGAATATTCAATGCATTTAAATACTTGTTAAAATTACATGTTATTATACTTACACGTTGTGTCATGATGCTTGTATTTGATGTATGCACTTAAGGGGTTGGTTTTGAGTTTAGTAATTGAAAGCTTGTTGTAGATTTTTTTAATTATTATTTTGATCTAGTTTACGTTTGTATTTTATTTTTTTTGTTTTTTTTTAATTTAATTAATTATTACAAAAATAAAAAATAAACTATTGAATATTGGGATTTAACTTGGGAGATAAGATTTTGCAACTTAGTAGCTACATCTTGTGGTGTTAATTTTCTTGTTAATTTATGTGAACTTTTAATTTTACAAACACCCAGGTTGATAATTTTAGTATCGATTAATTAACATATATTTAGTTCAATATTTTTAGTGTCAATGCAAACGAGGTGCTAAAAGAATGAGAACCTAGGTAGTTAGAAAAGTTTCCTTTAAAAATTACACAAGTTTGAGGAGAAACAATAAGATGCAAAGATACCCTTCAAAAATTCTAAGGGGTTCTATCCTAACGCATTCACTTTTTTTTTCATAGAAAAATGCAACTTACTATTAATATACGAAATAGTAAATATGACCAACTGTCAGTCCAAAACCAAGCCATACAAAGCTGTCAGAAGTAGACCCCAGGACATACCAGTTACATCATCATAATGTGTCAATAAACTGTTCTGAAAATGTCAATAAAAGGTGCCACATGTATCCGTCCAGTAACATAACAGAAATCAAATGCCACATCATCACAAAATACATATATCACATAATAGGTCCTATGTATAGATAACCACAAATGCCAATAACCAAAGGCATCCCCAGTAGATATGTAGAAGCCAGAGCTGAGTGTAAATACAGAGATTACACCCGATCAGTGAACACTGAACAACATCTGCTAGAGGCTGTAATAAATGCTGCAAAAAATATGAGTGTATATATAAATGACCAACAAGAGGTTGGACTCAGAAGTTTTAAGCATCTGCACATAGAAACTAAAAGTCATATAAGTAATACATGCCGCATAAAGCAGGAAGGAAAACAAAAAAGTACGAACAAAAATGACAATAATCCTCATGTCTAATGTAACAGATGAGAACCCTCTGAATAAAGTATATCATCCCGCCATTCCTGCACATGATGACCCCCACCTGAGAGATAAGAGCCCGCTTAGAGAGCATATCCGCCTCCAGATTCACCTCTCTAAAGATATGTTCAAAGTGAATGTGCTCAAATTCAAGAATGAGCTTTCAAGCCGCTTCCAACCAGTGAGCGAGCAGAAGTACATTGAGGGGAGAAGTGCCCCTAGCCTAAGAGATAACAGCCCGAGAGTCTCCAAAAATAACAAGGGAAGAGATCTTCCTTTGATGGGTGCAAAACAGTAATAGCCAAAGGGCACATATCTCACTTCTAGTATTTGAGCCATTTCCCAGGTTTAACCAACAGTGAACAGTGATAGTGTTGGAAATGTGAATAGTTGCTCCCACCCCCCCACAGCCATTCTGGCACTCAACAACGCCATCAAAAAAACCACAAGGAAATACCATGATTGGAGGAGCCAATCGGTTTTTCAGATTCTCAGTCTTCGTGCCAACACCCGCTCCAAAAGTAGTTATATATTCCTTATATATTCCTAACGCATTCACTTTGCTGAGGCTAGTTTCTCGTAAGCCTTGTTTGTTTTCTACAAAGTGTGTTTCTATCCATATTTTATGTGTTAACTTTATTAATGTGATGGGGTAATATAAAATATTTAGTACAATTCATATTGTTACGTTAAATTTATTCACAGTGGGATTAAAGTAAGCATTGAATTATAATACATTTTTGGAGATATTTTGTGAACCATGTTTTATAAAGGTGAAATTTAAAGAAAAGAATATTCAATGCAAGTTAAATACTAGTTAAAATTATATGTTACCAAACTTACACGTCGTGGTATGATGTTTGATTTATGCATTTAAGAGATTGGTATTGAGTTTAGTAATTGAAATCTTGTTGTAGATTTCTTAATTATTTTTTTATCTAGTTTACTTTTGTATTTTATTTGCTTTTTCTAGTTTAACTACACATTGTAAGAATAAATCATTGAAGATTGGGATCTAACTCAGGAGATAAGATCTTGCGATTCAATGGCTACATTTTGTGGTGTTAGCTTTCTTGTCAATTTTACTTAGCTTTCATCCATTGCATTTTGAAGTGTTTTCACTGGAAATAGTTGTTAATTATGCTAGCTTAGATTATAATCCTGCATTTCCTATGCTTGCACCTCTAAGTTTACAAACACCCTAGTTAATAATATAGTGTCGATTAATTAACATATATTCAACTTGACATCCTTATCAAAGAAACAAGGGGGTGCCAAATTTTATCTATTAAACCCCCTTGTTTGTGGGATGTGTCGATGGATCATTGTCCTAAAAGTGAGTGGGACACATACATCAAAAGAAGGTCTCAAAAAATAGGGGAACATAGTATCGAAGCAATACATATCTTGGTGTTAAGATTCTTTCATTGTGACAAATAGAGGAACAAATATTTTGTAACCCAGATAAAATGGATTGTTTTTTTTTTTTTCTTCTGACCTGGGGTTTCTATTTCATATCTACATATTCATTTTTGAGTCATCCAAATCTATGATGACCGAAAAGCTTGAAGATCTAGTGAACAATGATGGAAAATTGGTATCAACATTGTTGATATCTAGCATTTAATCTTTGTCCATGATTTTGATGTTGGGAATTATAAGTGTTTCTCATCTGTTAAGTACCCTTTTAGGTCTTTTAATCGTGGATGTCCAAGAGGACACAAGTCCTTTAGCTATCATTTAGATATCTGGTGGTTTCTAAAATAATAAAATAATTTTATACTAAAAAGAGTAGCATATCATTTGATCTTGAAAGCAAAAGGGCAAGAGAGTGATCTCTATTAAAAAAAATTGAGATCAAAAGAGATGAAGCTCCTATGAACTTCATAGAAAATGAAATATGTAGAAAGACATATTGGAGAATGAAACAAAGAGCAGAGGTAGGCCAATATTGTGTAAAAGTCTAGAAATTAGAGTGATCTAGTTCCATTTTCTTCTAGTTCCTTTTAGATCTAAAGCTAAAGATCAACGCAGGTTTTCGAGTAGAGTTCGATCACAAAAAAAACAAAGAGTGGTGGTTGTTGACCTATAGAAAGGATCATAATAACACATAAATGTGGTTGTAGGATTGGTAGCATCCCAAATGCATTCTAGTAATAGTTATACAAGAATATACAATATTTGTAACATTTATGCTCAACTACAATACAAGAAGGGTTCTTGGTAGGTTTGAAGGGCTTACAAGAGCCATATCTCCATCAATAAGCAAATTTAATGGTATTTGTGTAAATGTTGGAATCATTATAACAATTAAGTTATTAACATTTATCCCTTCTATTATTATAGAACTTATCTCAAATGTTGAATGAAATTCAAAGGTAAAACTCAGTGTGGGAGCTACAAAAGAAAATAAAAATAATTTTGCATCATAATTAAAAGGTTAACCATCTTAGCATACCATGAAAAGAAAAGAAAAAATAGAATTCATAAGAGAATAGTCATGAAACAAAGAATTGTTCAATTTTATATAAAAAAAGAAGATAATTGGTTGTTCTTTAAAGGATTTTAGAAGGACTACTTTGAAATTGGAGGGCATTTCTATTAATCTTTTGATTGCTATGAATAATTTCATTTTTTACATTCTAAATACTAAATCCAAAATAGAAAGAACTTACCAACACACAAAATGTGTTTTCTTTTCACTCATATACACAAGGCCTTTTGAACTCAGTATTACATGGTCACTTTTATAGAAGTTTGTCCTAGCTTCTGAACAAAGATTGCAATTGTCTACTAGTAGTCTTCATTCTAGTCAAATTACCAAAGTTCAAGAAGGATCATTGTAAGAAGAGTCATAATTGTTGATACAAATAAGGAATCACTAATTTGCGCTTGCACATGACTAGGGACTTTATTACACAACCAATATTATCATAAAAAAGTGTGAAACTTGTTTCCATGGTAACCATAGCTAAGCTTAGCTCAATTTTTTTCATTTGGAAAAATGTTGTGAAGGCAGAATTCATGGGTCTGGACATTCCATTATTTATAACTAGAAATAATGTTTCCATGCCACAAATGAAGTAATCTCCCACCATACAAAGGGATGCTAATAATGAATAGATAAGAGCCTTTTAAAATTTTCAAATGTGCTTCTTCACAACATAATCACCCAAGAGAAAAAGGGAGGAGGGAAAATATATCATGCTAACGTGGGATTATGTCCTATCTTATAGGAATTTTCATTTGTTGGAGCAGGAGGGTTATTATATCTACCAAATAATGTTCACCAAATTCACTCATCCCAGGAACTACACAAAATACTTCATTCAAAGATACATATATCTCAGATATTACAATTTTCATCGTTGGAAACAGTTTAGAAATCATGTGGATTCCTTCAGGAGACTATAATACAATGTTGCAATTTTTTTAATTAAGAATCTTGGAATGGACTATAATACAAATGCAATTTAAAGATTCAAGATGATGAAATTACATTGTTATAGTCTCATTGGATACGTTAAATAGTTCCCAAGAGAAACATATTATTGTAAGAAAGATGTGCCTCAAAGAGAGATTTTTGTTCACAAGGTGCACTTAGAGAGAATAGATAAAAGATTCAATAAACAAAAACATGTGAGGACTTAAATCAAGGAGTCTATTTAAGCATTCATTATTATACCCTTGGGAAAGCATGAAATATAGTTTTACATCATCTTCTATGTTAACCTGTTCAATTTGTCTGCCATTGCTACTGAAAAAATTTCGAATATTGAATTGTAGCATATACATCTTCAAATGACTTAGGACTATAACAAATAAGTAGTTTTATTTCTAAACAATTGGCTAACACTCGTGGTTGAAAGATAATAAAATCATGAAATAGTATTGGTTACTGATTGAGCTTCATTCATAAAGACTTTCAATGCAAGAACTAAGAAATGTTTTTAGAAATAAAGAAGTTCAAATTTCGTCATACCACTTCTTACCTATTGCTAGAAGTGGAAAAACATGTCATTCAGAGGCAATTCATTCTCCATGATTTCCCCACTACACATTAAAAAGTTAAAAACTAGTCAAGAAATTTGGATTCTGCAAAAAGACTGAAGGCTCTTCTCTTCACTTTTCCTTCTATGGTGACTTCAAAACCACATAAAATCATCAAGTCATGATGTGCACAAATATTACACTTTTTGGATAACACTTTAATCTTCCTATTCAATTTTTCTTCCCATGTATGTTGAGAATTTATGAGTTCAAGGACCTCACTATAGTGTATCAGTTAAATAAAGTATTTTTTCTTGGAAAACTAAGCTTTGTTTTTAGTATAAATTGTGAAGGCTGGAGGCAAAGAGATTATACTCTTCACTCTGCAAATAAATTTACAAATTGTAATAATGAATTCATATTCAACTTTAAACTTAGAAGATATGGATCATTATTTTAGGGATGGGGATGTGGGAGTTAATGTTTAATTTAATTTTGAAGTTGAGGGTGACACTAGAAACTTGATGTTGATTCCAATGAATGCATAATAGATAGTTTTGTAGCTTAGGGGTGTTCCCATGAAGATGGGTAACATTGTTTGTCAATCGAAGGGCGTGAGAATGGAAAAAAATGAGCTTGATCGATATTCCCTCGATCGATCTTTTGAAAGCTTGATTGATCTAGCTTTTTAAAAAGCTACATCTAGTTTTTTAAGAAGCTAGATCGAGCTTTTAAAAGTTAGATTGATCTTTTAAGCTTGGTCAATCTCCTTAACTCAAAATAACCCACATGCTTCTTTTTTTCAAATTTTTCTTTCACAAGAGATCGATCGAGCTTTCGATTTAACCACACCTAAACCCTCGATCAAAGTATTTAAAAATACACCCAAAACCTCAATCAAGTGTTTTTAACACCTTGATCGAGCTAATAGCTCAATCGAGGGATTTAAAAATAGGGGTTTATCCCTCTTTTCTGCGATTTTAATTTTACTTCCCTTTTTACCCTTTCTAAAATCTGTCCAAGGATGCACCTTAGGTGGTGGAATTCATACCAATATATTCATCAATGAATCGTCTATCTATTGGTAAATAACTTACGGGTTTCTAAGTTCATATGATATTTTTTGTTTATTTTCTTTTCAAGCTGACACTTACAAAACCATGTCCACAACTTCGAATTAGCACAAAG
Organism: Larix kaempferi; assembly: GCA_027924585.1. NCBI lineage: Eukaryota > Viridiplantae > Streptophyta > Pinopsida > Pinales > Pinaceae > Larix > Larix kaempferi. The sequence goes on from BSBM01000291.1 coordinate 4,879,728, forward strand.
AAAAAACAATAACATAAAAAGCACACAACCAAAAAAATTTCAAAAAATATATACACCCAAAACCAACACATGCTCTTCAAAAGGGTATTTTTTGTAACTAGTGAAAAAAAGTTTACGTGCACACACATGTGTACAAAATGTGATTAAAAGTTTCAATAGTGCATTTTGTGTAGCTTATGTTCATATTGTTTTTTCAAAAAGTATACATTTATCATTAAATTATTTTACGTGCACAAAAACCACTTGTTAACTTTTCCTAAAATTTACAAGAACAAACATGTCTTTAAATGCAATATTGAAATATTTAATAATATATATTTTTTAAATATAGGTGGTGTTGTTCGGTAAATCTACCTATGATTGGGAATTTCAGAGATAATCAACATACGTTTAATTAAGGTACAGAGACTGAACGGTAAACATGTACATCATGCAATACTTCTTTTAATCCAAAAGAATTAAGGTTTAAAGCTAAAACACATACCTGGATAACTGACGTCTAATCCGAGCTTTAAGCTTTAAGCCTTTGCTTCCCTGATAAAGAACCTGCAATAAAAAAGATACCTGTCTCAAATATTTTGGCTAAACAAAGATGAATAACTTAGCATGAAACTCATATATAAGAAAATATGAAAGATTCAATAAACTAGATTCACATAATAGATAAATCTTATGGGAAGGAAAATATCTTGTATTACTTGCATTAATGGCAATTAGCTATACCTGATCTGTAACTGACATCATTGAAACCTGACCCTGGGCTCCTTGATCCTCTCCCTTCAATAGAATTTTCTCCAACATTTCTTTATAAAAATTGGTTCCCCCTTTCTCAAAGCCCTCTCCTTGTATTTATAGCAAGGTTGAGAGGATAGACTTGAAAGGTAATTGGTTGGGGAGGTTATGGTAGTTAGAATAATTGCCATAACTAATCTCTAATCATCTTTTAATATTTTTTCTTGTGATTTAGAGATACCCGCGAGTGTATCTTTTGACAACTAGCGAATAACTCGTTAGTTTAGCGTTTAGCAACAAGCGGGTGCAACATTTTAGGTGTTACCCGTGGGTTGTCAGTATAGACTCCCATGGTTATCCAACGATTTGACCAATAGTATAGTCGCGGTTATGGCTCAAAATATGTCACAAAAAAAATTATGATGAGGATAATATTGTAATATTTGGGTCAAAGCATCTATGGTCAATTAGGATCTTCCATCCATAAGGTCCTTTTGTGTGATTGAAAATGCAGTGTGGTCACAGACGGAGAAGTGCCATTTTTACTGATAACAGATGCCCCCTAATGTATGAGGTCAGAGGGGAAGATGATGGCTGCAATACATTGCAAAAACAAGGTCAGTGAGCAATTAGAATCTTGATATAAGGAGATGTTCAAAATGTTAGAACATGATCTCCAATACATAATCGAAAATATGCATATAGCATGGCCACTGAAATACAAACTTAGATCCATGTCAAAAGGAGATCATAGCCATAGAAACAAAATGGATCTATGTCTCATGATGAGCTGATATAATTAGGGCTCGGTCTTGCACAACTTGGGCGATAACAAAGAATTTGTATTATAATCCCAAGGTCTTCAAACCAACCATTGGTAGTACAAATCCTAATCCATGTGAATAAAGGAGTTGAAGTCGAACATGGAGAGTTTCGTTTAGTTACCGGTCAATGATGAGAATCGTTAACAAATGTGAGGACACCCACTAATAATGAAAATGGGATCCAAGGTACTGAGTACATTCTTGCAAGTGTGAATAAGAGGTCTTGAAGTCGAATGCTTGAAGAATCTATCGAGGAAAGGACATTGATGTATTCCCATAACTCAACAGCAAGAGGATCTGCCACTAATGACTACAAATCTCAAGGTACTAACCAGGAACTCTAATTCCACTTCCTAGAGAAAAATGTGTTGATGTCGATAGGAAGAAACCCGTGAGAAGGAAGGAATTGAGATATCCTTCATCAACTCACACAAGGAATACTGAGAGATTGATTTGAAACAAGACCGAGATAGGGAATGGCTGACATGAGGAGTCAAGGTGAACTGGATAATGGCCGACACAAGGGTAATCCTTGAACATTGAGCATCAAAGGTAAGTAATTTAGGTAGATTTGAATTGACATGAAACATGATATAAGTTTGTCATGTAGGAGACATAACAAACTCTCCATATGATCGGAAGAGTAACCAATCAGAGGAGTACACAACTCTGAAATCAGGTTAAATCCTAAAGCCAAAAACTAAGACCCATTGACTCAATGAAAGTGTTGTGTTCAAGGATGCCTTAGACTTGTTGCCAAATAATGAACAAATAGTGGAGATTTTCCTTCTCTTATATTTTTAAATGTCTTTTCTTGGTTTAACGAGCATGAAAAGGTTGAAAATAAAGCTCGATATTGTCTCTCTTGTGAAATTTTAATGAGTCCAAGAAAGTAAACTCAACAATTCTTCTTCATTTTTTGAAAACAAGCTTGAAGAGGAGAGAGAAGAATGCTTGATATAGGTCCAACCATGTGTAATTTAACGGGACCATGGGAGGGAAACTCAAGACCTTCTTCTTTTTTTAACGAGTTTGAAGAAGAGATAGACTAGTACTCGATAAGATATTGTTCCGTGGATTTTAATATCGAACCTATATTTGTTCATGCTCGCCAGTGTTTTCATGTTTAAGGAGTCTGAAAAACTTAAACAAGAACTCCATACACCTACTCGTGTATTTTAGTATCAAGCATGAGTTGGTATGTTCTTGCCAGTGTTTTCATATTTAGGGAGTCTGAAAAAATTAAACAAGAACTCTATAGTGTACTTTTTTGTAAAGTTAGCCTTCTCGCCCAAAAAGTGTAAAAGTACACGAGAGAGGGCTCTTCTAGTCAATGGGACTAGAATATACCTTTTTCGTAAATAATCCACAAAATACGGAAAAAGGGTAAACTTATATCTAAGTGGATGTTTGTTCAAGTCCTTTAATGAGTCTGAACAAGACAAGTATGCTCAGCAATCTTGTTAATTTTAAAGGAGTCCAACAAGAACGTGAAAGAACTCCATAGGGATGGGAAACTTGATATAAATATAAAAATGATGCATAATGGGTAGTTCCCAAAAATATCAAATGATGGCATGGGCTCCGATATGACATAATTTCCATAGTTAGGGTAACCCATGTTGAGTAAGGTCCTATCCATGAAAGAAAAAATGACAATGGAAGGTAAAAAGGGGTAAAAATTGCAGACCATGGTGAATAAAGGAAATATTAAGGCATAAAATGACGAATTATAGATTTAATGTAGTGATCTAATCGACATGTTGTAAGAAATAAAACCTTATATAAAACACTGGTATGAACATAGTAGTGAGAAAGTACCTTCTTGTGCTTTTACCTAGTCAAAACAACTTGAATTAGTCATTAAGATTGAGAAAACTGACAAAAAGATATTTGAAACTATAGAAAGTGGGTCAAAAATCAAAAATATTTTTATAAATAGTAACAAAATAAAAAAACAACTCACATTTACCATTTTTACCATTGGAGAAGAGGAAAAGACCTACGACTTCAGATGTTTATTGCGATCGATTAGGGAGACCAAATCAGAATCCGTCGCTTGAAGGTAACTAATCTCACTTTGCTTTGCAATTTTGATCCATTTTTTAAAATTTTTAATGGTTTTTTGGAGTTTTTATTAAGGTTTAAAATTTAGGTCTGCGTACCCACGGGTATTCCTACTTGAAATGCGCGGGTATGCGGAAAAGGCGTGAGTTGTCCTAAAAGCAACTCGCAGGTACCCCCCTCTGTGTAAAAGGAAAACCCATGGGTGGCGCAAACCAAAAAGAAAAACTTAAAAAACCAATGCAAAAATGAATGAATGCAATGAAGGATGGTGCTCACTTGGAGGGAAAGAGAGCATGAGGCTATGGATAGATTAGCCTTGGGGGATCCATTGACATTAAACGCTTTAAGAAGGTGTGGAATCCTCAAGTTTTTTCGCACTTCAAACATGCTAGCGCAATCCCACATACTCCAAATGCTTGTGCAATATTGGGATCCAGATCAGGGGATATTCAATCTCCAAGGGGAGATGATAGATATCACGGTGGATGATATCTATTTCACAAAAGTATCATCCCGCTGATGTGAGGTTGTAAACCTCAAGGGAAGATTCAAAGGCATTGGAGCCTTGTCGGTACAGGATTACATCAATACCTACTATGCAGCAGGGACTAAGAAAAGCGACAGTCAAGTGTCAATTGTTTAGATAGCGATATTTCCATTGAAAGTGATCCTAAGTACCATAAATAGGATGTTTAGCAGTGCAGCTCAACATTTAGCATCTTGGAGCTACATGCAGATTAGCGTGGAATGTCTGCGCAATGTCATATTTGATTGGTGTTCTGGTATGTTGGTAAACATGAAACACCACTTGATGGAGTGCAAAATTGGGAAGAAGAAGAACTTCAGATATGACAACATACTGTGTACCTTCTTCGAGAGAGAGTCCATGCCCTTAGTCCAGGAATGGCTCTACCAGCACTCAACCTTCGTGAGCCACTGATGACTCGATGGGGTGATATATTCCTTTGTCAAGGAGGTGGTGAGACTAGTGCTTCTTACTCTGAAGAGGACTATCTTGGATGGTGGATCCATCAAGTGCCAGCATTCGAGCAGTTCCTGTATGCCAGCATGGAATTTCGAGGAGATCCCGATATTATGTTGCCTCCAAGAGCATCCTGGGGAGATATAGGTACCAAAAATTGTTTTTAAAAGTTATTTGATTTTTAATATTTTTGTAATTAACATATAGATGTGATTTTTTTATGAGTTTGAGCAATAACAACATACATATTATGCAGATTTGGGGCAATCACAGCCAGTTGGGCATCCTAGGATATATGTGCGACCAACCGAGCCAAGTGGTATTGATGCCATGCTGCAGACTATTGAGGAAAATATGGGTCATTTGACCCATGACATTCCTACATACATGATTGAGAGGATGCCCATAGAGATGCAGTAACATGTGGTGGGTGTGCCCCCTTCATGGATTTGGCTACTTAAGAAAGTATCTAGGCTAGTGATCTGTTATAGGGATGCCTTAGCAGAGAAGGCTGAGGCTCATGCCTCTTTGTAGAGAGATGGATACTTATTTTTGAGGTTGTTATGACCGTTTTGTATATTATGATATTTTGACAAATATTGACTCAGACTCATATATTTTTTGGACCTTATATATATACAGTATCGGTTTATATACATGTTTGCATTATGTGTTTTAATGGTTTATTTTATTGTGTTTGATACAAATTCCAATCAAGTACATAATTTGCATATGCATTAGCTAATGTATTATGATTTCTTGAAATATGTTGATATGAAATGTAATCAAAATGTATCTCAAGAAATCTAACTCGCAAAAACTGACGTAGCAAAGAAGGATCCTAACCCGATACTCACCCATCAACTGAAGTACAACTAACTACAAATCGAGTCTTACCTACAAACATGAAATTCCATGATGAATAACATCTTGGAGTAGTTCAATAACCATGCTACACTCAGCTATGTTGTTCGTCGTAGAGCCCAAACAAGCACCTACCGAGGAAACAAGTTGGCTTGTGGGTGAATAGATTAACCAAGCAACTAAAGCCAAGTTACAAGTGTAACGACTAGCGCCATCGGCGAATCCTAGAAACCACTCGGCTGTCATTTGAAAACGCAATCCAGAAGACACATAAGCAAATTCTAAAAAGAACTAACTCTACAAAAAATGTACAGCTATAGTACAAGAAAACGCATACTTTCCTAGGCATAATAATTTTTCAGGTAGAGTCCGTTTCTAGGCTCGGGCAGCTTAAAACCATCATAATACATGAAGTCATATGATCCTTTCTTCAAAACCTTAGAAAAAATATAGGGTCCAATCCACATAGATTTGAACTTGCCTTGTCCTGATCGTAAACCAAAACAATATCTCCTTCGGAGAATACCCTAGTTTTTATAGACTTGTCATATTGATGTTTAACTCGTTTCTTATGAGTTTCATTCGTAGTGAGTGCATCGTGACACTGTTCATCCAATTGTTCTAAATGAAGCAATCGTTCTTCCAAAGAAGAAGTTTTGGGTAGTAGTTGGATAGCCAATTTCAATGATGGAATCTTGCATTCAATTGGCGTGACTGCCTCCAACCCATGAACGAGTTGAAATGGTGATAAAACGGTAGAAATCTTGACATTAGAATGATATTCCCAAAGAGATGAATACAACATGATGTGCCAGTTTGACCTACGGGCATTGACAATACATTGAAGAATAGTTTTCAAATTTTTGTTGACCTATTCAACTTGACGATTCGCCTGCAGATAAAATGGAGATGAGTGTTTTTGAAAACCTAGCATAGTGGTCAACTATGTCTTCATGTAGTTCTGGAAATGTCTACCATGATCAATGACGATCTCTTTAGGTATGCCAAACCTGGCAATGATCTAATTGAAAATGAAATATGTTGCGGTTTATTCATTTGCTTTCAAAGTAGGAATTGGCTCGACCCTCTTCGTAAAGTAGTCGACTGCAAGGATGATGGACTAATTTTCTTCAGCAGAAACTAGATTGCAATTCATGTAATCAATCCCCCACTTGGTGAATGGACCTTCTATGATAACAGGGTGAAGAGGAGTTGGGTGTGGTCGCATTTTCTTTGTGAAAAACTGACACGAATGACAGTGTTTCACGGCTTCCACACAATATTTAAAGATGGTGGGCCAAAAATACCCAACACATAGTATTTTCTGGGTTGTTTCCGACCCTGAAAGATGACCCCCAAAGAATCCACTATGGGCATCATTCAATACTGACTCGGCTTCGTCCAGAGTCAAACAACGACGTAATATCGAATCTACCCCCCGTCTATATAGCGTGTTGAGATATTGTAACTTCAAAGAATATTATATTTGTACTTTATTATTCTGGAGATGTTTCATTCCTCCTTGAAGACCTTATTGTATATCCGGAGATGTTTATTCCTCCGTTAGATTATGGTAACTTGGGTTATTAGACTTCCCTAGTGGGGGTCGGCCCTGTATGTGTTATGTGGGTCAAAGGGTTATTAGACCACCCTAGTGGGGTCAGCCCAATCAGTTGTAGTGGGGTATTTAACCTATTGGTTAAATACGAGCCTATATGTTTTGTGTAAAAGATAAGTCAGAGTAGTGTATAAATAGAGGAGGTGTATTCCTCATTTAACACACTCATTCACTTGAGAGTAGCGCATTTGTGGAGGAGAGGTCTGCTATGGTGGAGGAGGAGATCATGTCTCTGGGTTACATCTTTGTATATTGCTGGTCATCTATATTGAGGAAGCTTTGCTGGGTTTTCTACCCCATGAGGGTTTCCCAAGATAAATCTGTATCTCTTGTGTTTATGCTGTGCTTGTTGTTTCTTCAGTGATCCTGTATATGCTATTATTGTGAAATGGAATGTAATGCTGCAATTTTCTATCTTAGCATATTAAATATTAACATGGTATTAGAGCTAACCTGAAGGAAGGCAATGTATGGCACTTACGACACTTGCTTTACTTACGACAATTTGAAGGTTAGGGTTTTATATAGCTAAAACCAGTCATCGTGGAACTTTTTCTATAAATCCATTTTGGCAAAGGTTCAAGATCTGAAACCTTTACAGGTTGTAGATAACATCTCCAGGTATCTTGTGTCCAAAGGGAACCCTCATATTCGTTGTACTTTGTAAGTTATGATCAGTACAAGTTAGGGTTTCTGCCTCTTCCAGATCTCAGTCAAAATCAGGTGACCTAGGAAAAAAAGGTCATAACTTGGGATAGGAAGCTCCAAATGAAATTTTGTAAAATGTGACAAGTAGTACATAGACTGTACTATCTCCAAAAACATTTTTAGAGGCCGAAGTTGAACCAGTGACACGTGGCACGCCGTACAAGTTCGCTCTCTTGTTTTATCCCATAAACAGGTCACGTTGCGACACTTGGCATAACTTGGGCTAGGAAGCTCCAAATAAAATTTAGTAAAAAGTGACAGGTAGTACACAGAATGTACTATCTCAGGAAATGTTTTCAGGGGCCGAAGTTGAACCAGTGACATGTGGCATGCCGTACAAGTTCGCTCTCCTGTTTTATCCCATAAACAGGTCACGTTGTGACACTTGGCATAACTCTATCTCAGAAAATCCAATTGAGGTCAGACCTATTGGGATGGAAAGATGACAGGTCAAGATAGTCGAGAAAAAATTTTCAAACCTTGTGGAGCAAAAATTTCATAGTTACAGTAGAAACAATCAGGTACATATTTCTGTCAAAACAAAATTATTTTTGGAGCACCTTCATTCATGGCTTCCGGAATTTAGGGTTTCGGAGAAAGTTAGAATTTTTGGAATCGGAATCCATGGCTGAATGCTACTCAGGAAAATCAAAATTTAGAGACCAAGATCGAATTTTTTGGTTGGGTAGAAGACCGGGCTTGATCAAACCCCAGTTCGGGATGTTGATCGGAAAGATGGAAAATTAGGGCTTCAGCAAAAGTTGGAATTTTTGAAGTCTGTAACCACAGCTGGAAGCTCCTCAGAAAAATAAGAGTTTAGAGCCTTGGATAGAACCTTTTGATTGGAGAGAAGGGTGGGCTTCATCAAACCCTAGTTCGGGTTCTTGTCCAGAAGATCCAGAAGTTTCGAAGGCAATTTTGAGGGGTCAAATTTTGGAGATTTCAAAATTGAAGTATGCTAGCAAGACACATCCTTCCATCCATTCAGAAGTGTGAAAGTCAAAGATTGAATTTTTAGGGTTTCTCTAGCAAACCCTAATCAAGCTCCAGATCAAGTTTCAGGGGGAGTTGAGGCTAAGGCCTTACATAAGAAGACTATAAGAAGTCTCGACAGGTATGACTTAAGGAGGTTCAGGTATGTCTTGAAATCTGATTCTTGATTAAGTTCATGATGTGTTTGTCTTCATATTATTTATTAGTACAATCTTGATTAATGTTAGAATTGTCTTATCACCCTAGTAACAGTATGAATGCATGTGAATGATCGAAGACATTCATTGATTAGGGCTATATGATTGTACTAATACATTATGGTGTTGTGTGAGGTTGATGTTGTCTGCTAACAAGATACAGGTACATCACAAAAGACAAATCAAGTTCCATGACCATGACAACATGAAGACAAAGACTCATCCATAATCTTTGTTCTACTTACAAGGTATGTATGACTTTGCTATATTATGCTTAACCCATGAGACATGTAGGTTCTAGCTCAGGATCTCTAAATCAATGAAGAGATTGATTAGGTATGTTAGACATAACTAAGCAGGTATACTAATCCAAGTATGTTTTCCTATGTCATGTTAGAATCTTACCTTGTGTTAGGATCCCTTATATAAGTATACTTGGTATGATTGGTTATGCTTATTCATAACGTTAGTAATCAAGGGTTTATGCATATTATGTCTCTTATCTTGGTTGATGATTTAACTAACTAGATCAAACAAGAATATGCATGAGTAAAAGAAGACTTCTCTTAAACCTTGAATATTATCTATAATCATGACTATACATAGTCAAGATTATTTAGAATTAGAATGTTTTGAGAATATACTAATGAATGTATGTTTGTGTATGAAATCATGAGGATGACACTAGTGCACACTTGAGCATGCACAGTGGTACAGAATGAATAGAAGTTCAAAAGACATACAGAAGATCAAGCGGGAGACAACCACACAAACATAAAAGATAAGTATTTGAGTTGTTATTTGAAATAGTAAATGATATTTCCTGTAATAGGTTGTATGCATATTTGTATTCCTAGAATATATGATGCTGAGTGTAAACATTCATAGAGCATTGAACAGTATACTACTAATATGCATATGATTGGTAAGTTGGACAAACATTCCATTGTTGCTTGTCTAGAATGAAACCTCTTTGCTGACATGCTGAGAGCTGTGCACACTCTCGATAGTATTTTCTGGTAGAGATGGAAGGCATCTAGATAGCCACTGTATGCATATAGGATATGGGAAAGTGTTGTGCCAAAGTATTGGTCAAAATAGTTGCATAACTATGTAAATGATATCTGTATGCATAATAGGTTATCATGTCAATATGATTTAATGATTATGAAGTATTACTAATCATGTACTTAATTTTGATATGTAGGAAAGATCATGAAGAATGATGAACACCGAACAAGTGATAGATGTTCAACAAGAAGATTTACAAATCAAACACACTATAGAAGGCTTGTAGCTAGAAGATTCTCTTAGAAAGAGGAAGAGAATCATGATGAGATGTTTGCTCCAAGTGGCTAGATAAGACCATTCTATTAATGGTGTAATTAAAGAAGAAGTGTGAATAAGGTTCTGTATGGGTTCACAGGATCGATAATCAATTGATGAGCTTAATGATCACCATGGGTGATGTGGATCTCAACATTTGCTACAAGGTTGAATATGGTTTCTATACACAGATGACATGGATGCAAGAAGGAACTCACCACAGAGCTTGAATGATATTGAGGCTCATATCAGTAGACCCATCTAACGAGAGATGGCACAGATAGATTTGCAGAAGATCATTCAATGCAGAGTGTGAATGATGTTCAGTCACAAAGGGAGAATTGATAGTTTCTTGATAAGCTTGGGCTTTACCAAAAGTAAAGTTGTTCCTAACCTTTACCTTAAGGTTGTGGATGATGAACCTATCATACCATTATTGTATGACGGTTATCTCTTTCTAACAAGGAATGAGAAACAGATCATGAAAAGAAAGAAGAAGATGGCTGAAGAAATGAAAAATGAAAGATCTCAGATTGATGCATTACTTCCTAGGTCTAGAAGTATGGCAAGGCTCAGAAGGAATCTTTCTCAACCAGCGAAAGTATGCTGAGAAATATTAAAAGGACTTGATGTGTTGGAATGGCCACTATTGGAGTTGTTAGCAGATGACTCATCAGAGTTAGTGGATATAACTCTGTTCAGACAAAATATTGAGTCATTGATGTGTCTAACAAATACTAGGTCAGATATATGCTTTGCTATATCTAGTGGAAACTAGATGTGTTCACCTGTTAGTTGCAAAGCATGTGATGAGGTACCTAAAGGATACGATAGACTTTGATCTATGTTATCTTAGATATCATGACTTCATATGGCTACATAGATGTTGATTGGGCAGGAAGTGTATCAGACAGGAAGAGCACATCGAGAGGATGTTATTGTCTGTGATCAGCCATAATCTCGTGATTTAGCAGGAAACAATCTAGTGTGGCTCTTAGCACAAGCAGAATATATGGCTGCTTGCTCTGCTAGTTGTGAAGAAGTATGGCTACAGGATTGTTTGACCCAACTATGATCCTATGTGACAAACAGAGTTGTATCAAGATGGCAGAGAATCTAGTGATCCAAGATATGGTGTAGAAAAGAATTAAAGTTCGAATTTGTAACAAGTTACCAATGTCCTAACCAAACCTCTACCGATCTGATGTACTAACCAAATCTCTACCTCAAGTAAAGTTTTCTGAGACAAACTTAATATAGTTTAGAAGGACCCTCCTTGAAAGGGGGAGTGATGTGATCACTTATGATGAGATTGCCTGCATCGACTGTGAGGTCGATAATGTGGATACCTATATTGGCAATCCCGACAAAGATGTTGGTGGATGGTCCTTAGACAGGGTCTAAGGTGACAAGGGGATTGCATCATCCTTGAACACATGTTCTAAAAGGATCCGTAGACAGATGTCTTCGAGGATGAAGTCCTTTGTGGACATGTGAGGATTGCATCATCCTTGAACACATGTTTTAAACGGAGCTGTAGATAGATGTCTTCGAGAATGAAGTCCTTCATGGACATGTGAGGATTGCATCATCCTTGAACACATATTCTAAAAGGAGCCGTAGACAGATGTCTTCAAGAATGAAGTCCTTCGTGGACATGTGAGGATTGCATCATCCTTGAACACATGTTCTAAAAGGAGCCGTAGACAGATGTCTTCGAGAATGAAGTCCTTCGTGGATATGTGAGGATTGCATCATCCTTGAACACATGTTCTAAAAGGAGCCATAGACAGATGTCTTTGAGAATGAATTCCTTCGTGGACATGTGAGGATTGCATCATCCTTGAACACATGTTCTAAAAGGAGCCATATACAGATGTCTTCGAGAATGAAGTCCTTCGTGGACATGTGAGGATTGCATCATCCTTGAACACATGTTCTAAAAGGAGCCATAGACAGATGTCTTCAAGAATGAAGTCCTTCGTGGACATGTGAGGATTGCATCATCCTTGAACACACGTTCTAAAAGTGAGCCGTAGACAGATGTCTTTGAGAATGAAGTCCTTGGTGGACATGTGAGGATTGGATCATCCCTGGACTTCAGTCCTAAAGAGAGCCGTAGACTGGGTCTCCGATAATGAAGTCCCGAATGAACAAGTAGAGGATTGTATCTTCCCCGGACTTAGGTCCCAGAATTGATCCGTAGATTGATGTCTCCGAGAATTGAAGATAGGACTGCATCGTCGCTGGACCTCGGCTCAAAATGTACGTGAGGACTGCATCATCCATGAACTTGGTTCAAAATGTACGTGAGGACTGCATCGTCCATGAACTAGGTTCAAAATGTATGTGAGGACTGCATCGTCCGTGAACTGGGTTGAAAATGTACGTGAGGACTGCATCGTCCATGAACTGGGTTTAAAATGTACGTGAGGACTGCATCATCCATGAACTAGGTTCAAAATGAACGTGAGGACTGCATCGTCCATGAACTGGGTTCAAAATGTACGTGAGGACTGCATCGTCCATGAACTGGGTTCAAAATGTACATGAGGACTGCATCATCCATGAACTGGGTTCAAAATGTACATGAGGACTGCATCGTCCATGAACTGGGTTCAAAATGTACATGAGAGGACTGCATCATCCGTGAACTGGGTTCAAAATGTACGTGATGGGATTGCATCATCCCTAGACATGAGACTTGTCTTAAAGTGATAAGGATTGATCATCCTGGAACTTGATCTGGATTGTATCATCCATGGACCTATGTCCTAAAGAGAGCGGGATTGATCACCCTGTAATATGATCGTGTGTGTTGCAGGGTATGCTGCTATGTTTTGATGATAGATGTATTAGTGAGAATACATGCTTTTGATGATAGATGTATTAGTGAGAATACATGCTTTTGATGATAGATGTATTAGTGAGAATACATGCTTTTGATGATAGATGTATTAGTGAGAATACATGTTTTTGATGATAGATGTATTAGTAAGAATACATGTTTTTGATGATATATGTATTAGTAAGAATACATGCTTTTGATGATAGATGTATTGGTGTGAATACTAATACAGATGATCCAGATGTTGTAGATCGAGATGATCCAGATACTGTAGATCGAGATGATCCAAATGTTGTAGATCGAGATGATCCAGATGCTGTAGATCGAGATGATCCAGATGTTGTAGATCGAGATGATCCAGATGCTGTATATCGAGATGATCCAGATACTGTAGATCGAGATGATCCAGATGCTGTAGATCGAGATGATCCAGATGCTGTATATCGAGATGATCCAGATACTATAGATCGAGATGATCTTGATGTTGTAGATCGAGATGATCCAGATGCTGTAGATCGAGATGATCCAGATGCTATAGATCGAGATGATCCAGATGTTGTAGATCGAGATGATCCAGATGTTGTAGATCGAGATGATCCCGATGCTGATGATCGTGAGGATCCAGATGTTGATGTTGTTGTAGCTGTTCGAGTGCTGCAGAAGATAAAGACTCAGTACTGAAGATGTTGATGTTCCAGTATTGAAGATGTTCCAGTAACTGCTTGAGTTACTGATGATGTTGAGAAAGCTTCCAATGATTTATAGATGTATCATGTATGATGTTGATGACTCCTTGCTCGTGCAGATGCTGTTATAATATCCTTCTCGTTAAGGGGGAGTGTTGAGATATTGTAACTTCAAAGAATATTATATTTGTACTTTATTATTCTGGAGATGTTTCATTCCTTCTTGAAGACCTTATTGTATATCCGGAGATGTTTATTCCTCCGTCAGATTGTGGTAACATGGGTTATTAGACTTCCCTAGTGGGGGTCAGCCCTGTATGTGTTATGTGGGTCAAAGGGTTATTAGACCACCCTAGTGGGGTCGGCCCAGTCAGTTGTAGTGGGGTATTTAACCTATTGGTTAAATACGAGCCTACATGTTTTGTGTAAAAGATAAGTCGGAGTAGTGTATAAATAGAGGAGGTGTATTCCTCATTTAACACACTCACTCACTTGAGAGTAGTGCATTTGTGGAGGAGAGGTCTGCTATGGTGGAGGAGGAGATCATGTCTCAGGGTTACATCTTTGTATATTGCTGGTCATCTATATTGAGGAAGCTTTGCTTGGTTTTCTACCCCATGAGGGTTTCCCAGGATAAATCTGTGTCTCTTGTGTTTATGTTGTGCTTGTTGTTTCTTCAGTGATCCTGTATATGCTATTATTGTGAAATGGAATGTAATGTTGCTATTTTTTGTCTTAGCATATTAAATCTTAACACAAAAATACCCAGCACATAGTATTTTCTGGGTTGTTTCCAACCCTGAAAGATGACCCCCAAAGAATCCACTATGGGCATCATTCAATACTAACTCGGCTTCGTCCAGAGTCAAACAATGACGTAATATCGAATCTACCCCCCGTCTATATAGCGTGTCAGAAATAATGAGGTAGTTCTTGGCATGATGCCTGAGATTTCATTGTTCTTCTCTAAAAAAATTCGACGGACACTTCAAAGTTGGAGATATATTAAAATTTCTCCATACCACAGATCGTAGGTTGCAATGAGGAAGATATAATCATTAGGGAATGATGGATCTTCTTCATCACACATTACATCACTAGGAAATTAATATATTAGTTCTGCGAACACCAAATAATTTTTTGATGTAGCAGAATGGAATATAAGGTCAAATTCTTGCAGGATGACAACCCATTTGTTAAATTCCCCCCCAATAATGCATCGGGTTAAAATATATTGGAAAGGATTGACGTCTTCTACCACTGTGGTGGTTCGGAGAAAAATATAGTGATGAAGCCTCTGAACGACATACACAGCAACTAATGCCAATTTCTCGATGTGAGAGTACTTAATTTCAGGAGTTACGAGTGCGCAAGAGAGGTAATAAATGACATGCTCTTGGAGTTTGTCATATTCTTGAACCAATGCCAATCATGGAAACAGATGTGGCTAGATATAGAAGAAAATATTGAGTATAATCTTATGGGCTCAACAAGGGGGCTAACAAGAGTGCTTTTTTCAAAGCATCAAAAGAGTTTTGTGCATCCTCATCCCAGAAAAAATGGGTATCATGTTTAAGAAATCACATGAAACCTTTAGTGATCTTAGCATAGTTGATGATAAAGTGTCTAAGAAAATTGTACATGCCCTGTAAAATTTGAAGTTGTCGGATGGTGTGAGAAGGAGGAAATTTGTAAATGGCCTCGACTTTCAAAGGATCGACCATAATCCCTCGATTTGACAAAATGAAACCTAGTAGTCGTCCAGGCGACGCAAAATACACATTTGTTGGGATTTAACCTAATCTTGTAGTACACGCATCGTTCAAACACGAGTCGTAAGTGGTCATGATAATCTCTTCTCTTTCGAGATCATGTAGGTAGATCATCCAAGTAAGGTTCAAATATGTGTTTGATGTCATGAAAAGAAAAATTCATAGCTCGCTGGAAAGTAGCCCCAACATTCTTTAATCCGAATAGAATTTTCCTATAGGAAAAGGTACCCCAGGGACATATGAAAGTCGTCTTGTGCTGGTCTTCGGGTTTGATTTGAATTTGTTTATATCCCAAAAACCATCCATGAAAGAAAAAATTTCATGGCTCGCACACGCATCAATGATTTGATCGATAAATGGTGTGGGATAGTTGTGTTTTTGACAAGCTTTATTGAGGTCCCTAAAGTTTGTACACACACGTATGGTACCTTGATTTTTATCAACTGGGACTAGGTTAGACACCCATTATGTCATGTAGATAGGATAAATGAAGCCGGATTTGAGGAGATTTTCAACCTCAGCCTTGATGGACATGGATTTTATAGGGTTAACTGGACAAATATTTTGATGAATTGGTTTCACATTAGGATATGTCACAATGATGTGCTCGACGATGGACGGGTCAATTTTTGGCACCTCCTCATATGACCAGGCGAAAACATCGCAGAACTCTTTAAATAAGTTGGTATACAAACTGATCTCTTGCGAAGAACAATTTGTGCCAATGAAAATATTTTCCGCGACGTTTGGTTGGTGAAAATATTGATTAGGATAGTTGTTGAAATATTTTCCATATTACCTTCAGCGAAATCCCTGTTTCATTAAAGGGTTGATGGACAAGTCAACATCTCCAACAGGTCTCACTGAAAACTCTCCATTCTCGATTTTGTTTATATATGGAAGTAAATTGGATCTGTGATGCATATGTTCCCAAGGTTGATCCAAACCTACCATAGCTTCTATAATAGCTTCATTTGATGGTAAAACAATGTCTAAAAAATCAAAGGAATGGGTGGAGTCTATTGCCCCTGCAGGTGCATAATCGATATCTGGCTCCATGGAGACTGATGGAGTCTATATATAATATATCACACATTTTTGTGATGCTTGATAGGTCACTTTTGCGATGGCTAGGGGTATAATTGGTTCTTCTTGAGTAGGAAGAATCCAAGGATCAGTTTTTTGACCAACTGTGAATACCTCCTTATATGACATGTTGGTGTTACTCGTTGAGCCAATATAATCTATGGGAGAAATTAAATCAAAGGTTCCCATCAATGATGAGTACATACCTACTCCTAAACTCTCACTAGGCATACGGGCTTGATCAATCTACGAGATATTCGAATCTGAAGGAGTTGTGTTGTGTTTCCAGGAAAAGGATAGTTGGTCAATCGTGATGATATTTCCTTCATGGGGGAACATAAGTACCCAAAAAATGGACGATGGAATGGCTTGCATTACATACATTCAACTTCTTCCCAACAACAAATTGTAGTTGAGAGAAGCATCTACAACTTCCACCTCTACTAATACTACCTTACCTGCAAGTTGGATCTCAAATTAGGGTAAGATTCTATGTGAATGGAAATATCTCCCATCAAAAGAGGTAAGTAATGTAACCGAAGTGGCTAACTCTGGAGAGCCCAAGGCTTGCCAATATGAGATAGACATTATGCACATTGACGTGCCTTCATCCACTACCGTTCTTACAATGGTTTTTGAACCATGGACTACTTCAATTTGGAAGGCCACGTGACAGGGAAATCGGGGTTTGATATTTGACATATCAAATCTAGCCGACATACTTGATGGATCCATGCTTCGTATTGCCGCTAAAAGTGCATTTCGCTGCGATGGGTAGCTTTGTAAAACTTCTAGAGCAGACATAGCACACAGTTGGAATAGGTCCTATACAACTGAGTAGTTTGGAGCATCCCGTGCATTAGGGTTGTGCATTTCCCATTTATAGACACCTTTTGGTATCTTCAACATAGGATTTGTACGTCTCTCTATATGAAGAGGAACAAATGAATCATGGATTTATTTTTCTTTATACTACATATCCGGGGTATAATTCCTAGCTCTCATTTGTAGTAAAGCATGTGAATTAACCATATTGATGTAGGATTGATCATCCTGTGTGGCACAATGAGTGCTCCTAGTATTAGAGGTGCCGGAAGCTGGGCTTTGTCCTTTGGGAAAAGGATCCTCCAGGACAACTAGTTTCTTTTGACTTAACAGCTTATGGGCTTCATCCATTAGAGGACATTGATGAGTGAGGTAATATTATTTACAAAGTTTGCAAGGAAACTTTACCTTTACAAAGTTTGCAAGGAAACTTTACCTTCTTCTTTTCTCTTTTTCCATCCTCCGCATCTTCAGTGGTTTTTGGAATTTGTTGGTTTCCTTCCCCTTTCTTTCCTTTTTTCTTATTGTTGGGTTGCTGAGGACCCTTTTGATTGACTACACATTTTGTACAGTTTCCGTTTGTGAAGGGGAGGATGCAACCGCAGTTTCTTCTGTAGCAGAATGCTTCATCGAAAGTGCATGGAATTGCTTAGTCAAAGCTTATAAAGTGGATGAGTCGGTTGAACCTACAATGCCATAGGAATGTGGTCTAGGTTTAGGTTTACCAAGATCGATTTTTTACCTAGGTGCATATGGAATAATTTCATAAAGGATCCCGGACTGAGCATAAATCAAGTCGAGTTGTTGGGTCCTTAGAATGGCTTCCTCTTCATAAATAACCCCAGAAGTTGACACATCTTTGGATATGTATGGTAACAGTGATTTTAAGAACTACTCCAATAGAAATTCTGGGGGAATATCAGCTTTAATGAGCCGTTTCCATATTCTCCACTCCTGAATATGATAAGATATATGAGTGGCTTTGTTCTATCTAAAAGTAGATAGAAGGTTCGTGTCGGTATCGTACTGGACGGGAAGCTAGAAATGGTTCAGGAAAACCGTCGCTAAATCACAAAATTTGTTATAAGCTGTAGCCGGTAACTCGATATGCCATTTGGCTGCAACACTAGCCAAGGTTCTTTGAAAGAGCCTCAATCAAATCGAGTCATCATTCAGCGAGTTAGAGGAGCACCATGGATGGAATGTCATAACATGGTCCCCTAGGTCTTCATCAGTTTTTCCTTCAAACTTAGGAATGTATGAAGGGAGTTTGGTTGGGACCGGAGGCCAAGAAGGATTATGTCGCACTAGGTCATTCATTAACTTTGAAATATCTAGTAGATTCAAAGTTTCCAGAAAAGGTAAGCAGGGCCTTTCCGATGGCATATGATTTTGAGGAATCTAGTAAGGATAACCACTCAAATCATGAATCCCATAAGGCTGGTTGTGGTTTCCCCCAACCATCGGTTGCGATGAAAATGAGTTTTGAAAATTGCTCCATCCATAATCTAGTGGATTACTTCCTTGTGTACCAGGCCATTGCAGTTGAGTGTAGGTACCTCCGAACGGAGTATGAGTATAGGTATTACTACCTCCTCCACTAAAAAGTGAAAAAGGAGTACTTCCTACATGCACGTTAGAAGTTTGAACATTTGAAGAATGAACATTAAATCCTGTAAAGGGATTGAAACTCAACATTTGTGCAATAGAAGGGGTAGGCATTGAGCCTACAAATAGTGCAGAAGGAGCAATATGCCCCCCATGCCAAGGGAATCCTTGAGTGAAGGGAACGGAGCTAGGGTTAAACTGGAAATTTTAGATGAAAGGGGAAGAATTAAAAGATACCATAGGTATCCCTGAAAAAGGGATATTAGATGAACCAATAGTGGATCCAAAAGGAGCAGTTGTCAGCACAAACTAAGTGCTAGATTCTCTTGAGGGTCCAACATTGAAACTAAAAGAAGTGCTCGGAGCATAAGACATCTGCAACGAGCTCGATATCGAGGTATTAATGTGTGGAGGAGACAAACCTCCAGGTTTGATAGTCGATGTGGGAGTGTGTGGAACTCCCGATCCATCCCCCATATTTTCCATATTAAGTCCAGATGTAAATCTATATACACTTAACTCGGGTAATCCTAAAGAAACAACTCTTTCTAACAATGGATCATCTAGTTCATCTAAGGGAGGGTTGAAGTGTCTTGCAAAGTATTTTGTTCACAAATATTCAACCTCGATGGTTTGTGGGACCGATGAAGTTTGAGAAATGAGTTGAGGTTCTCTAAGGGGTTCAGTTGTGCCAGTTAGTTCAAAAGAACCACTTGAATATGTTTCGCTCCATTGAGGTGGCGGTGGAGGCTCCATAGTGATTGGAGGAAGTTTTCTCAACCTTCTTGACCTACTAGGAGGATGGTCCTCCACAATTACAACAAAAATATTCTATGTAATAAACCTAGGGGTTGCTAGAACAACAATGAACACACAACACACTGCTACAAAATTTCCTATAGTGATCCAGACCAAGCAAACGGATAGTCTCCCAAAGGGAATTCTAAGATGATTAGGGCCCATAAAAAACCAGTGGAGTAATGAAAAAAAGTTATCTGGGGTCGAGAGTACAGTCATGATGGGGCCAAGTGCTGGAATCACCCAAACACCTTCCCAAAGAGCTGCAAAGGATTTCCGCCCAAATCTATCCTATGTGAATTGGAAATATCCTTTCACTCCCACCTGTGTAGAGCTCTAATGGTCGAGATACTAAGGCTACCAACAATGTAGAAAGAGTCCGGGGGGACAGTCACAGGTTGAACTAACATGCATGGGCAGGGTAACTAATCCCAAAATCCAAGAGAACTTAAGGTATTGGTGGATCCATGTACGCGTATCAGTCCTAGTAGATTCTTAATTGAAAAGTGGAGGGGTATCCCCAACTAATCAACCTCACACGACCTTGTGCTTAACTACGGTTTTAGTGGAGCTTCCCGGCACACCTTCCAAAAAGGTGGATTGACCTAATGATAGTTCACTACGATTTTGAGTTTAAGTGGTTTTGGATAATTTAAGATGATATAATCCAAAACCCTAGCCTAATCTAGTTGGTGTGTGTTCCCTAGAAAGAAAAATTTCTATTATATTTTAACTTAAAATATTCTTTTTACGGATTTTACTTACTCAGAAAGGGGTGAATGTGTGTGCAACATGGTTACAACTGAAAATCAAAAGCCTGCAAAGTAAACCTAAAATTAACTTAAAATGTTTTTTACTTTTTCAAAGAGTTAGCATACACAACTAAAATCTAGATTGAAAAAGAAATGCTCTTGCTCAAAAGAAAGTACTTGCTCTTTTTGGTTTTTCTTTTTAACGAAATAAATGGAAAATAAATATAAACAAGAAAATAACACTATGAAATGAAAGTATAAGATGACTGTACCTAAACCTATAAAACTTAGAAATCTACTCTCAAAATAATCTGAAGATAACAAACCCAAAAATTTTCTTTCAGGAATCAAGAAGTAACTAAGTCTTGTATAGAGACACTATGTAATCAACTGACATAAAGAAGAAAGCAAAGAATCAATCAAGATCTCATAATTCCTTTCCACAAACCAGTGAACATAAAGAAACAATCCAAGCACCCACCAAACATAAAATGGATTTGAATGACCTAGGTACGCTAAAAAAGCAAACGAAAACCAAGCAAATATAAAAAAGAGCCAATGAGACTCAATCTAAACCCACAAATAGATCGAAATGGTCCAAAACTAAACAGATAAATAGTTCATCAACAAAGCACAGATCCAAAGCTTAAACCCTAGGAGAAAATAAAAATTCTCAGGAAAAACCGTGACTGTTAGTGCAACATCACGCGAGTGACCTACGAGTATAGATGTTAGCAACTCGCAGGTAAGAGAAAAATCCACGACTGTAACTAAGCCCAACTCGCAGGTATCCTTTGATAAAAATTAAGAAAGAAAGAAAATCCCAAGGCATACCAAGTTTGAGTCACAAACAGGGGTATAGACACCCTATAAACTCTCCCAGATACCTAAAAGAATGATGAAACTGAAGAAAACTACCCCAGAATTCCCAAAGCAACAACAAGAACTCCCCAGTATGGTCTCTAGTTCTATTGTTCGGTAAATATACCTATGATTGGGAAGTTCAGAGATCATCAACATACATTTCATTAAGGTACAGAGACTAAACGCTAAACAAGTACAACATGCAATACTTCTTTTAATAAAAAAGAATTAGGGTTTAAATCTAAAACACATACCTGGATAACTGGCGTCTGATCCAAGATTTAAGCTTTAATCCTCTGCTCCATTGTTCCAAATAAATAACCTGCAATAAACAAGATACCATTATCAAAGATTTTGGATAAACAAAGATGAATAACTTAGCATGAAACTCATATATAAGCAAATATGAAATATTTAGTAAACTAGATTCATATAATATACAACTCTTATGGGAAGGAAAATCTCTTGTATTACTTGCATTAATGGAAATCAGTTATACCTACTCTGTAACTGGCACCGTCGAAACCTGACCCTGGTCTCCTTTCTCCTCTCCCTTCAATGGAATTTTCTCTAGCATTTCCTTATAAAAATCGGTTCCCCCTTTCTCAAGGCCCTCTCCTTGTATTTATAGCAAGGCTGGGAGAATAGACTCGAAAGGTAATTGGTTGGGGAGGTTATGGTAGTTAGAATAAATTCCAAAACTAATCCCTAATCATATTTTAAATTTTTTTTCTCATGATTTAGAGACACCCGCGAGTGTATATTTTGACAACCATCAAGTAACTCGCTAGTTTAGTGTTTAGCAACAAGCAGGTGCAAATTTTTAGGTGTTACCTGCGGGTTGTCAGTATAGACTCATGCGGTTAACCTGCGAGTTGACCAATAGTATAGTCGCGGTTATGGATCAAAATATGTCACAAAAAATAATTATGTTGAGGAGAATATTGTAATATTTAGGTCAAAGCATCTATGGTCAATTAGGATCTTCCATCCATAAGGTCCTTTTGTGTGACCAACAATGCAGTGTGGTCACAGATGGAGAAGTGCCATTTTGACTGATAACTGGTGGAAGGACAACATAATTTCCTACAATTTGTTTTTTTGTTGCATTTCGGAACTCACAAGGTATATATGAGTTTTAAGGGCATTGATTTAATAAATGAGTAAAAAATTGAATTTTCACCATCACTTTTTGGCCAAAAAGTGTTACCCATCTTCATGGATTCACGCTTAGCCATATGGTTGTGGAGCCAGATCTTCCAGTCTCATAGATAATATTGTCTCAATTGTGCACCTCAGAGGACTGTACGTTCATTCCCCTACCTTGGGGTTCGAGGGAAACATCCCCAAGAAAAAAATTTGGGGCTATTTTCGCCAACAGTTTTCGAGCCCATGGTTTTGGGTAACCCGTGGTATTTTCCCATTGTATTTCCCTTATAAAAGAAAGACATTGTAACACGGCTAGTGTTGATGTATTAGGTATTATGCATTGTAAGTATCTCTGAGATCAAGAAGAGAGACTGTGATATAGTGAAGAGGAAGTGCAGCGGCTGTGCTGCAGGTTGTATCCCTTCACTTTGCTGGACGGAATAATAATAAGGACTGGAAACTTCAGTGTGGACGTAGCCCAAGTTGGGTGAACCACGATATATCTATGTCTCTCTTGTAATGTGTCTGCGATTATATTTGCATTTATGTTTATTGGTATTGCTCTGTGGTCCTAATTTTCTAACAATGTAGGACATGAAAATTGTGAGACAAGCATATGTTCTCATGATTCTCAATAGATCATGCTAAAAATATTAGAGATTCCTGAGGTTATTGATTTCCGTAACTTGATTTTTGTCTACATAGAAATTTTGCACCACCTACAAGAACTATCTCTTTGAAGGAATTACAAGCAAAAATAATTGTTTTCTTATATATAGAAGTTTTAGTTCTTCTCTTGTGTTCATAAATCAAAGTCAAACATCAGCTCCATATAAATTAAGATGGTGAGAGATGCATTCATTTTGGTAATTTGCAACGTCTATCATCCTATTTGATTTGTTAGGTCCATGTTACTCAAATTCCATTTGTTTACAAAACTATTAGCTTTAGATTCAGTCTCGGTTTAAGCTTTATCAGTCACCTTATTATCCAAAGTGGCAAATAAGTCCCGTACTAATGTTTTGGATTCCATGGATTTTTCTCTAGATATATAGATGAAAATTTCCCTTTAGTTCAATATAAGCTCATTGAAACCAAGTTGAGACTTAATGCAAAATTTCTCATATATGAAAAATACTCCAATAGAGCTAGATAACCTTGCAAAACTACAATCATTGTGGAACTATTACCTATAACCCGTATTGAATCTTAACTAATACAATCATCATAATCACCTAGAAAGTCAAGGAATATATAAAGATTGTATTTTCAGTGGATCATCCCAATCATCATTACTTCTAAAAAGTTAGAACTAATAGCATTTAGCGAGTACTAGCATGTATCAAGTCTATTATTTGAACAAAGGAGCAATAATTAGTTGTGGCCTAACAAATGAAAAGAACATACACAAGTCAAACCATAGAATTCTATAAAAATATGATATTGAACCATGAGCATAAAATTATTTTGCATGTTTCAATGCTATAAGTATGCAACTTCCAACAACATAAGATATTCATTTACCTTGGATACACTTTATTTTGATGATCTGAAGAGGATTCTTAACCCCTTCTCAAAAATCATCCTCTCTTTTCGAGGAATCTAAATCTCTAATAATAGATGATTGAAACCTCAAATTTAGTCTTATTATGCATATAATAGTTTTAGAAAGGAACAAGGTTAGGATTTTAGCCAAGGAGCTATAGCCAACTTTAGGGTTCTCATCCTATCACAGACGGATATAACATGACATAGTAGGTAGCATCTCTGATGGGATCAATCAAAACAAGTTAGCCAAAGGTACTAATAGTCCAAACCTTGGCTTATCCATAGGAAGACATAAGGGAAATGTCATTCCTTGTTGATAAAATACCAAAGGGAAGTCCTATAAATAATACTAGTGACAGTGCCCAAATCTCATTGCTTACATGCTAAGACATGACTCTGAATACAGTGTATTATTCATGCATTAATTCCCTTAACTTTAGTGCCTTCCTACTACTAACAATAGTAGATATCAATAAAAATAGATTCCAAAACAGAATCTATCCTCGATGCTAGAATAACCTCCTAGCAAAAGCACCTTAACTCCTGAGAATAGAACCATTTGAAAACATTGACAAGGAAAGTTTATTAATTACTAAAAGTCAACTTATTACCATACCCACTCTCAGGCTGAATATAGACCTCAATAAAATGATTCCCCACAAATGTAATAACTATCCCCAAAACAACACACTAAATATAGGAGAAACAACGCCTTCATCTAAATTATCTTCATGCACAAAGAATCATTGTATCTCTAGATTATAGATGCATAGAGAGGCAACACCTTCATAAACTAACAAAATCAAAATTTCTCTCATCTAAATGTAGAAATATTTTTCCTAGCGGTGAAATGATGCTTTACACATGCAGAATCCTTGAATGAAGCAAGTTCTAGTTGATTTTGCATGTGATTTTAAATCATAATAATTTTATTGGTTAGATTTTGCAATAAATCAACAAATTTTCAGATCAATCAAGAAGAGGTTGGGGAGGGAACAAGATCACAACAACAACTAGGAAATTTAAGTATTCTTTGAGAGGGGATATTGAGAACATAACTGAAAAATATATTTAGGGGTGGTACTTCTAACCCCCCCCCCCAAAAAAAAAATAAAAAAATCATGAGATCAATTGAACTTTTGGTGGCAGTATTTAAAACACTGCCTCCAAAGTAAAATTCTCTTGACTTTTAGGGGGATGGTGTTTCAGAAAACCATCTTGAAACATATATTTAGGAGCGGTATTTCTAAACCCCTCTATAAGTTGTGAGAATTTATCAATTGGAGGTGGGGTTTTATAAACCGCTACCAAAATTTTCTCAAGACTTGTTTTTTTTAGGGGGGTTAAAATCCACCTTGAGAAAGACCTTTGGGGGGGGTCTTTAAAAAAAACCCCAAAATTCTTGATAATTGAAATTATGGGGATGGTTTTTGAAAACCGCCTCCAAAAGTCTAATTCTCATGACTTTGTTTTTAGGAGGGGGGTTAAAAAACCACCTTCAAAAACACCTTTAGGGGGGTCTTTATAACCCTCCCCCCCAATTTTTTTTCTTCTTCTGAGAATTGGAATTTTGGGGGTAGTTTTAAAAACAAAGCCTCCCAAAATTCCAATTCTCATGACATTTTTTGGGGGAGGTCTTAAAACTACCCCAAAATACCTTAAAAAACTTTTGGAGGCAGTTTTAGCAACATCGTCGCAAGCCAAATTCACGGTTTAAAGGGTGTTTTTTTGTAGTGTTTTTTTCTTGCGGGATGCGTGCCATGCATGTTTCCCTTGAGTAGGGCATATGGGCCTACAAAAAAGGCTAAAAAAATATAAAATTAAAAAAAAAATGAAAGTTATGATAGTTTATGGGTAGTTGGTCTCGTTTGCAACCTTCATAACTATTTGGAAACCAACAAAATAATCTCAATCATTCCATAAAGAAGGATTAGATGGTCAACCCAAGGGATCACACCCATCTCATTGTTATGCTGGAGGAATCTCACCACTATATTGAATCCATTGATTCCCTCATTGACCCCTATCCATGAGTACCATTTCCATAAGTGATTGAAGTTATCATCCTCATATGAATTCTACTGTATGCACATTTGGAGTACTGGAAGTGGGATTTTAGTTGATTCAAGAGTAGAGGAAATCGATCATTAACTTCAAAAGGTGTCGAACAATAGTAAGGTAACTTATTCTATTACATTGTTGCATTTAATATAAATTTCCTATATTTACCTCCCCCACATACAAGTGTAATGTGATCAATCCTTGATTGTTTGAAAGTTGCTTATCAATTTCAAGAATATTAGCAATACTAGTTCAGATTATAAGTATTGTTCTTGATTTTGGTTAAGTATTTTTTCAAGGTTAAAAGGTTTGTGAGGAAGGTATTTGGTGTTTCTTGCAGGTCTCAGGTTGTCATAACAAATAAAGTTGAAGTATCAAAGTAGGAGCAGTGAGGATTAGACTTCGCAAAAGGTTCCTTCGTCTCCTTCTATCTCTTTCTATTTCCTATTTGACTATTGTATTGCCTTGATGAGTGTTGAAAGTATGTTTCTATGAGTCTAAAATGCCTATATAGACAACCATTAGGTCAAATTTCTATCATCCCAACATGTTGGTGACCTGCCCTGGTAATTAGGAAGTCTTTTCTCACAACACCACCACCACTTTTGAGTATATTCAAGAATGGTTCACTACTCATATGATCCATATGATTAGGGCTATGCTTGTGAGGTTGAACAAAACATACTCATGGTGTAATATAGCCATGAAATTGTCCAGGTCAAATGTCAAAAGTTGGAAGTGTAGCTCACCAAGGCCATTGCAAAGTGGGATGCATAAAGACAAGATTGGGAGGCTATAAAGATCTATGTAACATGTTAGAAGGAATGTGGCTAGAGATCTTCCTACGGGATCCCACACTACTTCATTCCGATTCATCCACCAATCCCAAATATAGTGTAGATGTTTTATGTTCTTCTTGGCGATGGTTGCGGGATACGACTAAATACTTGCAAGCTTAGTTAGATAACCTTCAAAGTTAGGGCACACAACAACATCAAGAACTCATGACTTGCTTAACTCCTTTGGTTATTGAAGTCATTGTGAATCACATTCATCTTCACACTAACATTGAGCATATTTGGGCCATATTTTCCACTTTAGAGGATTGGATGGTCCTATTGGAGAAGTGCTAAGATCATGTTGATGAGTGACATAAGTGGATAAAGATCATGCATGAAAATTCATAGGCCATGAGAAACCCTATAAAGTAACATCAAAATTATGTCAAGATTCATGTTGTGGATGATCAATCAGATTCCCTCCATTAAGGAGTGGTCACTAATAAGAAAGTTGTCCAATGATTCTAACCTATGGCCCAAAATACTTACCTTACACTATGGAAACTAGACTCATTTGCATAATTTGAATGGGTTTATTTGGAGAAAGAGATGTTGATGTATATTTAACTTCGGAATGTATTTCATATATATATATATTGTACTCCTATAGAGATGGTATTATTCCTTTATACATAAGTGTTTGTATTACTATAGAGATGTTTTTATTCCTCTATACGGAAGTGGCGTCATTTATATTGTAAGTGTTGTAACTTATACTTGATGGGTTATTAGACCACCTTGTTGGGGTCGGCCCTGTATAAGTCATGTGGGTTGAAGGCTTATTAGACCACCCTATTGGGGGTCGGCCAGGTAGGTCAAAGGGTTATTAGACCACCCTATTGGGTGTCGTCCCAGTTATCATTATGTTATGTGGTTAAGTTAAGGCCGACCTAGTAAAGGTTATTAGGCAAGTTAAGTCAAGTATAAATAGAGTGCGAAAGGCACTCTATTTCATCATTCTATTCTCTCTCACACTCTGAGGAGAGTGGCGCACTTGTGGAGGAGGATAAGCTACTGCTAGGAGATGTCTATCTCTTATGCTTGGGTTGTATCATTGCTCTATCTATCTCTGAGGAAGTTATTGGGGTTTTTCACCTTTATGGTTTTCCCCAAGTAAACTCTGTGTCTCTTGTGTGCTTGCATTATTGTGTCCATGATTGATATGTTGTACATGTTGTTCTCTCAATTAAGATCCTAGATCATATTGAAGTAAATTTTGAAAAATTAACATGGTATCAGAGCTAGCCTGAAAGAAGGCATGGTATGGCATGTATGACACTTGTTGCAATTGCGAAGCTAGGGATTGATATAGCAAAAACCAGTACCTTGTTTCAAGGTCTAAAAATCGTACAAGGAGAAGCTATGATCCTCATGTACCTTGTTTCCAAAGGAAAACCTCTAATTCGTTTTACTTTGTGATTTATAATCTGTACAATATAGGGTTTCTACCTCTTCTAGATCTCAGTCATAAACAAGTGACCTTGGAAAAAAGGTCATAACTTGGACTAGGAATATCCAAATGAAATTTCATAAAAAGTGACAGGTAGTGCATGGACTTTACTTTCTTAGGTAACTTTTTCAAATGCCGAAACTAAACCAGTGATACGTGGCACACCGTACAAGTTCAATCTCTTGTTTTATCCCATAAATAGGTCACGTTGCGACACTTGGCATAACTCTCTCTCTCAGAGAATCCATTTGAGGTCAGACCTATGGGGTTGGAAAGATGACAGGTCGGTCTATCATAGAAAAATGTTTCAGACCCTGTGGATCAAAAAGTTAGGAGTTACACCAGAAATAATCAGGTACATATTTCTGTCAAAACATAATTATTTTTTAGCACCTTCATTCATGGCTTCCGGACTGTAGGGTTTCGGAGAAAGTTGGAATTTTTGTAATCGGAGACTACGGCTGAATGCTACTCATCAAAATCGAAATTTAGAGACCAAGATCAGAATTTTTGGTTGGGAAGAAGGCCGGGCTTGATTATACCCTAGTTCGGGACTTTGATCAGAAAAGTGGAAAATTAGGGCTTCTGCAAAAATGGAAACTTTTGAAATCTGTGACCACGGCTAGAAGCTCCTCAGAAAAATAGAAGCTTAGAGCTTTGGATCGAACCTTTTGATTGGGAAGAAGGGTGGGCTTTATCAAACCCTATTTCGGGGTCATATCCAGTGAATCTGGAAGTTTCAAAGGCAAATTTGAGGGGTGAAACTTTGCAGTTTTCAATTTATGAGTATACCAGCTTGATTAGCTTATCAAGGTGCATATTTCTATCCTTTCAGAGTTTATGCATTTTATGTCTATTATCTTGATTGATGATTTAACTAACCAGAAGAGTCCTATGATCAAATAAGAATATGCATGAGTAAAAGAAGACTTCCCTGAAACCTTGAATACTAATGTTTATTATCTGTCTTTGAAATGATCATGACTATACATGTTTAAGATTATTGTGTTTTGATAGTATTAAGATTATACTAATGAATGTGTGATTATATATGAGACATGTTTATTATCTGTCTTTGAAATGATCATGACTATACATGTTTAAGATTATTGTGTTTTGATAGTATTAAGATTATACTAATGAATGTGTGATTATATATGAGACATTGAGGATAACAAAATGATGATACTAATAAGCATGCATAGTGATGGATATAAGTTCAAGGACAGGTAATCCAGGAAGCAAAGATCAAGAGGGAGCATACTCCAGTTGTTCCTGCAAGGAAGCAAAGATCAAGAGGGAGCACACTCCAGTTGTTCCTGCAAGGAAGCAAAGATCAAGAGGGAGCACACTCCAGTTGTTCCTGCAAGGAAGCAAAGATCAAGAGGGATCACACTCCAGTTGTTCTTGCAAGGAAGCAAAGATCAAGAAGGAGCACACTTCAATAGTTTCTGCAAGGATGCAGATATTCAAAGGGAGTTGACCACTTCTCACAATCCGCATCAAAATGGAGTTGTAGAAAAGAAGCAAAGACTGAGAGGGAGTCAACCCAACAAACAAACAAAGATAAGTATTTGAATTATCAGTCCTTGCATATTTTATTGCTTAAATAATATTGTTCAATGATGTATATGCTTATGTTCCTAGACTTAGGTTGTGTATTATGCATATTAGAATAATTACATTAATGAACAGTATACTACTAATATGCATGTGATGGGTAAGTGGCCTGTGGCACTATAAAACATTCCATTGCTACTTATCTAGAATTAAACCTCTTTGATGACATGTTGGGAGTAGTACAAACTATTAACAATGTTTTGGTAGAGATTGGAAGGCATCTAGAAAGTTATAGGATATGGATGAATGTTGTATTGAAGCATTGGCTAAAATAATTGCATGACTGTATGACATATTTCCTTATGTGTAAGAATTTGTTTTGAAAACTATGAGAAGTTTCTAATAATGCAATTTAACTTATTTTGTAGGAAAGATCATATACAAGCACCTACAAAAGAAGGACTACAACATTTGTTTCAGCAACAAAGTTATCTATTGAAGATATTGAATATATTGAAGTACCCAAGATTCGGGAAGAATGCCATGATCGAGGAGTACTAGTCAATCATGAAGAATGATGTTTGGGATGCAGTCCCAAGACCTGAAGGGAAGTTTGCCGTGACTTCCAAATGGATCTATAAGATCAAGCATGCTGCAGATGGTAGCATGGAGAAATACAAAGTGAGGTTTGTAGCTCGTGGCTTCTCCCAAAAAAAGGGATTGAGTATGAAGAGACTTCTACACCTATAGCCAGGCACACTTCCATCAGATCAATACTTGCTCTGGCTGCAGTGATTAAATGGAAGATACACCAGATGGATGTCAAGACAACTTTCTTGAATGGTGTAGTCGAAGAGGAAGTGTATGTAGAGCAGCCACTTGGTTTTGAAACACATGACGGGAAGTCATATATGTGCAAAACTTGGTATGGTAGGATAGACAACTTTCTATCTAGTTTGGCCTTTAGAAAGAGTAAAGTGGATTCCAACCTTTACTACAATGTTGAGGAAGGCAATCTAGTGATACTACTTTTGTATATGGATGACCTGTTTATTACAGGTGAAGATAGACTGATTGCCGACATGTAGCGGAAGCTTGCTGCCGAGTTTGAGATGAAGAACTTGTGGATGATGCACTATTTTCTAGGTATGGAGGTGTGGAAGAGTGCAGATGGAATCTTCCTTGGACAAGGGAAGTATGTAGTAGAGATCCTGAAGAGGTTCAGGATGATGGACTGCAAGGCCATGGCCACACCTATGGCATCAAACCTGAAGCTTCCGTGTGATGCTTCATCTGAGCCAGTTGATATCACTATGTATCGTCAAATGATTGGGTCCTTGATGTACCTGACGAACACGAGACTAGATATTTGCTTTATGGTGAACACATTGAGCCAGTTCCTGATGGATCCGAGGAGTGTTCACCTGGTTGCTGTAAAGTATATTCTGAGGTACCTGAAGGGTAGAGTTGATTATGGGCTCAAGTATGATGTGAATCAAAAGTTTAACCTACAGGGTTATGTTGATTCAGATTGGGCAGGTAGTGCTACAGATAGGAAGAGCACTTCTGGGTGCTGCTTCAGTATGGGATCAAGTGTGATCTCTTGGTTTAGCAGGAAGCAGTCCTGGGTAGCACTGAGTACAGCCGAAGCAAAGTATGTTGCATCCTGTTCGGCTAGTTGTGAGGCAGTATGGCTTTGGAAACTACTGTTTGAGTTATTTGATCTACCGCTGGAGGCTATTGGTATATTTTGTGACAACCAAAGTTGTGTGGAGTTGTCTGAGAACCCGGTGTTCCATGACAGGTCGAAACACATAGAGATCAAATATCACTATATCAGGGATATGGTGCAGAGAGGAGCAGTGAAGCTCTTGTATGTTGCGATGGATGAGCAGATTGCAGATGTATTGACGAAGCCACTAGCCAAAGTGAAGTTCGAGTACTTCAGAGAGAGGCTTGGTGTTCTTCAGAACGATGACACTTCAAGAAAGAAC
Source organism: Larix kaempferi (assembly GCA_027924585.1). Classification (NCBI taxonomy): domain Eukaryota; kingdom Viridiplantae; phylum Streptophyta; class Pinopsida; order Pinales; family Pinaceae; genus Larix; species Larix kaempferi. The sequence goes on from BSBM01000291.1 coordinate 4,911,879, forward strand.
TGATGGAGACATTTGTTGTAGCCATTCCTAGCATGGTGGAAGGGGGATCCTTCACATGGCTGTGGATGTAAGCGCTGAATGATGAGCATCAGGACGATACTCCAGTTACTGCTCTGTATATGCATCAGGATGATGCTGGATATGATCATTTGGATCATTTATATGTATATGTATGTACGCATCATGTTAGATGCTGGATATGATCAGTTGGATCATTTATATGTATTTGTATATGTATCATGTTGGATGCTTGGACCATGTATCTATATATCTATCAGGTGGATACTGTGTATGATCAGGTAGATCATGTATGTTGATATATATCTGGTGGATACATTGTGTGGATCATGTATCTATGTATGTATCAGGTGGATACATTGTATGATTAGGTGGATCATGTATGGTGATATGTATCAGGTAGATACTTGGTATGCATCAAGTAGATGCATTGTATGATCAGGATGATCATGGATGATGAGCTTCAGGATGTTGCTCCAGATGACTTGCATTAGGATGATGCAGTGATGATGATCAGGATGATCATGTGTACATCAGGTTGATGTATGGTGAGTATTAGGTTGATACTCTATGGCCGTGGACAGGTTGTGCAAAGGAAATCCTAGATTTGTTCTAGGTCACATCCAGTATGAAAAAGGACTGGCACTATGTATCACATGTAAGACCTGGGAGATCCGATAGGTTGGGTTGTGTGCCCGTAATAAGTCCTGGGATGCTCTTTCGAGGGTTTGTGATAGTGGGTCACATTTAAGACCTGGGAGATCTGATAGGTTGGGCTGTGTGCCCGTAATAAGTCCTAGGATGCTCTTTCAAGGGTTTGTGGTGGGTTGCTACATGTAAAACCTGGGATATCTGATAGGTTGGGCTGTGTGCCCATAATGAGTCCTGGGATGCTCTTTGAGAGTTTGTAGCAGAGGTCACATGTAATCAATCCTGGAGATCTTGTCGGTCGTGCTTAGGAACATAAATGTTAATGGGATGCTATTTAGAGTTCTTGCTGGTTGTGCTATGCACATAAACGTTCCTGGGACACTCTTTTAAGGTTTTGTGACAGCCACTTGTAATAAGTCCTAGAGATCTAGACAGGATGAAAAAGGCCTCAGATGCTCTTTAGGGTTCTTGCTAGTTCAGAGACTCTTTTAAGGTTTTGTGATGCACATAATAAGTCCTGAGGATTCCACAGTATGGCCAGTGATGATGAAGACCTGCAGGTGGTGGGCCTACATCCAGTATGAAAAAGGACTGGATCTGTAGAACTTCCGATGATGAGTAGATTCAGAGATTGATTGAGATAGAAGCAATAGTGACGAGGACGATGACTCGATGACGATTATCCAGTGACGATGGTCCAGAGAAGAAGACTTGTGCTAGAAGACCTGTGTCGAGAAAGACCTTCCTAGTTAAGAGGGAGTGTTGATGTATATGTAACTTCGGAATGTATTTCATATATGTATATTGTACTCCTATAGAGATGGTATTATTCCTCTATACGGAAGTGTTTGTATTCCTATAGAGATGTTATTATTCCTCTATACAGAAGTGTCGTCATTTATATTGTAAGTGTCGTAACTTATACTTGATGGGTTATTAGACCACCTTGTTGGGGTCGGGCCTGTATAAGTCATGTGGGTCGAAGGGTTATTAGACCACCCTATTGGGGATCGGCCATGCGGGTCAAAGGGTTATTAGACCACCCTATTGGGGGTCGTCCATCTGGTTCAAAGGTTTATTAGACCACCCTATTGGGTGTCGGCCCAATAAGCATTATGTTATGTGGTTAAGTTAAGGCTGACCTAGTAGAGGTTATTAGGCAAGTCAAGTCAAGTATAAATAGAGTGCGGGAGGCACTCTATTTCATCATTCTATTCTCTCTCACACTCTCAGGAGAGTGGTGCACTTGTGGAGGAGGACAAGTTACTGCTAGGAGATGTCTATCTCTTATGCTTGGGTTGTATCATTGCTCTATCTATCTCTAAGGAAGTTAATGGGGTTTTTCACCTTTATGGTTTTCCCCAAGTAAACTCCGTGCCTCTTGTGTGCTTGCATTATTTTGTCCATGATTGATATGTTGTAGATATATTGTACATGTTGTTCTCTCAGTTAAAATCTTTGATACGATTGAAGTAAATTCTGAAAAATTAACAAGAGAAACCCACTATACTAGATAGTGATAAGGAACAAGCATTTTTGTCAAGGCCACTCTATTATTATGGAAGTGGAAGTCACAAGTTTATAGTTTTGAATACTTCCACCACAAAACTTTTCCCTTGTTAACACCCAAAAAGTGCTCACTACCTCATCTACCCCATTACATGACTCATTTGTCCATTTTCCTACCATATTTGCCTTAAAAACCCAAAACATCCCACTAAAAAAGCCTCTAAAAGGCCTAAAAAGCCTCCAAAAGGCCACAAAACCATCAAAAAAGCTAAAAAACCCCTTTTCCCTCCAAAAAAATCCAAAATTCCTCCAAAATAGCAAAAACCCTCTAAAAAGGGAATAAAAAATATAAAATAATGAGGAAAAAGGAGGAAAAAACCCTATACAGCTAACCTAAACCATTTGGTTCCCAAAACCATGGGCCAGCACTCCACCACCAAAAAACTATAAATAGGTGATGGAGACCCCTCATTTTAGATCCAAAATCAAGTATACCCTTACTCTGCCAAAATCACTCTTGAGACCCTAGCTCACCCTTGAGCTACTTTCACCATTGAGTGCCCATTTTGTCCCATTTCCACCATTGGAGAAAGAGAAGGACCAAAGTTGGAGTTTGGAGCAACCCTCTTGGATCATTGCAAGAACTTCACCAACCTCTACACTTGAGGTAACATTTTAATACAAAAGAAAAACCATTTATATTCTATGTTTTGTTATGTTTCTTCATGCACATGTTTAGAATAATTTTCATTTTAATATCTTGTCTTTTAATTTCTGTTTACTGAACTGCTACTAAGGAGTCTCTTCTCCTTAGTAGGTGCTCATTTGCACAAGCTAGGGTGAAAAGCCTAGCTACAGTTTTGGCGACTCCCCTTGGTTTGAATTTCTGGTTATAGTTTTTTCAAAAAAATTTCCTTTCGGCTGTCCCTTTCGGCCGCGTCTTTTATCCATGTAGTTGCATTCCGACTGCGTCTTCCAGGCCTTTACCTGTGACCCAACCGCGGCTCTCAGACTGTTTCTAACATTCTGCCGGCGGATTCAAGTCTGTTACCTGTGATCCTACCGCGGCTAATCAGCCTGTTTGTTGCAATCCGACTGCGGCTGTTACAAATTTTTCGGCATCCCGCCTGCATCTGCCGCCCCTTTTTCCGCGTCTTGACCGCGTTTTTAAGCCCTTTTCCTGCGACCAGACTGCGCCTGTCGACCCTTTTCCAGCGTCCCGACTCCGGCTTTCAATCCTTTTTCTGCAACCCGACTGCATCTGTTCGCCTTTTTCCTGCAACCCGCCTGCGGCTTTCAGCCACTTTCCTGTGACCCGCCTGCAGCTTTCGTCCTTTTTCCCGTGGTCCGACTACATCTTTCGGCCAAAAACCCGCAACCTATCCCTGACTGTTGAGCTATTTCCCGCGACCCGACCGCCCAGAATTGCCAAAAACCCGCGGTCTGATTTTCTGCATTTTTTCCCCTGTTTTAAACCCAGCACTTTGTTGCACTATTTTCTGCACCTGCACAGCCATCTGTCCTGCCTGCAGCCATACTTCCCTACAGCCTTTTCTGCAGTATTATTTCTGTTCTATTTACAGAATAGTTTTTAAAATTTCAGCATTTTAAATTGAAAAGAGAAAATTTTGCATGTTAAAGTTTACTTTTTGTCTTGTTATTGTTAGTTAGAAAGTTGCCCCCCTTGTGGCACTTTTATTTGGGTTCATCACCTCACACGCAAACACTCTGTCACCTAATTCAAGTGAGCCTTAAAAAACTACTTAACTCAACCAACATTCTAACCCCACTTGGGGAACACATAAGAATTTTTGTAGTTAGGTAGGATCAGGGGGATAGGCATCCAAATAACACCCCTCGGTTGCTTACACTTGAGACATAGCTATTGTCCATTAGGGAACCAAAATCCCCTAGTATTTTTTAGCACAGTCACAACCAGTTTATCAGAGGGCCTCTCCCCTAGGAGGGTTGAAGTCGCCAGACTAGTTCCGGAGGCCTGAGTGGAATACCGCACTCCATTTAGTAACCGAAGGGCTACCTTTCGCAGTTCTCAGAGTATCCCTGTATAGGGGTACTGCGGTAAAAGGACCAAATGGCAGATTCACCTTTCTAGACGTGTCATGAACGGGGTATCTTAGTTGCCTTTCTTCTAGGATTGACTACCCGGTGTTCCTCCCGGTAGGGGGATATCTTTAGCCACTTGGCTCTCCTATCCATATTTTCTGACTTGGATTTCATCACCTTGCAGAGGATATGTCTAGTTGAGTCAGAATACTATTTAGTTAGGTATTTGCATGCTCCCTTACCTCCTATTGGTCTAGTGAGTCCACCATTTTTTATTTTTTAGGAAACTTGCTGCTTGTTGTTATTCTAAACATTTCTGTTGATACTCCACTTATTGTAGCACAACTGTTACAGTAGGTGTTTTGAGTTGGTTGTTGGCCTGAGTGCCATATTTTTTGAGCTCTCCTTCTGCACACTCGATTGCATTAGGGTTTTTGAGCTGTTTTTCACTCGACACAACCCCCCAGAGATTTGACACCATCTGTCACCATTGAGTCCCCGAGACATTCTCAGCGCCTCAGGGGTGAGCCCCCACAGCATGGTTCACTTGACACCACTCATCATAGACATAGATCTTCATCACTTGATACCACTCATCATAGATCTCGAGCTTTGTCCCTTGAATCCACTCATCAACGGCACAGAACTCCGTCACCTAATCTAGATGCCCCTTACTTTACCTCTGATTCTGATGTAGAGTTCGAGAACCCCATTTACACTACACCAACCAGCCCCATGGCTGGCGTGACTTCCACCCCTTTCCTTGTAGGGACCATTGGTGGAGCATCCACCACCACACCTGCTTTGGGTATGCCCTCGATGGGTCCCCCATCTACCATTCCGATCACTGTGCCCATTCCAGTACCTAGCATACCTAGTGTCACTCCATCAGTGACTCACACTACCCTTGGCGGTGCAGGACCGTCCCATACCACTTTCGTTCCCCCACTTGGGGGCAACATCCCTCCACCTGCCCCTACACTTGGGGGCATTGGCCCCCACATGGTCACATCCACTAGTATGTCACATCCTTCTACTAGTTTGCCATTCATGGCTAGCCTCAACCTTCCTGACCTAGCTAGACTGACTAACGATCTTATCAGACATAACCCTACATGGCCTCACATGCCCACCAAGCTCCCCTCTGACATCCCTAAGTTTGAGGGAAAGGCAGGTGAGGACCCCCAAAACCATATTATGTCCTTCCATCTATGGTGTTTCTCCAACTCCATAGTGGACGACTCTGTTCGCCTCTGTCTATTACAGCGCACCTTCACTGGCTCTGCAGCTAAGTGGTACATCGAGCAACCCCATGGGACCGATGCCACCTTTACCTCCCTTGCCTCGACCTTCCTGCAGTTCTTTCAGTTACCTGTCTGCTATGACACGGGAGTTGAGATCCTCCTTTCCTACAGACAGAACATAGCCACCCACATCACTGACCATATTCATGAGTGGCGTCGACGCCGTAGTCTCTGCAAAATCAAATTAGATGACTGTATCTTCCTAGATTGGTTCCTAAAATCCCTCCTTCCCATCATTGCCAAGGATGTGGCATCCGAACGACCCCAGTCTGAAGAAGAGGCCATCCTCAAAGCCCAGCAATTTGACCTCATATACGCCCAGTCGGGTTACCTCTATACCATTATCCCTGACGCCCCTTGTGGTGATTCCTCCCAGCACGATGCGTCGGGGGCATCCCACATTGCAGACGGCATCATTGGTCATGTTGCCTCGCATCCCCAACCCTTTTCCATAGCACGTCCTAGCCCTGGCCCCGACCTTTCGTGGGCTATGTCGCACTTCGGAGCAACCAATTCGTATGCTCCTATGACACATCATCATCATTCTCACGGCCCCTCATGTCCACCTTAGTGCTTTGGGAATTCATCCCCCGCTTATGCTCCCCTGGTCACACCTCAGCCATATTACCATCCACAGGCTGCCACAGCTCCTGTGACTTCCCAAGCCCAACCGGCTTATTACCCGCCACAGGTAGCCCCTGCGGCAAACCCACAGCCCGCTCCGCAGACATATCAGCAACCCCCACAAGGTTCAGCACCTGCACAGCCTCCACCTACTTATTATCCACCGCAGTCTGCCCTCGCACCTGCACAACCCCAGAATCCACCTGCTGCCCAAGGGAAAGTTTACGCCCAACAGAACCCGCAGCAAAACCAAAACAACTAGCGCCAATAGGGCCAGCAAAACTGTGGCAAGGGCCGTAACCGTGGGAACAATCCTCCTCCAGACCAAGGTGGTCAACCTCCCAATCCCCCAGACAACAATAATGTGGCCCTTGCCAACCAAAACCCCGATCGGCCACCCAAGCAGGATAAAAACCCTAATTTACGAACAAACCATCCTTGTTCTATTTGTGGGGTCTATGGCCACTACACACATGCTTGCCCACATTTAGAGCAAGCTAGGCAACTCTGGGTTGATGATGCCCATCGCCAAGGGCACGCAGCTCCTCCAGCGCCACCCAACCCCCCACAACCTCAGCAACCACCTTTGGTGCTTCAAAACCCCTTACCAAACCAAGGCGTAGTGAACACTCAGCCGTTGGCTCCCCCTCAAGCCAACGTGCCACCACAACAACAAATCACTTATGCCACTGCTGATCAACCCATGTTTGACTCAGGTACCCACCACTTGTTGATGATGTCGTCCGCTGATGTCAACCTCCAAACCCGTCGGAACCAATATGGCTCCACCCCTGAAGCCCCTCCTGTCGACAAAAACAATAACGCTTATCCCACCGATCAGGCGTTACGTATACCTCCAGCTCCACTTGATGGTGCCCCCAAAGCACCTCGTTTCCCACTTCGTCGTATCAACAATAACCCCAATGCTCGCGCTACGTCAAATTACAATATTGTAGATGACTTAGCCCAGTCCCCCGCAGCCATGTATGCATTGGAAGTCTTGAAAAAATGTCCTTCACAGCGCAAGACTTTACTCTCCGCCATTGGTGCTATTAACCCAAACAATTCACAATTGATGGCATTTGATTTGGACCAATCCGAACCCCGCTTGCCTTTCACTTTAGCATTTCAAGTTTCTCTTTCCATTCAAAATTTTGTCATCCATCGGTGCATTATTGATGAAGGTGCCTCTACATGTGTCATGTCCACCTCCAGGGGATCCCATGTGTGATGAAGGTGCAGAAGTTGGGATCCCCTCCTCTCCAGCAGTCCACCACTGCGTTGCGAGCCTAAGACGGCCGTTCGGCTCAACCACAAGGCCTATTAGCTAATGTCCCCGTCCAGTTGGCTGGTAAAACCGTACTCATTGATATAGAGGTCATCAATTCCCAACTTGATTATAACCTCTTACTTGGCCGCAGCTACATGTATGCCATGAAGGCGGTTGCTTCTTTTGTTTTTCGTACCATGATGTTCCCCCATGATGGATGCATGGTCAAGGTCAACCAACTCACCTACTATGATCCAAGTGCCCCCGCTGCACCCGAAAATGTTCTCCCTATGGTTGAACAACCTGCTAGTGGTACCACTACCTCGCTAGTTTCCTCCGTGGGACCTGGAGTTTACTCAGATCCACCGATGACATCCACATTCCAATCCATTCCTCCCCCGTCACCCGCGATCGAAGTATCTGATCTATGCACCCTGTCCCACAATACACAAACACCCACCAATAAGCTGCCCTTGTTACCTAAACCACCATTGGTACCTAATCACATTGGTGTTACACCCATCTACACCATCCCCTTCCTAATCCCTCCCTCAGGAGTAGTAAGCGCCCCGGTTATGGCTACCCTCAGCCTCCCTGGGTTAACCTTGGGATTACCTATGTGGTATCTTTCACCTCCCGTTCCCCCACCGACAACAGATGTCGTCCTGCAACCGGTGCAACCCATTATCACTACTACTCAGCCACCTCCTGGTGTTGCTACCCCTTCGTCCTCCACAAATCCCCCTCCTCTTATCAAGCCCACTGGGGGTAGAGGCCCACAACCATACATTGCTGTACCTCCTCCCAAAATAGTCAAAAACCCCCCCGTGTTTCGTGCTCCTCCCAAATGCTCGTTGTGTGATGAGCTAGGCCATCCGACTCATCAATGTCCACAGTTACCGGCATTACAGGAACACATGCAAATTCTTAACGATGACCCCAACATCCCCGTTGTCGAAATCGACCCAACCCCCAAGCCTCGTGATAAATCACTGCATACCAACCACCCCTATGCGATATGCGATATTTACGGCCACTACTCACATCACTGTCTTGATCTCCCAGATTACCGAGCAGCTCTCTATGAGATGAATACTCTGGATCTTGAGATGGCACCACCCACCATTGAGGAGATCCACCCCCCAGTCTCCTCCCCTTCAGGAGAGGTTAACACCATTTATATGATCTCTTCAATCACCACTCCCTCGTCAACCGATTTGACGACCCCCACTTTCCGTTCTGATGAGGAGATTCTTGAGGCCCTTACTGCCCCGGATTATCCTTGGGACGACATGCACCATCGTTCGTATTTCCTTCCAGAAGCATCCTCCTCTAGCACCGCTACCCAATTTGCAGTTGAATCCAAAGATTTCCTTCCTACCAAGGTCGACTGGTTTAAGGATCCTATTCCTGCTCTTGATGCCTTTGAGGAAGCCAACATGGAAAATATCTCACCCGTCATCCACATTGGTATTGCTACCACAGGAGGTGCCCCCGAACTCATAACTTTAGGAGCTTCCTGCAGTGAGTCTGAGATTGAGGAGTACAAAAAACTCTTCCAGGAATTTTTTGATGTCTTTTCTTGGTCCTATACAGAAATGGCTGGTCTAGACCCCGCCATTATAGAGCACCACATTGACACCTGGCCTGATGTACCCCCCGTTCGTCAGAAACAGCGCCCCATTCACCTCTCAAAGCTCCCAGCTGTCAAAGCAGAGATTGAGAAACTTCGCAAGGCAGGATTCATTTATCCTATCGTTTATACCACCTGGGTTTCAAACCTCGTTCCTGTTAAAAAAAAACAAGGCACCATTAGAGTATGCACTGACTTCCGAGATTTAAACCGCGCCTGTCCCAAAGACAACTTCCCCATGCCATTTATTGACCAGCTCATCGATGCATGTACGGGGCATGAAGTTCTGTCTTTCATGGATGGTTTTTCCGGATACAATCAGATTCAGATCCAAAAGGAGGATCAGTACAAAACTACCTTTACCACCCCATGGGGCACCTTTTCCTATCGCGTCATGCCTTTCGGCCTAAAAAATGCTGGTGCCACCTTCCAGTGGGCCATGACCTATTGCTTTCATGACTTGGTCCATATCTTGCTAGTCTACCTTGATGACCTTATAGCTCGTTCCCGGAAACGATCAGACCACTTTAACGACCTTTGGCAAGTTTTTTTGCATTGTCGCAAATATCAAATCCGCTTGAACCCACACAAGTGTGTTTTTTGCGTTCCGGCAGGCCGATTGTTGGGTTTCATTGTTTCCCAGAAAGGAATTACTGTTGACCCCCTGAAAGTCCAAGCCATCCTAGACCTTCCCTCTCCTCACACACTCCAACAACTCCAAAGTCTGCAGGGGCAATCTAATTTCCTCCGTCGTTTCGTTCCTGATTACGCTACTACCGTTCATGGTTTCTTGCGCCTGCTCCATACCCATATACCCTTTGTCTGGGATGAGCAAGCAGAAGCTGCATTCGGCGCCCTCAAGAAATCGCTCACACAAGCCCCCTTGATCTCCCCTCTGGATTTCTCTCAGGAATTCATCCTCTACGTCTCGGCATCAGAGCATGCCATGTCCATAGTCTTGGTTCAAGAAGACGCTTCTCACCAAGAGCATGTCATTTATTACGTCATCCAGACCTTGTCTGAGCCACCTCTACGGTACCCTTATGAGGAGAGACTCTCCCTAGCTGTGGTCTTTTCCATCCAAAAATTGTGACACTACATTTTACTTAGCCATACCACAGTCGTCGCCGACTCCAACCCCATGGTATATCTCCTAAACTGGCGGCTACTACAAGGTCGTGTTGCTAAATGGGTCATTAGCCTCCAGGAATATGACCTTAACTTCAAAACCCCTAAGAGCACCAAAGCCCTCGCACTTTCCCAGCTCATCACTGATCTCCCCTCCCTTCTACCATCCCCTCCAATCTTCGATGAGTTACCCGACAATCATTTGTTCACCATCTCGTCTGATGACCCATGGTACGGTGATATTTTTCTATACCTACGCATGCAGAAGTTCTGACCCAAAGTCACCCGCAATGGATGCCGTCGTATCCATCACCAGGCCTCTCGCTATCTCCTCTTAGGCGATGTCCTTTACCAATGAGGGGTCGACACGATTCTTCGTTGTTGCCTTACACACGAGGAAGATGAACACGTCCTCAATGACTGTCATAGCGGTGCCTGCGGTGGCCATTTCTTTGGGATGGCCACTGCCCAAAAGGTCATCCGCGCCGGATAGTTCTAGCCCACACTCTTTACCGACTGCATCACAGCGGTCAAACATTTCCATAATTGCCAACCTTTTTCCCCCAAGGCCCGGACACCACCTACTCCGTTACACCCAGTCATCACCGTTGGTCCCTTTTGTAAGTGGGCCATCGACTTCATGGAGTGTAAACCCCCATCTGCTAACGGCCATAAATACATCATTGTCGCCGTCGATTACTTTACCAAATGGGCCGAAGCCATGCCTACTTTCAACTGTACCACTGATACCGCTGCCCGGTTCTTTTTTAACCATGTTATCACTCGATTCGGGGTTCCCAAATAGCTAGTCTCAGACCATGGGTCACACTTCGAAGATTCCATTTGGCGCGAGTTATCCACCCTCCTCAAGTTCGAACATCAATATTCCTCTGCTTACTACCCCCAAGGGAACGGCCAAGTAGAGGCCATTAACAAAATACTCAAAACCATCCTTCAACACACTGTTGATCGGCATAAATCCAATTGGCACCACATGTTGTTCCCTACCTTATGGGCTTACCGTACCTCTACCAAGATCGCCACTGGTTTTACCCCGTTTCACTTAGTTCATGGCGTAGAATCTGTCCTCCCCATCGAGTTTCAGATACCTACCTTGCAAATTGCCGTCGAGCTTCTCCCCAACACCTCCCCACTCGAGCAACGTCTGCTATCCCTCGAACAAGCTGATGAAGATCGTCGTGCCACTCTCCAGACTATTGAAGCTGCCAAGAACCGCTCCAAAGCCGATTATGACAAACATGTACATCCTCGAACTTTCCATGAAGGGGACCTCGTCCTCGCATATGACCAAGCCCATGACAAAACCGGTAAAGGAAAGTTTGAATCTATGTGGCAAGGCCCTTACATCGTGCAGACTTGCCTCGGCAAGGGGGCATACATTTTAACTGACTCAGAAGGTCGCCCTTTGCGCAACCCTCGTAATGGGTTGTATCTTAAACGCTTTTATCCCTAAATACCTCGCGGCCCCATTGGTCCGTATTGTACAGTTTGTTCTCTTTTTTGTTTTTCACCTTTTTTACCTCACTCTCATATTCATCATTTTTGCATGACCACAGATGGACCTTCTTCCACCGCATTACACTGGCTTCACCAATGGAGCAAGCCGTTGGTCTCCCAACCTGGCTTCTGCAGCATGGGTCTTGTATTCCCCTTCACATGAAATGATTCACCTTGACGGAATATGCATAGGCGCTGCTACCAATAACCAGGCGGAGTATGATGCTGTGACCGGTCTCCTGACTGTTGCCCTCCATATGGGCATATGTCACCTTCATGTGTTTCTTGACTCCCAGCTACTTGTCTCCCAGCTCAACAACTGCTACCAGGTGCGTGATCCTTGCCTCTTTAGAAAATTCCTGCGCACAAAACAACTCAGCCGATAGTTTGAATCCATAACATTCACCCATGTCCCAAGAGCTCAAAGTAGTGTTGCAGACCAAATGGCCAACAACATCCTAGATTGGCACATCAATCACACCATGTAAAACCTCCATCATGCATCATCATCCCATAGCATCTCATAAAAATATATAAAAACCCAAAAAGATTGCAAGGGGCATCCACGTGCCTATCATCACATAAACATTTGCATCCATGTGCAATAAAAAATAAAAACACATAACATACACAAGGGGCACCCATGTGCCCAACATCCTATACTACTTGCATCCACGTGCAGCACAAACATATCACAAACCATAAGCGCATCCACGTGCGTACAACTAAAACATCATCGTAAAAGGGTGCATCCACGCGCATATATATATATAAAAAAATACATGTTCATCAGCTCTACATATCCCGAGTACCCCCGTACTCATCTATACACAAAAAATATATATACATCTCATAAGATACATGCCGGAGCTACAAAACTCGGGGGGAGTCCCCTGCACTCCCTAATGAGAGTCATACCCTACATCACCTACCTCCGATTCCTCCCCCCGCTCCTCCTCTGGTAGATCCTCATCCCCTGCGGGCTCCTGTGCCCGAGCCCTTTCCGCCAGGATAGCCACCCAGATCGCAATCGACTGGAACTCCCGGGGCCCCCTCATGCAATCCTGAATCACATCGGGATCCACATCCCGCCATCCCTCATCGGTCACTCCAACTAGTAATCAATCCAGCAACACTCGTACGGACTCCAAAGTCCCCTCTGTGTCCCGCCGATGCACCTCCCCTCGACCCGGTAAGGCTGGTACCACCACATACCCTCTCCTCGTGACGTGTCCTGGCGGTGGTCTCGGACCCACATCTGTAGATCACACATCAGTCAGTCACAGTCTATATCATCATACATCATACATAAATCTTGAAATCCATAACATGTAAGTAAATTAATACATACCATCCGGTCCCCATGCCTGTCCTGGTGCTCGTGGTGCCTCTGGGTCCCCGGTGTAGTCCATATCCCTATATGGGTAGTCATCCAGTGGCAGCAGCATCTGTAACCACTGCAGGTACAACTCTTGGGTAAAGTACCTACCCACCTCACCACCACCCCAGCGGCGCATCATCTCCCCCCACCGCACTATGCGCGGCTCCCTTAGCCCTCCTGCCCGGACCTGTACCCGCGGCTGCAGTGTCAGTACCCTCTCCATAAAGAACGCACATAGAAAGGACCCGTAGCAGAACCCCTTTCTAGATTCCTTCGTCGATGTCAGCTGTCGCTGCACACAGGTGAGGAGCATCTGGCCCCATGCATAGTAGACCCCATCCAGTACGCGCTCCACCAGCTGCATCTGGCCCCCCGACACCTTCTCCGATGACTGGGACCCCAACACACGAACCACGCATGCTGCAATAGCTTGCATTGTCGGCTCCTGTAGGTCTATCACCCGGAGTGCATTCCTATGCACCCTCGCCTCTGGAACACAATACCGCTCCAGCATATCCTCCATATCTACATCGGCAGATACTCACAGCTGCGTATCCGCCACCCTACCCAGACAGGGAAACCCCGTCAGGAAATATACATCTTTCAGGGTGAGGTCCACCCTCTCACCCTGCACCCTGAACACCTGTATGTCTGGCTCCTAGAAACTCACTAGCCTATTTAGCAGCAACCCTGCCAAACGCATCATAGGTACCTGCGCGAACTTCAACAGTCCGCACAACCCCAATACCGACCGCACATGACGATCCCCCTGGATGACCGTCACTATCTCATCTGGGATCTCCCACTCCCTCCACAGTACCAGCGGCATCCTGTCAAACACGCAAGGCAAACTCATCAGACTCATGTCAAAGAAATAAACCCTGCCCCCCCTGGAAGTCCTAACAGCTCGCTTTAAAATGCGACTTTAGGCCCCCTTGTCGCGGTTTTCGACCGCGGCTGTCTGGCCCACAGCTGCGGTCCAACACCGTGACTGTTCAAGCCGAACCCACGGTCCCAAACCGCGACTGTCAAGGCCAAACACGCGGTCCCAAACCGCATATTCAGCCTCGAAACCGCGTCTCCCTCCTACAAACTCGCGGTCCACCCCACGTGGACCGTACAAATACCGCCTGGGACCCACTACCCACCCCCCGAACCCAAAAAACATGCAGGTGTGAGTTTTATGGAATACCTATATCTCCCCGATCTGAAATCGGTTGGTCGGATCGTCCATAAACGCCACCTCACCTCTGGTCCACTCTGATCACTAGTCAAAGTCAAATAGTACAAATGACACTTGTCATGTTGGACCCACTCACTATTTATAGTCCGTTGACTTTTTCTTGTTTTGGCCATTCTGAACCCATATGGAGTCCATTTTTCGAACCATTTCCACCACTGGAATCAGCACAACGAGACCATCAAGATGGTCCCCTTGTTTTCTTATTTTTTCCACATCATTTTTTGAGCATTTTTTCGATGCCACTAGTCGCCTCGGTTTGTGTGCAACTTCAACCGCTCTCCGCTTTTAGCATATTTTATATCATCGAATTCATTTTTTCGAGCCCGTGATGATGCTTGAGATCATTTCTCGCTCTCACCCCTAGATTTTTTGGGTATTTTTTCCAAAACACCCCCCGTCGCCTCGGTTTGCGTGCCACATCGATCATTCTCCATTTTTGACACTTTTTATATCGCCGGATTCATTTTTCCGAGCTCGTGGTGATGCTTGAGATCATTTCTCGCTCTCACTTGGTACAGTTTCAACATTGTGTCCCAACACCTTGCTGACTCGGTTTGTGTGCCCCATCGACCACCATCGGATTGTTCCACATTTTTACATGAGCCATTCACTCCTGTCATACTGCAGTTATTGCGTTATTTTTCCACCATTCATTACCCCGCAAGGAGGCCCATCAGTGTTCCCCCCCACCCTTTTTCTTGGTCATCATTAATGTTCCTTGATTGAGCACTTCCTCCTTTCCTGGCCATTCCTTTTGTTCGGTATAATTTTATCCCTTTTTCGGGCCGAACAAGTCCTTTATGAAAAAGGCACTTAGGGAGTTTCTGTTAAGCTCTTTTCTAACTCCTAAAACAATGAAAAGATCGTTGAGCAATCTTGCTTCCTTTCATGCTCGTTAAAGTACCTGAAAGGGCATCTATCTGGTATAAGTTTAACCCTTTTCCGGACCTGGTAGACTAATTACGAAAAAGGAATACTCTAGTCACACCGGCTAGAAGAGTTCTTCATTGCATCCTTTTATGCTTCTTTGGGCCTTGGAGACTAACACACGAAAAAGCAACCCCCTGGAGTCTTCTTATCACTTTCAGACTCTCTAAAATTGAAAGCAACCACGAGCATGCACTGTCCTGGGCTCGTACAAATCCACACAACAGTACCATTCCATTATTTCAGAGTCTTCTTATCGCTTTCAGACTCCTTAAAATTGAAAGCAATCACGAGCATGAACTGTCCTGGGCTCGTATAAATCCACACAACAGTATCATTATACACAAACTTCTTCTAGTTCCTTAACCCCATGAAGAAGTCCCCCCGTGCCTCTTGGCACTATGATCGATCATCTCGGCAGCACCCCCAATCAGGTCGCCTTTGTTCAGAGTAGTCTGCAGTCTCCTGCCATTTTACACCCGCTTGAGTCTCCCTCATCCCAGTCACTTCCCTTGACCCAATAAAACTATGATCCCTTTCCCATTAGTCAGTTTCATATGCTGCCCGATCATCCCCGCCCTCATACTCTGAACAAAGGAAGTTTGAGTCCACCCACCCTACTTGCTCAGTTATACCCCACCATTTGTCAGTCCTACCATCCATACTTTCACACTTCGGTTCTCCACCTCACGCTCCTGTCAAGGACACATCATTGCCTTGATCGTTGCAGGTCTCCCTCTGTCGACGACAGCCCCTTTATTCCAGAGGATAGATCCAGAGGTCCCTGCGCCTTGGACCCATCACCATCTGTGGTGAGTGCCTACGGACCATTTTGAGAGGAGTCATCATTGCCTCTCCGAGTGGTTGTTTCTCACATGCTCGACTTCAACACCTTGATCGCATCGTTGAGAATCGCGCAGGGTTTATATCCCCTTAGTTATTGGTCGAAGACCCTGGATTTCCCCTGACTCTAGCACATTGGTGAGTCACTTCGGAATGCCCAGTTATATGTTCATGTGGATGTCCGAGTTGCGTTGGCGATTGTATTCAGAAGCCGTCCAGTTATATGCTTCCTTGAGTACCCAGTTCAGTTCCAGTTCAGTGCACCATTGAGGATATGACTCCCCGTCACTATGATCTAGCAGCTCATCAGTTCCTCTAGTACCCCACACAGTAGCACTGTTGTCATTCCAGTGTATTAGTTCTTCAACTCAGACATGGTTAGCCCAGCAGTATGTCCTAGATTTGTGTCCCCTCTGGACCCTTATGATGTACACAGTGGTTCTCTATGTATCAGACAGGTCCCCCTTTTTTCGGGCCTCACAGTTATTTTTTATGTATCTTGATACGAGCATGGGTATGCCCACCTCGTCCATATATTGAGATTCTTCCTCATTCATTATTTGAGGCCATGTATATTTCAGGTCCCCATATTTTGGACCCCATTGTTTTATTGTTCTATATCTTGATACGAGCATGGGAATGCCTGCCTCGTCCATGTGATCAGATGATTCCTTATCCATTATTGAGGTTATGTACTTTTAGTTTTTGCATTTGTTCGGGATTGTTGTTCCAGGCTCCAGTTTGTCTCTTCTCTTCTCCACACCCCAGGAAAACCATACACGACTTATGATGTCTATCGACCATACGATGAGCTCCTGCCCTCACACATGAGGGGGCAATCTGTTAACACCCAAAAAGTGCTCACTACCTCATCTACCCCATTACATGACTCATTTGTCCATTTTCCTACCATATTTGCCTTAAAAACCCAAAAAATCCCACTACAAAAGCCTCTAAAAGGCCTAAAAAGCCTCCAAAAGGGCACAAAACCATCAAAAAAGCCTCAAAAAGGCTAAAAAAACCCCTTTTCCCTCCAAAAATATCCAAAATTCCTCCAAAATAACAAAAACCCTCTAAAAAGGGAATAAAAAATATAAAATAATGAGGAAAAAGGAGGAAAAAACCCTATACAGCTGACCTAAACCATTTGGTTCCCAAAACCATGGGCCAGCACTCCACCACCAAAAAACTATAAATAGGTGATGGAGACCCCTCATTTCAGATCCACAATCAAGTATACCCTTACTCTGCCAAAATCACTCTAGAGACCCTAGCTCACCCTTGAGCTACTTTCACCATTGAGTGCCCCTTTTGGCCCATTTCCACCATTGGAGAAAGAGAAGGACCAAAGTTGGAGTTTGGAGCAACCCTCTTGGATCATTGCAAGAACTTCACCAACCTCTACACTTGAGGTAACATTTTAATACAAAAGAAAAACCATTTATATTCTATGTTTTGTTATGTTTCTTCATGCACATGTTTAGAATAATTTTCATTTTAATATCTTGTCTTTTAATTTCTGTTTACTGAACTGCTACTAAGGAGTCCCTTCTCCTTAGTAGGTGCTCATTTGCACAAGCTAGGGTGAAAACCCTAGCTACAACCCTTGGTATCTAAGTTGACCCCTTCGTTTGAAGGGACAGAAGAGCATCAGTGTTGACTCAAGGGTGAGCCAAAATTTATGGTCGATACATGTTGGCCTGTTCATTTTTGAAGACAAGGTCACAAATGATAGACATAATATTCCATGCATGGAACTTTGTGTAAGAGGATGCGAGGGAGTATAAGTATAATATTAATTCATCCAAGCAGTTAGATAGTATATGTCTTGATGTGGTTAGAAATGACCATTGTATTTTGTATAAATCCCCATGAAGGGCTAAGGGATGGGGTTAAATAGAGATTTGAATTGATTAGATAGATGAAGAAGAGGAATGTTAATATTTGAGTTGTAGAATACCTATTCCATGGATTATAAAAGATATGTATTATTAAGGTTGTCTCTATTGAATGAATGCGAGTGAAGGATGATTATGATCCCCATTTAATTTTTTTACATGGTGTTTGTAATGGATGGATCTTTATTATTTTTTTGATTATTTATTTACATGCATGTTATGGAATTTTGGATATTAATTCTTATTTTTGCGTAATACATCTAAGGGCTAAAACAACCCTTGGTTCAATGTTTTGTTCAATCACCAGCATTTCTCTCATCTATCATTGGTCTTGGTTGTTCTTTGGATGAATCAAAATTATCTTTTGGAAGAGATGAAAAATTACACTATAACTAGAACACACTCGACCTTTGTTGGATCCTACATAAGGACCCTAGCCTTCATTCTAGACGCAAGAAGAATTTTAGGGCCAACCTCCATTATTTTCTAGTTTGAGAATAAAAGATGATTGATGATGCATATGTTCGCGAGGTTATTTTGAACTAGTCGATGCTTTTAATATGGCTTGGTCAAAAGGAAACCCCATTTCTAAGAAGTAATTAGAGTTAGGTGAATCGAGGGCCCAAATAGGTAAAGAAAACTAATCATCCTCCTCCCTAGGGGAATTTTTTTTATTAGCTTCTATGGATGTCATATGAATGGCTTGATATGAAACCTATACTATAACAAATACATGATCAACCCTATATATTTTATTTCTAATGGATTGGGAACCACCCAAAGATATTTTCCAGCAAAAAGGCATTCATAGTGGAAGAAGGGTGAAGGATCATAATCCTCGACCAAAAGCACTATTGTAGAAGGAACTATAGTCACAACAACGGCATATGCTATGGAAACTATAGGATAAGAGTATAAATAACATATAAGAGATGAATATTTAAACATTACCGCATTAATACTATCAAACATGGACTTGGAATCATTAATAAATTAGATGTTATATTCCAAGTTGGCTCTGATCTACTCCAAGTTGGCTCTTGACTCGGGAGTGTAGTAATCTAAATAGTTAATGGTGACTAGTTTTCCTTGACGAGGAAAATGAATCAAATTGAACTAAAAAAAACACAATTATTGTCATTGCATACATCCAACTTCATCCAAAAAAATATGTTTTTCTACTTCTACCTCTATCAAGACAATTTTGGAACCCAATTCAACTTGTAAGAAAATGATGTTTCCATGTGGTTTGAATGAATGTATGTTGAAATATTTCAAGGGTGTGGATGAGATCCTAAATATCTCACAAGTCAACAACATGATGCAAGTGGAGGCTCCCTCATCAAAAATACATCTAAATATGTTTTTTCATCACAAATATGTTTGGATTTAGAGTGCAATGAGGTGAGGAAGTCAAGGTTGAGCTTGTTCAAGGTCAAATGCCAATAATCAAGTGCATGAGGGATTAAATTCCATCGAAAACATTCAACAATGCATTTTTCTACATTGGGTATCTTTGAAGTACTCCAAGGTAGACATAGCATAAGTCGTTTGAGATAAATCTTCAATAATATTGTAGTTTTGAGTTGATTAGGCATTGTGGTTATGAGTAAATTTGGTGTAAGTAACCCTTAGGAAGTCAAATAATTATGCCATTAGATGGATTCTTTATGTGTAGAGGGACACTAGGGTGTGACATGGTAGTATCATTCTCAAAGGATCTAGCTACAAATTTATCATAATTGTGAGAACGAGTTTAGAGGTTGATCTCTTTATCCCCGATTTCCCCCTTACAAGGGTGCAAGGTTAGTAGCAACCATTTGTAGTTGTTGGGTACAAAAAGGATTTGTGAGGACCACATGTTGTTGTTGAGATTTCCATTGGGATAAATATTTATTAATCTCATCCATTTTAGGAAATTAATGGGTAAGATAGTCGTCACTATGTTTTTTTAATGAAAATTTAACTTTCTTATTTTCCATGTTTCCCCTAGTTGTAGAATTGGGATTCGGGGCTACTCCTTGCCCAATGTTTGTATTTTTTTCTTATTATTCCTTTTCATTCCTATAGGTTGCCAATTTTTCTTCTGATATGTGGTCTAGACATAATCTACTTTGTATTCTAGATAGGATAAGCAACATTTTGCATAGATTATTTAAAAGTGTATACATTTTATGATGAATGGACACACATCCCATTTGACCTGCTAATTGATAAATGATTGAATCACTAATAGAACATACCATTCCATTGATATGTGGTCCTGTAATAGGTCTAGAAATATCTAATGAAGATGAAGGTGCATCAGGTATAAGATCATATAGCATGTTGGATAGTGAGTAAATAAAATCTAGTTGTTGAAAACATGAAATGACTTGCTCTTCCACAGGATCCCCTGACACCACCATATATTTGGAAATGGTTAGAAACAAGGTTTCACATACTAATATTCTAGGAATTGATCATGGTTTTCATCTTTAATAAGTTAACGCCTTCACCTCCACTCATGAATATGATCAAATATATAAGTCAAAGTAGATTACCAAAGTGACATGAAAACTTATTCCCTATCTCGTAACAAATAGGTAGTTGGAAATGGGTCAAAACACCATCAGAAAATATTATAAATCATCAAAAGAAGTTGAAGGTAACTCAATGTACCATTTACCAACACTCCCCATTAGGTACAGTTGAAAAAACGCAATCGAACACTATCATCTAGTAATGAGTTGGATGGGCACCATAAATGGAATTTCATGACATGTGTTGAAAAAATATTGTTTTGGTTAACAATAAAACTTGGGAATATTATACGGTAACTTTGTTGGGATGGTTGACCATAAAGGGTAACGACAAATTGGGTCATTTTCCAAGCATGATAATCCTAGTAGGTTTAAAGTTGACAAAAATGGAGAATGAGGATAAGCTAGAGCACTTGGGTTGTTAAAGGAAGTTCTTTACCAACCACCCTATGGAAACTACCATGGACATAATTGACCTTGAGACTGAATACCCTCGTGGACATTACTACTTCCAAAAACATTACATCCTCTTGGAACATTACTACCCCATTATATGTTAAGTTACCACTAGGGACATTGCTACCATTGATGGCAATACCGATGTTAAGTGGGGGATTAGAATTTGAAGGAACACTCCAACCATGAGGGAAACCTATGTTTAGAACTATCTATCCACTTATAGGGATATTGGATGCATGCATAAACCCACTTCCTATGTGAAACCTAAGAATCTTCCCTTCTCTGAAGGAGAAGCTAAAACTTGGAATTTGAGTGTTTTTTGTGAGCATACTAACACTAGGAATGCCATAGGTTTGTATAGTGCACTAATAGATAGCATCTTGAAATAAGAGACATTAGATACTACAAACATATTAGTTGAGGGACTAGTGCCATTAGAAGGTAGTATAAAGGGGTTACTATTCCCCCTACATAAACACTAGGCATAGTGGGGTTAATTCCCCCATGATTTGATGAACCACTAGTACTAGACATGTCAATGTGTAAGATGTGTAAACTACAAAGAAAGGTAAATGGATCTTTGAGAAAATATATTCCTAGCTAAATCAAAATAACATTGTTAGGACCTATCAATGGAAGATTAAAATTAGCTAGAGGTTGATTTTAAATGGTTTCAACCTATTGTGGGCCAAATTCTTCTAACAATTTGTGGTCAAATCTAGAATGAATAAAAGGGATCTTAAGAGTTGTACTAGTGTTAGGGCCAAGATTGTTTAATTGTCATCAAACTAATGGTGGTTCAACACTCTTAGGAGAACAACCCCTCAAATGCCTAGACTAATGGGTTAGATGGTTAACCACTTTTAAAAATTAGGTGTAAAAAATGCATATATCAAAGTACAATAAGTCAAACCTGAAGCCAAACTAGAGACATGCCACAAATAAGAATTCACCTAAAAAAACTAGAAGCAACAATAAGAAAATATGGATAGAGGACCTTCCAAAAATTAACCTAGGAGGATAAGGGCACATGACTAATCAATGATGGTCTAATATATAGTTACAATAACCCTCATGCAACAATCACCCAAGGTGTAAGTACTTTTATGAATACAACTACCCTCTAGAGGAATTGAGGAAAATGTCATGCATTTATTTCAACTACCCAAGCACTTCCCACCTGTAGTCATCTATGTGAAAACCAAAGAAAATCCACTATAGTCACCACTTCATAAAAGGAAGATAGGTGAACTAGTTGTTTATCATGTGTCTAGGTATGGGTAGGGAAATTATATAGGACTTATTCCTAAAACCAAAAGTATAAATAAATGGTGTCACCCCAAGGACTTTCCAAATCTACTAAACCTCTCGTACATGCATAGACCATTAAACAAGAAAGAGTGGATGATCTCTACACTTTCCTATATTGATCGTGTGCCTAGTGTGTGTGTCAGATACATGCTTTCCTAATAAGTGTCATTTGCTACTAATGAATTTATAACTCTTTAGTAATTGCATCTAGCTCTAATTTTCATAGTCTTGGAGAATTAAATTTCCAACCTGCACCAACACCCTACAACCTAGAGTATATATGTTTTATATAATGAAAACACATCTAATTGATTTTATATTGCATTGATTTTAATGACAATTATTTAATCGAGGGTTTGGAATGCAACTATTATCAAGACTACATTTTTTTGTAAGATAAAGAATTACAAAATGCAACATGCATTTCATTTTTTATTTCAATGAAATAAAAAAATAAAGTATTTAAATTTATTTGCATGAGAAAAGGGAAAGAGATTTTCTTACAACATATAAATGTAATGCAAAAAATACCATGAAAATTCCCCAAAAAATCCATGATTGAATCAATCAATCACATAAACATTCATAACTTCAAATCAATTTCTTTTAGATCTTTATCATGTAATAATTATTTAAAATAAAATATGATAATGAAACTAATATAAAACCTCTTTTTGTTTTGATTTATATGATAAACAATGAACAAATGTAGATGCATAGACCAAGAATCAAAATAATTTTCATATTTTCAACATTCAAGAAAATAGTAGGTAGAGGAATTCTCAAGCTAGAAGTTTTGTTTCAAAATGTTATAGGTGCTTATAAAGAAAAAGAATAAATGGCCACACTTGTTCTTAAGAAAAAGTATTAATGGATTTTATTGTTAATGGGAACAATTCCGAACAAGATGCAAAATGCGGAAAAACGATTAAAAAATAGCCTAGTTCTCAAGCCACTTTCATTCTTAATGCATCTAGCTATTTCTTAACATCATGATAAAGCTAATTCCTTTTTTTAAATGGAAAAAATAACGTAAAAATTAAGCTAATTCCTCATTCTAATTTTATTACACTCAATAATATAATTTGAATGTATGAATATAACAAATAGAAGTAACTTTGAGGAAAATTATATCTCATCCATATCCAATATTCATGCATGACATTTAATTAATCACAACACATTTTATTTTGTTATGTTTTTTGGGGAGAAAATGGATAGTATATTAATATAAGGAAAAAAATACCAACAAAATGAATACCTAAATCCTATCATAGTACTTCCTTCACCAAAGATTGGATCCTCTCATTCTTAACCACAAGTACTAATCCTCCTATTGATTGCAATGTGTTGAGCCCAGAATTGGCCCCTTTTTATCATCCTCGATCACCTCTTCTTCCCCTGTCCTACACCATTTAGCATGCTAATTAGACCTGTTGTCCTCACTTTATTCCCCCAAGCTGCCATGGTATGACTGATCATTGCTTTATCTTATTAATGCTTATGATTGTGATAATTAAGGTTGTTTATCTCTCAATTGTGCTAACATGTTATGATTTATGAAGGTAGTTTGAGATAAGTGGATTGCAGGAAGGTGGGGCTGAACAAGTCTTGAAAGGAGGGATGTTCGCTGCTTAAAAGGATCCTCGGGGTTCCAATCATCAATTAATACACGTGGTTCTAATGCAACATTCTAGACAGAGCTGTGACAGGGCAGCTGTAACAGAATGCGCTATAATTGGAGATCTTTAGTTACTGCTGCTTGAGTATAATTGTGATCTGGAAAGATCGCCACTCCTGGGCCAATCAACAGCTTTCTCACATTTTTCTATGTCTTTACTATGCCACGTTTGTAACAGCTTGTATTATTTAGGGTGCCTGAAGATCAGAGATCTTCATTGCTTCCCGTTGATAGGATCGGATGTTATGATTTGCATGTATAAATATGGGGAGCTGTCTCGACCCAGGGGGTTGAACAACGGAGAATTCATCCATTGTATTAGCAGTGGAAGCAAACTGTGTAATCATTCTTCTGTTAATATAAAGAGTTACCTCTGAGTTAAAGGAACTTTACATTGTTCAGCCAGCATCTCTGTGTGAAGGCTGGGCCCGTCTTCCACAGAGATTGTTGAGTTAACGTAGGACTTCTTGAATTTTTTGTTGTGTGATGTTTTGTTAATGATATTTCCTTTGTACGTAGCAGATGTAAGTGTGGATTTGCAGTATAATTAGAATTATACTTTCTTAAGATTGGTAAGTGGTACAGAGTGACAGTCGACTGAGTAGGAAACTTTCTTTATGCAATTCGTGTAATAGTTGTACACAGCCTTGTTCATCTTGCAGTTTAAGTTGTTATCCCATGAACCTTTGCAAGTTATCGTTTCTGTTATGATTGTTGATTTTCATTCCTGTAATTCAAACTCTTAGAGCAGTTGAACTCAATCTTGTGCAATTGAATTTCTAGATTAATATTCAATTTATGCTTATGGTTTTCAAGAGTAATCAGATTGAAGAGGTGATTGTTCTAGGATGTGAATAGGATTTCTTTTTATCTGCAATTGTTGTTGAATCTTACATCATTTCTTGTTGATGCATGGTAGAAAGGAATTGAAATTGTAGCATTTAGAAGGTAATTGGGATTACACAGATTCTTGGGATGAACATAGTTGTTAGAGGATAAAAGTACTCAATTATAGTGATTTGGTGTTTAAGCATAGACTGTGCATTTATCCTTTGAAATAAAAGACTTTCTCGGGTTGACAATAAATCTCGTATGCTCTGTATGTTGGAATAATTTATCTGCATATTGGGTGCTCGACACAATGTTAAAGCTTATTGTAGTGGAGAAGCCAAATACATGTTGGTTGATCTCCAAACAATATCAAATTGTTGTTGCGAGAACTAACTACTAGTTCTCCCTTGACAAGGAAAACTAGCACCATGACTCCTTTCCTAGATACTCATGATTTCTCCAAACTTTAGAATATTATGATCATTTTCTTTTTCCCCCTCTTTCAAACTTAGATCTTCCATTATAATCCAAGAAGGTGATAAGTCTCAAGTCAAATAAAATGCATGTCATACATGTGTGATCCATGCACATATTTTACTCAAAAAAATTCTCTTTTTGAGCTTTCTTTCCTTTTCCATGGATTTAAGAGGTGGCCATGGTTTTTCTATTGAAGAAATATGGATAGCCATGACCTTCTCCTAAGGACACACATGAGGCTCATGTTTGTCCCTAGGAAAAGGAATGAATTGGTGGTAAATTTAGGCGAAAAACCAAATAATAATGCAATTTAGCTTGTATTCAACTATACTTGACTAAGAGTGTCAAATATGAGTATAAAAACGCCCCAAGTGTTTAAAGATGAGGTTTAAAGCATCTCCATTCCCTAGTGGTGTAACCTAAAGATGAATGGAACTATGTGGTTGTGTCCATATGTTCAACCCTTTGAATGAATCCGAGCTATAGTCCAATAGATCCTCCTCCATCCTTCAAATCCATAGTCACCCCAAGGCCTAGTCACCATCATCTTCAATTACATTATCATTGCTTGATATCTAACAATAGGTTCAAAATTCATGACGAAAGGAAATT
Source organism: Larix kaempferi (assembly GCA_027924585.1). Classification (NCBI taxonomy): domain Eukaryota; kingdom Viridiplantae; phylum Streptophyta; class Pinopsida; order Pinales; family Pinaceae; genus Larix; species Larix kaempferi. The sequence goes on from BSBM01000291.1 coordinate 4,937,783, forward strand.
TTGATAAGAAAGTAATATAATTGACTTTTCCTAATATGTAAGCACATGTAATTAGGGGAAAAAATTGAGGAAAAAATTAGCCAATGGGTTAATTTTCCAAAAAAAGATTCTCCAATTTCCATCTTTTTCTAAAGTGATTCACCCCAATTCCACAAGATAAAAGTATTTTACTATAAACATCGCCAAAATTTTCGAGAAACTATATAAAATCCTTATAAATTTGATTTTTTTTATAAAAATATCTCCAAACACTTTATGGTTGGAAATTTAAGAATTAGTAAGATTTTCCAAGGTTTATACACTTTAAGATAAGTATAGATCCTTAAAATTTCCACAACTAATGTAATGATTTTCTTTATGAATTTCTTTATGTTAGCACTTGGACAATTGTTAAAATTGCGATAGAAACCATTTGAATTTCTTTATGTTATCACATGTGTAATTAATTAATAGAGTGGCATTGAATGGTTTTCATTGTGATCTATTATTTGAGTAAGTTTATGGGATTTCCATCAATTTGGCCTCCTCAAATCTTGACATAGTTGTAATAGGAGGATAAAAAAATTAAGGGGACCACAAATAGGTGCTCAAATAGAATCTCCAACAATACTATGCCCCTATAATATCTTCCTACCTTGTAGATGAATCTCGAAAATCTTGAGAAATGAAAGAAAATTTCAACAGCATGCACGAATGAGGAACAATATAAATAGATTCTTGACATGATGGTGACTTGCGTATTGAACACGCTTGTGGATAGTTGACATAGGAGGTGGATAACAATATGTAGATGTGGTATGATTGCATATGAGGAGGATTTTGCAACATGTGGTGGCAATCCATAGGATCTTGAAAAACAAGGAAGGGCTGGAAGAACTATCCCGTTTAAAAAAATATTCAACATAATAAGATCCAATAATAAGGGAAAATTTTAGGGGCGAAATTTATCCCATTGGATAATTTTCGAGGTTTTTTCCAAAAAAAAATATTCTCCATTTTCCATTTTTTTTCTACTATGATTTGCCCAAATTCCATAGGATTAAAAATTTTCTCTAAAAATCACCGAAATTGTCCAAAAACTATATAAAACCCTTAGAAATTTGAATATTAAAAAAAATCCCCAAACCTTTTATGGTTGGAAATTTGATAATTAGTGAGATTTGCCAAAGTCTATACACTTTTAAAAAATTGGGTCCTTAAAATTTTCCATACCAATAATGTAATTAAGAACTTAATAAGTTATATATCTTAATCTTATTACACTTTTTTTACAAGAATGGGTGTATGTACTATATTAAAATAAAATGTTGTCGATTAACCAACCAATTAAAATATACAAAGAATTCCATTTTTTTTAATCAAAAACTACTCTATGAAGCTAAAACCTCATACAATAATTCTCTGAAGAATCTATAAGAAAACTAAAACATTAAACTTTCCTATCAAACCTATAAATATACTACCTTACAAATGTTCCAAGTAACAAAATATAATTGTAAACCATATGATAAGACACATTTAGTCAAATTGGTTCTCACTATGGGATTCTTCCATGAGGACATCTTCATGCTCTTGAGCATGATCACCATGTAATTATAGTTTTCCAGACATTGTTTTTTCAGTCTATTGCATTGTTTCTTCCTTAGTTGATATGTTCTTGACTAAACCTAATTGAAAACAAAGGTTTTCCTACTACAAATCATGTCCCTCAATCGAAACCTGGAATGATATTGTAGTGCATGTCATTGTCATTGTCCAATCTGTTTGATTTTAGCATGGATCCTACACCTTTACCTCCATTTCCTCCCATTTTGTTTCCAATTATTCCACATGGATGCTTATATATTTTATGGCTTTCCCCATACCCTCAAGTTGGGCTTCATTCTCTTCAAGATATTTTAATGTCAAAAATATTTTCATTTGCATATATTCCTAAACTAGTGATGTTGTCCATGATCACCACAAGGGATTCAAACCTTCTATAATCCTTAATAGAATATAAAATATCAATATCAAAACATGTTTCAATAGATAATGTTCTCCAATTTGCAGTAAAAAGACTGCACTGGCATCATACTAAATTATAGAAAAAAACATGAATTTGACCACGAGAACCAACACTTAAAGAAATACAGAAACAAAGAGATAAGGATTCCAAATGAAACACCCATATCACACAACATGTATTTCCATTTTCAAAGAGAAAGGGAATCTGATTTAATCAATTAGAAACCATTGTAAGGGAGAAGGCCTAGATCTAAAATTTTCACTATTCCACAGGAACCAACCAGCTAGTAAAGAAGGTCTTACATATGTCACTAAAACATACACATTGAATCAAATCCTTTGAATACCAATCTCCATGAAATCTGGCAATATAGATCCAAATTTGCAAATCATAGCAAATCATATTGTTGGTTCCAATCTACTGTTGTAAATTAGAGCTTAAATTTAAATTGTCAATGTGGAATTGTAAGACTTAGAAGCATGTCCAAAGTATATGGATTAGATCTAGAGTAGTTTGAAATACACTTCTACTTTTGAAAATGAACCTAAAACTACTTAAATACAGTAAACTAAGAAATGAAAAAACTCCCTTATAGAAACTATACTCATGCGAATTCTTCAATTTATCAGCACTTAAATACTTGAAACAACAAAATCACAAAATTAAACTATAGCATTAAAACTTCAATGTTGAGTGCAGGAATACATTGAGTTCTTTTACAAGAAGTCAGTTCACAAGGTATTTGAATTCTTCAACAATTAAGTGTTTAACAATAAAGCTTTAAAACAACCTACAACAACTAATAACTCAAACATGAATGCATAACCTTGTTCTACGATAAAACCCTACTTGCATTATATGGAATCAAATTCGATTGTAAAGCACAAATTGGTAACTTAATTGAACTCTACAAGAAACATTAAAAACATACCAATGTGTATCAATGAGAAAATGGGTGTGTAGGTTCGGTAGAGGGGGCCCTCCACTGCATCACTCACACACAGAGGAAGATTCACAGAGCTCTCAACACCTAAATCGCTTTCACAGCATAAAAATGAACATACACAAAGATATTTGAAGTTTGAAGTCTTTATTTCCTTAGCATACGGTCACCATCACCGGATGGCAATTACATCTCAAATTCAAATACTTATACAAACTATTTTGAAATGAAAAATGTTACAATCCTGGGTGATTAATAATGACATTCCCCTAATATCTCTACTATCCTCTAGATTGTCCTTCAGATCCATAAAAATAGACTAGATTGATACAAAATCGAAACTGTCCCTGTTTTTGTGCTAAGTGGTAGTGTTGGAAGCTCACTTTGACCAGCGTTGACTCGACACTTGTAGAACCCGTTTCATGAAGCTGTTAGAAATTTATCCATCCTTGGACATCAAGGATCCTTATCTATCTTTCATTTTGTGCCCAGCTGGCCTGCAAGTATCCAATCTAGGAGCAATTACGGGAAGTCAGTCAATTCTCTAATTTTAATTAAAATCTCAATTTAAATTCTTTAAAAATTACATAATTCAATTTCTGTTAAGAGCAACAACAATTTATACCTTTGATCATCAAATTTCAAGGTTTGATGAATGAACATGAGGATTTATGGAAAAATATGAAGGATTATGGGGATGTCTTTGAGTATTTATGGAGTAAAATAGGTATCAAAATAGTGTCCAACATCTCCCCCAAGAGGAAGATATTGCATGTCCTCATGCACAAAAAGTGTTTCCAAAAATTGAACCTGCATATTTCATGCACAAAATTGTTGTTGTACTGCTGCCACTAATCCTCTGACATTTATCCTGTCTGTGATGATGCATCTGTACTAACTCGAGTTGCATAAAGGACTCTCAATTTCTGATACTTTTTTTTGAAAGTTCTCTTTTGCTGATACCATTTATATGCATGTTTAGAGATTTGCACCTTTTGAACTCGAAGCTTTCTATTTTTCTTCCTTAATTTTTCATTCTCTAGTTCTAATTCCTTCACTTCCAACTCTAACTTCTCAATATTTTTGCTATTCTTGGAAGATTTCTTATTTTTCATCTCTATTGTAGGCTGCTCAGAAATAGTGTCCATTCCAACTTCCTCTTCTTCATTCTCCTACCCTGAATACTTTTTCCTTTCGTTTTCTGTGACTTGCTACTCAAAGAAAGGAGAAATGATGGTTGTGTCCTCATTACCTTTCTCCTTTCTATCAGTTGGAGTCTTTTCAATTGCTTGAACATCTATCTCCATAATTTCTTCTACAATTTTCTATTCAAAGATGATATTCACTTCTTCATCATATTGCCCAATCTCACCTACTAGACTTTCCTCATGACTTTCCAAGGATCGAATGTATGCATAATGCTTTTGTTGTGCCTCATCATCATTTTCTAGTGCTTGCTTCTTCTGAGCTTACTGTCGTTTCCTTGATTTTTTTTCATAAGTGGTGAATATCTTATCTTTTTCTTGGAATTCCTTCTCTTCTTTCACCATGCTCCTTGTTCTTATTCTTCTCTGAGGTTGTTTTGAGCTTGTTGCCTTAGAGTCATCTTCATTGTCTATTATCATCAATACTTCATCTTCTTTCATTCCTCCCTTAGGCAGTTTTGAGCTTGTTGCCTTAGGGTTTTGTTCTTCAAATTCAATGCCTGCTATCATTGGCACTTCATCTTCTTTCATTCATCCCTTAGGTGGTTTTGAGCTTGTTTCCTTAGGGTTTTGTTCTTCAACTTCATCTTCTTTTAATCTTTCTTCAAGTAGCTCTTCTAGTTCTTCAAACTTATTATGAATTACAAATTGCTACCATGTCAAGTCTTGTTTTTGTAATTCATGTGTGATGATTATCTTGATGAGCCCACAATGGAAAAGGCTTGTTATCTTGTCTTCAACACATTTTTGAACAGCTTTAGCCATCTTAGAAAGGCTCTGTAATAGAAAATAGGGTATATTAATTTCACAATCACCCCTCAAATGCTACATTAACTTGATGTGATAGAGATATATAATGTTGAACCTTCCTTCACAAGTGATGAATCTCTGGATGATATATGTTATTTCATCCCAAGGATGAATCAACCAACTCCTTGGTACTCCTTTCTTCCATTTTACTGAGCCCGCCCTTGATCTGCATAAGAAGGATGTCCATGCCTTCTCCTCAAACTGCTTTGTCTTAAAGAACCTCTCTCCCTGTTGAGGTAATCCAATGATTTGTGCCATAATATCCTCAGACAATCTGAAAGTGAGATTACCTACTGTAGCCCTCTCACCATCAAATGAACAAGCAAACTCTAAGCTAACATTGTCATTATGCCCATCAAACATTTCAAAGAAAGGAACCCACTATTTCTTCTAAAAAATTTCCATGCATTTTTCATGAATGACAAAGGAATCGAATTTTTCTGGTTCTATCCTAGACACCATTTTGCAATTTCAACAGGAAAAATCCTTCTATGCAAATGAAACTACAAGCAAAACTTAACCCTAGTTTGCAATTTTAATTTCAACTCTGTAAAAATTTCTTGTTTTCGAAATGTTTTTCTGGAAGTTTGAATAGTTGTTATCTAGCAAAAAAAGAATTTCAAGCTTACCTTCTCCAGGTGACTCCTTTCTGAACACGTTCTGAATGAAATACACACTTCTATGGTTGTGTTTCTTCTTCTGCAATGCAACTTTGTTTCTCTTTAACATACCAAGTGAAAATTCGTGCTGAGAAATGGAGAGAAATATTCGCGTTTCTTGGTTAACATGCTTTGTTTTCTTCCTCTGTAATGCAACTGCTGTTAATATTTCCTTTTTCCCGGTTTACTCAGCATTCATTCACCCATTCAACCAGCATGGGAGTGAAGTCTGGGATGAGCAAAAATGACCGGGACAATGAAAACTCATACTAATATGCAACCAAGACTTTGAATTTCGAATTTCTGGAGTGCGCCTTCCTATGCATAGGAATATTTTGTGGGGGTAAGGACCAATAATTCCCCACTCCCTTTTGTAATCATGTTTGAAATTTCCACTGATCCCTCACCCACGTTTATGATCCAAAAATATACCTTTTTTATTTTATTTTTAACTTAATGCATAATATGCAATAGTAACTTTTTAGAGTATAGAGAAAATTTGGATTTTATAGGTTAAAGAACCCTTCCTCATCACTTCTTTTGAAAATGGAATTAAAGCTTGCTTGTAGGATGCAATTTTAGGCATGGATCAAAGAGTCTGAAAATACCTTTGTCATTACCTTTGACCACTAATTTTGATACGTAGGGTAGATGAATAGGTAAGTGAATGGGTAGATGGCCAGGATTGTGAGGGTGATAGGTATGTTGTCATTACTCAAAAATAAAGAGCCATGCAAACTTTTAAAACATAAAAATCAAAATTCTTACAGACTTTGCTTTATATCCTTTTTGCTTTTCATGCTGCTTGATGTGGCTGGCTTGTTGCTTCTTTGTACTCTTCATGTTGCTTTGATGTAGATGGTTTGCTTGTTTGTTGTAAATTTTGATGTCCCTTCTGATGTCCCTTCTGCTTTGATGTGTCTTCTGTTGCAAAGTGTCTTGATGTTCCTTCTATCTGTAGCTTGATGTGCCTTTGTCTCAGGTACCTCTACAAGGTTCTAATGAAATGTATTTCTTCTTGGGTCCCTCTGCTCAGATGATTTGATCTGGTATGCTTTTGATTCAGGTCCCTCTATAAGTATGGAAATTTACTTGAGATCTTCTTATGCTGGAATGTAATTATGGTATCTGTAGGAGGCTTGGAGGGTTTCCAAAACTTGAAAAAGAAAAATTGATATGCTCATCCCTCTCAGCCCTATCTATTGACTTGTCCTCAAGTCGAACAAAATATTTATTTGCTGCTAAAAACTGAAATGGAAAACTACTTTTTGGAGAAAAATCTATGAAAGAATTGAAACTAGGAATTTGAAAATGTTTTTGAGAATTTTCAATGGCCAAGTAAACTTGGTTTTCCAATGAAAATTCGAGTTTATGTTGAGCCAATTGCCTAGTTTTCACAACTAAACTCCGTTTTTATGTTTTTTTTAGATATATATATTAGAATTTTTTAAGAAGAAAGTGAAGGAGAAACAACAGTGTGTTTGTTCAGCACCTTCGTCTCCCTGTGCTGAGAAATATGCTGTAGGAAATCTTCTTTGTTGACAGGATTAGTGTAGAGCTTTAACCTATGGCCATTGACTACAAATGTACTTTCTCCATCATCTATCATTTGTAATTTGACTGAGCCATTGGCATATACCTCTGCAATCTCATATGGACCAAGCCAATGAGTTGTCAACTTGGCTTTGAAGTCTTTGAACTTCGAATCAAACAATAAGGCCCACTCACCTATGTGAAATTGTTTCTTTTTTATGAAATTATCATGCCATCGTGTTCTCTATTGTTGTATTAAAATATTTTTTTCTACTGTAGCTTGTCTCATCTCATCTAATTGATTTAACTGTAGTACCCTTTCTTGTTGTGCTTCAAAAAGATCCATCCCTAAATCAGCTGCTAATTTAAAAGTATGAATTTGGAATTCAATTGGTAACAGTACTTGATTACCATGGACTATCTGATAGGGGGAAAAACCAATATTGTTTTTCCAAGTAATTATGTATGCCCATAAAGCTTCAATAAGCTTAGATGACCAATCTTTTCCTTGCATCTGGACTATCTTGGTTATGATTGCTTCCAAATTTTTGTTGGTAGACTCCACTTGGCCATTGGCTTGTGGATGATAAGGTGTATATTTCATGTGCTTCATCTTGTACTTGTTTGCTATCTCTTGCACCAATTTAGAAGTAAACTATGCTCCTTGATCAGTAACAATCTCTTTAGGAACTCCAAATCTAACAAATATTTCTTCAAAGAGAAAATTGACTACTGTTTTATTTGTGGCTCTTGGTAATGGTTTGGCTTCCACCCACTTTTTAACATAGTAAGTACATACCAAAATGTACCTCTTCCCTTGTGATGGTGGATTGACTGGACCGATGAAATGAAGAGCCCATTTTTCAAATGGCTCTATGAGGACTTGTGGCTAGAGTGGCATCTCATCAGATGGTATTGGTCATCCCATCCTTTGACAAATATCACAGCTTCTAACATATTTCTTGGAATATTTGAAGATAGATGGCCATTAATACCCCAAGTTGAGTATTTTGTATGCTGTTCTTTTATCTACAAAATGGCCACCACATGGTTCATCATGACAAGATTTTAAAATTTCTAAATCTCATCGTGTCGTACACATATTCTAATGATAAGATCATATCCTGTATAGAAAAGATATCCATTGACCCATATGTGTCTATCACTGTTCTTAATGATTCGTTTCATGGTGAAGTGCTCAGGAAGAACGCAGTACACATTGTGAAAAGATCCCCATTGACCCATATGTGTCTATCACTTTGCTTAATGATTCTTTTCTTTTCTTTTGATGACATAGATGGAGGTAGCTTTCCTGATGATAAATAGCTAGCTATATCAGCATACCATGGAGTTATAACAAAAATAGAAAACAAGTGTTCATCAGGAAAACTATCTGAAATAGGAACAACCTCACTAGAATTATTTAATTGAGACAGAAAATCTGCCACTTGATTTTCCCTTCCAGGCCTATCTAGGACAGTAATGTTGAATTCCTGCATCAATAATAGCCATCTTGTTATCCTTCCATTAGTTATCGATTTGTTCATTAAATATCTTAAGGCAAAGTGATCTATATGGACAAAGATTTCATAACTAGTAATGTAATGACGAAATTTGTTCACAGCATGAACTACTGCCAACATCTCCTTCTCAGTAACTGTGTAATTCAATTCTGTAGGGGTTAGATTTTTTCTAATAAAGTAAATAGCATAAGTCATGACATTCTCTTTTTGAACCAAAGAGGCCCCTATTGCAGTATCTGATGCATCGGTAGAGATGTGAAATGGCAATGTCCAATTTGGTCCCCTTAAGATTGGTGCAGTTGAGAGCTTTTCTTTAAGTTTCTAAAAGGAAACTTGACAATTAGTATCCCAATGAAAATGTACATCTTTAAAAAGCAATTTGAATAATGGCAGAGCTATTTTACTAAAATTTCAATAAACCTTCAGTAATAGCCTACATATCCTAAAAAACTACGCACATCTTTTTGAGTTTTGGTTCGGATAAATTCACAATGATTGGTATTTTTGCAGGATCCACATTTATTCCAGATGATGAAATATGATGACCTAACACTATCCCTTCAGTTAACATCATGAAACATTTTTCATTACTAAGGGAAAGATTTGATTCAATGCATCTTTTTAGGATTCTCTCTAAGTTTTCCAAAGAGTCATAAAAAGTATTGCCATACATAGAAAAATCATCCATATAAACTTCAACACATTCATGAATTAAATCAGAAAAAATAGCTAGGATTTCTCTCTAAAAAGTAGCTAGAGCATTACGTACTCCAAAAGGTAAAACCTGATAGGAATATGTACCCCAGGGACATGTAAAAGTAGTTTTTTCCTGGTCCTCTGATTCAATTCTGATTTGATTGTATCTGCTGAATCCATCTAAGAATGAAAAATAGTGTTTTCCAGCTCGTGCATCCAATACTTGATCAATGAATGGAAATGGAAAATAATCTTTCAGTGTTGCTTTGTTTAACTCCCTATAATCTACACAAATTCTCCATTTTCCATTTTTCTTAGGAACAACAACTAACGGAGAAACCCATTGACTGTCAGAGATAGGGTGGATAAATCCTACCTTTAATAACTTTTGCAATTCTTCCTTAACTATCTCTTTCAGTATGGGGTTCATTCTTCGTTGAGGTTTCCTTAGAGGTCTGATATTATCATCTGTGTAAATATGATGAGTGCATGTTTCGTGATGAATTCCTGGCATGCCATTCTATTCCCAAGCAAATGCCTTGTGATATTTATTCAATAATTCAATCAACTGTTTTTCTTGTGATAAAGTAAGATGTGCACCAATATTCAAGTGTTTCCTAGGACTAATTTCGATTGATTTGCTTTGGGCATTAGTTATTGAATGAATAGAAAAAATATCATTAATTAATGATTCCAAAGAATTAACTGTGCAATTTTTCTACATGTTTCTGCAACAATATACTACATGTTTCTTAATTCTTCAGAGATATCTGGTTCAGAAATAAAGTAATCTAGCAAATATTCATTATTTTCCTCTCGAAAATAAAAAAGTTGATTAATACTTAAGATGGGATGAATTTCTTCTTCCTATTGCTCTTTTGTTTCATTAATCCAGGATAACTGATCTGTCATAGAAGGTCTTTGAGCAGGAGGATACAGTGTAATCCGTTTCCTTTGTGTTCCATGTGAAATGATCATATTTCTTACTCTACAACCAATAAAAGCATTAGTTGTGGCCAACCAGGGCCTTCCAAGAATCAATGGATGCCCTCCTAGATTAGATTTTGGTTGAAGAACTAAGAAATATACTAGATACTCCCAAGAATCCAAAGAAACTATGATATCTTCAAGTATTCCTTCCGGTGTGATTTTATACTGATCAGCTAGTTCTAAGACTATAGTGGTTGGTCTAAGATTTTGCAAGTCCAGATATTTCATTGTTTCCAGTGTCATTACATTAATAGATGTACCTAAGTCAATTAATGTTTTCGAAATTGAAAAGTTGTTGATAGTGATTGTTACCATTGGAATACTTGGATTAACATATTTTTCAACAAAAAAAGTGTTTGACATTAGGCCTGCCAAATTTCCAATTACATGAATTGTTGGTGGATCCTTCTTTCTTTTATTTAGACATAATTCCTTAATTGCCTTTGTATAGATTGGAATATCTTTTATAGCTTGCAGTAAAGGAATTTTTACACAAACAGTCATTAATTCATTTAAGACATCAAAATCAGGAAGAGCAATTGGTAATTTTTCCTTAACTAACCTTTCTAGAAAAGGAAGTGTTTGAGGAATTATTGTTTTACCTTTCTGATTTTGTATATCTAGCTGCAAATTTTCTATATTAGATTTTTTTGGAATTTTCTCTTCTTCTATGCGTTCTTCTATAATAACAGGAGATTCTTTTTCCAAATTTTTTCCAGACCTCAAGTGGATGTTTTGAATAGGAAGGATTGAGTATGAAAATGTGGTTCCTTCATCAATATTATACATGGGCTTTTACACTCTGTTATTAGGATTGGGTACTGGATGGGCTGGTAACTATGTTGGTTGAGGTGAAGGTTGATTCGATGGTAGCTAAAGTTGTTGAGGTTGGGTTAGCTGGGAAGCAGGGTTTTGTTGTGGAGGAAATGAAGGCTGATTTTGCTGGTATTGTGGGTAAGGAAAGGACTGTTGGTAAGGTTTTGGATAGGCCTGCTGGTATGTGTGATTTCCATGAGCATATCCTTGCTAACCTTGAGCAGATTGGTTTTTCATTTTGCTGAGGAGACCAAGTTTTCCAAGGCATAGGAGCATTCCATGAATTCTGAACAAGATATTGATAACTCTGAGAAAATTGTTGGATAGGGTCTTGGGACATACTTGGAAAACGTGGCTGCCATGGTCTTTTCTGTGCCATAAGATAGAGAGACTCCATGCTTTCAATTTCTTCCACTCGAGTTGCTTGTAATTATGTCAACCTAGGATAGTCATCAGTGCTATGATTTTATGTACATAATCCACAAATCTGAACATGATTTAGAAGACATTCTTCAATGGATGTTTCTTCCTACATCTTGGACAAAAAAATGATAGAGCTTGTTCTTGTTGATCTTGTTGTTCTTGTCTCTTTTTAGTTTTTGATGTTTCAACTTGTGTCCCTAAAGTACTCATAAGGTCAGTTTTGAAACCTTCTAATAAGTTTCCCAGCTCAGCTCTTGATACACCTCCTGTTGTTGATTTGGTTATTTTGGAAGTTACATCCCTCTTTCCATTTCTGGCTTTTCCTCATTAATACTTTTGACATAACTCTATAATTTCATCAAATGGTACGTAAGAAATATCTCCTTTCCCCATTACATTCAAAATATCAAGATACTCATCTCTTATACCTTTCAAAAAAATTGTCCTAGTGATATCAGATGTCAAAGAATTATATTGGGATTTTTGTAGGTTATACTGAAATATCTCATGATATTCTTCTAAACTTTCATCTTCTTGCTGAGACATCCTAAAAATATCATCTTCCAAATCTTTAGATCTACAGTATGCTTGATTTTTCTTAAAAAAAATCTTTCTCATGTCATCCCAACTGGTTATAGTATGTTCTCCTAATCCCATGAACCATTTCAATGAAGCAGCTTTAAGAGTAATAGGAAAGAGGTGAAGTTTATGTGTCTCATAAGTATATCCATAGGTATGACATAAAATATCAAATTCAAACAGAAATGAATATGGACCTTTAGAAGTCATGCCATAAAAGTTAGGTAAAACAGACGGTGGAATGTTTTTCAGTTTTACTTCTTCTCCTAGGATGATACTAGTATCTAATATTGGAAATTTAAAAGCGGATTCTTGTTCTTCTTCTACTCTTTCCTCTCTTTCATTTCTTCTATCTTCTCATCTTTTATTTCAATATCCAGTCTTCTTTCATACTCTCTTCGTTGTTCTGGGGTTGGTCCTCCTCTTAATGCTTCTCCCTCAACCATTTCTTTGCGTTTTTTTTCAATCTCCATCCTGCGTTCATACTCCCTACGTTGTTCTAGGGTTAGTCCTCCTTTTTTAGATGTCTCCTCTTCATCCATATTCATAGTATCTCTTTCAGCAATTATGGCAATGAATTCTTTCTTCTTAGATGGAGACGTTCCTGTTATCTCTCTTTTTGGGGTTTTTTTTACAAATCTTCCTTTTCATCTCTCTGTATTGACATAAAACTAAAGTTTGCTTTGTGTTTTTGAATTTTTTTTTTATAAGAAAACTAAACTTCCTAAGTCTAACTCTAAATATGCTTCCCCAGCAATGGAGCCAAAATGTTGGTTCCAATCTACTATTGTAAATTAGAGCTTAAATTTAAATTTTCAATCCGGAATCGTAAGACTTAGAAGCATGTCTAAAGTATATGGATTAGATCTAGAGTAGTTTGAAATACACTTCTACTTTTGGAAATGAACCTAAAACTACTTAAATACTGTAAACTAAGAAATGCAAAAAATCCCTTACAAAAGGTATACTCATTTGAATTCTTCAATTTATCAGCACTTAAATACTTGAAACAACAAAATCATAAAATTAAACTATAGCATTAAAACTTCATTGTTGAGTGCAGGAATACGTTGAGTTCTTTTACAAGAAGTCAATTCACAAGGTATTTGAATTCTTCAACAATTAAGTGTATAACAATAAAGCTTTAAAACAACCTACAACAACTAATAACTCAAACATCAATGCATAACCTTGCTCTATGATAAAACCCTACTTGCATTATACAGAATCAAATTCGATTGTAAAGAACAGATTGGTAACTTAATTAAACTCTACAAGAAACATTAAAAACATACCAATGTGTATCAATGAGAAAATGGGTGTGCAGGTTCGACAGAGGGGGCCCTCCACTGCTTCACTCACACACAGAGGAAGATTCATAGATCTCTCAACACCTAAATCGCTTTCATAGAATAAAAATGAACATACACAAAGATATTTGAAGTTTGAAGTCTTTATTTCCTTAGCATATGTTCACCATCACCGAATGGCAATTACATCTCAAATTCAAATACTTATACAAACTGTTTTGAAACTAAAAACACTACAATACTGGGTGATTAATAATGACATTCCCCTAATATCTCTACTACTCTCGAGATTGTCCTTCAAATCCATAAAATTAGACCAGATTGATACAAAATCAAAATTGTCCCTGTTTTTGTGCTAAGTGGCAGTGCTGGAAGCTCACTTTGACCAACGTTGAATCGACACTTGTAGAACCTGTTTCATGAAGCTGTTAGAAATTTATCCATCCTTGGACATCAAGGATCCTTCTCTATCTTTCAGTTTGTGCCCAGCTGGCCTGCAAGTATCCAATCTAGGAGCAATTATGGGAAGTTAGTCAATTCTGTAATTTTAACTAAAATCTCAATTTAAATGCTTTAAAAAATACATAATTCAATTTATTTAAGAGCAACAACAATTTATACCTTTGATCATCGAATTTCAAGGTTTTGTGGATGAACATGAGGATTTATGGAAAAATATGAAGGATTATGGGGATGTCTTTGAGGATTTATGGAGTAAAAGAGGTATCAAAATAGTGTCCAACACATATTATGTTGTATATTTATCCCACATCTTCACATAATCCAAAGTAAATTCATTGAATACATGTACGTAAGATATCTTTAACCATTGATTAAGAAGAATTGGAGCATGAGGGAGAATAAAATATCCCTTGAATGAATTAAAGGCACCATGATTTGTATTCCATTTAGGTCTGATGTATTTCCACTTTTAAAGCACTTCAATCAATCCTTGGTAAACTTTGGAAACGAAACCCAATGCTAATATAGTGTATGCCATGACTAGATTAAGGAAGCCAGACACTCTTGGTGGGGTCCATACCCCCTTTATAAATATATAGTAGTCGACTGTGACGATTGCACTTCTCAGACTGATACAACTTATTTTGTAACTGAACGTAGTAGGAAGGAAGATCAAGCATTCTCAACACTCTATATAAGTATGTACATTATTGTAACATAAAAATGAGGAACGAAGAATAAATAATTGGAATTTTTTTTTATCCAAATTCTTTCATTTTCTTTGTGTATATTCCTGATTGTTTTCTTGTTCTATATTGTCGACTTAGTTAATTTTCTTCTGCCATAACAAACCTTGATTCATTCAGTCGAACCTGTTGTCCCCCGTCAAACTCTTGGGCGATGCAGATCATTGGTATCAGAGCTTGATCTTGTGTAAGTTTTGTGGAGGTACTTCTTGCTAAAGTTACCTGACTTATGCTTGTTCAAACATGCTCACAAACCCAACAATCCATAATGACCCTGCCTTCAACTTTTGAGTATCTACTAGCTCGCAACACTCAATAGAAGATGGCAGAATAAGCAGACAATAAAGATGCAATCGAAGAGACAAAGCGACTCATGGAGAAATCACTTTCTCGACAACGAACTTAAATGTACAAGCATTTCGATGAGATTCTTGATCGACTCACTAGTTCATTTGGCTTGAATTCATCTAGCAATTCAATGAGAAATTCCTTTGACAAAGTCAGTCCTTTTAAGGTACATATGAACTTGGATAAACTAAATCTAGAAGGAAATATTGATTTTGAATCTATAGACAACTGGTTACAGCAGCTAAAATCGTATTTCTCTATGAATCAACTCTCAGAAGCTAAGAAGATCACCATTGCATCCTTGAAAATGTCGACTTCTGTGCAATGTTGGTGGGAGAATCTATCGACAAAAATGGAGAAAGAATACAACCCCATAGAAACGTGGGATAAATTTGTTGAGCATGTCCGAAGGGATTTCTACGCACCAAAATACATTGAACATTAGTATAATAAGTGGCAACAACTATGGAAATGGAGAGACCAGTGTGTGCAAAGCTATACCGACGAGTTCTATCGACTGATGGCTAGACTTGGCGTTCAGGAAGAGGAGAAATTGCATGTTCTGAAGTACGTCAATGGATTGTCCCGATACATTCAGCAAGATATGGAGTTCCTTACTGTCAATACACTCATGGATGCATTTAATTATGATAGAAAGCTTGAAGAAAAGCGGAAAGGAAAAGAACACCTCGCGACTAATCCAACATGATGGCCATCTGACAAGAATTCTCTGTCATCAACCAAATACGAAAAGTCCAAACGATCGACTCTGCATACACCACTCATCGTGACATGACGCATCTGAATGCAAATCTCGAAAGACATTCTTAGAGAAATTATCTACATCTGAATCGACTGACAAAGCCATCGTGGAATATGAACAGGAATCATCAACTCTCCTAGCATCGACATCGAAAACTCCAGCTGCCTCAACTATTGTCGATGAGGAGGAACGAGAGCGCCTATTAATTCCATACACAGATATGGGTTCATAACAATCCTTTACATTTGATTGCGGATAATGGAATCCAGAAGAGCTTTGTTTCTGAAACTCTTGTGAAGAAAATTGGTCTTGTCACTACTCTGCGTTCTCATCCTTATAACATCAGTTGGATGAAGGATGGACAGGAACTTTGAGTCACCCAATAATGAAAACTCATGTACTTCATTAATCCTTTCAAATATGAAGTACTTTGTGATGTGGCACCGCTCTCAATAGCCGACAATTTTTTTGGAAATCCATACTTGTGGGATCGATATGAAAGTTATTAGTCACGACCATAGAAGGTGATTTTCAGAATTCGGGATCAGTGGTATGGTATACTAGAGTGGCTACCTACATCGACAATTGAGATGGTATCTACTAAACATGTTAAAATTTTAATCTACCATGCTCAGAAATTCACATTGATCATGATTAATCCTCAACATTATAGAAATACTATAGAAACTAGTCGACTCGCTGACAACCGTAGTCCTTGACAATAGAAATGTTTTGAAAACATTATTAAAGAATACCAGAATGTGTTCAAATAACCAAACTGAGTACCTTTACACTGTCAGGTAAAACACTCCATTGAGCTCACTCATGGTTCTTCATTACCTAACACATCTTCCTATAGGAGGTCCATTTCGAGAATGAAGAGATTCGTCAATAGATCCAATATTTGATCGATAAGGGCCATATCCGACCTAGTTCCTCTCCTTGTGGAAGTCCAATTGTTCTTGTTCCGAATAAATATGGGACTTGGCACATGTGCATCAAATATAGGGCACTTAACAAGATTTTAGTATAGAACCAATACCCTTTTTACCAAGAATAGATGAATTGGTTGGTTGTCTGAAAGGTGCTAAATTCTTCACTAAACTTGATCTCAAGTCGGGATATCATTAGATTCTGATCGAACCCTCCAATGTATGGAAAACTGCTTTCAAAACCAAGGAAGGATTGTTTGAATGGTTCATTATGCCTTTCGGTTTAACCAATGCACCTGCAACCTTCATTGCGATACATGGATAATGTTCTTCGACCTTTTGTTGAAAAACAAATTATTGTCTACCTTGACAGCATCTTGATTTTTAGTAGATCATGGGAGGAACATGTTTGACATCTCCAGCAAGTCCTCGACACCCTCCAACAACATCGACTCCACTTGAATTTGGAAAAATTTTCATTTGTTATGGACAACATCAAATACTTGAGGTACATTATCGACTCTATAGGAATTCACATCGACCCAGATAAGATACAAATCCTCAACGATTGGCCCATTCCTCAAAACATTCATGAACTAAGAATTTTTCTTGGTTTGGCAAATTTTTATCGATGATTCTTACTTGGATTCAGTCATATAGCCTTCCCTTTGACATAGTTGACTAAAGGAAGTTGGAATACTATCTTCAAGTGGACACCAACACAACAGAAAGATTTTAAGAAACTCAAACAAAAACTCTGTATTGCACCAGTACTTGTGTTACCCGAATTACATCATCCATTTGAAGTCGAAACCAACACCTTCAACTATGCTATGGGTGTGGTAATCACACAAGCCAACCACCCAGTCGCATTCTACGTAGAGACTTTCAATGACACTGTTAGGAAGTATTCGACATATGAAAAGGATCTCTATGCCATTGTACAAGCTCTTAAGTAATAGAGACACTATGTCATTGGAAAGGAAAAAGGCGTTCATACTGGCCATAATACCCTATGGTTTGTGCCATCCCAGTCTAAGCTATAGATGACCAGACAGGTCAAGTGGATTAGTTACCCACAACAGCTTCAGTTGGTAACTAAGCATCGGAAAGGAAAATCCAATGCAATAGTTGATTGCCTTAGTCGACCACTAGTTACTTCACTTCTTAAGGTCTTAAGTATGCATGGATATGACACCATTGCTTAGCCACGAAAGTATGAACAAGATGTTGATTTCTTGACAGTGCACCGACAAATCCAGATAGGTTAGTCGATTACTCTCGACTACCACATGAAGGACAACTTGTTATACAATCTTGGATAACTTTGTGTACCAACAGTTGAGCACCGAGAAAATATCATTTGGGACACACACTACAGCAAAAATGCAAGACATTTTGGAGTAGCAAAGACACTCATTGTAATCCAAATGTACTTCTACTAGCCTTCATTCAAGACATATGTCAACAAGTATATCAAGTCATGTGTGGTTTGTGCCATCACCAAGACACCAAACTAATGATAGGGTCTGTATACACCCTTGCTAGTCCCTAATCGACCATGGAAATCCATTTCCTTAGACTATTTGACTGGATATCCTGCTACCCGACACCAGCATGATGCAATCCTAGTAGTGGTAGATCGATTTTCCAAGATGGATATCCTTATTCCTTGTAAGAAGACCATAACCACACAATAGACTACTCAACTCTTCTTTGAGAATGTCTGGAAACACTATGGCTTTCCGAATTCAATCATTTCTGACCGTGACTCCATATTTATAAGCACTTTCTAGAAGATGCTTTGGAAACAACTCGACACACATTTATCGATGTCAACCACATTCCATCCCCAAACCGATGGGTAGATAGAATTTGTGAATCATCTAGTAGTACAACTTCTCCACATGTACAATCACCAGCATCATCGAACATAGGATGAAAGTATTATGTACATCCAACATAGCCATAATTGAGAAGAGCACATCTCTACAGGAAATATTCTATTTGAAGTTTGTTATGGATTTCAATCCTCGGTGCTTCTCGACTTAGTTAACCGGCTGACTGCCTTGGTTGACACTGACCATGGACATCGAGAAGTTGAGAAAGCACTCAATTTATGGATCAAATTTGCGACATCCAGAAGCAAGCACAAGAGATGTTACAACAAGCTAATGCAAAATCTAAGGCCCAACATGACAAGCATCATATTCCTCATTCATTTCAAGTTGGGGATCAGGTCTGGTTGCATCTCAAGAAAGATGGGTTTATAGGTCCATATAAGAAGTTAAAACCTTTGAGATATGGTCCTTACACAATTCTTGAGAATATTGTGGAGAATGCCTTTAAGCTCAACATTCCTTCATGCCTGGGTTTACATCCAGTATTTAATGTGGATCTACTTCGACCATATCATGCACCATTGCTTAAACAAAGTAACTTACATATGACAATGCCTGAAGATATACACCCAGATGTTCAAGAGCCTCTACCTATTGACACAATTGTACGCCGACAAATATGACATACAAGGACCCAGGCAATTCCCTTATTTTAGGTGGCCAAAGTCGGACAACTTCCATCCCAAGGAAAGTGGTATTTTACTGTTGAGCTGACTGAGAAGTTTCCCCATCTATATGACCAAGAAATGGGGATCATTGCTTCTTAATGAAAGGTGAATGATCCACCTCTAAATTCAATTGGCTTGTTTCGTCTAGTAGGTTTAGTCCTAGTCGACCTCTTCTCAGCACCACTTGTCGAAGACCGATCACTCTAGCACACTCCGTCAACGATGATTATTGCGCACTGATGACAACCTACAGACTATGACAGATTGTCCCTTTGTCTTCCAGTCGACCATAACAGTTGCAATTCTCAGACCACTACAACTTATTTTGTAATTGAACATAACGGGTAGGCAGCTCAAGCATTCTCAACACTCTATATAAGTCTGTACATTATTGTAACATAAAAAAACTAGTAATAGAGAATAAATTAGAGGAATTTAGCATTTTGTTAGTCTCATGCCAGTAGGTGTTGAGTTCAAATCTTCATGAGTGAGGTGCACTGTCTGTGTTAATGATTTTACTAGGAATGCCATAAAAAAATGTGGGGAAACATCCAATGGATTCCTTAGTGAGGATTCCCCGAATATATCTCAATGGATTAGCTCAATTAATTTTTGATAATGTTGTTGGGCATTGGACGTTAGTTTCATGCCAATAGGTGCTTAGCTCAAATCCCCATGGGTGAGACATATTGGTTTACATCAAAATGTTTACTATGCATTTCATCCATGAATGTGGAGAAGCATCTCTCTCTCTCTCTCTCTCTCTCTCTCTCTCTGCATGGACATATAACAATATGGTTTTTAACATGCAAAGCAAGAATCTACTAGTCTATCCTTCTATCCATTCAAGAAACAATAATCAAAGTAAGAAAATAGAAACAAGAGAAAAGAAATGACACACTAGATATACATGGTAAAACCCCACATTTGGAAACATCCACGAGAAGGTATTGTCTTCTTATTCTTCAGAAATCCCAAATATTACACTTGAGCTCCACTCTACATATCCTCTCACATGTTTACAATAGTATTATAATGAAATATATAACATATGCCCAAAGGCTCTCCTTCACCTCTATTATATAGCTAGAGGTATGGAACAATAACATCCCAAAATACATGTGGGATAAATGAATTTCCACCTCCTTATATAATGAATGGTAAGAGGAAAATATTTCTCCATGATGCATGGATAACTCCTTTTACATAAGATTAGAGTTATTTATGGCTTTAGTTGCTAGATACGACATCTTATTACATCACACTAGACAACATTACACATGAAATATTAAAATTACACATTCCAAAATGTTTGACGGACAATCCACTTGAGTGGATGCAAGCCGGATCTCCCTAGCTCAATGTGAGTCTAGAACAAATAGTACAGACTACAAACAACTTTCCTAGATCTACTTAAGGATCAAGTACTAGATGCCTTAGCTTAACTTCACAATCCTTTCTCCTGGATGTTGCTCCACATCTTGCGGTCATCAGATCTCAGCTGCAAAACCTGTCAAGACACATAGAACAATGCAAATGAGTAAAAATAATCTATACAATAAGAGATCTAAGTAAATAGTTTAGCAGGTAAACTACACAATATCATCACACATGAACAACATTGGTGGAAAGCATTTATATTACTGTAAATATAGGGAAAGTACATAGATAAGAATAGACTACAACCAAGGCTTAACGCAGTAGCCCTTCTCCATCCAAGCTAATTGCCATATCCTTCCAAGGAAGTATGAGTCTTTCTTTGGATGAGTTAGAGATCAATCCAATATGATTTCACCGGCATGTAGACACTATAGACTTCCTCTCCTTGGAGAGGGGTAGAGCTTCACTTATATAGGGATAAGTGGATAGGATATGGATAGGGTAGGTTGAGATATGGTAGGAGAGAGATAGGGGATCTTCCCAATAGGTTAGGAACCGAGTGACAACTCTCCCAAGAGGTTAGGGATAAGGATCCAAGTCAGTAGGCTTCGAGAATGAGCTCGAAGGGCCTATTTTTGTCCATTAACTGACTTCGTCGCACCCTGCAATAGAGCAAGATGCAACGTCACAGGTTGCATGAGTGCAGCCTGCGACGACCTCTCAAAACCTAGCATAAATGCAAAGGTATCCTTTCTAGGTAAATGACTTAGCCAATGGTACTTCAGGGATGTATACACTAAATCTCTTGATGGTAGGATTTTAGGTGTAACATAATGCCCCCCAAAGCATGAAGTGTTGAAATTTGGATAGGTGAAATGCTTTGACAGAAAGAATGGCAACGACTTGTCAGATGAAGGACACTGCTGCAGTACAACTGACTATGAGTACACTATCTCATATGACATATAACATGGCTATCGACCAATACATTGCAGATCCATGGTAGTAATGACCGACTAAACACAATCATGGCTACTAGACACAAGTGTAGATCCATGATGAGATGATAACACAGCCACGACCAATACAAATGTGGATCCATGTGACATGACTCAATACAAACTCCATCGCAACCTGGGTAGAACATGACTCCCCAGGGTCTTCAAGCTGAACCCACAATGATATGAATCTATCCATGCGATTACAAATGTATTGATGTCGAACATGGTAGAAACCACTTGATTACCAGTCATTGATGTATACCGTTAGCAAGTGCGAGGGAAATCACCATTAATGTCAATGATCCCCAAGGTATCACAGTACATATCATCAAGCGTGAATAAATGAGTTGAAGTCGAACGCGAGATGAAATATTTCAATCAAGAGTCAATGATGTAAACTCATGTTGAAAGTGAGGTATCCTGCCATTGAGGCATGTAGGGCCAAGGTACTTGGTTGGTTTCTAGATTCAATCCTCAGATGATGATTTGAAGTCGACAAGGATGAATCCGTCAAAGGAGGGGCATGATGAATCCCCCATCATCGACACAAAACATGACAAAGGATGTGTAGAGCATATTGGATGGTATAGTGACATAGAATACTGACTCAAAGTAGACCGACATGATGGAAGGTGTACTGACTATAGATAACGAGTAGTGAGAGTATTCTTGAACATGGGCATGGCATGCCTTGGCAGTATTGATCTGATGAGTTATGATACCAATTCCTAATGCAACTGATGGTTGAAGCGTTCTTTAAATGACTCAAAGGAGTAACAAGACTCAGGAAATAGGTGAAACTCGAGGACAAACAAATGATCCAAGTGTAGTATGCAAATGCAGATGAGTGCCATGTTCAAGAAATAACTAGATACTGCCACTGATAAGGGGTGTAACATAAAAGCTTTCCTTTTACCCCATCATGAATGATGAGTGACTCGTGTGTTTTATACGAGCTTGATGAGGGTAACCAGATGCTTGGTATAGCTCATCTCATAGATGAGTCCAATCCCAAATATTTTTCAAACCTAGGATATAAGGAGGGGTTCGTCCCATGGCGGACCCTTCAATGTGAAAGTTTAACAAGCCCATAGAAGGTAAAGTAGGTCGTCATTTCATGTGTAGAGAGTCTGAAAAGAACTAAAGAAGACTCCAATGGTCCTTTTTTGTAAAGTTAGCCTCATCGCCCGAAAAAGGGTAAAACAACGCGGGAGAGGACTCTTCCAATCATGATTGGCTGGAGTATATCTTTTTCGTAAGTAATGGCCCTTGGTCTGAACAAGGGGTAAACTATCACCAAGAAGATGACCATTCAAATTCTTTTACAAGCGTGAACATGACAAGTTTTCTTGGCAATCTTTTCGTATTTCAAGAGCCTGAAAAGAGCTTAAAGATAGACTCTGGGGGGGTTCCTTTTCTGTAGGAGTTTAACAAGCTTGTAAAAGCGATAAATCATAACTCGGTAACATATTCTCATAGTTTCAAGAGCAAGAGAAAGCACAAAGAGTAAGCTCATTATCATTAAATAATTACAATCTAATGAATGAAAAGATAATGACAAAAAACACACAAGGAGTGTTCATACCTGAGATGATCGTTCCAATGAAGAAAACGGCGTAAAAAAGACACTTATGACTCCTGCACACTTGAAAAACTAGGTCAAATAGTCAATCAAGCATTCAAATGTAATAAAAACGATCCAAACTATAGCAAATGACCTAAAGGCATCAAATATTTGAAAAAAGAATATTCCATTTTGTTTATAAATAGAAACAAAAACCAAATATAGTCACCATTGTTTCATTTGCTAGATTGGGGAGAGAAGTGCCATTTGGAGCCAAAACTTCACATGTCGATTCCGAGAGCTACGAGCAACCATTCAACCGCCGTCCGGAGCAAGTAACTCTAAACTTCATCCAGCATAACTGTAGTGGTTTACATTTTTTAATTTGGTTCATTTTTTTGGTTTTTAGCTTGGTTTGTGAAGGGCCATTGCGTCCTCGGGTCGTCGCAGTCTTCCCTTTCAGGAACTACGACGAGACTGAGTCGTCTCAAGGGTCACATGGATGGACTGCGGTGACGTTGCACTGTTAGCAATAATGGGGTGCGACAACAGAAACGTCCATCCCCAAACACAAACCATGCCCAAAAATAGGAACTTTTGGTGGTTGAAGAAAGTGTTAACAATGTTTATAATCTCCTTTTGGCAGGTTTCCAGTAGCCAGAATGGTCTTGGAGTGGCATGAACGGGAGCATGAGTTAGATGATGAACAAGATGCAAATGATCCATGATGTGTGGAAGCACTAAGGAACTGTGGGCTCCTCAAGTTCTTCTAGATATAAGGCATGAGGGCCTAAATCCCACTACTAACACATATGCTTCGATGCTAGGATGCGGCCCAACAATACTTCGTGATCGATGAGCACGTGCTTACCATAGAAGTCGAGGACATCTACTTCTTGACCGGATTGTCTCGAAGAGGGGACAATGTGCTTCTTACTGGATCATGTGGAAGTGATCGGACTGTGGGTGACATGATCCTGCAGCACTGTATTCCTAACACCTGTGCTTCTAGTGGGAATATTCCCATAAAAGACGTGCGGGAACGTCCATTGTGTACCATACTTTTCACCATTATGAGGATGGTAGGGAGTCAAGCTCCTCATTTAGCCACCAGGTTGTAGACGCTATACGTGGAGGACTGCATGTCTCTGAATATCTACAACTAGTGCGAGGGACTCCTCGCAAACATGCAAGCTCAGATGACCAAGTGTCGGCGAGGAGAGCTCAAACAGTTTGGCTACAATTCGATATTGATCTCATTCCTCTTGGATCGGGTTCCCCTCTTGTGCCCTCAGGTACCACTAGATGACAAGGATCCTAGGGATCCACACATGGCTAGATGGACAGCGGTGATGTCCCATCATGGTCGGGGTCCCATCATCTCATATGGCATTGAGTTCTTCAGCTGTATAGAGCTATTAGACCACCTAGGGTTGTATGGACCAGGCATTAGGTCTTAGGTTGTTATCATGTACTGAGAGCTTAGAGGCCTCATATTTTTTGTACTTACTAAAAGCTGCAAGGCTTCAGATTTTGTAGAGACTCATTGAAAGCTGTCGTGCTTCAGATTTTGTACTAGCACTACTTTTTATGATGATATATATACAGACATTCTGGTGATTTATACATTGTGTGTTTTAAAATGGATGAATGGTGTGGTCTTGTTATGTGTTTGCTTATATAAAATGAGTTATTACATGTTATGTCTACTTTTAACAGTTCATGATATATGCTTATGTGTGTGCAATGTACCAATCTAAGATGAAGTTGGCCATAGAATCAACAACTGTGTTCGCATCTCGTGTAATGTGCAGGTACTAAATGGACTCGAAGGACCTTTCCAGGAGATGGACTCGTCGATAGAGGAGTAAAATGGGATCGCGGATGGCGTAGACTCG
The DNA here is from genome assembly GCA_027924585.1 of Larix kaempferi. Lineage (NCBI taxonomy): Eukaryota > Viridiplantae > Streptophyta > Pinopsida > Pinales > Pinaceae > Larix > Larix kaempferi. The sequence continues at coordinate 4,962,941 of BSBM01000291.1, forward strand.
GTTAAGATGAGAGACCACTAGTTGAGAATCCAGGTGGATGACAACATGGTCCATATCCAAAGAAATGGTGTCAGTTAGGGTTCCAATGACTGCTTGATATTTTGCAGCATTGTTGGTTGTGAAACCTAGACACATTCCCCCTGAGCTGATGATCTCATCGGTAGGTGAATAGAGTACCTAGGCTGGCGAAGCAAGGTTACGGGTATGCTGGCTGGCGCCGTCTGCGAATCCGTAGCACGTTTCCATCTGCACATGCAGATAGAACATGGCATAAGAAACGAAACAATACCTAATCATGCAAGAAATCAAAAGTGTCACACCACACAAAAACACACACATGCCATGTACAGTATATACAAAAGTACTTATGCATGAAAGACTCAAGCATAGTACCTCTTTAGGTAGAGCCCATTGAGGGGCTCACCCAAAGATATCCCGTCATAGTATTCAAGCTCATAAGCTCCCTTCTCCAGGATGCGTTTCACTATGTAAGGTCCATCCCACATGGACTCAAATTTTCCTGCCCCCAGCTTATCATGCTTCTGGTCGTATGTGAGGACCAAATCCCCTTCACTATAGGCATGAGGTTCTACCGACTTGTCATACTGCGCTTTGATGCATTTCTTATTAGTCTCGTTGGAAAGAGTGGCATCTCGGCGAGTCTCGTAGAGCTTAGCTAGGTAGAGGAAGCATTCTTCCCCGGCAGTAGTGTTTGGAAGAAGTTCGATGGCAAGCTTGAGAGACGGAATCTTGCACTCAATGGGAAGGACTGCCTCCAATCCATACACTAGTTGGAAAGGAGTAAATCCGGTGCTGGTTTTAACGAAGGTTCTATAATCCCAAAGCGCAAAGAAGAGCATGTTATGCCAATTGGCCTTGTGCGTACCCACCATACGTTGGACCATAGTTTTCAAGACCTTGTTAATGGCCTCGAACTATCCGTTTGACTATGGGTAGTATGGTGTTGAGTTTTCATGGCGAAAACCCAATCTCTCGCTCAACTCGTCAACCATATGGTTCATAAAGTGAAAACCATGGTCAGTAACTATCGCTTGAGGAACTCCAAGCCACGCTATTACATGGTTAAACATGAAGAGTGCGGCAGTCTTACCGTCGTTTGTGTATGTAGGCATTGCCTCGACCCACTTTGTAAAGTAGTCCACAGCTACAATGACATAACTATGCCCCCCGGCAGAGGTAGGATTACAATGCATGAAATCGATGCCCCATTTAGCAAATGGGCCAATGGAAATAAATGGGTGTAATGGGGCGGGATGGGTGCGCTTTTTCATATGAAAATGTTGACATGGAGAACATTTTTTTATGGCCTCGATACAATCTTTGAAGATAGACGGCCAGTAATATCCTGCATGCAAAATCTTCTGGGCTATAGCCATCCCAGAGAGGTGACCACCACACGCCCTAGCGTGACAGTCATTTAGAACGCGTTCAACCTCATCATGAGTCAGACAACGTCGAAGGATAGAATCAATACCATGATGGTACAAAGTATCACTGATAATTAGATAATACTTTGCATGGTGGTGTATTCGATGATGGTCATCACGAGACAATTCAGGGATGAAACGTTGGGTTTGAAGATACAATGTGATATCTCCATACCATGGATCAGACGTACTGATAAGAAACAATGACTCATCCGGAAAGGGGTCATTGGGATCAAATTCTGCATCAGTACAGGGGAGGTCGTAGATGAGCTTAGCAAACACCAAATACTTTTTAGACTTGGCTTTTTTGAAAAGAAGATCGAATTCTTGCAGTATTACAATCTAGCGTGAATACTTGCCCCCAAGTAGCTAACAAGTTAGAATGTGGTACATGGGGCTCGAATCAACGATGATGGTGGTGGTGCGAAGCAAAATATAATGATGAAACTTCTGCACAGCTATGACTACCGCGAGAACGAGCTTCTCAACATGTGAATAGCGAGTTTCAGTGTCAACAAGACCTTTATTGGCATAGTATATCACATGTTCTTGGGCGTTCTGGTCTTCCTGTACCAAAACCATGGAAATAGTGGTGTCGGAAGTGGCGAGATATAAAATGTAATCTCGATAGTAATTCGACGGTTGAATCACAGGGGCATGCGTGATGGCATGTTTTAAACTATCGAAAGATTGTTGAACTTGATCATCCCAAATGAATGGGATGTCTTTTTTCATCAACCTCATGTACCCTTTCGTCTTTTGCGTGAAATTACAAACGAAGCGTCATAAATAGGTTTCTCTTCCTTGCAGACTCTGAAGTTCCGTAAGGTTGGTTGGAGGTGGAAGAGTGATAATGGCTTCCACCTTTGAGGGATCAATACGAATCCCATCTTTCAAGACGATAAATCCTAAAAGGCATTCGGACTTGACATAAAAAATACTCTTGTGAGGATTCAGATGGATATTGTACCAACTGCATCTGAGGAAAAAGGTTCTCAGATGATCTAAGTGGATTAACTCATGTTTCTTTGAATGGGCAGGGAGGTCATCCAAGTAAGGTTCCACAAAGTCCTTCACATCATGGAAGGCATACGACATGGCCGGCTAGAATGCGGCACCAACGTTTTTAAGGCCAAACAGAAGTTTACGATATGAAAACATTCCCCAAGGGCAGATGAATGCAGTCTTGTGTTGATCAGCCGGGTGGATCTCAATTTGGTTGTATCCGGAAAAGCCATCCATGAATGAAAAATGACACTTCCAGCACAATTGTCGATGATCTAGTTGATGAAGGGAGTCGGGTAGTTGTCCTTGGGACAAGCTTTGTTGAGATCCCGATAGTCGACACAGACACAGATGGTACCCTATTTTTTACTAACAGGGACGAAGTTTGAGACCCACTCTGTCAATGGGACAGGGTAAATGAAACTGACCTTCAAGAGTTTCTCAAAGATTGCCGTAATCTTCCAAGGGTGTACCGGTTGCAGTTTTTGGCGGACAGGATTGACATCAGGATAGGTTTTAATCTCATGTAAAACAATGGAGGGGTCTTTCCCAGGAATCTCCTCGTAGGTCCAAGCGAACACGTTTCGGAATCGCTTGAATAAGGTCATGGCGGAGATGACTTCTTCAGGGGAACACTTCTGGCCTAACTGAATGTGTTCCACTACACCAGGAGTAACCGAAATGTCTATTAAAGTGGTAGGCTCAATGTTGGCGAAGTTTCCTTCGGAGTCCTTTTGACATGCAAGTATCTAGGACTGAGAGTTAGAGTAGATATCCAGTGTAAAGATGGTGTGAATGCTATTCTCCACAATATCCAACAAGGGAAGGAAAGACGAATGATGGTGGAGGTCTTCCCATGGCGGATCATCTACGCTCATGATTTCCATAATGGACTCATCAGAATGAAAATTCCATAACAGAGGATCAGATGATGTCCATTGTAGAGAATAGGAGGTGGAGACCACAGGTAAGTGGTCCTCCAACGTTGATTGGATAGCCTCATATATAATTTCAACGGGTGATAGAGGCATGTTGTTGCAGCAACATCCCACCCAAATGTTTTGTAGATATTGGGGCCCCTCCTCTATTTTCCCAGAAAGTCTGCTTTAAAAGTTAAGCCTCCTTTGAAAAAACTTTGAACTTAGTTTTTGTTTCAAATGAAAGATCTTTTTTCGAAGTTAAAGTTTTCTTCCAAGTCAAAAAACTCATTTTTTTCCTCCCGAAACGGCGGAAGAACTCGAGATTCTCTCTCCAAATGGCGGAAGATCTTGGGATGTTCACCCACATTTTTGGAATAACTCAAAATTCGTCCCCGAAACAGTAGAAAGACTTACACATTTTTTGGAAATTCGGAAGGACTTGAAGTTCTCTCCTGAAATAGCGGAAACACTCGTCGAGTCTTTCCGCAATGGGTGTCTTCTTATCAAGTACCTCGGCCATTCCCTTCGAAAAGGACTTAACAAAATCATTTGTCGTTTTCTGAAGAACTCATTGAATCTTTCCACAACATCGGAACAACTCAGGAAGTTCCACCATGGCAAACCTTCGACTCATCCATTTCGGAAGAACTCGTCGAGTCTTTCCGCAACGACAGAGAAACTTAAGAACTCCTACCGCAGCAGGCTCTCGACTCGCCAATTTTGGAAGGAACTCAGCAAACCTTTCTGCAAGAGCGGAGCATCTTCCTATTCTTTCCCGCAAAAGGGAAAAATCTGCCTCGCACTCCAAGTTTCCCCCCCTGCGCTTCGGAAGAAACTCGCAAATTCCGTCCTCAACGACGGACAAGACTTACCTTTTTCTTCCAGTATTGGCAGTTGCGATTAAATGCCAAAAGTTTGAAAATACCCCGATGTATGGGTAATCCACCCCATTTTAATGTCGCCACCTACCCAATTAAATTCCCACACATATTGAGTTATATATAAGGGTGGTGGGGGTTTTGACTATGCCGTTGATAGTTTTGAATTCGAAGAACGTCGTTTTAAGCTGCGCAAATCAATTTGCTCCAGCTCAACTCATCTACCACCGGGCCAACCCTATTTCACCAGTATTTTATTACTAGGTAAGTACTTCTACCATTAATATTGCCTTATCTATGCGTTGAGGATTGCTCTAGTGTTTTTTTTGTTTATCACGTAGCCTGTGGGCACTCATAGCAGACTTTCCTTTAAAGTTTACGGCCGCTGCAGCCCCATAAATTTCTTATTGTTGGTGGCTAGGAGTGATAGTCAATACAAATCATGCCCAGTTGGCCCATTCTCACTGAGTCACTTAAGCATGGTCAGTCCCACCGGCCGCAGTGCTATCACATGCCTTCCCAAGCCTATTCGATGCACTCAAACCATTTTTCTATGTCAGCTATATGCCACTCCTCAATACTGTTGAATGAGAGGAAGTGTCGTGTTATATGTTTCTCACTTCCTCACAGGATTTCCCAGTCCAAGCCTGACATTCCTGCATTAACCATTAAGAAGTGCCTATAATATAGGGAATCCTATCTATAAAAGTGTGGCCAGGGAAATAAGTTTTACACGTCGTATGTCTACCTTTTCGAGAGCTTTTAATTTTTTCAAAACCAGACATTGCCTCCCTAGAACAATCAAGTCCGATAGCTATATTATGTTTTCTTGTCTAGTCTCTATTTTGTGTACTTCCCCAACTTGCAGCCTTATAATTTTCTTATACATAGCTTTCATTAGCATGCTAATTCCGTCTTGCTATGATTATGCTCTCATAATGATTTACAATCTTATGCTCATGCATGTATGGTTTCTGATAGGGATAAGCCATGATGCCAAAAGGTAGTAGAAAGAAAGCTAAAATGATAGAGCCAGAGCCAGTGCAACCAAGGACTGAAACTCTTTTTCAGGACACAAAGTGCACCACTGGCATCCCTCCCAAGGTTCAGTGGGGAGATGTTTACCGAATGATCAGGGACCAAGATATCCTAGATGTGCTATTAGAAGATGAACAAATCTACCTGAACATCAGGACCTCTGGCATAGCCAGGGCTTCTACTCGCCCTGAGCTATTCCCGTGCTCAGAAGTAATCGGGTGGATATTGGAACATGCCAACCCGCAAACTAGAGTGTTGCAGGACAGCAAGGGAGAGGCATTCGCTTTGTTCCATCCAGCTTATATTGCGGCAGCCTACAAATTCTCATGTCCCCAACAAGCACTAAATGATGAATGGTTGGGACAAATGAATAATCTTGAAATGGCTAAGAGACTGTTAATCACAGGGAAGCAGGTGAGGAAAAGAGATAATGATGAATATGACATTTAGAGCCTAAGACCTCCTTTTAGGTTGATTGCCCTGATGTTAAGCAAAATTTTTGGTATGCCTGATGGCACTGTATATAGGATACAGTGGGCCCCCATAATCTACTTCATAGCTTTCAAAGGAACTATGTTTGATTGGGATACTATTCTCTCGGACAGTTTGGCATCCACTGTGGCCGTAGCTAGAGAAGGTTTGGCCTTTAAAAAGTCAGAATTTTTCATGTCTTCATACCTCATTGATTGCATCTTGGCAAAGATCCCTTTCCCCAAGTTAGGTTGCTCATGGGATCAGGCCAATACCCTAGTATACACTGCCTATAAGATAATGTGAGCTCAAAATTAAAAAGCACACTATAAGCTCATCTGTGAAGAGTTCATCATGCCTCTATATGAGCAGATGTTCAATGAAGAGCCCAATTTCCTGTCGGAGAATGCCATGGAATTCTTGGTAAATTATGACGATTTCTACTTCTCAGAAGACAGTACCTATATCAAGATGTTCGGAGGTACTAAGCCACCATACATTTTACCAAAGTACGCCACGGATTATGTAGTCCTGAAAGAAGCAGTCAGGCAAGTTTTCCTTGATGGAATAGGAGGAGTTCTTAATAAGAAGCATAAGGCTTCCTGCCCGCCTTTTCCTTTCTATATAGGAGCCTATAAATTTGCAGAAGTTGCAACAGCTGAAGAGTTCATTCAGGAGCTGAAAGCTTTTCACTTCGATGAGGTAATATTCCATAGAAATGGCAGGCGAAGTAAGGTTGCAGGACATTGAAAAGAGCTATATGCTCATTTTGAGTATGCCCATTACTATGATGCTGAAGAAGAAGTGTTCAAGGGAATCAGTAACATGACTGAATTGCAGATTTGTCGTCACGACGGTGGAGCTAGCTCTAGATCTGCCCTAGCCCGAGAAGCCAGCCTCCAAAAAGAAAGGGAAGCGGCAAAAGCCCTGGCCTGTGAAGAACAAATATTGAAAGAGGAAGCAAGACTGCAGCAGGAAGTTGAGGCAGCAAGATTGCAGTAGGAAGCCGAAGAAGTACGACTGCAGCAGGAAGCTGAGGAAGCAAGATTGCAGCAGGAAGTCGAAGAAGTAAGACTACAGGAGGAAGCTGAGGAAGCAAGATTGCAGCAGGAAGCCGAAGAAGTAATACTGCAACAGGAAGCTCAGGAAGAAGAGCAGAGGGAAGAAATTGAGAATCAGCAGCAAGATGGGGAAGCAGAAGGAAGGCTTAATGCCGAGGAAGAGAAAAATCCTGAAGAAGAGCAAAATCCTGAAGGAGAGAAAAATGCCGAGGGAAAAATTAAAGCCAACGAAGATGCTCAGACAGGTGGCTCTAGCACCCAATACATGGAAATAGACTCGTCTCAGGTAGTACAGACCCCACCCGCGGAGGCGGAAGTCCATATAAGAGACCTCCTGATCATCCCTTTCACCCCATCTGAAGATCATACTGTGTCTCAATGGGATAAATTTGTGTACTATAAGAAGAGGAAGGCTGTGGTCCTTAAGTTAGAAGAGAGGATAAAGAGGCTTTTCTAGGCAGACATTGTCACCTAGCAAGAAACTACGATCATGCATAATACAAACAAGGCTCCCATAGCCATGGCATCCGCCGCTGTGTCAGTAGAAAAACCAACAGAAGATAATGTGATCGACATGGTCAAAGAGTTTGAGTCAACCAAGAGGAGAGCTTGCATGCTGCAACATACTATGGCTAATGAACAGGCTTATAGGGATCTTGTAGTGAACAAGTATAATCGCCTATCTGTTGATCACAAGGAGTTGTTAGATAAGTATCGACATCTGGAAGAAGAAAAGGAGCACCTGGCAATCCAGATGATGGTTCTAGAAGCGGAAAAGAATGACTCTGAAGCTAGAGTCTTTCACCTGGAAGTAGATAAGCAGGAAAAGGTTGAGCAGTTAGAGCAAGCAGAAAGTAGAGCGATAGATATGTCTCCCTTTCATGAGCAGTCTTGTGACATCTTAAGTCAAATGCATGCCACACAAGACCTGATTACTGAAGAGGTGTGCAAGCTCAAGACCATGCAGGTTAGGTTGAAAGAAGTCAATGCCGAAGCCATCAGGATTAAAGGAAAATACACTCGGGTTAAAGCAAACATTTTGAGCCATATGGAATGGAGACAAGGGAAGGTGGGTTTCCCTAAGCATCTCCGGTTCAAATCTGTAGACGGTTTTAAGGAAGATGTGGCGCTCATGGAGTTTTGCAGGAATTGTGGCACCAAGCTAATGGCCAAGATATAGGGAATGATTGAGAAAGGTAACAACCTGTATCAAAAGATTCATGAAGTATATGAAAAATGCAAACTTATTTTTCCTCAGACCTTCGATGAGTTTCCAAGCAAAGAGCAGCATTTGTCAGACTTGAAGGAAGAGTTGAGCATTCAAGTAGAGTATGTAAAGAAGATTAATGTGCTGGCCACTGATGATCTTCATCACTACATTGGGCTGTCATCAGTATACAATCATTTGCTCAAGGAGATCCACCAAGTAGCAATAGTAGAAATTCATGGTATTGAAACAGAGCTTGGTAAGCATGTGACTTCACAGAAGATCTTGCTCCCTTCACTAGCAAATGTGGTTATAAGAGACACTGGCATATGGTTCAGTTATATTGCAGAAGAGGAGAAGAAGGCAGTAGCAGCAGTAGCAGCTAGCCCAGGCACATCATTCCCAGCAGAAGCGCCACCCCAAGGATAAGCACGCTAGTCATAATGCGTTGTTTTTATTTTGGTTTTCTTCTTCCCTATGGTTAGGGCATGGAGTTACAAGGACATCTGTCCTTTTCTGTTATAAGAAAGAATTTCTATTATAGGGAAAGAGCCATGAATTGTTATTTCTAGGTAAAGTCTTTAAAAGACAAGTGTAAAAGGCCAGGTGGCAGCCCAAGAGGCATTTTGTAAGCTTATAAATAGATGCATAGGGAATAGTGTAAAGGACTTTTCGCAGGGAAAAGGAATTTTCTGAACTTGTATGAACTATTTTGCACTTGCTCCAAGAAAATGAATTTTGCCTAATAAGATCCTAAAGAGGACGTCTTTTACCTGGAAATGTGTGTTGGATGCATGTTGATTCATTCTTGTGTCATTCATATCTTACTGTGAGATCTTTCTTTGTTGTCCTGAATTATTTCTGAGTATTGAACGATCTTACTATTTTATGTGTAATGATGTTCCTTCTAAATGAGTAATAGAATGTTTTCTTATGAATTGAAAGCTATCTTTTATGTCTTTAACCTCATGTTGTAGATGCATCTTTACGATTCAATGGCTACCTATTGATCTTTATATGTTTCTGTCAGCACATTACTCATATTTACAACATTGCTCCTTGCAAGGATAGATTAGGTTTATTTCAGTTTTAGATATAGATTTGCTTCAAGTCCTGCACTTAGATTAAATTAGCTTAGGCACTTGCATATCATTTTAAACATTAAAATAAAAAAGAACGGTGGATCGAGCCATAACCGATGTAAAGAAAGCAAATCTCCAAATCTAACGGTAGCCAGAACCGCTAACCGTACAGATTCCCCATACCAAACTGTGGACAATCTAATTGGGATAGTTTACCGGGGAGAATCCCTTTCTGCTTGATGCTACGATATTCGGGGCATCAACAGTTTTTGGTGCTAGAAGGAGGGCCTAAAGTGCATGGCTGATAAAGGAAAATCTCCCATTATCAAAAATTTTACTGAAAACCCGCTTGAAATAAGAATTTCAGAAAACCCAAATATTGAAGTATTTTCGGGTACACAGGGTACTACCAAAGGACCGAACACCAAGAGCAACCACTTCACACAAACAGATCACAGATCAACACACCGGTGTTTTGACGTGGTTTAAACCCTCTTGAGGGAAACACTCCACGGCCCCAGCCAAATAGCTTCTATGGGACAATTTATTATGCAAAGAAAGAAAGTTACAAATCAGCTTCTCATAATTGATCAACTAAACAATGACACTCCATGCTCTTTAAATAGAGATCATGGACCAATCGAGTGTTAAGCCACGGATCAAGGTTAGGTTTGATCTAAGAGAATTTGAGTCATCAGATCACTCTATGTCGGGAACATATCGTGACCGTCGGATTAAGTATTTACAAATGCATACTAATGCATACTAAAGAAACACACTATCCCTAATGGATATATTACACAAGTTGATCTTAACTAACTCCTAAGTGTCTAAATATCCTAACATCCCCCCTTAAGAATAACTTGGGATAGGATTGAAGGATTTACAAAAGTGACACTATTAGGATAAGGAAGGAGGCATCAGAGCCTATCCCCCCTTAATGACAAGTTCCTGAATGCCTAACATAGATCGAAGTTTAGAAAACTTCACTTCTGTAAGAGACTTGGTGAAGATGTCTACAACTTGATCATCTGTAGGGAAAAAGATCACTTCAAGAACACGATCATGAACAAGATTTCTGTTGAAGTGCATATGTAGCTCAATGTGTTTGCTGCGTTGATGCAAAACAGGATCTTTGGCAAGCTTGATGGCACTTTGATTGCCGCACCAAAGTGGAGTAGGCTACTGCTGCTCGAATCCAAACTCTGAAAGGATCTGTCGAAGCCATAAAGCTTCCTGACTGGCATTAACTGCAGCTCGATATTCTGCTTCTGCTGAAGAAATAGCAAACCTTGTTGTTTCTTACAAGCCCAAGTAATAGGTCCAGATCCCAGACTGAAAACATAACCTGTAGTAGACTTTCGATCATCAGGATCGTCGGCCCAATCTGAATCAGTAAAACCAACCAACAAAGGTTTTCCCCCTGTACTATAATGAATCCCAAACTGAACTATACCTCGAATATATCGAGGTATTCTTTTAGCTACTTTCCAGTAACTTTCATAAGGTCTCTGCATATAACGGGCAACATGACCAACGGCAAAGGAAAGGTCAGGACGGGAATGAGTCAAGTATAAGAGACTACCAACAAGCTGACGATACAAGGTGGCATCAACTTCAGGTGAAGTACAAGTGGCAGAAAGTTTGACTCCAGACTGGAAGGGAGAAGGGACTGGTGTACAATTTTCCATGTGAAAGCGACGAAGAAGGTCACAAGCATACTTAGACTGAGAAAGAAAGATTCCTTCTTTGGTTTGCAGGACTTGGAGACCAAGAAAATAATGTAAATGTCCTAAGTCTGACATTTCAAAATTTTGTTTAAGACTGGATTTCACATGGGTTATAAGCTGAGGGTCACTACTAGTAAGAATAAGGTCATCAACATATAGAACAAGTATGATGAGATGGTTTCCTACTTTCTTGGTATAGACATTGGGGTCATAATGGCATCTAGAAAAACCAGTGTTAAGGAGAAAGTTATCCATTTTGGCATACCAAGCTCCAGGAGTTTGCTTAAGGCCATATAAGGATTTCTTAAGGCGGCAAAAAAGGCTAGAGTTATTCTGAACATAGCCAGGAGGTTGTTCCATGTAAATTTCCTCCTGTAAATCACCATGTAAGAAGGCAGACTTGACATCCATTTGATGGACTTCCCAGTTGTGTAAGGCTAGAAGGGAAAGAACAAGGCGGATGGAGTTCATTTTTGCGACGGGAGCAAAGGTTTCATTGTAGTCAATCCCTTCAACTTGGGAAAAACCTCTGGCAACTAACCTTGCCTTAAGTCTTTCAACACTTCCATCTGATGCATACTTAGTTCTGTAGACCCATTTACATCTGACAAGTTTTTTTCCTTTTGGAAGAGGTACAAGATCCAAAGTATCATTCGCCATTAAGGAACGATATTCTTCATCCATGGCTGCATCCCATTCTGGATTTCCTGAAGCTTCTATAAAAGTTTATGGATCATGATTCTTGGAAACTTGAGCCAAAAGAGAAAAGGTTCACTGAAACTGAGAACATGTTCGACATTGATCTCTAGGATCACCGGCAATATCACCAGCTACTTCACATGTTGAACGGACCCATCAAGGAAGCACTTGTGCTGGTGCAAGTGGAGGAACATGAGCAGGCGGAGGTAGATTTTCATCCTCACTGTCATCATCAGAAACTGGAGTTGGAAACCTGTCAAGGAAGTTGTAAGAAGAAGAAGAAGGCACAAATGTCGAATCAGTCTCGCAGGCCAAAGATGGCACAATCGCCGAGTTAGGCTCGCAGGCCAAGAGATTTTCATCAAATTTAACATCTCTTCTAATGATTATATCATGAGAATGTGGTTGAAGAAGTCTATAACCTTTTACATCTTCAAAATATCCAACAAATATGCACTTTTCACTTTTAGGCTGCAATGCTTTCCATTTTTCATCCAGAATGTGAGCCCATGCTTCACTACCAAACACACGAAAGTGACTTACATCAGGTTTAGTTTTACTCCATGCTTCTTCTGGTGTTATACCTTGTAATGCTTTAGTGGGGGTGCGATTAACTATGTAATTTGCACAATTAATGGCTTCAGCCCAAAATTGAAGACTTAGTCCCTTAGATTGGATCATACAATTAGCCATTTCTTTTAAAGTGTGGTTCTTCCACTCAGCTACACCATTTTGTTGTGGTGTATATAGAACAGTGTGCTGTTGTTGGATGCCTTGTTCAGTGCAGAAAGTAGTGAACTTATTGTTAACATATTCTCCTCCATTGTTAGATCTTAACTTAATAATTTGATGACCAGATTGTTTTTCAACAAGGGCCTTGTAGGCCAAGAACATATTAAATATTTTTCTCTTAAGTTTTAGGAAATAAACCCAAGTGCGTCTGGTGTAATCATCAATGAAAGTTAAGAAATATTTGAAACCAGAAAAGGAAGCAGATGGAAGAGGACCACACAAGTCACTATGCACAAGCTCCAAGGGAACCGAGGCGTGCCAAGAGGCACGTTTGTCAAAACTGTCCCGATGTTGTTTTCCGAGTACACAACCGGAGCAAACACCATCCCTACAAGATACCATCGGAAGACCTGTCACCATATTTTCTTTACATAGTTGTTGCAATGAGCGATAATTTAAGTGACCAAATCGCTCATGCCAAAGTTTGCTCAAGTTATCACTATGAGCAACAAAAACTGAAGGGAAAGGTGATGACCCAAAGTTGTTAAACTTGTACAACCTAGTAATATCATCAACAATTCCGGTAGCTAGGACCTGTTGAGGATCTTTAAAATCCTTGATTACAACTTGGTGAGGTGTAAAGGTCACAGTTTTACCTTCACCAGAATGAGTGATCTGATAGACTGATAACAAATTGCAGGAAATTTTTGGAACACATAGTACATCACTAAAATGACCATTATCTACTGGAACTGTTCCAGCTCCTACAACACTTAGAGATCTATCATCACCAACAAATATTTGTTTGGTGTTACATTGTTACATTCATGCATAGTAGAAAAGATGGCTTGATCCTTAGCGATATGATAAGATGCTCTAGAATTAATGAGCCATTCATTTCAAGTAGAAGAAGAAGATGCATTATAAGAATAACCAAAAGCACAAAGTGCATGTCCACGAGAAGCAGATTCTGAAGATGAATCTAGGCTGATGTGGTGCTTCTTCATTGCTGCTTCCAAGGCTGCCATCTTCTTGAAACACTTAGATTCATCATGATTATCTTTCCCGCAATAGTTTCAATGGTGCTCAGTCTTCTTTCCTTTTGGCTTGGATCCTTTGTCATTTTTTAAAGAAGGAGTTGACTGAGAGGGTTTGGGACCCTTGTTTGACTTATTATTGCGAAAATTTTGTTTCTTGGGAGGCTTGGACTTTTCTTTCTGTTGGGACAATAAGGCTTTCCCAGATGTATCTGCATTGTTGATTATTCCAAGATGAATGAGTTTATCTTGTTCCCTAATCAAGGAATCACAAAAGGATTCAAGACTAGGCTCTTGATAGCTAGCTGCATTCAAGGATGCTTTCATGGAGTAAAATGTAGATACAAAAACAAAATATGCAGTTCCAAGTTTGGAAAGAATATGATAAATGCATTGTTTGTCTTCCCTCTCAATCTTACATTCTGCACATAAGAGTTTAAGAGTTTTGTACTTAGATAAATAATATTGAATGCATGAAAAATCACTTGGATTTAAAGAAATCAACTCATTTTCGAGTTGCTGACCTCGAATTTCATTGTGTTTACCAAACACAGATTCCAACTTGTCCCAAGCAGCATTAGGTTCATCAATTCCAGATATGTGGAATCGCAAATCAGTAGAGATTGAAATCCCAATCAATCTACGAGCTTCATCACATCTATTTTCTCATTTTATTTTCTTATCATCATTAGTGGGTTCTTTTTCTTTCCCTGAGGTAATTCTGACAAGTCCCCTACTTCGTAGAACATCCTCCATACGAGATTTCCATGAGAAATAGTTGGAACTATTAAGTAGAATATCACAAGGGATGGCCATATTTGTAAATTAATGGCTGTAAAAGCAGAAACCAATAGTATGGATGTAAATAGCTCGAAAAATTAGGTAGTTTAAAAAAAATGGCACTGAAAACTGACTATGTATGATGAAGTTATGCTTGAACAAAGAAACTGTTGAAGATGTCCCCAATAGTGACGTGGCAGCTAGAGAATGTCCAGCAAAAAAAGAACCCCGCTCTTCCCAAGATGAACCTTTTGACAATCACTTTACAAGAAAGTTGCTTTAAGTGAACCGCTTTTGTAAAATAAATGATTTCACTTTTATAATAATATTAATTTTAAATAGTGCAACAATAAAAAACTTAAGTGACTCACTTGTATTTTTTTTTTTATTATTCAAGTGAGATGCACCTTTACAATAAAATAACTTGAAAATAGAAATTGCATGCACTTTTTCTTTTAAAAGTAACTTCCTAAGACTTGAACTCAAGACCTATTAAGGAATAAAGCAACTTTGAACCAAGTGAGCTAAATTAAAAGGTATGTAAAATATGGGAATGAGGAAGGGTTTTTTTTTTTTTTAACTCTTCTTGCTCGGTTTGCGTGCTTGCCCTTTTTCTACAAAACACACCACAAATCAAAACAAAAAAACTTTTCCACACTTGTGGAGTTAGATCTCGTTAGCTTGCCCGGAAAGTCTCCGTTTTCTCTCTGTTTCTGATTTGCCGAGATCGCGCAAGGTGCACGGCAAAGAGCATACTCAGCTAAGAAAAACCCTTTTCCTTTCTATTTCTGATTTGCCGAAATCGCTCAAGGTACACGGCAAAGAGCATACGCAGATGAGAAAGCAACAATCCGAACCAAAAAAAAATCTAACAGTAAAAAAAAAAATGATAAAATATGATATTTTTTTTCTTTTAAAAACAGAAAATAAAAAAATGTGTCACTGTAACATTATACCTTCAGATCTGATGAAATACGCGTTTCTGGAGCAACCGGGAACCGTTTTTGATCAAATGAAAACTATTTCCCAATGGAAACGATGCTCTGGGCACAATGGAACATCTCCCACAGCTCAGAAATGCACAGAAATACCAGAACTAGAAACCCTTTCGAGTTTCGGCAACAGCAGTTTAAGATCTAGATCATAACTGGAAGCGGCACTTCATAAAAGCTATGATACCATGTTCGGGTACATAGGGTACTACCAAAGGACCAAACACCAAGATCAACCACTTCACACAAACAGATCACAGATCAACACACCGATGTTTTGACGTGGTTTAAACCCTCGTGAGGGAAACACTCCACGGCCCTGGCCAAATAGCTTCTACGGGACAATTTATTATGCAAAGAAAGAAAGTTACAAATGAGCTTCTCATAATCAATCAACTAAACAATGACCCTCCATGATCTTTAAATATAGATCATGGACCAATTGGGTGTTAAGCCACGAATCAAGGTTAGGTTTGATCTAAGAGAATTTGAGCCGTCAGATCACTCTATGTCGGGAACATATCGTGACCGTCGAATTAAGTATTTACAAATGCATACTAAAGAAACACACTATTCCTAACGGATATATTACACAAGTTGATCTTAACTAACTCCTAAGTGTCTAAATATCCTAATAAAGTAACAAATCAAGAAAATTCCATCTCTGATTCTAAACATCAAGAAGTCTCTTATGTTGTGCCTTTTGCAGAAATAGAAGATTTAAGAAGACATACACGATCTTATGTTAGGAAACCAAGCGGTTTAAACGCAGTAAATTTTCTCCTTAGAAAAAGTACTCCTAGAAAAGAACAACAGTACACCTGTGATTCGATTCTTGTGCAGAATTTTGAAGAGCTTGTAAATTTAACTTTGGAAGAGATTGCAGAACCCCTGAAAGAACTCGATCGTGAAGACCCAGAAAATATTTCAGATGCATAAAATCTTGGAGAACTTGTTACTCCAAAGAACACTCCACTTAATTCACCACACAATTCTCCACCTGATTCTCCACATAGAGACATGGTTGTACCTGCTTGGAGAGTGAGGGGAGCATTGAATCTAGCTGGGCCATTCCACATTCTGCCTAAAAATCTAGAGAAAGTCTTGCCTAAATTCGACCCAGGAAAATCCATTTCTGCTGACGATCATGTTAAGAGTTTTTACTTAGCCTTGAATCTTTTAAATGTGCAACGTGAAGATGTAGTTCGTAGGCTTTTTCCATACACATTTGAGCCAAAAGTTCCTTCCTGGTATTTTAGCTTACAAGCTAACTCAATTTTCAACTGGGAAGAATTTGAAACATGTTTTTTAAAGAAGTAAGGAAATCAAAAGACTGTAGCTACATTCATGAAAGAATTACTGTCCATGAGAATGGAAAAGGAATAAAAGGTTCAAGACTTTAACCAAAGGTTGACAACACTCTTAAATAATTTCAGCAAAGCAAATAAACCAGCAGAAGAATCTCTAGTTGAATATTATACAACAGCTCTTGAAGGGCCTATAGCAATGTTCGTTAAAAGATCTAAGAAAACCACCCTGATAGAAAATTTCGAAGAAGCTAGAAAGGTGGAAGAAGCAGACAGCATTGCCAAACATGCCGTAGATATAGAAACAAAACCAACAACTAGTAAAAAAACCTTGCTGCTCACCAGGAAAAAAGAAGAGTCATTGGCATACATGGAGAATGTAGTTAAGATGATGCAGAAATTGTCTAATAAAATTGTAGATCTCGAGAAAGATAAAGCAGCTAGTACATCTAGGAAGCCTTTCAAACCATTATCCAAGAGGAGAGAAGACAACAATCAACCTCATCCACCAATGAATGCTTCTCCTGTTTTAAATCTAAATGAAATAGGGATGGAAAAATTTTGCACATTTCATCAAGAGCCACACTCGAAAAAGAGCTGCCCACAATGGATTAACTCTATGAGTTTAGTCATGAACCAAATGTTGGATTCACAGATTCCAGATCAAGACAACTCTCCAGAGGAACCAAGCCCTGAGATAGAAGAACCACCCCTAGACACTACCATGGTGCTATGGGATTGGGTACCTTTAACCGAATTGATAGAAGATGATCCCGTGGAAAGCCCAGTTTTTGCTGTAAACATTACCACTCGCAGTAAAGGTTCCGTTGCAGATCCAGTTCCAAGCTCGAATACTCCCAAACCTAAGATTTCAAAAGAATTACCTAGAAGACACATAACAATCATTCCACCACAACCCAAATTCAACCCAACAACGACCAAGCAGCCAAACATCGACACAGTAGTTCAACAACCAAAGGTCACATTGAATAAGATAGACCATCAAATTAGAGTTGTAAAATAATGCGATATGGGATATGATATCATTGAAGATATAAAGAAAGTGAAGGCAAATGTTTCAATATTCGATATGTGTAGTTTGACCCAGCAATGAGACAAGTTGTTGCATGCTCTTCAATCCCATCCTAGGACTCCATTAACAGATACTCAAGAAGACCCCGACATCAATGAAGCCAGTATCGACAGGAAATCTAAATCCCAGACATTGCCTTTCCATTTAACTTTTGAAATCTTTAATCACAACGTGCACAACTTCCTAGTGGATTCCAGAGCATCTTCGAACTTGATGCCACTATCTATTTGTAATAAAATCAATGGCCCACCGATTCCATCTCCCACCCAGATTATTCAATTAGATAGGACTATTGTCAAAGTTATTGGGGAAATTAAAGATGTCCTCATTAGGTTGTCAGCAGATTCTAGAGTTTGTCAGTTCATTGATATAATGGTAGTTGACATTCCCAAAGCTTATGGTTTGATCCTGAGTAGGGACTGGTCCACAAAGTTGAACAGTTACTTTGCAACTGATTGGTCCCATTTGTGGTTGTCATATCAAAATAGACAGAATCAGATCAAGGTTCTGAGAGAACCACACATGAAACAAAATGTAACTCAACTGGAAGGAAAGAATGAAGCCGTGGCCTTCTCATCCTCAGTTTTGGGAAATTATTTCTTAGAAATTGATCCAGGTAATTATCAGTCTGAAACTATTAGCCATGAATCAGATAAACAGTCCCCGATCTCCTTCATTTTTCTCAGACTGATGATATTGACTATAATATAGTTAGTTTAGTCACTGACTTAGATCATAAAGATACCAACTTAGCTAGATCAAACGATCTTTTTTGGACATTGTACTTTGATGGTTGTAAAACTTTGGAAGGATCCAGAGCCGGTTGTGTTCTAATGGATCCGGAAAGAAATAAGTATTTTTTGTCTTATAGGTTAGAATTTGATTGTACTAACAACACTAGTGAATATGAAGCTTTAGTCCATGGATTAAAGAAGGCCATCGGTTTAAATGTTAAGTACTTGAAGGTGTTTGGTGACTCGGAAATAGTTGTGAGACAGGTAAGAGATACTATTCATTGTCTTTCACCTCATTTGAGGGGTTATCAGGCTGAGGTATGGGATTTGATTATGCATTTTGATGCTTTCAATATAAAGTCTATTCCTAGGATGCAAAATTCTGCAGCTGATTTATTAGCAACGTTCGCTTCCATATTGGTGCCATCTAATAACAAGTGCTCAATTGAATTAATTTTCAGGCCTTCTGTCACTGGCAATATCACAAACTTCAGAGTTTTCGACGATGACGAACAGATTATCATTTTTCTAACAAACGAAGACATATTCCAAGAAGTTGTGATAGATGAAGAAGAACACGATTTTGACTTACAAAAGAAAGATATGACTAAAGTAAATTTCATCCCCAAAGGGGTGAGGTCACTTGAAATGTTGTTTGATCTACAAAACAAGTTCAAAAGGCTAGCAAATACCAAGACCAATAGCTCATCAATGCAGCATGAATTAGTTAATTTGGGCACTGAGGCTGAACCGAAATTTGTTAACCTCGACAAATGTTGTTCACCGAGAGAAAGAGATAGGTTCATCAAGCTGTTTCAGCAATATAAGGATGTTTTTGCATGGACTTTTGATGATCTGAAAACATATGACATCTGCATTATTCAGCATGTCATACCAATGAAAGCAGGTGTCAAGCCATTTCAACAGCAATTAAGAAGGATGCATCCCACGCTTGAACCTCTGATTCAAAAGGAATTAAAGAAGTTACTGGATGCTAAAATAATCTTTGAAGTTCGACATTCTGAGTGGGTTGCTAACCTAGTTCCCGTGAGAAAAAAGTCAGGAGAGATAAGACTATGTGTTGACTTCAGAAATTTAAACAAAGCTTCAAATAAAGACAACTATCCCGTGCCTTCAATGGAACAAATACTCCAGATGGTGTCAGGATTTGAACTATTCTCCCTTCTTGATGGTTTCTCTAGTTACAATCAAGTATTAGTGACTGAAGAAGACCGTCTTAAGACTAATTTCCACACTAAGTGGGGAACATTCACATACCGAAGAATGCCATTTGGCTTAATAAATGCAAGAGCTACATTCCAGAGAGCAATGGACATCGCCTTTCGAGGATTGGGAGGTCACTATGTTGTTGTCTATCTAGATGATGTGACTATTTTTTCAAAAAAAAGAGAAGACCATGTTGTTCACTTGAAGCATATTTTTTATCATTGCCGGAAATATGGTATCTCTTTAAATCCCAATAAGAGTGTGTTCATTGTTCCCGAGGGTAAACTGCTAGGACATATCTTTTCCGAAAGGGGAGTTTCAATAGATCAAGAAAGAGTACAAGCTATCAAAAAAATTCCCATGCTTCATAACAAGAAATCCATGTAGTCATTTATGGGCACTATAAATTTTTTCCGAAGGTTTGTCCCTGATTTCGCTCAAATTGTTAAATCTCTGCAGCAAATGGTCAAGCAAAGCATACAGTTCAAGTGGACAGACTTAGAAAAGGATGCATTCAGAGACATTAAGGTAGCCATAACCAAGGCTCCTTCCTTAAGAAGCCCAGATTTTGATAAAGATTTCATCTTATATACTTTTGCTTTAGATGACTCTCTCGCAATTGTGCTCACGCAAAAGGTAGAGCTAGGAGATGAATACCCAATCTCGTTTATGAGCACTGGTCTGCAAGAGGCTGAACTCAATTATCCCGTTGTCAACAAACATGCGTATGCTGTCTTCAAAGCAGTCAAATAGTTTAGACCATATATTCTTAAGAACAGAACTAAAGTTATAGTTCCCCATCCAGATGTTAGATCCTTGTTCATTCAAAAGGAATTAGGAGAAAGGAGGAGAAACTAGGTCACAGCTCTTCAAGAATATGACTTAGAATTTAAGTCGGCCACTATCATTAAAGGACAAGGCCTGTGCAAATTGCTTACAGAAAATCCGACTAACGAAGAGCAGCATTGGAAAAATGAAGCTAAGCTGAATTTAGTTGAAGTATGTCCTATCTTCACAGCTCCTCAATCATGGTATAGAGATCTAGTGCATTATTTGCAGCAAGGATATCTACCGAAGCACTGGAATTCTAAGCAAAGTGTTAAAATTCAAGCATTAATTCACAATACTCTTCGATCATTACTGAGAGAATAACATATACAGTATATCAATGCATAACAATCACAATAAGCATGACAAGCATCACAAGAATCAAAAGCATGAGAGACAAGAGACACAGAGTTTCTGTGGGGAAAACCCTAAGGTGAAAAACCCCACAACTTCCTCAGAGATAGAGAGAGCAATGGCTCAACCAAAGTACAACCAAAATACACTTGAGATAGTCTCCTAGAGCAGATGATCCTCCTCCTCACTAGTGCGCCACTTTCTGAGTGAGAGAAGTGTGTCTTTCCGAATGATCAAAATCGAGATCTCCCGATCTCTATTTATACTTAACCTGTTTTCCCAGTGACCTTATGGGGTCGACTTGTCTATCTAGATACATCCACAATTTAATATATATTTTAGGGCCGACCCCACACATGGTGGTCTAATAACCCATCGTTAAGTACACACACTTGCGACACTTGTCAATCCACATGACGACACTTCCTTATAGAGGAATAACACATCTCTTATAAGGGTACAATAAATATATATGAAATACATACATGAAATACATTCTGAAGTTACATATACATCAACACTCCCTCTTAACTAGGAAGGTATTTCTTGACACAGTTCTGATAGACAATTCTTCTTCTTGGGATCATCATCATCAATGCATCATCATCATCATCGTCACTACTGCTGCTATCTCAACCAATCTCTGACTCTACTCATCATAGGAAGTTCTACAGAGCCAGTCCTTTTTCATACTGGATGTAGGCCCACCACCTGCAGGTCTTCATCATCTGTGCGAACGGTCTGATAGAGGTGGCCTCTCAGGACTAATTTTATGTGCGGATGCAATACTGGAAAGAGTATCCCAGAAACATTTATGTGCCTAAGCACGACCGGCAATATCTCCCAAGACTGATTACATGCATATCCTCCACAATACATTTAAAGAGCATCCCAGGAACATTTATGTGCTGCAGCATGACCGGCAAGATCTCTAAAGGGCATCCCAGGACTTATTACGAGCATACAGCTCAACCTCTCGGATCTCCAAGATTGATTACATGTGGATAGACAAAACCTTTAAAGAGCATCCCAGGAACATTTATGTGCCGGAGCACGACCGGTAAGATCTCTAAAGAGCATCCCAGGACTAATTACGAGCACACAGCTCAACCTCTTGGATCTCCAGGACTGATTACATGTCTCCATAGTAATACCTCATCCTAGGACTGATTATGAGCACACAGCTCAACCTATCGGATATATGAGGACTGATTACATACTACATAGCAATACTGGAAAGAGTACCCCAGGAACATTTATGTGCCGCAGCATGACCGGAAAGATCTCCCAAGACTGATTACATGTTATTTGCACAACTTACCACATATCATCTCTGACCTCCAAGTATCAACCTGATACTCATGATCCAATGGATCATCATCGCACGAGGCATCATCCTGATGCCCATGATCATATTGATCATCATCACTTGTACCATCCTGGTACAGATCATCAAAAGCAACATCCCGAAGCTCATCATCATGATCAACCTAATCATACAATGCATCCACCTAATGCACACCAAGTATCTACCTAATACATATCATCATACATGATCCACCTGATCATACAGTGTATCCACCTGATACAAATACAAATACATGATACATATCAACATACATGATCTACCTGATCATACAATGTATCCACTTGATACAGATACATGGTCCAAGCATCCAACATGATGCGTACATACATATACATGATCCAAATGATCATATCCAACATTAACACGATGCGTACATACATACAAATATAAATGATGCAACTGATCATATCTAGCATCAACACGATGCGTACATACATACAAATATAAATTATCCAACTGATCATATCCAGCATCAACATGATCCATACATACATACAAATATAAATGATCCAACTGATCATATCTAGCATCCAACATGATGCATATACAGAGTAGTAACTGGAGCATCGTCCTGATACTCATCATCCAGTGCTTACATCCACAGCCATGTGAAGGATCCTCCTTCCAACATGCTTGGGATGGCTTCAGCAAATGTGTCCATCACTTCTTCCTCGAAGTGTCGTCGATCTAAAGAACACCAAGCCTCTCCCTGAAGTACTCGAACTTCACCTTGGCTAGTGGCTTCGTCAGTACATCTACAATATGCTCATCCATCGCAACATACAGGAGCTTCACGGCTCCTGTCTGCAAAATATCCCTGATATAGTGATATTTGATCTCTATGTGTTTCGACCTGTCATGAAACACTGGGTTCTCAGACAGCTTCACACAACTCAGGTTATCACAGAATATACCAGTAGCATCCAATGGGAGATCAAATAACTCAGACAGTAGCTTCCATAGCCATACTGCCTCACAACTAGCTGAACAGGTTGCAACATACTCTGCCTCAGCTGTACTCATTGCTACGCAGGACTGCTTCCTACTGAACCAAGAGATCACACCTGATCCCATACTGAAGCAGCACCCAGATGTGCTCTTCCTATCTGCAGCACTGCCAGCCCAATCTGAATCAACATAACCCTATAGGTTAAACTTTTGATTCGCTTCATACTTGAGCCCATAATCCACTGTACCCTTCAGGTACCTCAGAACATGCTTTACAGCAACCAGATGAACACTCCTCGGATCCGTCAGGAACTGGCTCAATGTGTTCACTGCAAAGCAAATATCTGGTCTTGTGTTCGTCAGGTACATCAAGGACCCAATCATCTGACGATACATAGAGACATCAACCGGCTCAGATGAAGCATCACATAGAAGCTTTAGATTCGATGCCATGGGTGTGGCCATGGCCTTGCAATCCATCATCCCAAATCTCTTCAGAATATCTACTATGTACTTCCCTTGACCAAGGAAGATCCCACCTGAATTATGTCACACCTCCATACCTAGGAAATAATGCATCATTCCCAAATCTTTCATATCGAACTCAGCATCAAGCTTCCTCTTAGTATCTGCAATCAATCTGTCATCTCCTGTTACAAATAAGTCATCCACATACAGGAGTAGAATCACAGGATTCCCTTCCTCAACCTTGTAGTAGAGGTTGGAATCCGCTTTACTCTTGGTAAAGCCCAAGCTAGATAGGAAACTGTCCATCCTACCATACCAAGTTCTGGGAGCTTGCTTCAAGCCATACAAAGCTTTCTTTAATCTACACATATATGAATCCCTGTCGTGTATTTCAAAACTGAGTGGCTGCTCCACGTATACTTCCTCTTCAACTACACCATTCAAGAAAGCAGTCTCGACATCCATCTGGTGTATTTTCCATTTCATTGTTGCAGCCAGGGCAAGTACTATTCTGA
Source organism: Larix kaempferi (assembly GCA_027924585.1). Taxonomy (NCBI): domain Eukaryota; kingdom Viridiplantae; phylum Streptophyta; class Pinopsida; order Pinales; family Pinaceae; genus Larix; species Larix kaempferi. Next base: position 4,986,864 of record BSBM01000291.1, read on the forward strand.
TGGAAGTATACCTAGCTACAGGTGCAAAAGTTTCTTCATAGTCTATTCCCTCTTTCTAAGAGAAGCCACGAGCTACGAATCTTGTTTTGTATTTCTCTACACTGCCATCTGCAGCATGCTTGATTTTGTAGATCCATTTGGAAGTCACAACAGACTTCTCTTTGGGTCTTGGGACAACATCCCAGACATCATTCTTCATTATGGATTGGTATTACTCAACCATGGCATCCTTCCATTCTTTCTTTTATGTTGCTTCTTCATAACTGGAAGGTTCTTTGTTCATAATGTCACACAGTAAAGCAACATAGCTAGTATGTGATCTGGTTCTCTTCTTTGCTCTGTGTTCTTCTTTTAGAATGCCAAATCTTTCTGCATCTTGAATGAGCTCTCTAGCCCATGCAGATTTCCTCTTGTGAGAGTTATCCTCACGGGGTGGATCTACAGGTTCTTGCGGATCTTCAAACTCACGAACAACTTCTGGAATTTCTTCAGTCATGGTAGTGTATTGAAATCTAGTTTCCTTAGGTTATTCATAAACTTCGATAGGTTCCTTCCTTGATTTGATGAATGCTGAGTTTTCATCAAATGTTACATCCCTGCTGACATCAATCTTCTTGAACCCTGGAAAGTATATTCTGTAAGCCTTCGAGCTTTCACTATAACCCACAAAGATACCCTTCTTTCCTGAAGGATCTAGTTTGGTCCTCTTTTCTTTTGGGACATGAGTGTATACTGGACAACCAAATATTCTGAGATGAATGACTTCAGGTTTCTTACCAGAAAAGACCTCTTCTGGTGTCTTGTTGTCCAATATCTTGTGGGGTGTTCTGTTCTACACATATACAGTTGTTCTAGCTGCTTCTGCCCATAGATGCATAGGTAGATCCTAGTCATGCAGCATTTCCCTTGCTGCTTCCATGATTTTTTTGTTCTTCCTTTCTGCAACTCCATTCTGTTGAGGATTATAAGGAGCAGTCAACTCCCTCTTAATCCCTAAATCACTGCAAAGCTTCTTGAAGTCACCTGCAGTGAATTCTCCACCATTGTCGGATCTGAATGTTTTGATCTTTTTGTCAGTTTGATTCTCCATCAAGGTTTTTAATTCCTTGAACTTATCAAACACCTCATCTTTGTTTTTCAAGAAGTATACCCAAGTCTTCCTGGAGAAGTCATCAATAAATGAGAAATAGTAAACATACCCACTTAGAGAACTATATGACATAGGACCACATACATCTGAGTGAATGATTTCCAGGATATCGTTTACCTTGCTTTCACTGCTTGGGAAAGCCTTCTTAATATTTTTACCTTTTGCACATCCTTTGCAAACACCTTCATGTTTGGTCTTGATTTCAGGAATACCCTCTACAGCCTTGCTTGCAATTGGAAGTGCCCTATAGTGCATATGAGCAAGTCTTCTATGCCGAAGTTCACTTGGCTCCATGGATTCATGCACCATGGCATGTTCAGGTTGTCCTTTTAATTTATACAAACCTCCCTCTTGCTCTCCAATCACAATTGCATCATCTATGGTCTTTCCCTTTGGCCACATTAGGACTTGGCCATCCACAAATGCAACCCTCATACCTTTTGTATCCAATGCAAAGATGGAGAGTAAGTTCTTCTTGAGCCTAGGTACATAAAGGACTTCTTTCACCTTCAAAGATTTTCCATAATCTAGGTTGTAGGAGGCTTCACCACTTCCTTTGATTGGGTATTGATAATCATCCCCAAGTTTCACCTTATGGGGTGATTCATGTTCAGATAGATTCACAAAAGATTCCTTAAACCCAGTCATGTGTTTGGAAGCCCCACTATCAATCAACCAATCATTACAACTATGGGAGATAGTACCTATGAGAGCAGAGATTAGAACATACTCTTCTTCACTTGATGAGTCATCATTACTATCATCACTTTCTGCCTTAGCCTTCTTCTTTGGAGGTTCATCATCTTCGGCAACATGAGCATGGTACCTTCTTTTGTTACCCTTCTTCTTCTTGCTGGAGTTGTTGTTGTTGTGGTTGTCCCTTTTGTTCTTGGGACATTCTGAAGCAAAGTGACCCTTATCATTACAAGTGAAACACCTTAGATCTTTCTTGTCTTTGTGAAAATGATGAGAATATTTCTTCTTGTGATGGGATGGCTCCCTCTTGAACTTGCCCTTCTTAGTGTGAGCTGTGAGAGCTTGATCTTCATTTCCCATCTTCTCTTCTCTTGCCACAAGCCTTGCTTCTTCTTGAGAACATTCCTCCCATAATCTGCTGAAGGAGATTAACTTCTTTCTGGCACATATCCCCTAGATAAAAGAGTCCCATGACCTAGGTAGGCCATTCAAAGTAGTCATAACAATTTCACCATTCTCCACCATTTCATCTATAGCTTCAAGTTGTTCTTTTATCTGAGAGACCTTAGAGAAATAGGATTGAATGGTTTCTCCATTCGACATCTTGACCCCTTTTAATTGATTCCGCAGGGTCATCTTCCGATTTATGTTCTTTCCTTCAAATAGCTTGGTCAAAGAGTCAAACATAGCCTTGGGTGTATTTAGAGAAGAAACATGGGGTATGAGATGGTCTTTGATAGAATCAGCAATGATTCTCTTTGTCTTGACCAAGTTCTTCTTATGCAATACCTTAGCCTCTTCATCCTCTAGGATAGGGATGTCTTCTTTTATATATGAGTCCAACTCATTCTCTTCCAGGATTAACCCAATCCTATACTTCCAAGCTCGGAAGTTATCAGCCCCTTCAAGCTTATCCTCAAACTTGGTGTGGTGAGACATCTTAAAGAGTACTTCAATTGGAAATAGAAAAGATTTAGGTCTTACCACTTGAAATGCTGAAAACTAGATCTGGTCTCGGATTAGGGTTTGTTGAAAAAAACCCTAAAAATTCAAATTGTGAATTTCAACTTTCTGAAAGGATAGAAAGATATGCCTTGATGAGCTGATCAGCCTGGTGTATTCAGAATTTGAGATAAACAAAGTTTTACCCTTCAGATTTGTCTTTTTATCCTCCCAGGTTCACTAGGGAGAGCCCTGAATTAGGGTTTCAGTTTCCCAGAGATCTACCCAGCCAAAAATATCGATCCAAAGCTCTAAACTTCAATTTTTTCAAGGAGCTTCCAGCTATGGCTTCAGATTTCATAAATTCCTATTTTTGTGGAAACCCTAATTTTTAGGGCCAAATCTAAAAATGCTCAGAATTGAATTCTAATTGGACATATAGATTTGCCTTGATGAGTAGATTCAATCTACTGTACTTCTTTTCCAAAAACTGTGGAGAGAAACCCAATAAACAAGAAACTCAAGTTTTCGTCACTGCAAAATGTCTTCTTCTCAGGTTAGCTCTGATACCATGTTAAAATTTGAGCATTAATTCACAATAATCTTGGATCTTTACTGAGAGAATAACATATACAGTATATCAATGCATAACAATCACAATAATCATGACAAGCATCACAAGAATCAAAAGCATGAGAGACAAGAGACACAGAGTTTTCGTGGGGAAAACCCTAAGGTGAAAAACCCCACAACTTCCTCAGAGATAGAGAGAGCAATTGCTCAACCAAAGTACAACCAAAATACACTTGAGATAGTCTCCTAGAGAAGATGATCCTCCTCCTCACTAGTGTGCCACTTTCTGAGTGAGAGAAGTGTGTCTTTCCGAATGATCCAAATTGAGATCTCTTGATCTCTATTTATACTTAACCTGTTTGCCTAGTGACCTTATGGGGCCGACTTGTCTATCTAGATACATCCACAATATAATATATATTTTAGGGCCGACCCCACACATGGTGGTCTAATAACCCATAGGCAAGTACACACACTTGCGACACTTGTCAATCCACATGATGACACTTCCTTATAGAGGAATAACACATCTATTATAAGGGTACAATAAATATATATGAAATACATTCTGAAGTTACATATACATCAACACAAAGAAGGGCACTCTGTTTGAAATCAGCAGCTTATCAAATCATTGATGGGATACTTTCTCGAAAAAATTACGATAGAATTTTCCTCAGATGTCTAGAAAAGGAAGATGCAAGTAAAGTTGTCAAAGAGTTACATGATGGTCCTACTGGTGGACATTATTCAGGGGAGACAACAGCCCACAAAATACTTAGAGCTGGATATTATTGGCCCACTTTATTCTGAGATGCTCATGCTTATGCATGGAACTGTGATATATGCCAAAGAAGTGCTCTGAAATTACCTAAGGCAGCAAGACCTTTGCAGCTAGTTATTATCTCAGAACCTTTCGAACAATGGGGTATAGATGTCATTAGAGAGATAAACCCAAATTATTCTCTATAACATCGATACATCTTGACGGCCACCGAATTCTTCACCAGATGTACGGAGGCTACCCCATTGCGCAAGATCAATGAATATGCAGTCATCAGCTTCTTGAAAGAAAACATCATAACCAGGTTAGGGGTTCCAATTTCTCTAGTTTTTATAATGCTCCTTATTTATCATCTTTTAAGATAAATGAATTTGTTTATGACTGGGGAATTAAATTGCATTATTCAGCCAATTATTACCCTCAAGGGAATGGACTAGCTGAATCTTCAAACAAAAACCTCATCCGAATTCTCAAGAAGACTGTGATTGAAAATCAGTGAAGCTGGCATATAGCTCTCCTGAATGCCTTATGGGCAGATAGGGTAACTCCAAAGAATGCATTGGGGGTTTCCCCTTTCACCCTCATCTATGGCAAGGAAGCTATTCTCCCTCCTAATATCTTGCTCCCATCCTTGCAGTTGTCCCAAGCCTCTCGAGGGTCCGGTAGTCAAGTCTTACAATCTAGGATCAATACCTTGCTTCAACTTGAAGAAGCCTGACAAAAAGCTAAAGACCGATTTCATCAACATCAAGACATAGTCAAAAGATGGTTCGATAAAAGGAATTCTGGCAAAAGAAGTTTCGAAGTAGGGGATTTTGTCCTGAAATGGGACCATAATCATGAGGGAAAGGGGATGCACATGAAATTTCAACACTTATGGATAGGCCCTTACCAAATTTGTGCAAAGCTTGGCCCATCCACTTACAAGCTAACAAACCTCCAGGGAGAGGAAGTAACCCTTCCTCTCAATGGCCTTGACTTAAAACAATACTTTGCATAGTCTCAACGAGACTTTCTTTACATAAATAAAAGCTTTCCTTTTGTTTTGTTTTACTTTTCATTTACTTTTGTTTTCTTTTCTCAGCATTTGAGCCTTTTTGTACATTTTTTTTTTTTTGAAGCACTTGCAATTGGGCCTCTAGCGAAGATAGATCTCTCAAGAAATCTCACCACTTGTGAAGCTAGGAAGACACCCTCAAAAAGAAGTTTATCCATGCATTTTTGGATTTTGATGATCATTCTCCAGAAAGAAGAAGTCTAGTTCTGCTGGTCCCACTAAGCCTTGTTTAAATAGAAGAGATCTATGATTATCTTTATCACTTTCCTTGGGCTCCATCCACCCTCACACTTAAAATCATCTCAAGAAGATCATTATAGTTGGACCCATGGAAAGGAAGCATGTCTAGAAGGCATAGGGTATTGAAATGACTCCATGCTGCAAATCAAAAGCCAAAAGGCTTGCAATCTAGGGTTTGTTTTGCAGAAATTCTCGCCTCAATCAAAGCATGGCTGAGACAAAGTAAAGCACACAAGTCAGGAAAGCTGTCCAAAAGGACTCAGCTCAAGCTAGGTTCTTCTCCGTCCGTGAGGCTTGATAAATCAGTAAAATTCTCACTCACACAAAAGGACATTATGGATTGAGGAACCAAAATCAAAGATCGTGACTTTAAAAAAAATATTTCTAGAAGGCTCAAACAACAAAAGCTATCAAATATATGAAACATCCAAAAGGATGCAAGCAGCATGGGAATGAGGAACAAGAACAATAGTGTCTACGAGAGGTTGTTACGATCCTATGGTGTCCAATAACAGGGGTCATCTGAAAGATAAATCTCCTAAAATGAACCTCATATTTTGGCCCTTAGAAAGTTTTAAGGTTGTCTTCATCAAAGCTCCCCTTTCCCAGTAACCAGCAGATAAAGTGATTACTTCCTTTGCCGAGATTCAGACGCTCAAACCAATTGTTGCACTTAGGGTGAGCAACTTTTAATAGTTCCCAACGAATGAGAAGAGTGTTTTATTCAGAGATTTGTGTTCACCAGCGATTCGCCAATTGTAGATATTAGGGCCCCTCCTCTATTTTCCCAAAAAGTCTGCTTTAAAAGTTAAGCCTCCTTTGAAAAAACTTTGAACTTAGTTTTTGTTTCAAATGAAAGATCTTTTTTCAAAGTTAACGTTTTCTTCCAAGTCAAAAAACTCATTTTTTTCCTCCCAAAACGGCGAAAGAACTCTCTCTAAACGGCGGAAGATCTTGGGATGTTCACCCGCATTTTTGGAATAACTCAAAATTCATCCCCAAAATAGCGGAAAGACTTACACATTTTTTGGAAATTCGGAAGGACTTGAAGTTCTCTCCCGAAACGAAGGAAACACTCGTCAAGTCTTTTGCAACGGGTGTCTTCTTATCAAGTACCTCGGCCATTCCCTTCGAAAAGGACTTAACAAAATAATCCGTCGTTTTTGGAAGAACTCATTGAATCTTTTTGCAACATCGGAACAACTTAGGAAGTTCCACCGCGGCAAACCTTCGACTCATCCATTTCGGAAGAACTCATCGAGTCTTTCCGCAACGACGGAGAAACTCAAGAACTCCCGCTGCAGCAGGCTCTTGACTCTCCAATTTCGAAAGGAACTCGGTAAACCTTTCTGCGAAAGCGGAGCATCTTCCTATTCTTTCCCGCAAAAGGGAAAAATCTGCCTCGCACTCCAAGTTTCGCCCCCACGCTTTGGAAGAAACTCGCAAAGTCTATCCTCAACGACGGACAAGACTTACCTTTTTCTCCCAGTATTGGAAGTTGTGATTAAATGCCGAAAGTTTGAAAAGACCCCGCGATACGAGTAATCCACCTCGTTTTAATGTCGCCACCTACCCAATTAAATGCCCACACATATTGAGTTATATATAAGGGTGGTGGGGGTTTCGGCTATGCCATTGATAGTTTTGGATTCGGATAACGTCGTTCTAAGCTACGCGAATCAATTTGCTCTAGCTCAGCTCATCTGCCGCTGGGCCAACCCCGTTTCACTGGTATTTTATTACCAGGTAAGTACTTCTACCATTAATCTTGCCTTATCTATTCGTTGAGGCTTGCTCTGGTGTTTGTTTTGTCTATCACGTATCCTGTGGGCACTCATAGCAAACTTTCCTTTAAATTTTATGGCCACTGCAGCCCCATAAATTTCTTATTGTTCGTGGCTAGGAGTCATAGTCAATACAAATCATGCCTAGTTGGCCCATTCTCACTGAGTCACTTAAGCATGGTCAGTCCCACTGGCCGTGCTATCACACGCCTACCCAAGCCTAGTCGATGCACTCAAAACATTTTTCTACGCCATCTATATGCCACTCCTCAATACTGTCGAACGAGAGGAAGTGCCGCGTTATATGTTTCTCACTTCCTCACAAGATTTCTCAGTCCAAGCCTGACATTCCCGCATTAACCATTAAGAAGTGTCTATAATATAGGGAATCCTATCTTCAAAAGTGTGGCCAGGGAAATAAGTTTTACATGTTGTATGTTTACCTTTTCGAGAGATTTTAATTTTTTCAAAACCAGACGTTGCCTCCCTAGAACGATCAAGTCTGATAGCTATATTATGTTTTCTTGTCTAGTCTCTATTTTGTGTACTTCCCCAGCATGCAACCTTATAATTTTCTTATACATAGCTTTCATTAACATGCTAAGTCCATCTTGCTCTATGATTATGCTCTCATAATGATTTACAATCTTATGCTCATGCATGTATGGTTTCTGATAGGGATAAGCCACGATGCCAAAAGGTAGCAGAAAGAAAGTTAAAATGATGGAGACAGAGCCAGTGCAACCAAGCACTGAATGATGAATGGTTGGGACAAATGAATAATCTCGAAATGGCTAAGAGATTGTTAATCACATGGAAGCAGCTGAGGAAAAGAGATAATGATGAATATGACATTCAGAGCCTAAGACCTCATTTTAGGTTGATTGCCCTGATGTTAAGCAGAATTTTCGGTATGCCCGATGGCATTGTATATAGGATACAGTGGGCCTCCATAATCCAGTTCACAGCTTTCAAAGGAACTGTGTTTGATTGGGCCATTATTCTCTCAGACAGTTTGGCATCCACTGTGGCCGCAGCTAGAGAAGGTTTGGCCTTAAAAAAGTCAGAATTTTTCATGTCTGCATACCTCATTGATTGCATCTTGGAAAAGCTCCCTTTCCCCGAGTTAGGTTGCTCATGGGATCAGGCCAATACCTCGGTATACACTGCCTATAAGATAATGTGGGCTCAAAATTACAAAGCACACTATAAGCTCATCTGTGAAGAGTTCATCATGCCTCAGTATGAGCAGATGTTCAATGAAGAGCCCAATTGCCTGTCGGAGAATGCCATGGAAGTCTTGGAAAATTATGGTGATTTCTACTTCTCAGAAGACGGTACCTATATCAGGATGTTCGGAGGTACTAAGCCACCATACATTTTACCAAAGTACGCCATGGATTATGTAGTCCTGAAAGAAGTAGTCAAGAAATTTTTCCTTGATGGAATAGGAGGAGTTCTTAATAAGTAGCGTAAGGCTTCCTTCCCGCCTTTGCCTTTCTATATAGGAGCCTATAAATTTGCAGGAGTTGCAACAGCCGAAGAGTTCATTCAGGAGCCGAAAGCTCTTCACTTCAGTAAGGTAATCTTCCATAGAAATGACAGGCGAAGTAATAAATGACAGGCGAAGTAAGGTTGCGGAAAATTGCAAAGAGCTATATGCTCATTTTGAGTATGCCCATTACTATGATGCCGAAGAAGAAGTGTTCAGGGGAATCAGTAACATGACTGAATTGCATATTTGTCATCACGGCGGTGGAGCTAGCTCTAGCTCTTCCCCAACCTGAGAAGCCAGCCTCTAGAAAGAAAGGGAAGCAGAAGAATCCCTGGCCCGTGAAGAACAAAGATTGAAAGATGAAGCAAGACTACAACAGGAAGCTGAGGAAGCAAGATTGCAGCAGGAAGCCGAAGAAGTAAGACTGCAGCAGGAAGCTCAGGAAGCAAAATTGCAGTAGGAAGCCGAAGAAGTAAGACAGCAGCAGGAAGCTCAGGAATAAGAGCAGAGGGAAGAAATTGAGAATCAGCAGTAATATGGGGAAGCAGAAGGAAGTCTTAATGCCGAGGAAGAGAAAAATCCTGAAGAAGAGAAAAATCCTAAAGGAGAGAAAAATTCCGAGGGAGAAATTAAAGCCAACGAAGATGCTCAGACAGGTGGCTCTAGCACCCAAGACATGGAAATAGACTCATCTCAGGTAGTATAGACCCCACCCGCAGAGGCGGAAGTCCATATAAGAGACCTCCCGATCATCTCTTTCACCCCATCCGAAGATCATACTATGTCCCGATGGGATGAATTTGTGTACTATAAGAAAAGGAAGGCTGTGGTCCTAAAGTTGGAAGAGAGGATAAAGAGACTTTTCCAGGAAGACATTGTCACCTAGCGAGAAACCACGGTCATGCAGAATACAAACAAGGCTCCCATATCCATGGCATCCACCGCTGTGTCGGCAACAAAAGCAACAGAAGATAATGTGACTAACATGGTCAAAGAGTTTGAGTCAACCAAGAGGAGAGCTCGCATGCTACAACATACTGTGGTTAATGAACAGGCTTATAGGGATCTTGTAGTGAACAAGTATAATTGCCTGTCTGCTGATCATAAGGAGTTGTCAGATAAGTATCGACATCTGGAAGAAGAAAAGGAGCACCTGGCAATCCAAATGATGGTTCTAGAAGCAAAAAAGAATGACTCTGAAGCTAGAGTCTTTCACCTGGAAGTAGATAAGCAGGCAATAGTTGAGCAGTTAGAGCAAGCAAAAATTAGAGCGATAGATATGTCTCCCTTTCATGGGCAGTCTTATGACATCTTAAGTCAAATGCATGCCACACAAGAAATGATTACTGAAGAGGTGTGCAAGCTCAAGACCATGGTGGTTAGGTTGAAAGAAGTCAATGCTGAAGCCATCAGGCTTAAAGGCAAATACACTTGGGTTAAAGCAAACATTTTGAGCCAGATGGAATGGAGAGAAGGGAAGGTGGGTTTCCCTAAGCATCTCCCATTCAAATCTGTAGACGGTTTTAAGGAAGATGTGGCCCTCATGGAGTTTTGCAGGAATTGTGGCACCAAAATGATGGCCAAGATCCAGGGAACGATTGAGAAAGGTAATAGCCTGTATCAAAAGATTCATGAAGTACATGAAAAATGAAAACTTATTTTTCCTCAAACCCTGGATGAGTTTTCAAGCAAAGAGAAGCGTTTGTCAAGCTTGAAGGAAGAGCTGAGCATTCAAGTAGAGTATGTAAAGAAGATTGATGTGCTGGCCACTGATGATATTCATCACTACATTGGGCTGTCATCAGTATACAATCATTTTCTCAAGGAGATCCACCAGGTAGCAATAGCAGAAATTCATGGTATTGAAACAGAGCTTGGTAAGCATGTGACTTCACTGAAGATCCTACTCCCTTCACCAACAAATGTGGTTATAAGAGACACTGGCATATGGTTCAATTATATTGCAGAAGAGGAGAAGAAGGTAGCAGCAGCAGTAGCAGCCAACCCAGGCACATCATTCCTAGTAGAAGCGCCACCCCAAGGATTAGCACGCTAGTCATAATGCGTTGTTTTTATTTTGGTTTACTTCTTCCCTATGGTTAGGGCATGGAGTTACAAGGACAGCTGTCCTTTTCTGTTATAAGAAAGAATTTATATTATAGGAAAAGAGCCACGAATTGTTATTTCTTGGTAAATTCTTTAAAAGACAAGTGTAAAAGGCCAGGTGGCAGCCCAAGAGGCATTTTGTAAGCTTATAAATAGATGCATAGGGAATAGTGTAAAGGAATTTTGGTAGGGAAAAGGATTTTTTTGAACTTGTAGGAACTATTTTGCACTTTCTCCAAGAAAATGAATTTTGCCTAATAAGAGCCTGGAGAGGACGTCTTTTACCTAGAAATGTGTGTTGGATGCATGTTGATTCATTCTTGTGTCATTCATATCTTATTGTGAGATCTTTCTTTGCTGTCATGAATTATTTCTTAGTATTGAATGATCTTACTATTTTCTGTGTATTGATGTTCCTTCTAAATGAGTAATAGAATGTATTCTTATGAATTGAAAGCTATATTTTATGTCTTTAACCTCATGTTGTAGATGCATCTTTACGATTCAATGGCTACCTATTGATCTTTATATGTTTCTGTCAGCACATTACTCATATTTACAACATTTATCCTTGCAAGGATAGATTAGGTTTATTTCAGTTTTAGATACAGATTTGTTTCAAGTCCTGCACTTAGATTAAATTAGCTTAGGCACTTGCATATCATTTTAAACATTAAAATAAAAAAGAACAGTGGATCGGGCCATAACCGATGTAAAGAAAGCAAATCTACAAATCTAACGGTAGCTGAAACCACTAACCGAGCGGATTCCCCATACCAAACGGTGGACAATCTAATTGGGATAGTTTACAGGGGAGAATCCCTTTCTGCTTGATGCTACGATCTTCACGGCATCAACAAGGCATAGTACTCCAATCAGGTATGTGGTGGCTTCATTAGGTACAAGCCATGAATCAGTGGAGTTAGGAGTAGATGAAATCTGCGAGGAGATCATGTTCACCATGGCAACATGGTTTGGGGGATCCAACGTACAAAAGATGCCCATAAGGGATGAATCCTTAAGGAGGCCAACCCCCACACTCTCATACTTTTGCGAAGATTTTCCAATTGAAGGAACGTTATCACCTAGGTGAGTAGTGGTGTCAGGTGTGCAGAAATCCAGTTGGTCGACTGTGACAATTTGGCCTTGATGGGGGAATTGTACTATGTGAAAGACGGATGATGCGACCGCAGTCATGGCGTAGAACCAATTTCGACCAAGCAGAATGTTATAATCTAACGGGGAAGCGACTACTTCCACGTTAAGGGTTGCGGTCTTTCCCCCCAGCTCAACAGGTAAAGCTTGTAACAGCCCATGAGGTTGAAATCCGCGTTTGTCAAAGGCTCTCAAAGTGGTAGGAGAATGGTTCAACTCCAGAGAACCAATGGCTCTCCAACATGCGATCGACATGACTAACGTAGAGGCTCCTTCGTCCAAAACAGTACAATGGATTATCTTCCCAACAATGTTTGTAGCAACTTGAAATGCTAATTGATGGGAGAGCCTTGGTTTGAAGTATTCTAGCCAGAACGTGATAGTGTTCGATGAATTCAGGTCAACTGCACCGATAGCAGCGAGGAGAGTCATGCGCTGATTGGGACAATTTTGCAAGACCTCTAGAATTGACATAGCACAAGGAGCTTGTGCTAGGTCCTCTACAATGTTGTAGTTTTGAGAAACCCGAGCATTAGGATTGAAAACCGATTTTCTAATTGTGCTCTTGGGTGGACGCAACACTGACTCGAGAGAGGGATTCTCTATGGTGAGAGGAGCAGCCAGTACGGTGACGTTGGGCATCGAAGTAGAAGCTTTTTCAATATTACTTCCAATAGGTTATTTGGCTGGGACAGAGTCATACGAACGAGAACAAGTGTTCAAGTTGATAGTCTCATTACGTACCATGAGAACATGTGTGGTGGTGGATGCTTCCCCTTGGGAAGAAGAAATGTGAGCGATCGACTACTGATTTTGAGTAGGGAAGGGATCGTTGAGAACTACGGGTGTGGGTTTTCCCTTAAGAAAATTTTGAACTTCGTCTCTATGGGGGCATTCTTTAGAAAAGTGATCATCACCACACAGTAGGAAAGGATATTTCAACTTCCTTTTCTGTTTGGTATCATCAGGGGTGCTCTTTTGTTCTTGCTGGGTGGAATATTTCTTAGGTTTCCCCTTGTTCTTCTTCTTACCACCAGACTTCTGAGGTGAAACTGAGGAAACAAAGTTCACTTCTTCGGTGACAGCAGGAGTGGATGATTTGGTGGTGCCATGACCAGCTTGTGTTGGTGATGGGGAAGAACCTTGTGGGTTCAATGAACCAACAGTTTGAGAGGAAGGTTGGGTGTGAAGGGATCCAATGATGCCATCGGCTTGGGGTCCCTTGGGTGGTTTCGTGGGGTCATAAGTGTTGCGGGGTGCGTCGGGAAGAATATCAAACAATGTACCAGATTGAGCATAGACTAAGTCTAGCAGATGGGCATGCGTGATGGCTTGTTACTCAGTGATAGCGCCACCCATGGAAACATCCCATGCTATGGTAGGAATGAGAGATTTCGTACACCAATCTGCTAGGAGTTAATCTGGAATAGGATCCTTAATGAGACGTCGTCTCCTCCGCCACTCATGTATATGATCTAATATATGAGTAGCGGTATTTTGATGGAGCATGGTTAAAAGCTCTGTACCAGTTTCATAGCAAGAGAACCAAAATCATGAAAAGAATGAGGTGGTAATGAGTCAAAAATTTCATAGCAAGAGAACCAAAATCATGAAAAGAATGAGGTGGTAATTCAATATACCACTTGGCATCCGAACCAGTGAGAGTCTGTTGGAATAACCGAAGACGGATCGAGTCATCCATCAGGGAGTTGGATGAACACCATAAGTGGTATGTCATCATGTGGTTCTTAGGATCCTCACCCAGCTTACCATCAAATTTTGGGATATCTGACAGAAGTTTCACAGGAATGGGTGGCTAATTAGTTCTGTGGTAGACGAGGTCATTAGTTAAGCGAGACAGGTCAGGTAGATCCAAAGTAGCCAAAAAGGGTAGCTGTGGATTAGGATGCGAGTACTGATAGTATGGATAAGGCGTGTAAGGACCTGTGGGACCTAGTGTCGACTGACCATAAGGTGTTCCAGGAGGAAACTGGCCATAGAGGTATGGGCCGCTCGGACCAAACGTAGGTCCGCCGCTAAAGTAAGCTAGTCCATAACCACAATAAGGTGGCCCATTTCCATAAGGTGGGGGCTTGCCTCCACCATCGGGAGGGGGTGGGCTACCTCCGAATGGTGGGGGTTTGCCACCACTACCAAGGTAGGATGGGTTGCCACCGCCTCCACCAAGAGGAGGAGGTGTTCCACTACCACCATCGGAATAGGATGGGCCTCCACCACCTCCGCTGGGAGGGGGTGGTGGGCCACCACCGCCATTGGAAGGGTAAGATCCTCCTCCTCTACCACCACCATAGTAGGGTGGTGGTACACCACCACCGCCACCAGGATGAGAAGGTCCTCCACCACTACCACCAGGAGGGGGTGGTGCTCCTCCGCCACCACCGGGATGAGATGGTCCTCCCCCACCACCATCACCAGGGGGGGTGGTGGTCCTCCACCACTTCCACCAAGGGGGGGGTGGGCCATGATAACTGAAATGAGGTGGTCCTCCGCCAGAAGGTATGGGTCCACCTCCTCCAGAGTTATGTGGGGGCACGCCGCCTCTAATGGGAAGTGGGGGTGGACCAAACAGGGGTGGAGGGACTGTAAGTGGGGGTCCATGTTGTAAAAAAATTTGTTGTCCCCATAGATTGTAAGGATTACCGGGGTAGGGTACCCCGTAGAGTGCATTTCCGAGATTAAGTTGACTTGACACAGGGTTAAGATGACCTGGATACACTTGACTCGATGGAGGTTGAATTACGTTGGACGGGCCCTGTTAACACCCAAAAAGTGCTCACTAGCTCATTTCCTGATTCACATGACCCATTTGTCCACTTTTCCACCATTTGAACCTCTAAAGCCAACAAAAGGTCACCAAAAGACCTTAATACATCCCTTTTTCCATTTAAAATGATTATTTTTCCTCAAAAAACATAAAAAACCCTCAAAAAGGGTCCAAGATTCCCAAAATATTAAAAAGGGAATAAAAATATTAAAAATATTCAAAAAAGGAAAAGGAGGGAAAAGGTACCTAAACCATGTTGGTCAATACCATTGGTTTCCTCAAAACCACAAATGGTATTCCCCACCACCAAAAACTATAAAAAGGTGGTACAGGCTCCTCACTTTCCATCCATCCATCTTCCTATCCTCATGCTGCCAAAATCTCCCTCGAGCTTTTTGCCATTCTAGCTACCTTGGAGAAGAAGAGACCTTTGGAGTTTGGAGCTCACCCTTGGAGCTACTGAACAACCTTCACCATTTGGAGGTATTACTATTGCAAGCACTTGCTTGCCCCCCATTTTCAATACAAAGTTATTTTTTCCATTTCTTGTTCTTGTTTTCAATTCAAAATTTTACCATGATATGCACATGCTAGTTTGTTTTTAGTTTTAGATTTACAATTGTTTTTGCTTTAATATTGAAACTGCTGCTACTAGTTAGCAGGTTCCCATAGCACTAAGCTTGGTTGCAAAACCAAGCCAACAGGCCCCCAACATGGGATAGTCCCAAAGTGGAAGGTCCAGGAGGTAAGGAATTTCCAACAGAAGGCCTGATGGGAACTCCTGCTGCAGGATTATGGTTAAGAGACGGGGATTTCCCCCTAGCAACAACTTGCTAACCACTAGGTATAGGTTGACCCAACACTTGCTGTTGATTATTCACCGTAGGATTGCCACTACCCGTAAAGAAGGTAGGGGGTAAAGAGTGTCCTCCCCTTGAAGTTTGAGGTGGGGGAGGAGTAGGTAGAGTAACCGTGGTGGTCACAGGTGTGTTGGACTGTTTTCCTTCAATAGGTTGGGTAGTAGGAAGTACCGAACTGGTCTCTTGTCTAGGAGATGCATGTGCAGGAATGGATGGTTGACCAATTTCAATAGTGGTCATGTGTTGCATGGATGATTCCGGTGACTCAAAAGATAAAGAGTGACCTGGGATTGGTCTGTAAGGGGGTAACGTCGGGTCCTCAACCCTTCATTGGAGACTTGAACTCTGACACCTCTCAGCCATAGAATGAAAGTGAGCCAATTGGCTATGATAGTAAGCTAAAGGGTCATCTGGAGTAGTCCCACTAAGTGGGGTGCAACGGAAAAATGGGCCACTGAAGATGTCCAATAAGCTGTTGATGGACCGGAAGCTACTGCGGGGTCATCTTGGGGTTGATCTATCCATTCCAACGACCCAGGCTCTCTCGGTGCAATGGGAGGTAAGTCTTGTGAAGTGGAAATTTGTGCTTCTTCACCCTACGAGGGATGAGAGGCAGGTGAATCTGGAGGAGTATGAGGAAACAAAATTCCTCCAACATTCAAAGTGGGGTTTCCCACTTCATGTGACTCGACCCTGGCTTGTGGATCCATTCTTACCCTCGAAATTACCTCCTGGTTAAGGGGATATTCGGGTGGCAAATTCTAAATCCTGGGAGACCTTCTCCAAGGAAAGTCAACCAAAGTGACTGAAACAAAAAGTTTCTCCTAAGGCAAGCTAAAAGAAAAGCAGACCAGACAAACCCTACACAAACTAAGGCCACAAGCAAACTTATGTTATAAGAGTGGATTCAACGGTCTGGAACTTCACAGGATTGTCAAGGCTTCGCAACTCACGATATACCACAGTGTCCAACAGTAAAATGCGATAAGGAGGATTGGGACCATACCCTTTCCTGAACATCCGATTACCTGGACGGTACATGCGTAGTAGCTTCCTGAGTGTTGTTCTCAGTGTATTGCTCTACCAAGACGCCCAAAAGGTTAACTCAGTTGGTTTCAGGAATCCTAAGGGTGTCTCCTAATATATGCAAGGTACATTGGAGCTCAAATCCGTAGTGGTGTTGTCTAATGCACAACCGTTTGGCAAGAGACCTTCCGATATACTACCGAGTACGTGATACACCCTTAGATATACGCCAAGTACTAAAGGTGACTTGGTGGGTATGTGAAGGAGCTCGATATACCAATAACTACATGGAATACTACAATACCCCTGGGATACAGTGCTGGCAAATAACGACAGCTGCCACGCTTAACGATGCTAGAACACGTCTCTAACTTACACACAAGTTACTAAAAATTTTACCCTAGTTCTACCGTTAATTTTATCTGGACGGTTAGGTGAATTCATGAGGTGAGTACATAATCGTAAACATAATGCAAGCCCTAACTACATGCAAAAAATACGCTTTTCTTTCAATGAACTCTATGTATGGGAAGGAGAAATTTTCTTTTTCTTTCCAACAATTTTACCAAAGTAATGCAATGCAAGACAATCCCAAATCTACCAAAAATTGACTATGAAGTATTCTTTTCTTTTTCGAGCGAAACATAAAAAACACAACACTACTAAACCAAATCAAAACATGTTTTTTCTTTTTCTTTTGTCTTTTCAAAACGAAAATTATGCTAAGTGATGAAAAGAGAGAATTTCTAAGCAGAGTATGCAAACTTTTCACTTTCACTAGGATGGCCTAAAAGCATAAAAATCAAAAGATACATTTAATTTTTCCAAGCATGGAACTACTTTTGCAAAACTTGATGTCTGTTTGAATTTTTCAAGAAAATGAACAACTCATAGTTCATGAAAAACACAAATAATGTAATTTCTTTCAACTTTTCCAAAAGATCTACAAACAAGACATTCCAATGCATATGCAATTCTTCAAATGATCTTGAAAAATGATGGAAAAAAATAACTTTTGATCTTTCAATGGATGTATCAAAGTAATTATTTGACAACAACAAGGCTAAATTGAAAAGATTACTCACGGCACTCTAATAAATCAGAAAATCTCAAGAAAATATGAGCACTCAAAGGACTGAAAATACACACAAACACTCAAAATCAATCAGTAACAAACAACACTAAAAGCAAGCAAAACTCACAAAATGTATGCAAATGAGGTCTGGAAACTGATCCAATACAATGATCAGATCTGGAGAGGAGAGGAGGGAATGCAAGGGTGAGTGGATGCAAGTGGGGGAGACAAGAGTGTCCACCACTACCAAATCTTAGACTTGTCCAAGATGGAACCCAAAACAACTCCAAACAAAACCAAACAACTCAGCACATAAAGCAAAATGGGACCTCTGGCTGGATCATACAGTGCAGAGGGAGTCTGCACACAAACCAAATTCAAAACAGAAATGGAGAAAGGGTGCCTGCACGGAAAAAATGGAAAATCGACGCACTCTGTGCTTGTACACAATGCGACATCGCAGTTCACCAATGCGGGAAGTGCGACGACGTCGCGATATACCAATAGAAGGGCTGTGACGACAGACTAACAGGAAAAGAACATAGATAAAAAAATAACATAGTGTCACTCTGGGTACACTGACCAAGTGCGACAGGCGAGATCTAAGTTCAAAAATGAACCAATTCTCCAGGTAATGAGCATGAAAAAGGTCTACAAATAATAAGTACAAACTCAAAGGAAGCTAATCAGACTCTTCAAAGTGAAGATATGATGGTGAAATCAACTCAAGAAGGAGATGACAAAATAGAATGCCTTGGCAAGAAATCAACTGAAAAATGACATTCAAATCGACAATTACAAAGCAATGTTCTTTTCCCCAGTATGGTCACCAGATTTATTTGATGTACAATCCACTCGAGAGGACGTGAGTCAGATCTCCCTATCTCAATGTGAGTCTAGAACAAATAGTACAGACTACAAACAAATTTCCTAGATCTACTTAAGGATCAAGTACTATATGCCTTACCTTAACTTCGCAATCCTTTCTCCTGGATGCTGCTCCACGTCTCGCGGTTGTCAGATCTTAGCTGCAAAACCTGTCAAGACACATAGAACAATGCAAACGAGTAAAAAGAATCTATACAATAAGAGATCTAAGTAAACAGTTAAGCAGGTAACCCACACAATATCATCACACATGAACAACATTGGTGGAAAGTGTTTATATTACTGTAAATGTAGGGCAAGGACATAGATAAGAATAGACTACAACCAAGGCTTAACGCAGTAGCCCTTCTCCATCCAAGCCAACTGCCATATCCTTCCAAGGAAGTATGAGTCTCTCTATCGATGAGTTAGAGATCTCTCCAATATGATTTCACCAGCATGTAGACACTATAGACTTCCTCTCCTTGGAGAGGGGTAGAGCTTCACTTATATAGGGCTAAGTGGATAGGATATGGATAGGGTAGGTTGAGATATGGTAGGAGAGAGATAGGGGATCTTCCCAAGAGGTTAGGAACCAAGTGACAGCTCTCCCAAGAGGTCAGGGATAAGGATCCAAGTCAATAGGCTTCGAGAATGAGCTCAAAGGACCTATTTTTGTCCATTAACTGACTTTGTCGCACCCTGCAATAGAGCAAGATGTGACGTCGCAGGTTACATGAGTGCATCCTGCAACGACCTCTCAAAACCTAGCATAAATTCAAAGGTATCCTTTCCAAATAAATGACTTATCCAATGGTACTTCAGGGAGGTATACACTAAATCTCTTAATGGTAGGATTTTAGGTGTAACACAAAACCTCCCCCTTAATGATGACAAGGGATAAGAAAACATCTAGGAAAATGGTATTACATTAGCATCCCCCCTTGATGACAACTTCCTGCATTCCCAAAAAACTTCGAATATACACAAACTTCGCTTTTGACATGGCTTTGGTGAAGATATTGGTTGCTTGCTTTTTTGTGGGACAATATTCCAAACAAATAATGCCATATGCAACAATATATTGAATGTATTGAGTATCCAAGTTAATTTTTTTAGTATTAGAGCAATACATTGAATCGTACACAAGTTGAATTGCACTTTGATTGTCACATCTTAATTCCGTAGGAGAATTTTGAACTAGTCCAAGCACTATAAGAACATGCTGGATCCACAATACTTCTTTAGTTACTTCCTTATCTTACATGTACTCTACTTCACAAGAAGAAAGAAAAAGAGTTCTCAACTTCTTACTGGACCATCAAATTAGACCTGAACCAAGATGAAATATGTACCCTATAGTAGACCGTCTATTTAAAGAAGCTCCTTCCCAATCGAAATCTGTATAACCAAGAAGTGAAACTGTAGCCCTGCTAGAATAGAAAACACCATAATGCATTGTCCTCTACAAATATATGAGAATTCTCTTTGATGCTTTCCAATGAATTTCTTGAGGATTTTCCATAAAACATGAAACCATGTTGACATCAAAAGAGAGATCAAGTTTGTTGTGTGTCAAATATATCAAACTCTCCACAAGTTGATGATACAAAATGGAATCAATGAGAGGACTATCACAATCAATAGTTAACTTTACACTTGTAGCGTCCCCGAACCCAAACTAAGGCCAAAGGCACTAGAGGTCTTGTAAAAAGGATAAAGTAAATATTAGCAGTGGAATAAAGTGGTCTAAGGTTAGGCCAACAAGCCATTCCACCCGAACTTACTAGCCTTATGAAGTGCATAAAAAAATAAACATGACATTTCCCAAATGTGCACGCTTATTAAACATATCAACATTATATTTTGTAATATGGATGCATAGTATTTACAATATTTAGTACGATCACTAATATGTAATTAACTCAAGTGCTTGATAGTAAGTATCAGTTTGTAAATCTAGAATGGACATGAGTAGTAAGTATTGCAATTAAAAATTTGTTTGCATAATAATTGTCTTTCATATGAGGTTTACTTATCAATTATGTTATGTTTGTGTTGAGAGCAATGGTTAAGAAATAAGTAAGAATAACATCATAAAATGGCCACAACCACACAACCAAAGCAAATACAAAGGCACAGGCTGCCAAGTACAGCCCCCAAAATCAATCTTGTGGTTGTCGCCTACAACCAACTTTTACTAGTATAATTTAGATTGAATAGTTTCCTTCCCTCTTGCCATCAATCACCATTACAAATTAGATTTACCATAACATAATCAAATCTGCAAAAACATGATCAGATCTGCAACTTTACAATCACATCTGCAACAAGAGTGCTCTTAATTAGAAGATAGGGTGTGTTCCCTTTAGTGCCAAAAACACTACCATCCAAATAGTCATAACTTGGTCATCCAAATTTTTTTTCCAGTGGAACAAAGGGAGATCCTTAATGGAAACACTTCTCCAAATGCAAGGGAACAGATCTCATGACCCAGAAATTAATAGAAATGGGTTAATCGGAACCCATGTTTGTGCCTCTCTCATCATCGTGAGAGTTACATTCATAAACTATGAAGGAGGAGAGGAAGAATAGAAGATAGAATAGTTTCATGGTAATACAACATATCAAGATCCATCCACCCTGCATGCAAATCCTAGCACATAATCCATAAAAAAATACATAATTCATTTTAGCCTCCATGGCACATAAACATGGTACAATAGCACAAATAAGTATATGAACAAATACTTATCTTTAATGGCAACTGGTTACAGTAGGACAATTTTCCTCCTAGCTCTAGACATAGTCAAGACTTCCTTGCTTGAATAGGTCACCCCCGAGATGAGACCACAGATCCACAAGTAGAGGCACACTTAGTCTGGAAACTCGCAGAACTACCTCTTCCGAGAACCACATGCTTCACACTACTACTTTCATATCCGTCTCCACTGCCTATGGGGTCACCGTCCCATTTCCTGGATTCCTGTGTGAGAACCTGGTATTAGAGTGATATGGAAGCAAAGGGTGGTGACAATCCACCAAACTAACTCTCTAGAATTAACAAAAAACTACTCCTCTCAAGGATCCTACAACAAACACTCAATTTCAATACAATCCCCACACAATATCAAGAAGGTCAACACTCAAAACACAATGAAATAGCACAAAGCAAGTGATCCAAAGCTTAGGATTAGCTTCAACAAGGAGAGGGAATATGAGTTTATAACACAAGGAGGACAAATATAACCCAAGGGGATTAACTCGAATTAGAGGAAGAGGTAAGGTTAAGCTTCATCATGGATACTTAACTTGAACTAGTAGAGTGGTGGCTTATTTAGGAGATCATGTTTCCTAGATTAGCATCATGAGAAGGAGTTACCAAAAACCAAGGAGTGGAGCCATGAAGAGCACAAGGAGGTGCATTAATGCATAAGAGGCTTACAAAACATGAATGAGGGCGCATTAGGTGAGAGAGAGGATCCAATAGGGTCATAAATGACCTGTAAGCACAAAAATAGGGAGCATCTCCATGAATAGAGGAGTGGTGAACACTTATGGAGGTGGAGGCTAAATTCTAGATTATGGAAGCTAGAATCTAGCTTACAACTCCTAGAATCTAGGGAGAGGGATCATAAATGAAAAAAACACACATAAATAGGAGGGAATCTCTCCAAAGGATGGTGCCCTATGCAAGAGGGGTCCACTAAGGTATGCACAAGGTGCAATAGTAACTCCATAGTCCATAAAAATGATAACCAGGGTCCATCGTACAATGATTGGGTGACCAACACTACTAATGTCACCAAGGTGAAAAATGAACTAGGACGAAAAAATCCCATCCAACAACAAGTTCTAAGGTGCTAGGGATGTACCTCATTCCCCCTCATAATGTGAGATCCATGATCTCCCATACTCTTTTAGTTTCCTTTGTTGAGCCAATTGTTTAATTAATCAATAGCAACAACATTCAAAGATACAAACAATGCCACTAATAACATTAATATTAATAATATTTCCAAAGTCCAAATTCATATTATCAAACAAATATCATAAGTCCATAATCACATTAGCATGCAAAATAACATAAGTCCATAGTCACATAAAAGATCATAAGCCTGGGACTTAACAACTAGGGTATTACAACACTACACTAAAATGGAATAGGTGAATGGTTACATTCATTCATATGAAACCAAGCAAGTAAATTTGTAGCATACTTAGGTTGAGGAAGGAATATGCCATCATCTATATGCCAAATCTGTATACCCAAAAAATAATGCAATAGGCCTAAGTCGATAATTTCAAATCACTTTTTAATATTATTCTTGATTTCTTGTATAAATGTAAGCTAGATGCTATTAAGGATAAGATCATCCACATAAAGTATCACAATGAGGACATCATCGTCAAAGTTCTTAACATACAAATTTCTATCATATATACATTGCTTAAAACCATTCTTCAAGAAATAAGTATCAGTTTTTTTATACCAAGCTCTATGTGCCTTTTTATAAATACCATACAAAGACTTGTTTAATTTGCATACCAAACTTGAAGTTTCAGTAGTAATAAAACCAAGAGGCTGTTGCATATAGATTTATTCATGAAGATCACCATTAAAAAATGCACTCTTGACATCCATTTGGTGTATTTCGCATTGATAAGATGTAGCAAGAGAAAGAATAGTACTTATTCTGTTCATTTTAACAACTTGAACAAAAGTTTCAATATAGTTAATACCTTCTTGTTGAGAAAATCATTTTACTATTAACCAAGCATTACATTTTTTCAATTTGTCCTTCTCCAGTAAACTTTGTTTTATATATACACTTACATCCAACTAAATTCTTTCGAGGAAGAAGAGGTAGAAGAGTCCATGTCTTGTTTTTCATTAACGAGTTATACTCAACAATCATAGATTTCTCCCATTTAGGTTTATCTTTGGCTTGAGTATAGGTAGATGGATCATTTGTGGCCAATACTTAATAATTTAGTCATAAGCACAAAGTCAGATCTAATTCAACTAGTATCAGAAGGAATACCAAACTCAAAACCTACGGATTCAAGAGTTTTTTGGGCCCAAACAAGAAGAGGAGTAGTGGTAGGAACCACACTAGTATCTTCAGGACATTCAGGTGGAGCACTTAAAAAAGAAGTGAACTAGGATTAAGGGTAGGCAGAAAAGTAGAGAAAGGGGTAACAGATATAGGAGCAAGAGAAGATGAAGGAAAATTCAAGGTAACATGAGGTTCAACAGAATGAGGAGGAGGAGAGTCTTCATTGAATTGAACATCCCACGGTATGACAACACCTTGGGTAGATGAATCAAATAACTTGTATGCCTTGGAATCCCCACGATAACTAATGAAAATATATTTGTCAGAATTGGGTTCTAGTTTTTTTCATTTTTCATTTGGAATATGTGCCCAACATTCACTGCCAAATATCTTAAAGTTACTAATATCGGGTTTTCTTCCATTCCATTTTTCTTCGAGAGTAACTTGCAAAACTGGTTTTTTAGGGACTCTATTCAAGATATAGTTAGCACAAAAAATGGATTTGGGCCAAAAATGTTTATGAAATCCTTTAGAATAAAGCATACATCTATTCATTTCAACCAAAGTCCTATTCTTTCTTCCAACTACCCTGTTTTGTTGAGTTGTATAAGGAACGGTCTTTTGATGTTGAATACCATGCTTAGATAAATATGTATTAAATTCATTTTTAGCGAATCCCCCCCATTATTAGTTTTCAAATTCGTAATACTTTTACCGGATTCTTTTTCAACCATAAATTTAAAGTCTTGAAATATACCAAAGGTTTCACTTTTATGTTTCAAAAAATAAACCCAAGGTTTGCGACTAAAGCCATCAATAAAAGTAAGAAAATAGACTGCATGAGACAAATGAGTTTCAAGAGGAACACAAATATCACTATGAATTTGTTGCAATGGTTCTTTAACACGTCAAACTTTACCTTTATCAAACATTTCCTTATGATGTTTACCAAGAACACAACCTTCACAAACACCTTCAGTGGAAGAAAGTGAAGGTAATCCAAGTACCATGTTAGACATCATTTACATTTTACCATAATTCAAGTGACCTAATATTTCATGCCATGAGTTACTTTCCTCATTGGCGTGGGAAACATAGGAATAAAAGGGTTGATTTTTGCTTGAATTAAAACCAGTAAACTTATATAATCTAGCATTACGACCATCAAGACTAGAAGAAACAATTTTGAAGTTATGTTTAATATCGTTTAACACATATTTATCAAGCCAAGCTTCAAATTTATAACATTTTTTACATGCATGATAAATAGAAAGTAAGTTGATGGGAAGTTCTTGAACATGAAACACGTCTGCCAAAGTACCATTAGGAACATTAACATTACAAAATCCTAGAACTAAAAGATGTTTACCATCACTAATAGATACTTTCTTAGATGTTTGTTTTTTATTTCCATAAGTGTTAAATAAAGAAGTTGTACCAGACATATGGTTAGATGCACCATAATCCATTATACATTCCATATTAGAAGAATATTTACTAGGTTGAATAGAATAGGCGCACATGGCTACTTGTTGTTCTTCATAAGACTTCTTCTTAGCTTTAGCAAGTTCACATCTCCGTTTAAAGCAAATATTTTCAGGTTGGTTTGTTTTTACACAATAATTTCAAGTATTATACAATTTCTTTTTATTAGATACCATGTTAGAATCATCATCATTAAAAGAGTGAGGGGTTGATCCTTGATTACGTGGGTTAGTGGTTTTATTAAAACTTCTATTAGGATTATTTTTACTATGTGTCATTATAGTTTTACCATTAAATGATTGACCATAAGCAATTAATATATCTTGTTCATTTATCAAACCTTTACAAAATTATTAAAAAGTTGGTTTCATAGTTCCTTTAGATATTTCAGTGGCTTTATTCCTAGTTTGGATGAACATATCAAAACATGAAGGTAACTTTTGTTCTACAAGAATAATAAGAGCATTATCATTTTCCTCGTAATATTTACCATAACTATTTAAATTTTTATTATAGGTTTTAATTTCAGCAAGAAAAGACTAAATTCTATCAAAATATTTAGGGTTTAACTCATGGATTTTCTTTTCAAGCTAGTAAGCATAAACGTCATCACTTTTATCAAATATAGAAGCTAGGGTTTTCCATACATTAATAGGGCTATCATTATCCTCAATATGTGCATGTAAAATATCCAAAATTGTTTGTCCAATGAGTCATATTGCTTGATCAGATCGATCTTCCCATAGAAATAAATCTTTTGCATCGGCTGGTTTCATTTGGTCACCTTTAACTAATCTCTAGAGATTCTTATTCTTGAGAACATCAATCATATTTCTCTTCCAAGTGAAATAGTTAGATCCAATTAATTTAGGAATAAAAACTACTTTTGAAGTCATAGTGTGACAAAAAACTAAACCCTAACTCAAACTGACAAAATCTAATATCTAGAAGAAAATGTGACAAAAAACCAAAAATTTCTCACCAAATCTGAATCCTAACAACATCTAACCAATGGATCTACAAACCTACAACAAAAACAACGAACAGATAAATTGATTGGGTGAATTTTTTGCTGAAAATTACACCCACATGCTTTCTGTGCAGAACAGTCATGTGTAGATGCACTTTTTCTTAACAAAAGGTGTGTGGCACCTGCTTTCTTTGACCAAAAAGTGCATGTCGTCCCTAAATTTCCCCAAACCTGTAAAAAATCAGAAAGTTGTGAAACCACTCATCGTCATGTACAAAAACCTACGACAAAACACAACCAGAGTAAAAAAGACAACAGATCTATTGAAAAAATAATAGATCCTTGAGAGCAACTTAGTATTCAATAGATTTCAACCCAGATCAATAAAAACTTGAAAAAAATCTCAAAATTTCTGAAAATAAATGGTGAGGGTTAGGGTTTGAAAAAAAATACTCAAACATGTAACAAATATCCATATCTAAAGAATAACCATAAGGGTTTGGTAGATTTGATGACAAATCTACTAGATATGGAGGACCTAACAAAAAAAATAAAGAATTGTTACTTGTAAAAAAAATTAACAAAATTTATCGAAGAAAGTAGAGCACAATGACTAGCTTTGGTTCCATGTTAGAATATTGAGGATATAAATGAACATACAACAATATGATTGCTAACATCCAAAGAAAAAATCTACTAGTCTAGCCTTCTATCCATAAAAACAACAATAATCAAAGTAAGAAACTAGAGACAAAAGAAACGAAACAATACAACTTTACAATAGCATTACAATGCAATACACAACATGTGCCCAAAGGCTCTCCTTCACCTCTATTATATAGCTAGAGGTATGGAAGAATAACATCCCAAAACACATGTGGGTGATTTTCCACCTCCTTATATAATGAATGGTAAAAGGAGAATATTTCTCCATGATGCATGTGGGATAACTCCTTTTACATAAGATTAGATTTATTTATGCGTTTTGTTGCTAGATAAGACATCTTACGACATCACACTAAACAATATTAAAATTACGCATTCCAACAGACTCTCTTTCTCTCTCTATATATATACATAATTATACAAATGCACCTAAAGTAAGTGGCTAAACCACTTTTAATTGGTTGATTGACTACCATTCAAGCACCCTACATTGTAGTAGGAGCACTACAATGATTTCAAAAATGTTAATATTCAAACACTACCCACAAAGAGATTTTCACTTATAACTTGAGAACAAAGATACAAGAACACCCCTTAGGATCAAGCTAATGAAATTACCCAATTGACTAAAGTTTCATAAACAATGAATCCACTTCAAAAATATATGGAATGGTGTTTAAGTTTTAGAGGTGGTCCTAAAAAATGTAAATATATATAATTTAAAATTAAGAATACCAATTCTAAAACATTAAACACCAGTCCTAACATATAAAAACTCTAACAACAAGTGTAACTTGGCTCTTTGCTCTTTTGGGGGGTCATATTCCGAAAGAAAAAATAAATAAGCCAAAATTTCAACCATTTTTAGTGTGTATATCCTTTGTTTTTTTATGAACATGGATGGAAGCTTTAAACATCTCAAACACTATCCATGCTTGCAAATCTGGTCCCCCCTTTTCCATTACATAAATTAAGTAGGGGAATCTTTATATTTAAGTCTCACCATCATGTATTAAGTAATAAGTTATTCCGAGTAATTACCAAAACTTCATAATTATTTTGTTGATTACACAACAACAAACATTTTCGCTCATCACTTCCAAGACGACAAGTCAAGGAATATTTTTAATTCTGATGAAACATATATCGACAAATATTTAATAAGACAAAATCAGATACTGACAATATCCAATAGACGCCGGCCGACCAGCGAGAAGTTAGTGGCCGACCTTATCCACGTCAGTACCCTAATTGGAAATGTCTCCACGTGACTATACAGAAGTCTTCAATAGTTATCGGCCACGTACTCACTGAACCCACATAGAATAATGTATTCCCTTGGTCGGCCAAAATATATATATATAGACATTGTGAAGGAGCATATTCGTTGTAACGATGTTGACAATAATTTTTCAAAAAAAAAAAATATTCGTTGTAACGATGTTGACAATAATTTTGAAAAAAAAAAAATATTCGTTGTAACGATGTTGACAATAATTTTCAATTCCAGCACAGTCATTATCCGTAGATTATTTGAAAACCAATGAAGGGAATGCTAATGATTTGTTTAAAAATTCATTCAAACCTAATATTAATTATAAGGAATCGCCGTCATATATCTATTCGATTGTTTTAATGATTTGTTTACAAATTCTTTCAAAACTAACATAGATTATAACTAATCGTCGTAGTATCTATTAGCTTTTTTATTTCCTAATTTTATACGAAATTGTTCTTTTATGTTCTTATATATATATTCTACATATTAATGGTTAATATTGTAAAATTAGATTGTAACAAGGGTATTTGAGTAAAGTAATTGGTAATGAGTAAATGAGGTGAAAAGTTGTAAATGAAAGGTCATGAGTTCAAATTTCGGGGTGGTGGTTGCAATAATAAAAAAGCGGGGTTCTCGTCAAAGTCTAGGACCCTTTAGGCATTAGTTGGGTACCATAATCTTCTTCCATGGCAATAGTGCAAAGGGACTTAGGTCCAAAAACCCACTTACAAGGATCAATTTAGAAGTCATGTGGCACTCCACTAAACTTGAAGGATATGCAAACCTATCTCATCCATATGAGGGAGGTTTTAAGTCGCATAACACACATGATACTCTACTCTGTGGTGAGATATATTAGGTACATTATTTTAAATCCCATTTATTTTGGTTCAATCGTGAAGGTGGGATATATCACATGCAAGGAATGGTGATGTTCAGGGGCAACTACGGTTTCTTCAGTGTGTGCTTTCCATGGTGCTTTCAAGGGAGTGATTTGACTCTGCAATAGATGCATTGGGGACAATGTTTGGATAGTGGTAGGTTCACGATCTCCTCATTATGGTTCACTTGCCTTCATTTTGAGTTTGCATGGTTTGGTGTTAGTGGTAGAACTTTTGGGCATGTATGCTTGTCTCTAGCTAGAGGTAACGTGTTGAACACTGTCGAAATTTTCCTTTCTATTGTTTGTTGTTTGGGAGAAATCAAACCAAATATAGGTTGGAATGTCTTGTGTTATGTCAAATAGGAAAATTGTGAATTTTATTGGCATTTAGTGGATTATCTGTTGAGGAAAGAAGCATAGGAGAGTCTAAATTCCGTAGGTTGATAGTTGTACTTTTATATCTTTTAAACAACAACGATATAATGGCTAGTTCCCCATGTTTTGGAGAATCTAGGACACAACTTTTTTTACTTAAAGAAAATGTTGAGCAAGGTTAATAAGAAGGTGGATGGCATGACACGAGCCGTCGGTTACTTGACCAATGAACTTGAATTTCAAGAGGAAAATTGGCAGAGACAGAAACCAAAAATTGGGAGAATAGTGCTATATTAGATAGAGTGGAGGAGGAAATAGGCAAGCATACATTGCGAACTGGGAATTTACTCAAGGAAACCAATCTATAGTAGGGAAACCAATGTTTATAGAGGATTCTATAATGGATAAAGGTAAAGAAGAGGCTATAGTGCAACAAACAAGTCTTTCAATAATTGGTCAAGCCCAATTCTAGATAGAAGACAAGCACGAGTGAGAGGATGTCCAAATGGAGCAAGTCCATAGTGGGCACCGACCATGGTTTATTTTTTGTCTCTTAATTTTGGTTCTCTTTTTTCACCAGTATAGTTATAGAAGTAATAGGTGAGTTTATAGTCATGACTCTAGATATTGTTTAGTGAAAGTTGTAGCTTAATGACATGAATCAATAAAGCCTTGTTGTATAATACTTTTGGACGTTTATGTAATCTCTAGATGATTTGGTATGCCACAACCTCTTTTAATATATATAAAATATACCCATTTCAATACAAAAATAGCCTTCTTCCTAAAATAATAGGTCCTCCATTAATAAATGGGGTAATGGATCACTTGAGGTGTGGTCCATCCTTCTTAATTTTATCGAAAAAGAAGAATACCTTAGATATAACATATTAAAAACATTCATGTGTATATATAGATGGGTCTAATGGGTAAGAACAAGTGTTTCCTCTTAGAGGATTACAAGTCCAAATTAATTTAAAACAGGTAAGGTATGTACATCTTTATATATTTTAAAATTGATGTTTAACAACACATTAAAAATAGATTATTATTATTATTACTATTACTATTTAAATACTAATATTAAGTATAGGAGCCTTCTATTAACTAGAAAATTCAAGAGTTACAATTGAAATAAAAATATAGTCGGCAACCTTCCTCTATGAGAGATCAAGTTGTAGAAGAAAGTTTGAGAGACGTTTATATCAACTATAGTCTTAAAACTAATGCCAAAAAGAGGCTTTGACTGTAATCCTATAAAATTTTTCCTACCTATGACCAAGTTCCTGGAATCCGAATCTAGAGAATTGAATTTTAAATTTACAAAATGGCCATTAAGGGAAACATAACAAAAAAAATTGATAAGCTTGCAGAAAGAGACCCCATTAAGAGGACGTTTGGTCTAAGTCATCGTCGATTACGAGAGGAGTATCGTGATAGCTTCCAACTAGGGTAGATTTATGAGCCAACTTAAAGTTCAGGAGCTTCCTAATGATGCACATTTTTCTGGCCATGATCTTGTTCAATCTCCCTTGGTTTGTTAGAGCATCAAGCTTTTGTTTAAGGTTGGTGATTGTTGTGTTGTGATCCATAAGGGAATGACTCATTAGATATGTAGACACCCAATGGAGGACTACAAAGCGTTCATAAAGCATGACTCTACTTTTGTTATCTCCTGGATTTTGTATCCAATCTTCCAGTGGATTAAGGCCTACTTCAGCTTGGAAGACAACATTGATCCTCACCAAATCCTGTTCCTCCTTATTTCCAACCTCAATTTCCTTCTCGACATCATTGGTGTTGATTGAAGGAGTGGGGGTGTGGGAAATGAATTATACACCCACCCAGTGACCAAGTTGATTTAAATTACAGTTTAGAATGTGTTGAATATTGTAACTTCTAAGAATATTATATTTGTACATTATTTATTCCGGAGATGTTCCATCCCTCCGATGTGATTTTATTATGTATCCGGAGATGTTTATTCCTCCGAGGAGTTGTGGTAACTAGGTTTATTAGACCCACCATGTGGGGGTCGGCCCTGAAGTTATGTTTTAGGGATTATTAGACTTCTCCAGGAGAGGTCAGCCCCATTAGGTCTTTTAGTCAGTTAGGAGTCAATATAAATAGAGGAGGTGAAATCCTCATTAGATCATTCACTCACTTGTGGAAGAGTGCGCACTTGTCTGGGAGATCTGCTAGGGAGACAAAGAAGGAAGGAGCACATCTTGTATTTTGGTTGATCATCTTATTGAGGAAAGCTTTGCTGGGTTTTCTACCCCATGAGGGTTTCCCAGGGTATATTCTGTGTCTATCTTGTGATTATGTTTCTTTCAGTGATCTTGCTAGTCTATTTGGTTTAAAATTAACAGAATGTTGGTGTTAGTATTCATCTCCGTGAGAAGCTTTAATTCCTCCTCCAAATTGTCCATTTCTTTCCTCTAATTAGCCAGGATGTGGTCGAGCATCACATTTTGCATATACAAGGTTATGATCAAGCAGTCATATAGTTCTTGTCTTGCACACGAGTACTCTAGATCTCTAATCCATTTGGCTAGAGCTTGCAATTCATCAACCTCTTGGAAGATGATGGTATCCTACCAAAGTTTCCTCTCCATGTTCTCAATTTCAATCTTGTGGGCAAGGGGAATGGAATTCTTGTAATAGTTTGTCGTTGCAGTAGCTCTGAGCTGGTTGGTGGTGTGTTTTTGAAGTTTAGCTACAACTTGCTTTTGTCCCTTTCTACATGCCATAGGTTCGACTCTATTGTTGGTCTTCTTCTACTTGGTGATATCGATTTCTTTGGTAATGGTTGTAAGAATGAGATTGATTTGCCATCTGCTCCTAGGATTAATGCTCCAGGTCGCTTCCATCATTATCCTGTCCATGTTCACGTGGGTGAATGAGATATGTGTCATGCTTTTGTACCGCAATTCCTCCTTCATTGTTCCATCTAGTACGCATAGGTACCTCCACACAATTTGTTACAAGTCGGGGTGATGGGCCATTAATGGAAGTTGGTTTATCCATGTGCTTTGCATGGAGTGAAGCTAATGTATGTCTCCTTTTAGCCAGATGGACCATCATGGAATTCTAAATTGGGCCTTTCCTTGAGGTGCTCACAAGGTGAGCGAGGTAAGTTGGGTGGGCCTTATGGATTCCATACTCAAACTACATGTTCAATGTGAGTTTTCATTGGTGTCCAACATAGCTAACCTATGAAATTTCTCCATAAAGGATTACCTTTCCAGATTGGACTTTGTGTCATCTAGGATTCTAACTCTAAGGGAGACTCCCACATTCTCTATCTAGTTTGCCACTTTGTTGGTTGATATTTTCACGTGTAGATGGTCCAGGGATTGGATTTTGGTGATGGTGTTAGCCAAGGCTAGAGTGACATATTCAAGTCTCCAATTGTTTATCAATTTCCTTCCCTAAGTGGTGTTTTGCAGCTTGACCATCAATTGGATAAGGATTTCTGAGTCTCCTTTAATGATTTCTCAGTTGTAGCCTTGTCTTATTGCAATGTTCAGACCCAGGAGCAACACCTTTATTTATGCTTCATTTTTATTGTTGATGCCCATATATCATGTGTAAACCCTTTTAATGCTTCTTGTGCTATCTTTGAAAACTTCTCCATAGCCTGCTTGCTTAGGGTTGTCCTTGGAAGTGTCGTCAACGTTGATTTTGATGAATCCATCAAGGGGGTTGGGGAGAATTCAAGAGGAGGGGTTTATGATACTAGGTCTAGTTGGTGTAGAGAAGGATATAAATTGTTGAATGTTTAAATCCCAAGCCTTGATGCTTAAATTTTTTAATGTTTAAATCCATAGCCTAATTATTAAGTTGCTTGTCTTGATCTCTCCAATGTTGAGGCCAATGAGTTTATTGAATGTTGGATCTAATTCTCTGCCAAACAAAACTTGTGGGATGCATTTCATATTTGGATATCCTTCGATTTCATTCTTTCCAGGTTTCCCAAAGAAGGAAGGTCAAAAAGAGATCCCAAAGGTGATTGAGCAGCGGGTTGGCAAAGGGCATCTTCCTCCATCTAGTGAGAGTATTGTTAATGCTCGATCCATCCTTGTCTAAGGTTCGAAAGAGAGAGGTGCCCTTATCCCACAAATATGAGGTTAAGGTGCAATAATTGAAAAGATTACCTTTTCCTTCCAAGTGATTGTTGCAGATATAACAATGAGAGAATCTTTGGAAGCCTCTTTTGAGTAGGTTTTCCCATGTGAGGGTTCTATTGTGAATGAGGAGCAAAAGAAACATGGAAACTTTGGTCTAAATGTGAGACCATATGGGTTCATTTTGGAGGTCGATGTGGCCAACTACAATATCATATCCTTCTTTGATTGTAAAAATACCTAGAGGCTTGTGTCCCCAACGAATCTAATCCTTGTCTTAATTGGTTTTTATTCTCCTATTCTAGAGTTCCGAGCTTATGAAAGGATACTAGTTTTGAGGAGTTTGAAGTGGCCATCTTTCCAGAGGAAGCCATTGTTGACATTCCTCTCCATTTATATCATTGTTAAAAAAAGGAGAACCTAATATATAGAAGTTTTGGGTGCCTAACGCTTCCTAAAAGTCTTGTTCTGGGCAGTACTAATCAAGATTTTGATCTTGTTTCCAAGAGTCCTCCCAAAAGAGAGATGAGGATCCATCTCTTATTTCCCAGAAACTATGATCTTGAATGAGTTTTGTTAAAGTTACAACATTATGAGTCATTCTGCAAGTCACTTTTGTGTGTCATGATTGAGCCTCATGTGTTGAGGTAGTGCCTTATAGGATCCTAAGTTGGACTCAGGAAAATTGGAGAAGAATCTTGAGTTGGACTAAAGAATGGATAAGCTTCATTTTTTTAGGCAAGTTCTTTGTATTTCAAAGTGATGATGTTGTACATTCTTGATAGCCAAGGCTAAGGCCTTGTGTGTCAAGACAACTCCTCATGTGTTGAGGTGGTGCCTCATGTGTTGAGGTGATGCTTTGCATGTCGAAGCATGTATGGTGTGTGATGTCTACTAACCATGGTTGAGCTATTAAGTCTCCTCTAGAGACATACCACCTCTAGAATGAATTACTTTATCATATAACCACTTGGAACATTAGTAGAAAAATATGATCACATCATTAGGAAAATATCCTTAGTATATTTGATATGATAATTAATGAAGCTGGAACAAGTGGACCATGAGGATAAGATGAGATAAGATATGAGAGAATTCGAATTGCACATAAAGAATTAATTTAATTAAGAGAGAATTTGAATTGATAAACTTCAGTGATATTAACAAAGAAGACTTCAGTCAATCAAAGGAGAAATTGAATTGTTCACTATAGTGATGATAACAAGAAAGATTTCAACTAAGAGAGTTAACTAAGTGATAATAAAGAAGATCTAGTTAACTAAGTGTTTTTGCATGACGACACTTATGTTAAACTAAAAGACGACACTTGTGTTAAACTAAAAGACGACACTTGTGTTAAACTAAAAGACGACACTTGAGTTGCGACACTTGCATGATGACACTTAAGTTAGCCACCTAACTAAGTGGGAAAGATTTCAATTAAGGGGCGAGTTCATCCCGAAGTTAGTACTGTGATTTAAAGTTATTGCGTGAGAAGTGGGTGCACTTCTTCATGCAATATTGATGTCTCCAAGGTTGGAGTGAATTCCAATGAATTAAATTTGCGCATGAGACCAATATTAGTGAATTGGTTGATTGGAGCTTCATTATTCTGAGTCTCTCTTCTATATCTATCTCTCTTGCTCTGTAAATTGCACCGTGGGTGCTTGATGTAAAAGACATTCTCTGCTATCTATCAATATTCTATTTTAATGAGGTTTTATCCCTCGAGTCATAGAGGGTTTCCCTATGGTAAATTCATGTGTCGAATGTGATTGGTTATGTGTATGATTGTTATTTGATTTCAAGTACTATTGCATTTCTCAATTAAAGATTTAAAAAAATAACAAGTTTATGATTGAATCGGGCTAGATTCCAGATGATGGATCTTGCAATTTGATCATTGAATCTGATTAGATCTTGTTGGTCTATTATGGGAGTGTATTTGGCCTTCCATAATAGTCCCCATGGTTCCTGGTTTTAAGTGATCCATTCCCACTAGAGTTTGGAGCCCACAACTCCATTGATTATCTATGGGTCTCGAAGTCCGACTACTCCAGAGAGATTGGGTTTGTAAACATCTTCCCAACCCACTAAGGCCCAATTTATTTGATGACAGGAACTTCACCATAGGAAGTTTCTCTAGAGGTTCCTAATTTTTTTAGGACGATTTTGGGAGATGCTAGAACTAAGAAAAGGTAGAGGGGTAGGGACTATAGGACAGATTTGACCAGAACTAATATTCCAGTCAGATTGAGAGAGCGAAATGTCTAGCTAGAGATTCTGTTTTCAAGGCGAGCTAGAATATCTTCCCAATTAATGGCTTGATGCATGGGGTTTGTCCATGAGGGGGGATCCAAGATATTTAGAAGAAATGGAACATTTTTGGAAGTGGAGGAGATGGGTTATGCAATGCTTGATTAGATGGAGGATGTTGAAGAACAAATTTTAGTTTTTTTCTTGATTGACGGTTGTTCCTGAAGCTTCCATGAAACTATCGAGGATATTATTGAAAGAAATGGATTCTCGGTAAGAGGGATGACCCATGATAAGAATATCATCAACAAATTGTTGGTGGGAGAAGGTGGGGGATTTCTAATGAAGATTGTTACCTTTTATATGATTAGATTTGACCTCTTCTTGAATGAATCTTCCCAATATTTTCGCCATCAAGATGAAGAGAAAGGGGAAAAGGGGGACCTCCTTTCCAAATTCCTTTAGAGGGGATGAAAGGGGAATAGGGGGAACCATTAGCAAGAAGGGAAAATAAGGTAGTGGAAATAAGAGATAGGATCCAGACTACCCATTTTTGGAAGAACCCAAAGGCTTGAAGGATCTTGGCTATATAGTTCCATTTTAATCTATCAAAAGCCTTGGACATGTATAACTTTATGAGCATCCCTAATTTCTTGGTGATTTAAAGAGAATGGATGAGCTCATGATCCATTAAGACCATGTCCAATATTTGATGACCTCCAACATTCTCGGACTGCTCAGCATAGATGACGAAGGGGAGCAATGGTTTTAAATGGTTAACTATGATTTTGGTGATTATCTTATAGATAACTTTGCAGAGACCGATAGTTCTGAACTTGTCATAGGAGGAGGGATTTTTCCCTTTGGATATGAGGGTCAGAAAGGTGGCGTTGAAGGTCGAAAGGATACCTGAGGATTGGCAAGTGTTTTCAACAATGGCCCAGCCTCTTCTTTGATGATGTCTCAGCAGAAGTAAAAGCATATAGTTGTAAAACCATTCAGGCTCAGGGATTTGCTTACTGGCATGATTTTGATTGCTTGCTCAACTTCTTCCATGGTTATGGGTAGCATTAAGTTGGCATTGTGCTCCGTCATAATCAAGAAGGGAATATGTTTAGCAATATCATTGATGGTTGTTGTGCAATCACTTGGAGGTTCTATGAGGAGGTGTTGGAAGTAGGATTTCAACTCTGCTGCTATCTCCTCATGTTTCTGAAGATTGTTTCCTTGACCATATCTAAGAGTAACAATTTTATTGTTTTGGAAATGTTGGAGCACAGAGTTGTGAAATAATTTTAAGTTTATCTCTCCTTCTTTGAGCCACTTCACCTGGGATTTTTGACACCATAGGATTTCTTCCTACTTGAGCCTCTCTTCTAGCTGCTGATTGAGGAGGTTTTCCTAGAGGTTGAGGCTTTTAGTGTCACCTGATAAAATGATTTCTTGTTGCAAGGTTGTCATCAAGTCCTCAATTGATTTTTTGTCCTCTAGAATGTCAACAAAGACATTCTTATTCCAATTTTTTAGCTTCTAGTTGAGGTTTTTCAACATCTATTGGAATATGTACATGAGGGAACCTAATGAGATTTCCACTTCTTGCCACCATTTTTGGATTTTGGTTTTAAAGTCTGAGTGATCAAGCCAAACAAATTTGAATCTAAATGGTCTATTCATTGTTTTTTTGTCCTAGTTCTAGTGCAAACAGATAGGCTAGTGATTCGAGCCATTGGTTGGGAGGATTATGGATGGCCAATATTCTCCCTGTTGTGGAGATATTTTGAGATGAGAAATAAATCCAATCATGAGGTGATTTGATCGAATCCTCCTCTCTTGTTGTTCCAAGTGTGGAGTCCATTAGATGTGCCCAAGTCGATCAGATTGTTGTTTTTGATGAATTGCTTGAAGGCCTAACTATCTCTATCAAGACACCTAAGGCCACCGTTTTTCTCTGTCAAGGTTGTGATCATGTTTAAATCTCCTCCTATGATCCATTTTAATCGTGATAGAGATCCTAGATCCATTGGAGGTGATTTAGGAGTTGGATTTTTTGTTCAACGGTTTGCAGTCCATAAACATTGGTTATAAATCATTTTATTTATTGCCCAATGAGGTGGAAGCTAGATGATATTGTTCTCAAAATTGCTAGGATATTTTCGATCACAATAACCTGAGGGTTCTAGAGGATATCCAATCCTCTAGAAGCACCAAAGGAATCCACCATTGCTACTTTATAACCTTTCCAAATTTTATTTGCAATGACTTCCATTGTTTGAAAGGAGTATTTTGTTTCTTGCAACATGATGATACTTGATTTTTCCATAAAAAATTTATTTTTTAGGAGTCTCTGTTTGGAGGGACCATTTAATCCCCTTACATTCTAGGATATAACTTCCATTTAATATTTTTTGGGAGAGAGGAAATGAAATCTGTCATTTAACTGTATTGGCTCGTATCTAGCGTGAGGTTTCCTATCTCGTCAAGGCATTGTCTTTTATTTCCACGTCCTCTTTTTTTGTCTTCCTAGTGATGTTTTTTTAGTTCTTTTTTACTACTAGCTTTGACTCCTAGACTTGCTTTCTTGATGGGATTTTGGTAGATTTTCTTGGCGTAGTTCTAGATTTGATGACCACTTTTTTTAATAGTTCAAGTTACGGTTCTGGGATTGGGATTTTTTTCTTGCACGCTTGTTCAATAACTTTAGATAAATCTCTCCCAATTCCATGTCTTCCATTTATTCTGGGAGATCTATCATTTATGTTTCTTGAGGATCATTTCTCGCTAGGGTATCCTACTTTTCTTGGTTTTCTTTATGGTCTAAGGGTTCAGAGGACTCTCCTTTTTCCAGATTGTTAGTTAAGCATTCAAATTGGTTGGAGGTAGGGATGGCAGTTTTGGAGGGTTGTGTTAATTTTTTGATAATATCATTCAAATATTATCTAGGATCCTACCAAGAGAATAACAAGCACAGCATAACAATCATAAACACAAGAGACATAGAGTTTCCTCGGGGAAAACCAAGAAGGTGAAAAACCCCGCAACTTCCTCAGAGATAGAATAAGCCGCATACAAGATCACAATGATCAAACCCAAAGATAGATAACTCTAGTAGCTACTCCTCCTCCACTTGTGCGCACTCCTCTCTCAACTAATGCGAGTTGGATGAGTGAGTGAATAAAGAGAATGAGACACACTCACTCTCTATTTATACACAACTTGACCTGCCTTTAATTCTAGCTGGGCAGACTTCCTAAGGAAGTATAATAACCCACTCACATGACACAAGCAGGGCCAACCCCACACTGGTGGTCTAATAACCCATTAAATATAAGCTGCGACACTTGCAACACTTGCGAAAGTTGTGACACTTACAAATACAAATGACGACACTTTTGATTGGAGGAATACTACATCTCCATCATGAACATAATAAAGTACAAGTGTAAAACATAGAAGAATGTCTTCCAAAGTTACAAATACATCAACACTCCCTCTTAACTAGGAAGGTATTCTTAGACATAGGTCATCAATACATATCGACACAATTCTTCAATTCTCGAGCTGGATCATCATCACTGGATCACGGAGCATCATCGTCACTACTGCTGTACTCATCATCTCGAACACTAGGCTATCTCTCAATTCTTCTTGTCATAGGAAGTTCTACAGAGCCAGTCCTTTTTCATGATGAGTGTAGGCCTAGCCTCCTGTAGGTCTTCATCATCTCTGCGAGCGGGCCATCCTGTGGAATCCTCAGGACTAATTACGTGTGTCAACAAAACCTCGAAAGAGTATCCTAGGATCCTTTATGTGCCTAAGCATGACCGACAAGATCTCCCAGGGAGCTATTACATGTGACCACCACAAAACCTTAAAAGAGTGTCCCAGGAATGTTTATGTGCATAGCACGACCGACAAGAACTCTAAAGAGCATCCTAGGATCATTTATGTGCCTTAACCATGACCAGCAAGATCTCCAAGATTGACTACATGTGGTCTGGAAAAACCTCGAAAGAGCATCCCAGGACTGATTACGAGCGTACTGCTCAACCTATTGGATATCCCAGGGAAACATTATATATGCCACAGGACAAAACCTCTAAAGAGTATCCCGGGATCCTTTATGTGCCTAAGCACAACCGGCAAGATCTCCTAGGGCAAGATTATATGTCCTCCCAAGCAAAACCTCGAAAGAGAATTTGCCAAATCTCCCAGGGAGCTATTATATGCCATAGGAAAAACCTCGCAAGAGTATCTGCAAATCTCCCAGGGAAAGATTACATGCTTATCACACAACCTGTCCATGACCACGGAGTATTATCCTAATACTCATGATCCACCTGATCATCCTCGCACAGAGCATCCTCCTGATGCTCATGATCATACTAATGATAATCATAAAGTACATCATCCTGATGCACATCATCATCACATGATCATCCCGATCATCGTCATAGCATCGTCTTGATGCATATCATCATCGCATGATCATCCTGATCATCGTCATAGCATCGTCCTGATGCATATTATTTGGAGCATCTTCCTGATGCTCATCACATATGATCATCCTGATCATTATACATAGCAACAACCGGAGCATCGTTATGATGCTCATCACACAATGCTTACATCCATAGTCATGGGAAGGATCCTCCTACCACCATGCTTGGAATGGCTCCTGCAAATGTGCCCCATCACTTCTTCCTCGAAGTATCTTCTATCTGAAGAACACCAAGCCTCTCTCTGAAGTACTCAAACGTCACTCTGGCTAATGGTTTGGTAAACACATCTGCAATCTGCTCATCTATCGCAACATACTAGAGCTTCACTACTCCTCTCTGCACCATATCCATGATATAGTGATATTTGATCTCGATGTGCTTCGATCTGTCATGGAACACCAGGTTCTCTGACAACTTCACACAACTCTGGTTGTCACAATAGATACAAGTAGCATCCAACTAGAGATCAAAAGTCTCTTCATAATCTATCCCTTCTTTCTGGGAGAAGTCACGAGCTACAAATCTTGCCTTGTATTTCTCTATACTACCATCTGCAACATGCTTGATCTTATATATCCACTTGGAAGTCACAATAGACTTCCCTTCTGGTCTTGGGACCACATCCCAAACATCATTCTTCATGATAGACTGGTATTCCTCGATCATGGCATTCTTCCATTACTGCATCCTAGATCCTGGGAACTTCAGATTCTTCAATATCTTCAATAGATAGTTTTCTTTGAACTTCGTTGCTGGAACAAATGTTGTAGTCCTTCTTTTGTAGGTGATTGTACACGATCTTTCCTACAAGTCAAATTCAATTGCATGATTAGAAACTTCTAATATTTTACAGAACAAAGTCTTACACATAAAGGCATATGTCATACTGTCATGCAATTATCTTAGCCAATGCTTCAATACAACATTCATCCATATCCCATATTCATATAGTAACTTTCTAGATGCCTTCCATCTCTACCAAAACATTGTTAAGAGTTTGCACTGCTCCCAACATGTCAGCAAAGAGGTTTCATTCTAGATAAGTAGCAATGGAATGTTGTACAGTGCCATAGGCCATTTACCCATCACATGTATGCTAGTAGTATATTGTTCATTAATGCAACTATTCTAATATGCATAATACACAACCTAATTCTAGGAACATAAGTAAATACATCATTGAACAATATTATTTAAACAATCATATATATAAGAAATGACAAAAATACTTATCTTTGTTTGTTTGTTGGGTGGACTCCCTCTCAATCTTTGCTTCCTTTCTGCAACTCCATTCTATTGTGGATTGTGAGGTCAACTCCCTCTTAATCCCTGAATCACTGCATAACTTCTTGAAGTCCCCTAAAGTGATTTCTCCGCCATTGTCAGATCTAAAGGTCTTGATCTTATTTTCAATGTGGTTTTCTATCAAGGCTTTGAATTCCTTGAATTTGTTGAATACGTCATCTTTGTTCTTCAAGAAATAAACCCAAGTCTTCCTAGAGAAATTATCAATGAAAGAAACATAATATACATACTCACTCAGGGAACTGGAAGACATCGGACAGCATATATTGGAGTGGATAATCTCCAAGATTCCTTATGCCTTGCTTTCACTACTTGGAAATTCCTTCTTTGTGTTCTTTCCTTTTGCACATCCTTTTCAAACACCTTCATGCTTTGACTAGATTTTAGGGATACCTTCTACTACTTTGCTTGCAATTGGTAGTGCCCCATAGTGCACATGAGCAAGCCTTCTATGCCAAAGTTCACTTGGCTCCATGGATTCATGTACCATGGCATGTTCAGGTTGTCCCTTTAATTTGTACAATCCTCCCTCTTGCTCTCCAATCACTACTGCATCATCTATGGTCTTACCTTTTGGCCACATAAGTACTTGGCCATCCACAAATGCAACTCTCATTCCTTTTGCATCCAAAGATGATATGGAGGGAAGATTCTTCTTAAGTCCAGGTACATATAGAACATCTTGCATCTTTATAGACTTCCCAAAGTCTAACTTGTAGGAGGCTTCACCACTTCCTTTTATGGGGTATTGATAGTCATCCCCAAGTTTCACCTTATGAGGTGACTCATGTTCAGATAGGTCCATAAGAGATTCTTTGAATCCCATCATATGTTTAGAAGCCCCACTATAAATAAGCCAATCATTACAGCCATGTGTAACAATACCTGTGAGAGCAGAGATTAGAACATATTCATCATCACTTGAAGAGTCTTCACTTTCTACCTTAGT
Organism: Larix kaempferi; assembly: GCA_027924585.1. Classification (NCBI taxonomy): domain Eukaryota; kingdom Viridiplantae; phylum Streptophyta; class Pinopsida; order Pinales; family Pinaceae; genus Larix; species Larix kaempferi. The sequence continues at coordinate 5,029,316 of BSBM01000291.1, forward strand.
CTTTTTCACTGGGAGGTTCATCATCCTCAGCAACATGAGCATGATATCTCTTCTTGTTGTTCTTGTTGTTGTTGTTGTTGAAGTCTTTTCTTCTTTTGGGACATTCTGAGGCAAAGTGTCCCTTCTCATTACAAGTGAAGCATCTCAGATCTTTCTTATCTCTTTGATGATGGTGATGTGAAGTTCTCTTGTGAAAATATTGCTCCCTCTTGGGCTTACTTTTCCTGGTGTGAGTTGTGAGAGCTTGATATTCATTTCCCATCTTTTCTTCTTGGGCCACAAGCCTAGCTTATTCTTGTGAACATTCCTCCCATAGTCTACTGAAAGAGATCAACTTCTTTCTTGCACAGATTCCTTGGATGAAGGAGTCCCATGACCTAGGTAGGCCATTCAATGTGGTCATGACAATTTCTCCATTCTCCACTGCTTCATCCACAGCTTCAAGTTGTTCTTTGATTTGAGAGACCTTAGTGAAGTATGATTAGATGGTCTCTCCATTCTGGAACTTTTCCCCTTTCAATTGATTTCGCAGAGTCATGTTCCGATTTATATTCTTTCCTTCAAACAACTTGGTCAAGGAGTCAAACATCTCCTTAGGTGTCTTTAGGGAAGACACATGAGGTATGAGATGGTCTTGAATAGAATCAGCAATGATTCTCTTATCCTTGACCAGGTTCTTCTTGTATAAGGCCTTAGCCTCATCTCCCTCTGGAACTAGAACCTCTTCACTTATGTAGGTGTCTAATTCATTCTCTTCTAGGATTAACCCAATCCTATACTTCCATGCTTGGAAGTTGTCATCTCCTTCAAGCTTATCCTCAAGCTTGGTGTGGTGAGACATCTTAATGAGAAACTCAAATGGAAATAAAAGATTTAGGTCTTACCACTTGATTTGCTAAAAAATGGATCTGGAGCTAGATTAGGGTTTGTCAGAGAAACCCTAAAACTTCAAACTTTGAATTCCAAACTTCTGAAAGGATGGAAAGATGCACCTTATTGAGCTGATCAAGCTGGTATACTTCAATTTTGAAATCTGCAAAATTTGACCCCTCAAAATTGCCTTTGAAACTTCCAGATCTTCTAAACAAAATCCCAAACTAGGGTTTGATAATGCCCGGGGTTCTACCCAGCCAAAAAGTTCGATCTTGTGCTCTAAACTTCGATTTTTTCTGAGGAGCATCCAGCCGTGGTCACAGATTCCAAAAAATTTCACTTTTGCAGAAACCCTAATTTTCCACCTTTCCGATCAAAATCCCGAATTAGGGTTTGATGAAGCCCGACCTTTTGCCCAACCAAAAATTTTGATCTTGGTCTCTAAAATTCGATTTTCTTGAGGGACATCCATCCGTGGTCTCGGATTCTAAAAATTCCAACTTTCTCTGAAACCCTAATTTCCCACAGCAGTGAGGGGCCAAAAACTGAAAGTGCTCAAAATTAAATTATGTCTCAATAGAAAGATGCACCCTTCCAAGGAGAGTCATCCTAGCCTCCTGCCTTTGATGATCTGAGGAGAGAAACCCAAAAATTAAGAAGCCCTAGCTTCCATAGCTGCATAGTGTCTTCTTCTTAGCAAGGATATGATACCATGTTAATTTTTCGATAATATCATTCAAACATTATCTACGATCCTACTAAGAGAATAACAAGCACAACATAACAATCATAAACACAAGAGACACAGAGTTTCCTCGGTGAAAACCAAGAAGGTGAAAAACCCCGCAACTTCCTCAAAGATAGAATAAGCCGCAATACAAGATCACAATGATCAAACCCGAAGATAGATAACTCCGACAGCTACTCCTCCTCCACTTGTACGCACTCGTCTCTCAACTAATGTGAGTTGGATGAGTGAGTGAATGAATAGAATGAGACACACTCACTCTCTATTTATACACAACTTGACCTTCCTTTAATTCTAGCTGGGCCGACTTCCTAAGGAAGTCTAATAACCCACTCAGATGACACAAGCAAGGCCGACCCCACACTGGTGGTCTAATAACCCATCAAATATAAGTTGAAACACTTACAAATACAAATGACGACACTTCTGATTGGAGGAATAATACATCTCCATCATGAACATAATAAAGTACAAGTGTAATACATAGAAGAATATCTTCTGAAGTTACAAATACATCAACAAGTTGATGTTTTTTATTGTGTTATTATTGTGGTTATTAGAGACTATGGTAATTCTATCAACATATTTCTCTTCTTGGTGTTTGGGATTCAGTAGGGTTTTGTTTAAATGGAAATCTCATAAAAGAGGGTCGTGCTCATGACATTTTCTACAATGGAAGGGGATATGCTCATAATCAAGATTTTGAAACAAATTTGAGTCTGTATAGTCCAAACAAATGGCTTCCAGCAGGGGATAAGAGATATTCATGTAGACACATATTCTTGAGTAGGATGTACAACAACCTATTTGAGTTGCCTCTGATATTTTGGAAAATCATCCTAGGGTATTGTTGATACCTTCTAGGGTTTCCATTTCCCAATACTCATGTGGAAGCAAGTATAGTCTTATCAACACCATATCCTCTTTTAAGTATGCTTTGTTAGGGATGATTTGTTCCACCTAGGGTCTCAGATAGAGACCAACTGAGTTAAATAAATAGGGGTCACCTTCAAAAACAACAATGTAGTCCTCTAGATTGTTAAATATGAGTGTGAAGAAGCCTTTTCATCCTATTTTTAGATCCTAGTGTCCTTTGGGGTTCCATTTAAGGTTGATCCACTAGATCAATGATTTTTTAGATGGCTATAAGCCCATAAATTTACCTATTATAGCATGATCTTGCATATGATGATTATTTTGATGGATTTGAATTAAGGTTATTTCATACCATAGAACAATTGCATATTTCAGTATGCATTTTCCAAGGCTATGTTAGGTTGGATTTTGATGGGAGATTGAAGTCCTAGGGGTGTTGGGATCAAGATCGTCTCCTCCCTTCCAATTTGTTGAATCCATTGTGGGATTTTTGTTATTCAATGCACCTTCAATTGGTTCCTTCTAATCATCTACACTTTTGTATGATATGAACTAGTGAGGGATTGGAATCTCCCCCCTACGAGGTCATCGATGATGGAAGTCAATCTACATGGGGTATGGGTTAACTAAGAATTGGGTAGACATTCGCTCCAAACCTTAGGCCAGTGACTTACATCTTGTAATCTTTTAGAGCTCGAGATAAGAGCTATTCTTCCATCTAGTCAAGAATCATACCAAAAGAGATATTATCAAGAGAGTTACATGATATTTGTACAATATTATTAATGAACTCAATTAACACTATTTTCCTATATTTTTAAGAATTATATGCTTGAACCATCTTATCATCTTATAAATATCTTATAACTAGATTGAAAAAAACAAATTTCATTCAAGAATTGAAGGTGGCAATATTCACATGTTTCCATATAATTAATTAGAATACACCCAATGTATACAATTAATAAAACTAACATTGTATTGAGAAGGCTTCACATCGTGGCATTCAATAAGAGCCCCACAATAGTTATTTTAATGTTGTTGTTGCGAGGATATTATTTGTTGCATCTGAACCAATGGTCAATCTAGCAACTCTTAATCCTGCAACAACACCATTAAAATTACTATTGTGAGGTGCTTATTGAATTCCTTCACATCATAGCATCTATAAGCTTTTATTGCCACTTGCAATGATTGTTTGACATTTGGTTTGTAAGGATTCCATATGTATTCAACTTGTTTTGATATTTCTATTCCTTTGTGTATTTTCTCTTCACACCACCCCTCATTCACAACATCTTTATGTTTATATTGTTTCTTATTAACATGGTCTTCACCTCTACTGAGTTTTCTTTTCATATTATTATAAGTTGAGATACAGATCGATGCAATTTCATTTTAATCTCGAACAAAATTAATTTTAACACTAAACATAAAATAAAATTCTCATAATTATGAATATGAATACATTATAATTTTTCTCAAAACAAATTACTATGGTTGCATGAAACATGCCTAACAACATGTGAATGGATTAAAATTAATGAACAAGGGATCCACTTTTGAAATTGTGTATATGTTTTTTCTCTTCTCTAACAACATATTAAATAAAAGTTGAAATTGTGTATATGTTTTTTCTCTTCTCTAACACCATATTAAATAAAAGCAATCTTAACCTTGGAGAAAAAAAACCATTATCATTCAAAACCTTCTTCCATAAACCATGAAAAGAGACATGCATACTATATACATAGGCCATACAAAATCTTGTCATTACCATAGAATAAGCTTAGCTATCCCAACTTATTAACTTTTTGGCTTGAGCGTGTGAAGAGAGGAAAGCTTGATATTTAAAAGAATAATAACATAAAACATGCTTGGCTTAAGTGTGTGGAGGAAATATTGATATTTAAAAGAATAATTCCATAAAACATAGAATATATTGCATTAAAACATCCTCCAACGCCATAAAAGGCATTCTAAAAAATTTAAACAAAATTCACTAACCAAGCAAAGTGATATCAACATAGTGATCATACAAATAGATATATGGGAACACAACACAAAAGAGAGAAAAGACGAGTATTGCAAAGAACTCAACCATTGCGTTAAAGGAAAGTGGATTAATCAATGTGTAGAGGAGAGTAGCAAACATGATGAGCATGCAAGGAGGAAAGAGATTTGGACAAGGTTTATTGAGAAATATGTTAAGGCAATATAACAATGCGCAGAAGATGTCGTTGTCTAAATTGAAGTGAGTATAGAGAGGTATTTCACAAATAGAGGTACAAGACATTGTACATAACTCTAAGATGAAGCAAAGATAAGAGAAGAGACAAACACTAAGATGAACCAAAGGTAAGAGAAGAGCTAAAGTGAAGGTTAAAGTGAAGGTTATTTGTATTGTAAACATTCTTAAGTACTAAATATAATTAGTATACTAGTTTCCTTTCCTCTTTTGTTCCTAAATGTCTAATTTTATATTTTTCATTTTGTACTTTCCAATATTCATTGATTTAGTTTTTGCTTCCTAAGTAATTTGGGTTTGTAGATCACATAGGCTCAACCCATGCATAGCTTGGATAAAGGGCTTGTTGCACATTCCCCTGCACCATTTGGAATCAAAATGAGGAAGATTCTTGTGAGAATATAAGATGGTCGAGATCAAAATATGAAGTTAGGTGAACCATGAATATGAATGGTGCATAGAGGTGGAAGAATGAATAGAATTTGTTAGAATAATATTCCCATCATAGACATGCCAGGGACCCTTATGTTGTTCTACCTAGTATTGTTTGGTTCATTAGTGCCTAGTCTAGTGTCTTGGACCACATGTTTGTCCACACTTGACTACTTATACTAGTGATATGCCTTATCCACCTTGTATGTCCACAAGAGCGCCATATTTACTTGGTTTTGGGAGTCAATGCATGCATTTATGAGTAAGTTATGTCATTTCCCTGTTTTAAGGAGTCTAAGGGCGCTACATGCTTGGTTTGGTCAAATTGGTGTATTAATGGCCACTAGTGCTCATAAAACCACTACTCCACTACTTTGGTCCACACACAAGTTCATAACTATCCACTCATGGCTCTCATAAGTGTTATTTATCAATTCGTGAGGTCCAAGTATGAGTTGGATGGCATTAATCTCGGTTAGTGGGGAATTAGTTTAGGTAATCCCCCATTATTGTGAGCTACTCAACTTTCCACTAAGTCTCTCGATTTTGCCTCCTGAGAGCATCTATATATGGTACACATGCTATTTAATAATAATGTAATCGAAGATCAATCCACATGAGTGTTTTGCTCTTGTTTTCTGCTTCATATTTCTTCTATTTTCTTGTCAATGTTTGGTAAATTCTAAGTGAAGCTTTCTCTAGTAATCTAGATCCACCTATGACACATATAGAATTCGACATGGTATTAGATATTCATAGGGGATCCTAGTCTTTTTTTCCAAAATAGATTTACAAGTGTGTGTTTTGCAGGTGCCTACAACAACTTCATTATGGATTCAAAAGCAATTCCTCTCCTCTCCATTCAACTATTCAGAGTGGAAAGAAAAGATGTGAGCATATCTCAAGAGAAAATGTCTCTTTGATGTTTCCATTGGTGCTGCGAGCGAGCCAAAATCTTATGAAGAGAAGTGTGATTGGCTCAATGATTGTGATAGAGCATATGGAACTATGTGTTTGGCTATAACTCCTAGAATGCATTATCTCACTGATTTTGTTGAGTACCTATTTGAGCTTTGGAGAAATATATATAGAGCTCTTGGCATGAATAAATAAGATAATAGCTTATGGAGAGCAATCAAATGGACACCTCCTCATGTTTTCTCCCTCCAAAGGTCTCGGCCTCATGCATTTCTCAAGAAGTTGTTCAAATTGAAAAAGAAGAGGAAGAAGAAGATTCAACAAATGATCCAACTCAACTGTCTTCCTATGTGGCTTCCTCTGTTTTCCATGAAGTTGTTTTTCATGATGATGAAATATGATATGCTTCCATCAATATTGTTGAAGATATGTCTCTCCATTCCACTTCTTTCTCCTCTATGTCTGCTATTACTAATGCTGAATATGGGTTGTTGATTGGTGATCATAGTGATCCTTCTCTGGAAGAGGTTCTTTCTTCATATGAGAGTATTGGATCGAAATATGGTCAAGGATAAGTTTGGAAGTCAAGTGAAGATCTCTCATTGATTCACACTCTTTTGCTTCCTATGTATTCCTACACCATGACTAGCAAAATTTCTTCAAGTTCACTTGAAGGTGGAGAAGCCTTAGCCATCACATTGGCACATTTGGGACTCTTGTTCCTTTTTCTTGGAGTTGATTACAACTATCATTGTTTGAAGTTTTTGCTTCAGGAGCCTTATGATTCACTTGGGGTCACTTATTTTGAAGCATCTTGAGTCTCTTTTAGACTTGGAACCCTAGTTGGTTTGAAGATCAAGTCTGAAGAGCAGCCTTCGCTCTACTATCAGTGTTACTCAGTTGTTCTACATGGATTGTAATATCCCGATTTTGACCCTATTGCATTAAAATTGTAAATGATGTAAATATCGTTATTAAATCATGGTGAGGAGCCTAAGGCCAAGGCCCCGCCATCAATTTATCATTTTATGTATCGACAATTAAAAATCGATGCATATGGTCCTTGTGCTAGCCACGCACAATAGAAATTAAGACATCATGTAAATATGAATTTTAATGAAATACCCACAACTAACTATGCAATGCAACAAAGAGATGGGGGCATGATTTTCACAAGGAATAGGGATGGAAATATTCAAATCCTTGAGCCAATAGTGTTAAGCCAAATGTCATTGAGAAAACCCATAAACCATCAACTACCCATTTTGACTTATGCCCCCAATCATTTAATTCTTCCAAAAGTTGGTTGAGGTAGTTAATAACTTGGGATTGGAGAGGTATGGCAGCCAATTTCGTGTATGGGCAAGCCATCAATCTGGGAAATCATATTTTTGCTTCTTGGGCAAGAAAACACCCACGAAATTGTGCCCAAATCCATCCTTCACCCATGGACTTTGCTCTCTCATGCAATCTGAGCTAGCTGGGGCTTTCTCCTTCACGTTTTCCATCTTTTTCCTACATTTTCCATAGCTGGGAACTCATTTTTGTATTGCACAGTGGCTGGGAGGAAGGGAGTCACGATTTGGGGGTTTATGGAGTCCATTTATGTCCCTTGAATGCCCATAAACATTTTCTAGAAACGATTTTTCTCTCCCAGGGTTGATTCCCCATTTTCCATTTCATTTTTGGTTGCCCACATTTTTACTGAAACTAATGGAAACCCATTATGGGCATCCCACTGTCAAAGCGTTTCTCTTCATGCCCAACATTTGTGCTTTTGCTATTATTTGATTAATCCCTATTTTGGTTTGAACTTGTGAGCAAGAAATTAGGAGTGGAAGTGGACCAGAATTGGCTTGATAAACCTAGTGAGGAAAGTAATCTCTCAAGAAGATCAAAAGGGCTGGCTACTCTTCTATGCACACCTTGAACAGTACTGGATTGGAAGGTATGGCCTGAGGGACTGTGTAGTAGTGAAGGGAATACTTCCTTGTGTCGGGTGTGTAGGCATTGTAGGGAACCAAGATGGATAGATATTGTAGAGGTATCCTTAGCTCTGTGGTTGAGCTCACTAGCTTAGCAATTCTTCCCTTCCATTGCCTTAGTAGCCTGATAAACCCAACTGTAGATTGGCTTGGCTGATTTTGGTGTATATCTGGTTATGTGTGAGTCTATTGTTCCCTTTTTCCTTGTAGAAATCATGCCCAGCTCTGGGGTGGCAGTTGTGTTGAGAGATCAATGAGCACAACTGGCCTATGGTTGGGTGGAACATTGCAGTTGCATAGCCAATTGCTCGGGACTACTTCGTTTTAAGATAAGTACTCTCTTGTGTTAATTATGTAATGTATTTATTTGATGACTATCATGAATGTCTTGAATGTATGCTAGATGTGTGATAGAATTTACTTCTGCTGTGTTTCTTGCATATATATATACATCTGCATATATCTTTTTATACTCCAATGGTTTTTGTTAATAATCATGGGGCTAGATGCCCAGTTTTTGCATCACGTTCTCTCCATCGCACTGGTATGGTGGGAGGGGACGTGACATGGATTAAGTTTCCATCATGTAGCTATACATGTACATGATCTAGTTGAGAACATTCATCTTATTCCTAAGAAGAATATTCCTCTAGACATATTCATCTAGTTTGGAGTGTATTCAGTTTTTGGTTTCTCTTTCATGTCCATTTTTTAGGGAGGATTTTCCCCATGTGTTTTTGCTTCTTTCCTTGTTCTACATGGATTAATAATGTAAAGGGTGACCATAATCCTTTGTTGCTTGGGCCCTATTTATCATGCTCACAACCATTTTGGCTTAAGAGGGGGTGTTAGAACAATAATCCCATCATAGACATGCCATGGACCCTTATGTTGTTCTACCTAGTGTTGTTTGGTTCATTAGTACCTAGTCTAGTGTGTTGGACCACATGTTTGTCCACATTTGACTACTTAGACTAGTGATATGCCTTATCCACCTTGTATGTCCACAAGAGTGCCATCTTTCCTTGGTTTTGGGAGTCAATGCATGTATTTATGAGTAATTTATTCCATTTAAAGAGTCTAAGGGCGCTACATGCTTGATTTGGTCAAATTGGTGTATTAATGGCCACTAGTGATCACAAAACTACTACTCCACTACTTTGGTCCACACATAGGTTCATAATTATCCACTCATGTCTCTCATAATTGTTATTGACCAGTTCGTGAGGTCCAAGTATGAGTTGGATGACATTAATTCCAGTTAGTGGGGAATTAGTTTAGGTAATCCCTCATTATTGTGAGCTACTCAAATTTCTGCTCAGTCTCTCGATTTTACCTCTCGAGAGAATCTATATATTGTACACATGCTATTGAATAATAATATAATGGAATATCAATCCACTTGAGTGTTTTGCTCTTATGTTCTACTTCATATTTTCTTCATATTTCTTCTATTTTCCTGTCAATGTTTGGTAAATTCTAAGTGAAGCTTGCTCTAGTAATATATATCCACCTGTGACACATATAGAGTTTGACAGAAGTAAATAACTGAAGGGATTGTCAAGGTTGAAAGAATAATTGAAAACTAGACAAAGTGGTGAGTCGAAGGAAGTTAATTTGAACAATGATATATTGGTGTAAATTATATATACAGATAAGTGAATACATGGGTGAAATATTGTATGATTCCATTCTTATGGATTCTTTTCACTTATTTTTGGGAATATCATGTCAGTTTGAAAAATACAAAATACATGATAGAAGGAAGAACATGTATACTATCACAAAGGATGGCAAGTGCATATAGATGTTTCCATTAAAGGATTATGAATAATATAAATTATTCCTAATAATGATCAATGAGTTTGTAATTGCATCTAAGGAGATGGAAATTGCTACTCAATAATACAAAAAAGTAGTCAATTACACAATGCAATGGTGTAAATAAGAACAAGGAAGTTCTAGGAAGAACAAAATTTCTAAAAATGTAAAGAATTTTGTGGCAAAACTGTCCATTCCCTCCAAGCCATCACTAGAGGTCCACTTATTTAGATCTCAAATGTTGAATACTAACCACTCAATTCACCAATTTAAAATAGATTTGGATTCCAAAAGAATGCCAGTAGACTTTTAATGCATGTTAAGTTTAAAATTAAAGATGAAACCATAGAATTTTAAACATGTATTCATGGATAACATGGAAACACATGTATCGATCCTTAAGAAACTTTATTTAACCATTTCTACACAAATTCTTCATGATTACAAACTCCAAATAATTAAATTACAAAGAAGTAGAACAAGCTTTAAACAAGTTTATCTTTTAACAATGAAAAATATATGAAATTGGTTATGGAGGAATGATTCATCACCCAACCATAGCCATTCATTGTCAATGACATGCCCTAGTTTAGCCATGAGACCACTAGGTGAAGAAACTAACTATGGGTATAAGCACACTTAGGGCCAACATGCAGTGTTCATGATGACTCTACTGACCCCCCCACTGCATGAAACTCTATGCACCAAATCCAATCTTCAATAACAGATCGAACCCTCTTATCATAACTATACAAGACACAACTTGTACATTTCCTTCTCTTCTATATAGTCTCGTAAGAAATTAATATTAAATTATGCTCTAATGCAAGTAAGAAGAACTCAATTTATGTTTAATTCCTTATGGAAAAATATAGTGACATAATTCTTTTTCTCGACTGGAGTCAATGAACAACATAAACATGTAGGTGAAAAGTTCATATTTTGCATCATCCTTTACACTCATACAACCTTATCATTCTTAGATATTGGTGTTAGTTATAAGTATTTGTAGACTTGGGATCCAATGCCCTATAATAATGTAGCATGAGAATGAAGAGTAATGCAGACTAATCGTGAGAAAAAAAAATCCAAAGTAATAGTACTTCTTCTTACCAGGTACCTTCCTCCACACTCTTTATTTCCATGATGTTTACTTTCCTTCACCAACTAATTTATACATTCCTATCCGCCTCTCTAATTTAAAAGTTTTGTTCAATGTCATTTATAAAACATGATGGAAAATATGAAATATCTTGGGTTGAATCTTGTGAGGAAAAATTGTTTTACATGGACCCATTCTTTCATCTTTCTTTATTGCATACTCATTTTCCCTTTGTGCTCCCAAAAACCACTTTGGACCATTATATAGTATATTCAAACATTGCCAAACATTACCCAACATTACCCTTTTAAATAGCACAAAATATTTCTTGCATGTTTCAACATCTATATGTCTAATCATTAGTAGGGAACCAATGACACAAATCTATTTAGGTCCAAGGAAGAGTCCACATAAAACTCCATTAAACTTGTGTACATGGTGTAGTTGAAATTGAATTCCACGTTGTACATGATTGAGTTTGTTTTATTTATTTATCGGCAAGATGAGAATATTCACATTCACAAACATGATGTTAAAATGTAACCTTTTGACTATATTAGCCATTTGCAATAAGTCCAATTGGAAAATAGCGATGGATGTAAATGTCATGAAAAAACATATATGACATGCAACCTACATTGATAGATATTTGAGCTTAGAAAGATTTTTAAAAAATCCATATATTTCACATTTGACATTTGTTTTCACATAATTGTTGTAATATTAGCTTTCCTTCAATTCAAGAATAATATATATATTAATTTAAAATCAAATTACTTAATGAAAAAGGAAAACACCAACACATTTTTTATAATTTTTAAAAATCACATACAACACCAAATCATGTGCTTAGCGCAAATCCATTGTTGAAAAATCCATCGGATATGAGGGCAATTGTCCATGCAACATTAATGATATGAAATACATCATTCAACTCAAAGGGACATTCTCCTTTGTGATGAGACTATCACATACTCAAGTTAACACAATCGCTAAAACACCTTAGTCAATTAATTATTCATGCCAAGGGAGTCTAATAAGATAAACCAATTTTCAAAAACCATTCATATTGATTTTTGAGATTTCTAATACTTATAAGCGCATGTTCAAATTGTAATGGTGTTTACAAGAAAACAAAACCTTATTCAAATATACACATTCTAAAACTATAAAAATATGAAATAATATATTTATTCATGAACATAAGTTTATTAAAAAAAAAATAGCTCTAAAAATTGTAAATGTGATAATTATGATTAATATGAGAAAATATCATGTATACTCCATGTGAGGATGCCAAAGAGCTCAATGTGCCTAGTGATCCCAATCCTCCATTCCAATCTATATTAAATTTTTATCATTCTTTTTTTTGTAAAATAAGAAACTTGTATTACTGTAACAGAGTTACAATGTCTTCAAAACAGGTGGCTTAGCCAGCGAGTGAACTTGATGGCTACCCGATATACTCTATCCAAACTTGAATTCTATTACACTGACTCAAAACATCCAGAATGCAACACAAACTAAAACGTAGAATAACTCTGAAAGAACCACCTATTGCTAAAAAAAAGTCTCTTTTGCGAAATTGTAGGTCTTATACATTTGTAATGGAAACTGATGCCAAGAGGAAAATATAACTAGACTACGATAAAACAAACAGAACATAACAAAATAATTTTGACCTAGATTGGGGCACAAGTGCCCAAAAAAACCTTCAGATTCCCGTCATCGTCTTCAGGCCAGAGTGGTGGAGAGGGCAAGGAGTTTGTCCTGAGGATGGTTCCACATCGGCGTCGAGAACTTGAACTCTCACCAGACCACCTTCCAAATTCAAAATAGAAGCAGGATGGAGCGGAATTCCAACTTTACCAGCAATGAGGTTGGTTTTGTGGTGCCTGATCTTACAGTCTTGGTAGTGAGCTTTACAGGGGTGGACCGGTTCCTCATCACCAGCAACCTTATTTTCGTGCTTCATGAGGATATGTGTCAGGAGTCCTTTCATGACCCAGAAGGAGGCCATCATTTGGTCATAAGCCGAGAGGCGACCAACAGTCATGCTTGTGTCCAGGACCCAATCGCCCACTTCCTCCCTTAACTCACCCGAGGTCATGGCATGAAACTTCTCCCAAAGGTATTTTTCGACCCATTCAACTTCATCCTTAATGATAGCAGGGATATAGTCCCTGAAGAACTAGGCTGCTTCAAGGGCCTTCTTCTACTCCTTCTTAACTGGAGATTTTCCCTTTTTCAAGTTGCGTAGGGCCTTCTTCCCATTTTGCTTCCTAGGGGCCATCCTTCCCCTAGACGTTTGTTTGTAGATCCTTTGTTTACTAACACGGTGCTTACTCTAGATTCCTACTATTCAGAGTAGATAGACCCAAGATTTATTCAAAAAAGCACAAAATTCCACCTACTTCTTATAGTAATTTCCATCTTTCCTTCCTTGAATTCTGAAATAATGGTGACATTAGGAGCATTCATCCAACTGATTTCATCCTTCCTCATGCCTGATGTGAGCCATAGGATTTTCGAGGTCATCCTATGTACAAGGGATCGATCGAATATTTTGGACATGATAGTTTTCATAGGTCCCTGAAGGTTCATTATTGCATAGGTTTAATTGGTTCATACTTTCATCATCCACACGCTGGGGACTATCCTTATTCCAACTTTCGATCAGTTGCTCCATATGCGCCTTGATGTGAGAGTTGAATGCGGTCCCCATGTCATTCTTGTCATCCTGTCTAGCTCGTGTGTCTTCTGTAGCTAGCTGGGTGCAATTAGTGGTTCCTTCCACGTCCGCGAGGTTTTCCAGTGGGCCCGGCTAGAAGCGGTGTGGAGTGTCCACTCCCAAATTAGCCAGGTGGTTGGCAACCTTGTTTCCATTTCTACGGACGTGCTCAAAGGACCATGCGTGGGGGGTGTGATTTAACAAAGCCATTTTTTCCACCCTATAAGAAAGCCTCCAGCTGTCTGCCACCTTGGATGTCTTCTTTCCATTCTGGAGATTGCGAGCCATCTGGATAATTAGGCGGGAGTCACCCTCGATGGTTATTGGTGTCAGACCAAGTTTAGACTAGCAAGGAGTCCATTTAATTCTGCATCTTTGTTGGTGTCCTCACCTATGCTTCCCATGTAGACTTGAAGAATTTCACCTTGCGCATTTTGAATAACATCGCCAAACCCAGCTGAACCCAGATTGCATTTTGAGGCTCCACCAAAGTTTAATTTGAACATTCCAGGTGGCGGGGGGGCGTCCAATGGTATGGGATGCACATTGTGGTATGCTTTTCTTTCCTCTGCATTTTGGTTTGATTGGCTTTGCTCACACCCCATTTCATAAGGATTCTACATTCTATGTCACTGGCTTCCCAGTATTTTTCATTCCAAGAGGTAACTCTGATGGTATCTTGGATGTTTTTCTCAATATTTGTCCATATCTATTTTGGGGAGAAGATTGAGTATTGGAAGATACTCCTGTTACGTTCTTTCCAAATTTCCCACATCATGAACCCTGGGAAGGATGTCCAAATGGAGCTCACAATTGGGTTCAGGAAGGCAAGAAGATCCCAATCTTTGATTGTGCAGGTAGGATTTCCTCTAGAGCAATTTGATTTTCTAAATATTTCCTCACCTCTGTCCCAGTAGGCAGAGACAAAGGGACATCAATCAAGAAGGTGATCTAATGATTCCTCACTCTGGTAGCACAAAGTGCATTGCATGGGGCCCGGAATTCCACATTTTCGGAGGTTTTCACCTGTCAATATTTTCCTGTGAGTGACGAGCCATATGAAGGTAGAAACCTTTGTCCAAGGATTCATTTTCCAAATTTTTTTACATATTTCATCCTGTTGTTCCTCACGATTGTTGGTGCAGAGGTCATAGGGTTATTTAGTATTGAAAGTGCCACAGGTGGAGTACCCCCAACGCAGTTTATCAGAACCATCTTGGGATTGTATGCACCTTCCTTTGGATATTGTCACAGATCCTCATCCACTCTTCGTCTAAGACCCTTTGATCCCACCACTCAGGTGGTTTCCATTCCTTGTAGTCATTAATCTCTGAATCAGGTTTCCATGTTCTCAATATTAGTCAATTTTGGCCTATGTTGCCATGAATCTTCCAAAACGTTTGCTAAGTCACCATTTCTAACTTCCCAGAAGCTATGGCCTTGAATGATGCTTCTACCATGGAAGGCAATCTTCCATATAAATGATCCTAGTTTTTCTTCATCATAATGAATTAGGTCATCCTTCAAGTGGTAGGGGGCATATTTCACATGCCACAGCTTTTCCTAGGGTTTCAAAGTGTGTGAGACCTAGTTCCACCATATTTTAGCGCCCAACACCTCGTTGTTTTTCTTCGTGTCTTGTATCCCAAGACCACCATTTGATTTTGGTCGACAAATATTTTCCCAACTGACCAGGGCCCATTTTAGCTTATCAGCTTTTCCTCCCCAAAGGAAGTTTCGCTGAATAGCCCTTAGGTCTTTGAGAACGGACTTCAGCACAGCCATGGATGAAAAGAGATATATAGGCATCGCTTGCACAACTGAGTTGATTAGGGTGACTGTGCTGGCAATATTAAGAGGCCTTGGAGTCCAACTGGAAAGTATTATTTTTATACGGTCCAAAAGGTCCTCCCAAGACACTCTCCTTATGAATCCAGTTGCAAGAGGTGCTCCCAGATATTTGGATGGAAGGGAGCTCCCTTGGAATCCCAGGATGCAGATGATTTTTCTTTGAGTGATATTGGAAGTGTTGAAGAAAAATATTTGATATTTTTCTGTTTTAACTTCCAGGCCTGAGGCTTTCGCAAAGGTAGTAAGACTTTTCGTGAGAGCTCTTTCTTCTTGGAATGAAGGTTGGCCCATAAGTATCGTGTCATCAAAAAATTGCTGGTGAGTTTGCGTATCAGCACGAGGGTGGAGACTTAATCCTTTGATCTCCCCCTGTTTGGTCATAGCTTTGATCATCCTCCCCAATCCTTCCTCCACTAAGATAAAAAGGAAAGGTTATGAAGGGTCTCATTATCTGATACCTATGGAATAATTAAAAGTATGGGTGGGAGTTCCATTCAGGAGGATAGAGAAGAAAGTGGAGGAGGTGAGATTCATCATCCAGTCAATCCACTCCTGGAAGAAACCAAAGGCTCTGAGCATTTCACACATGAATTTCTAGCTAAGTTTATCATAGGGTTTTGAGATGTCTAATTTGAGGAGCATACATGGATTCTTGGTGGATTTTAAGGAGTGAATTACCTCATGAACTAGAATTAATCCATCCATAATTTGTGCCCCCTCCACAAATCCTGATTGATCCGGGGAGATCAGGAATGGGAGAATGGGTTTCAATCGATTGGCCATGACCTTGGTAATAATCTTGTAAATAACATTGCAAAGGGCTATAGGTATGAACTTACCTGGAGAGTTTGCACCTTCGTTCTTAGGAATGAGGGTAAGGAAGGTAGCATTGAATGCCTTGAGAAATATTCTAGTTCGTCTTAATTCCTCCACAATTAACCAAACTTCCTTCTTTATAAGATCCCAGAAGTAATGAAAGAAGTTGGTGGTGAACCCATCTAGGCCCAGGTTTTTTCCGTTGGCCATTTGATTAACTGCTTCCTCAACTTCTATCATCTTAATCGGTTTGGTTAGGAGCGAATTTTGGGCCAAAGTAACTAGGGAGGGGATGTTCTTGGTGATAATAGCAGTGTCCAAGGATCGGTCAGCCCTATCCTCTATCAAGTTATTCTAAAAGTATCCCACCAATTCTTCTTCCAAGTCCTCCCTTTTTCCAATATAAGAGCCTCCCTCTAATTTCAGGTGATGGATTCTATTCTTTTGTCTATTCTGGATAACATATTGATGGAAGCACTTGGTGTTGCGCTCTCCTTCCTGAAGCCATTGGTTCCTAGAATTTTGTTTCCAATAAATTTCCTCCTGCCACTCACGATCATTGAGAAGTTGGAGTGTGGACTCTTCTAAACGTCTTAACTCTTCATCATAGCCAATATTCATTCCTTTGCATTGAATCTCCTCTAGTTGTTCTGATAGTCTCTTTTTTTCTTTGAAAATGTTGCCAAATTCTTCTTTGTTCCAAGTATGGATCTTAGATTTAAGGTGTTTAAGTTTCTGTTGAAATTGGTACATCCTGGTCCGCTCTGAGGGTGGGCAGTTCTGCCACCATTGAGTGACTAATGATTTGAAGTCTTTGTGCTCCAACCAGAATTTTTCAAATGGAAAGGGGCGCTTGTTTGGAGGTCCTTGTCCGTCCCATTGCAGACAAACTGGCCAGTGATTAGAGCTGGCGGAGGGGAGAACCAATTTAGAAATATCTACACCTCTATTGACAATCCCTTATGTGACCAGGAATCGATCTAAACGAGAGTCCATGTGGTGATCCCCCCCTCTTTTGTTGTTCCAGGTGTACCAACCATTTCCAGTTTCTATGTCAACTTGATTGTTATCTTATAATGAGAGGAGATCTGTGGTAAGAAGTTTGATTATTATCCTCAATAAAAAAATTTAAGGCCTCATTTACTGTTCCCAAAGTTCGTCTTCCCCCCTTTTTTTCTTTGAGGGAAGCGATCAGGTTGAAATCTCCCCCAATGATCCAACTCCTATTACCAATCCAGCGAGCGGCCCAGGATAAAGATTCCAGGAAAGCATGCTTGTGTAGATAGATACTAGGACCATAGACATTACTAATGGTACCAATGGTATGGGTATTTCATATTCGGAAATCAGTTGTGAGCAGACCTTTCATAGCCCATAAATTTGAGAGAGTTTCTTATTCCGGATCCCACAAAAAGGCCATGCCACCATCCAATCCATGGGCATCGATATTCATCTTTTCACATCCTTTCCACACTTTTTTCCCTATCACCTTCATTGTTTCAGTTCCACATTTGGTTTCGTGTAAACAGATTATCACAGGATTTTCCTTTCTCACCTTATTCTTCAGAGTCTTGATTTTGTGGGAATGATTCACCCCACGAATATTCCATGTTAACACCTTCATTGGGAAACCTTATTTACTCCATAGAATGCCGCTTGAATTGTCGGATATTGACCTGATTCTATCAATTTGGTTCCAACTTCTGTTATTCTTTGCTTATTCATTTTTCTTCCTTGCCTTTCCCCCTCTTTCGGTTGATTTATTGTGTTGCTTATATGGGGTTCCTTAGCAACTCCTAGTTGAGGAGTAGCCCTAGTTTTCAGAATGGCCTCCTTAAGGAGCTGAAGCTATCTTCTCGAAACATATCCGTTACCTTTTTTACTGCAATCTTTCTCGATTTCATCAAGATCTAATTCTCCGAGGTCCATGTCTTCAACCTCATCAAATTGGTATTCTTACATGATGTCATTTTGATCCCTCTAATCTTCTGCAAGTTTTTCCTCATACAGGGACATTGCTTCCCTTGGGGGATTCTCTTTCCGGAGGCATTTTTCTAGATTCTCTGGGTCGTCTCCCATGGATTCTAGGGTTTTGAACTTATTGGATGCGATGGTTGGTAGATGGGTGTGTGATTAGGGGGGGTTACCCCTACACTACTTTCTTATTCTTTTGACTTGGGTGAAGCCTTCACTATCATGGCCATCATCAGGGGGAATCTTGGGGGTGGGGGAAGGAGAATTCTATGGAAAATTCCTACTCAAGTGACCGTGTTCATGGCATTGTCTATATCTGAATGGGACATTGTCATATTCTAGAGGCTGGACCCACTCCTCGTCTTCCCAGTAAAGGTTGATAGCTTCCGGGATTTCACAATAAAGGTTCATATAGACACAGATCCAGGCAAAAGAAGTATATCGTTTCTGTTTGGTTTGTTTCGCAAATTTCACAAATTCTCCAAGAGTATTTCCTATGTCTCTCAAAATTTATGGTTTCCAGTATTCATAGGGGAGAGAGTAAAGCCGAATCCATACTAGTGCAATACTCATATCCTCTTTTTCTGGGTTAAATCTTTCCTACCATGTAATTAGGTATAACACGGCTGAGAAGAAGAAGTATGGGCCTCCTTCCAAGATCTAATGTCTATATTCTTGATTGAAGAAGATGATTGTGAAAAACCTTTAGATCCAAGGTGAAAATCATAGTGTCCTTTAGGGTTCCAGGTTGTTTTGATCCATCTCAATAGATCCTTCTCTTTGGGATAGATCCTAATAAACTTACCAATTAGGGCCTTCTCCTTCCAAAGTCCTACTCATTCTCATAATTTATCTGATATGATCTGGAGAGCAAGAATCTCTACAGATCTGGGTATGCATCGCACATGCCTGTGATTGGGACCATAAGCGGATTTGGATCCAAATCCTTCCCCCTCCCCTTCCCTGCGGTCAATTGAGTTCGATTTTGCAGATCCATTATTTTGATCAAGATGTTCTTATTGAGTGGTGGGGGAGGATCCCCCTCCATGCAGTCCCATGGCCACAAACTGCAACCCCACATGGAGGGAAAACCCTTGTGCGTAGATGCTTCTGATCCAAAAGGACCCTTGGGCACAACGCCTTGGAGAACGACAACTGCCCTGACACAGCACCGACAGGATGCGATCTCCCTTGATTGCGAGCCATCTTAATCAATTTTTTTATGATGAAAAACAAAAAATATGTTTTTCCTAAATGTACTCAAGCTTACCATTTCTCCAATTCTCTAGGTAAATTGTTCCAAACATCTCCTTGAAAATAAATTCTACCTTGGAGAAGAACAATATGAATAAATTTACTTATGTTCAATCACTCCTGCAATACTCTAGTATTCAAGTTGCAATACCATATAATAATTTCTTGCAAAGAAACGCAAGGTGAAATCACTAAATGGTCAAATGAATGGAATAAGGACCAAGTGTGATGACTTTAACTCTCTAGAGGATAGTAATTACTAGTTTTATACACGTTATTGTATGCAAAACCTAGAAATCAAGTTAGGCAAGTGACAAAGGCACTTCATGAAGAAGTTGAAAAAGGAACAAGGAAATCATTGTGTACCATTAATGTTGTAGTGCCCCAACTTCCAAATTAATTATAATTATAGGTACATAATGATATAGATATATAATAGGAAAATAAAGTAATAATTAGGTGCATATCTTATGTTAAAAATAGAATTTATTAAGCTAAGTGGGATTAGTGCATGGACGACAAGTGTCAGCCATGCAAATGAAATTTATTTTAATGATATGGAAAATGGGATTTTAAGGGGAGAGGGAGGACTTCATGAGTGGTTCTTATCTACTGATTCACAAAGTGGTTTTGGGGGGCTATAGGGTTGCATGGCAATAGTGTAATACCTAATTATGTTGTTAATATTACTTATTGGTGGTGAGTAAGTGTGGGAGAGGAAAGTGGTATGGCATATTTTTACTAATTGAGGGATTGGGAGCTCTCGGTCCTAGACTGAGGTGTAGGTTGGGTGGAGATTTGTCCACCCCACATTGTTTCCCATTGATTTTTTTGATACTATAACTGGATGCAAAGCCACTATTCCAATACAAGTAAGTTTCCTGAATTTCTCTACATTACAGGTATGCCTTAATCCCTTAGTTACTTACGTGCTTTAATTACTAGTTACTTATTATATAGAAAAGAAAGGTTAATTTGATATGGACACTATATCTGGTATTAGAGATTAGGTTTGAACCCTAGAGCCTCTAGACCCACCTACTAAGCCAATTCTTATGGGCTTGGAGACTTGATCCTCTTTCTTCATGTGTCCACACCGCGTCATAGAATGCAATGAAAGATGGTGGAATCTTTTTTGGTGGAAATTTTTTGTTAAGAGAGTTTAATAGAAGCAAGGATTTCCTTGAGGCTCTTGGAAAATATGTTGTTGCTATTATTTCTCTGTAACTTAACCGTCAAATGATAAAACCATGCGCCCCTTATATCCATTACTTCCTATTGAATTTTTGTTGGCGAGCCACATTGTATGCAAATTCTAGTCTTTAAAATGCCCTTGGTGTTGTAAATCACTGTAGGTTTTTCCGAAAATTTGGTTCATAGAGGGGCTCTGTAAATGGAGATTGGCTTTGTCATGAAAACCAATAAATGCCAAGAGATTATATCATTTCAAAATGTATCCCAAGTAGTTCCTTTCCTCTCTAATGGATCAAAAACTACAACCTCAGACCCTACCTAAGAAGGAAGTTGACAACACCATGGATATTGAAGATGCCAAGCCTATTATCGATGTCTGTTATGTGATGTTCCTAGAATCTGAATGTGAATAACGAGAGTGGAAATGTGACCTTGATAATTTTTAGCATTTGGAGAGATACATAAACCTAACAAACAAATCTCTTACTAAGGTTCTTCAAACAAAAACAATTAAGAAACATAATTAGGATTTAAGAGGGTATGTACCTTACTACAGAAGGTTGATCCAAGCATCTTCTTGAGTCCTCCTTTTTATCTCCAATCAAGGAACCTACAAAACCATTCCAAAAACCTTCTCAAACCAATTTGATTACAAATAAGTAATTAACATTTAAAAGAGCATAAAACATCAAATTGCAATAAAATTTGAGATAAACATTAACAAAGCTATTTAGAAAGGGAAGAATGTCTATTATTTCATTAATTAATGAAGAAAGTACATAATGTTGCCTTCATTTAATCAATACACTTCATGTAACCAAGATTCAAGGTCTCCTACTAATTCTCTCCTCCAAGGATCCCAACCTCTAATCAAATATACTAGGGCTTGGGAGCAATTAGGGAACAAGTGAGGGGGATGGGCATCAAAATTTCTCCAGCATAACATTATATGGGATAATATTCCCATTCATGGCCCCTCTCCCTCTCTTTTATAGTGCAAGAAGAAGATAAGGTTGAGTAGAGAGTAGTTACAACTGAGGAGGCAATTCCAAAACCACCAAAACCACTCAATTTTCAAGAATGATTTATATTTTTTGGTATTTTTTTAGGTACACACTGGTGGTATATGGAGCAATATGCACCCAACATGCAGGCCATCCATGTGCAACCTACACATGGGTGAAAAAATGAGACAAAACTGCCATTTCAAGGGTTTTTCAGGAAGAGTTTTGGTCTCCAAATGTGGTCATGATCTCCCAAACTACTGAATGCACCATGAATAAGTGAAGGCCACCTAATTGAGGTCCCAAATATGGCTCTTCCATCCACAATGTACTTTTTTGTGACCCACAACATCCTCATGAAGTGTCATCATGAGAGCATAACATGCAAGTGTCGTCACGGATAGAGAAGTGCCAAAGTTGGTTATAACACTTTGTGAGTTAACTTGGCTTGCTAGTTTGATTCCCTTAGCTACAATTTTCAGGAAGAATCACGAGTTTTGTTCAAGCATAGAGTAATTGCAAATTTTGTTGATTTATTGCTAAGTTTCATGAGCTTAGGTTCCATGAAATTGAAATTTATGTTCTGCAAGCTAGCAAAGACATATTAAAATGAGGGAAACAAAATAACATGACCTTATTGAAGAAATTGATTCTTGCAACAAAATATTCGTTTGGAAATCTATTATCATCAGCCATAGAAGCCTAGAAAAAAAGGAATTTAGGCATAAAAATGATAATAAAAAAGAAAAATATTGTTGAGCTTGTGCATATTGATCATGTCCACATATTAGATGGTGGTCTTGCTATTTTATCTAGTAGAGAAGCTTAAAAATGCATGCATGGCAGAAAAATACAATTGATGTCACTAGGAATGAGCTATGACAACTTTTCTAATATGTTCAAATGCCTTGAAATAAGTTGCTACAAAAGTTAGATTGGAGATTCAAACTATAAAGGAGATTCTAAGGATATAATAGAGAAAAGTACCAATAAACGTTAAAACATATGGATTACACCATCACAACTAAAAAATGTATTTATATAACTAATAATAGAATATTTCTACAGTGATGTGTACCCTTAAAAATAAATCATTCTAAAAAATGACTAAGTTTAAAAAAATCAACAGGTAAATCGTAAGCCCCAACTATGAAATTTTCTCTTGTGAGAAGAAACATGGTGTTCTCTTTCCTTTGAACTCAATTGTTTGGAGAAAATCTACACATGGTGCTCATGTGCCTCCCAGGATATACTAGTTAGGTCCTCTTAGCCCTCAACACTCATTGGGTGACATCATCGCATGGCATTAGGACCTTCTTGATGATTTGATTTCATACCATACACTTCTTCCTACTTATCATCTTAGGTACATCGAGTAGATCTCTCACACTCTTCCTTCTCTCTCTTTGATTTAATAATTACTACTTAGTTTATGCATTTCTTTTATTGTTTGTTTAATGCTTTTGAAGTAGCTTAGGGCACTCCCACAACTTTATTTTATTGACTACATTTCCGAGTCTCATTAACCTATATTTGTTGGTCATAAATAAATTATATTTTTTTATCTTATTAGTACTTCAAGGATGAACTGAGGTGCCTCAAAGAAACGATGAGAAAATACAAAATTATATTGAAAATTGTAAAATATCACACCCAAAAACCCACTACAAATATAAATTTTGAACATGAATAAGAGTATTTCAAAGTAGTGCACAAAGTCCAAGAAAAATTGAGAGGGATAATCACCATCATTGGAATATTTTGGGGTATGTATTTTACCAAATTCACCCAAGACATGCACTTGGCCACAACTGGTCCCAAGATGTTGATGATCAAATCCAAACATAGCATAGTTCAAAAGTTGAAGTCTAATGATGAATGGGGAAGATTCATACTATAGCATGTACAATGTACCCCCTGTGCCTTTCATCTTAGAACCCTTGGTTGGCAGGCGTCGGTTCAAGTTGTGAAGAAAAATTATAGATTAGCCAAAGTTAGTGTCTTAGATATTTTATGTGTAAAGAATATTTTAAACACATCTTTCATAATTGTAAGCTTGACAAGCACTTTTGACTTCATATAATCAATTAGGAACTAGGGTGTATTTTTTTTGTAATCCTACCTATTGGAGGACAATCTTATTTAATGGTGCATGGTTTTGAAAGCACACTACTTGGAACCTATTGTATATTCTTCAATTGACTACACTCTCATTCCTTTGGAAAATTAGATGTAATGTCACTTTTTAGGGTTTTAAGCAAGATGGATTACTTAGTGACACAAGTTCATGATAATCTTCTATTGCTAATTAGAAAGCACATCTTAGAAATTGAGTATGGATTAATTCTTGAAACGTTTCTTCAATTAACTTTCCTTAGTCCATTATGTACCTTTTATCTTTATTCTAGTGTCGGAAAATTTTTAGGGTCAAGAAATCAGTCGATTGTTTCCATGCAAAATCTTTGCATAATGTTAATCTAGGGCTAAATGCTTATATGAATTTTTCTTTAAATTCACATCCCATATCTAGAAATTACGAGTCTGATATATATTTTCTTCTTTTGTATTTTTATAGTGGAAATACTTCACAAAAGCTTCAAAGCAATAAAAGCAGAATGTTAAAACGTTGAAACTATCTTTACCATCATTCAACATTTCACAAATCACCATTGTAAATGAAATAACACAATCAAAACCATTTAGAAAAAACAACATAAAAGAAACTATAACAAATGAGGAGTGGTTGTCCCATATTGCAATGGAGGCTCAAGACAACACAAATCTAGAGTGATTTCAAAATTTTCAAAGCTTCACTTTAATTCATGCCTTCCTCTATTTTCCAAAGTGGAAGAGAGGGGGATATAAATGAAAAAGTACAATGTTTCGTTGTGTCTTTTGGATGAGTGAAATTTAGTTTACTCATAATTAATATTTTCCACTTTTCCTTAAACAAATATCATGAAAATAACATAACATAAAAGTAACAGTAATACAAAGTTCATTAAGTGTTATCTTCATCCCACCTACACTTATAGGTTGTAGGTGAAGGTTCCAAATAGTCTCGTTGAGTATACTATGTAGGTGAGCACATAAGTCCTCTATTGTATACCATATTTACTCATAATACACCTAACTTAAGGTCAAGGTTAAACTACTAATGTAGATGAAACTCCAATGTTCATCCTTCATATCTAGGAATGCTCTCAAAAAGTCATTTTTAGTGGCCAAATGCCTATTTGTGATGTCATATAATTGTGCATGATGGGACCTTTTAGGGGCCCACAAGGTTTGATCATTTTTCCCCTACTTTGAAATACTCACTTCAAGTTTCGTTGATAACTTAAAAGGTTACTTTGTTGGTCTCCTGAACTATAACTGCATCTCCCAAAAGAAAAGAAAAAAAGACACAATTGTCCAAAAAGAAGTGGAGCTTAGTATTACTTCTTTGAAAGACCAGATGGTAGTTGTGCTAGAAATATGTAGATCAACTGATTGTAACTAGAATCATAGCATTTACTTATCATGGATGCTTCATGTCATTTCTCACTTATTTGTTACTCCAACAAAATGCTAAACAATTGACTTTATGGTTGTTTTTCCTTGATCTTTGTCTATACTAATTTCAAATTTGATTGATATCTATCGTTTTCTCTATCTTCTTTGTACTTTAGGTCATATACATCTACTTTCAAGTCTTTATTTTCTATTGCATAGGTAAAAGTGGATTTTTTCAACTTCTGATTTTTCTTCTTCAAGTTTTCTATGGCCTTAACAAGGAGCCCTCGATATTTTTAATAGTATCCCTCGATATTTTTAAAATCCTAAAATATTAATATATTTTTCAAATAGTATAGTTAATATATATTTTAAAAAACTTATAAAATAAAATTTGGTTAGCAAGTGCAAAGACAAATGGGTTTGACGTTGAAGCTTCCCTCCTTAGGCGTGGGATAATAATAAGGTGTCAATCATACCAACTCTATGGGATCAAGAATGATCATTTTATGAGTACAAGCAAAATCATACTTATGGGATATCATTAAGAAAAAGTGAAATTGTACACGGCTTGGTCACATGGAATCTACGTAAGCTAAATTAGTTATAATAGAAACAAGGGAAGTTGCTAAGTAGCAAGTCCCTACCAAGGAGTATGTTCTTGGTTCTTATTTTAGTTAATGATCGCGATAGAAAATAAGAATCTTGATACTAGGGAGGTAATGTGTGCAAATTACACATTGCAATTACATTTTTTAATGATGCACATAAAATTCTAAGAATTATGAGTGTTGTGTGTAACCAAACTGTGTAAATATTTGTTTCTTGAGTTCAAAAGAAAATTTGTTTTTTGAGATCAATCACAATTTGTTCTATGTTGAGTTAAGAAAAAATGAAAATTGATATAGGATATTTGATTCACATTTGCATGCAAACTTTGAGTTTGGTAAATACAAGATATACAATATACCAATCAACTAAGTGGCAGCAATTTTGAAGTAGGTGAAACTATGAGTGGTAGTTTTTCCAACCCACCTTCATATATTTAAAAACTCTTTAATTAAAAAGAGGTGATTTCCTGCTCACCTTGAACTTCCAGTATATGTGCAAAGACCTAACCCCTCGGATTCAAAGATCCCTTGATCATTTTTCCTAAACCTCTTATTTGAGTGTGTTTGGGTTGGCAATTTGATTAGACTATTCTAACTAATGCTCTAGATATGAATTCATTGATTGATCCTAAGGACCAATTGTTGGTTGTGGAGCCAGATCTTCTAGTCTCATAGATGATATTGTATCAGTCGTGTTTGTACCCCAGTTTTATATGATATGTAGGTGGACTGTACACTCACCCCAACGGGGGGGTGTGGGGGGACATCGCCCCCCCACGGGGTTCCAGGGGGGACCATCCCCCCTGGATGGGGGGTCTGGGGGCCAGCGGTCCCTCGGCGGGGGTTCGGGGGCAGCGCCCTCAAAGAAAAATTTTGGGGCTGTTTTCACCAGCTGTTTTGCGGGCCCATGGTTTTGGGTATCCTGTGGTATTTTCCCATTGTATTTCCCCTATAAAATAAAGACATTGTAATACGGCTAGGGTAGATGATGATGTATTAAGTTTTATGCATTGTAAAGATCTCTGAGATCAGGAGAGAGACTGTGAAACAGAGAAGAGGAAGTGCAGCAGTTGTGCTGCAGGTTGTATCCCTTCACCTTGCTGGACGGTAATAATAATAAGGACTGGCAAATTCAGTGTGGACGTAGCCCAAGTTGGTGAACCACGATATATCTGTGTCTCTATTGTAATGTGTATGTATGATTATATTTGCATTTCTGTTTATTGTTATTGCTCTGCTATCCTGTTTTTCTAACACCAATCCCTCTTGTCCTCGAATGTTTGCTTGCTAAAGACCTTTAGTTATACCTTCTAAGATATAGTAATTAGAGTTAGGGATGTATAAGAGATAGAGTGTTAACATGGATTTTGGACTTCTTTATACACACATAAAAGTGCTTTAAAATCTACCTACTTTTGTGGCCTTGCTTTTGAATAGATTATAAGGTTCGACCAGTATCCTATCTTTCCCACCCATTTAAGGAAAGAAAGTGCAACCTTCATTCATTCCTCTATGTGTTTTTTGTGTTATATATCTAAGTTTTCCCTATACTCTACTATTTATAGATTGAGAACCTACGGTGCTCAAGAGGAATCTCTAATTGGTCTTTGTTCTTATAAATGGTACAAGACCTTGAATTAATCAATGTTATTCTTGAAGAACCCTATTGGGTTTTAGGGCAAGACCGACCTATCTTCATTCATTCATGGGTTCCCTTGTTGGTTGGTATCATAGAAGGTAACGACCAATCATTAGGGTTATCATCCGTGCGTCGAACTATCTCGTTCATAGTGTATCAACATAAACAATTATGTCTAAACGAATCCCAGACTCAAGCGTATATTATACGGTTTTTAATGAGAGGGAGTATTAATCGCTGCATAACTAAAGAGTTATCAACTCCACTCTGCAGAATACAAAGGAGGGTCTCTAATCCAACTATTCTCATTCTTATATGAGAAATAAAGTACCAAATATATATTAATCAATATTGTTGGAACCAACGAACTCAACTAATGGTGGAACCAAAGGAAGTAAAGTGACAAATTGACTTGCTAACGCTAAGACATAACTTATTATATAGAGGAGAAAGGATATCCCACTACCTTATATAATTATTAACCCTAAGCTATATGAAGGATGGATCATCAGATTGTCTTCATCCTGAAATAAGTATGTTCCAATGTGCTTATGGGTCTCATAAGGGAGTGGGTAGGTAAGGTGTGTTGCAGTAGCATCAATGTAAAATATCTCTCTACCCCGATTTCCTAGGTCAATCTGTTTCTTCCTTCCGTTGGTTAGGTGCTAGTATTTTTTATAATGTTGTGACACATTGATTAGATTGAAAGACCATATAAAATCCTTCTGCACTATTATCTTGCGGATGGGATTTCCTTCATTATACAATATTATTCTAACTAAACAAACAAAATTATGCACATATGTTATCTACCACAAACACATCCTTATGTGCTCTTCGATTTCTGTGTGTTATTGTTTTAATTAAGCATTTGTCGTTAAAAACCCTTACCTGACACATCCAACAACTGCAGGAGATAACGTCACAAAATAATCAATCTTTCAAGCCAACAATCTTGGATACCCAATTCGTTAGAAGTGAAATCCTATTTATTTATCTAACATTAATTTACTCACTACCAATACTAGCAAGTAAAAAACATATTGGTGAAATCTAAAGATGGATAGAGAAACGTAAAGAGAAAATTGATCCTATTTATTTATCTAACATTAATTTACTCATTACCAATCCTAGTAAGGAAAAAAAGATATTGGTGAAATCTAACGTTGGATAGAGAAAAGCAATGAGAAAATTATTTTTTGTGTCAAGATAGGGAAGCAAGTGTTTTAATTACTCAGAGCATATCCATGGCCACAACAAAATGGATAAGGTATGAAGATTTTGATAAACATTTTGAGATACACTTCAAATTGGTTATAAAAATTTAAATTGGCTTAAATTGAACATTGTATAGGTTGTTGTCCTGACAGTAGCTTTAGGTTCTCTATACCATGCTTAGGAAAATATCCAGAGAAAGCATCTAAAATATAAAATCCTACAATCGCATTTATTGGAACCATAGGTGGAGTAAAAAAAATCTATGGATAGTCACATTTTTTGTTGCACCCTCGCTCGCGCGATGACACATCTACTCACGCCATGCCAACCTTTTTATCACTAGCATTGAATCTTGATGATTTCAAACAAGTGTAAACTATTGATGCGGCACGTGGATTTCATGCACGAAAATCACTTATCATGTTTAGTTAGTTTAGGTTCTCCAATTATATTCACACATCGTTTGACTCACCTCAACACTTTATAGCTCGAATGATTTATGTTATTAGAGGGCATGGTGGAAATAGGATGATAATTCGATTGATAAACCAATTGAGAGAAGAGGGAAGATGGGATTGATATGGCATGTGGATTTCATGCAAAAAACTCATTGTAGCTCCTATTTTTGTTTACCTCCTTCTCTAGATGCTCAACTTCCTTGTAGGCTTCATCAGAGTTACAACTACGCAAAGAAAAGTGCATCTCTACTTTCATATTGAAAAACTTGGAGGGAATACCTTCATTGAACACTAAAGAGTGATCACAAACCACGACATACATAGAATGGATACCATCTATGACTACAAAATACATGGAACGGCTCCTAACTCCAACATAAATGAAATGGCTACAAGATACATGGATCAATATCAATAGATGCATGAATCCCACAAATCATATTTTCAATTTGGGCTCTAAGGGGTTATTCAAAAAAATATTTATATGCACAATTTTAGGCAAAGATAGGGTATTTGAGGAAGGTCTTTACTTCTTTAACTCTGCTTTAGTTTGTACTCATTTAGAACATGATCTAAAATCAACTTTTGGATACATATGTAGTTTCGCTAATGTGAATAAAGAAGAATGCCAACTATTTCTCCTTCTATGAAAATGTAGAGTGCATAGTAGTAACTTCACCAAGTTTTGAATCAATTTGATTACAAAGGGATTTCGAATATTCGCTACATAATTTCACTTCCACTAACATAAAAAAATTCGATTCAAATGCAAAGGATTCTATTTTTTAAACAAGTACACATAATGTAAATATTCCTTGCGGATTTGATATAGTTAATAGTAATGCAACTAGCTACAATATTTCCAAATGGAGAATTAATTCATATATTTAAGAAAGGGATTTTGAAGGATGGATCTATTTCATAGATTTAGTTGATTAAAATTTTGAGGAAATGTATAATGTGCATATCATAGAGTTAAAATCCATCCCCAAGAAAAATTAACGTTAACAATCAACCAACAAGCTACAGGTTAGTATGGCATTAATATATGTAATTATTTAACTAAAAAGGAATGGATACCAACCTACTAACAACATAGTAGTTCAATACAAAGAAGAACATGAGCAAAGGGATGAAGTTATGGCCATATTTAAAGCTCCTTTGCTCGTTCTACTTGCAAGTTTTTCCATACCAACGTTAGAGCGGAGAAACGAACATCAGCACACGGTTTTATTATGGATGAGTTGTATAACTATGGTGGTGCAGGGATTAAAGTTAATCGAGGTGGTCATCATGCCAAGAACCACTCCCAAACACCATGAAAATGCGTGAATCGTGACTAGGAGACAGGTGCTTTCCATGCATGGTGACTTGTTCTTTTATTAAGGTAGTTTTGGATGTACCAAGTGCATTCCCCTTCTCACATTCCACATCCCAGAGAAAGAACACCTACCTCGAGTGAGGCCAAATAAGGCATCAAAACTAGTGATTTTCCAAAGAAAAATGGATCCTAAAAACTTAGGATAAAAGTTTGATAACTACGTTGATCTTTGTGGAAAATATTAGATAATACAACAAGTTGGTTTATAGAATCCTTGCTACTTGGAAGGGACTAATAATTGAATAATTTAATTATCATAAACAAAATTTAGTTGGTGGAAGAACTACTGCAATATCATGGTTTAACATTGTCCTTAGTGTCATTATCTTGTGCATTTTTTTTCTTTATAGGGGGATGTTGAATTTTGGATGACACAAAACAAAATGGAATACGGAGTGTCATTATTTGCATCAATTTTGCATCAATGTATCCCTTTATTGCATGGAATTTTTAGATGCATGATCTTAAATACATCATCTGAGTGACAAACATGTGATGCGGTTTTTTTCATAGACATTGTGTTGGTTTAGATTAAATAGATTTTGGAAAATCATCCTATAGAGTCTCTTTTACTTTGAATATGCATGAAACATGTGTATGTTGCATCGTAGTAGTGCCCTCATGCATCGAAGTAAGCATCTATATTACATACTGGGTGTCATTCTTGCATCATATGTGTGACGTCCTTGAGTCTCCTAATGCCATAATAGCATCAAAATATGAAACTTTTACGTCAACTTTACATTTTTTGAGTGTCATTTTACATCTCCCATAAATCATTTTAGCATCATTTTTGCATTGACGTTATCTTTTTCTTCATGAGAAAAAAAATTGCTTCTTGATACTCAACAAAGTTAAAGAAAGAAAGTACGTTTACAAAAGATCATCCTTCTCATAATGAACTATAGATAGTTCATCTTCAAAAAAAATTATATGTACATACTAGTGACAACCTTCAGCAAAACATGACTATGTAGATACAACATACCCAGACAATACATCAATTGTTAACCAGACAATACATCAATTGTTACCCAGACAATACATAAAACATTACCTAAAGACCCCCTTATCAATTCAATAAATAACCAAACTAATAAAAAAATGCAAATCCATAAGAGTGAAGTGGATTGTTCCTGAATTCCTTATACAACAAGAAACCAACAAAAAGGTCTAATCCATTTTTAGAGAATCCATCATCTACAAAGTTAAGTTTCTTATATATATGTTTGAAAGAGATGTCCAAGAAGGTTTCCATAATAGATTTGATTCTAGATAAATAGTTTTGCATATCCAATATTGGTATGTATGAAGATAAATGCCAATTCAATAATAACTTTGGATTCCCCAAGCACTTGTAGTGATTGAATGCTAAGATTAGCAGCAAATTTTAAGAGACCCCATAAAGCCAATAATTCAACATGTGTATTTAAACCCAAACCACATCCCACCCATATAAAAAAAAATGCTGATGATTAAGCTTTAAGAGGGATCCACCCCATAATGCCCCTGTTGGGATGCACTATCGAAAAAGCCAACATCAACATCATTGATAAGCAAAGGGAAATCAATTAATCTGTCAACTTTTTGAATTGGTTATTGGTTATAATATTTAGCTAAACACATAATTTTTTATACTATTAAAGCCAAACCAGGTATAATGTCTTCAAGCAAAGGGAAATCAATCAATCTGTCAACTTTTTGAATTGGTTATTGGTTATAATATTTAGCTAAACACATAATTTTTTATACTATTAAAGCCAAACCAGGTATAATGTCTTCAAAAATAGAAACGTTTCCAGTACACCATGTACCCAGCAAATAAAAATTGGAATATATTTTAGTCTTGTACACTTTTTAACCCAAAATGCTTGCAATTCAATAACAGTGAATTGCATTGATATTATCTATTTTGCGTCATGTTGGCATTGTAATAAAGTCATTTTACATCATATTAGAGTCATATGTGTCAAAATTTCATCATATTATGTCATAAATGCTTCATTTATCTAAATTTGCATTGTAATAGCATCAAAGGTATATAAGTATTATTAATGATTTGTATTAATTTAATTATTATCGATAATTTAATAATCATTGCATAATTTTTTTTCCTGAGAATAATCATTGCATAATTAATAATAATTAACTTTTTATTAAATAATAATTATAACAATTATAATAGTAATAATTATTATTTAATGAAAATTAATTATTATTAATTATTATGATTATTACTAATTTAAATATTATTATTAATTTGTAATTACAATTTTATAATATTTAAAATTGATGAGAATAATGATTATTATAAGCATATTTTATAATGTATAGGATCATGTATATATAAACATAATATTCAACTAACATTCAATCAATTTCACATTATGAGTACAAAAAAATATCTATCCATAAATATAATTATGAAAATTTATTATATTAAAATATGTAATTTCACACCATAGAAACAAAAATTCATATATATATAAATACAATGATTATTTTTAAATTAAATTATATTAAAATAGCCATATAATTTTAATGTATTATTTATAGGATCAAAACTCGTATATATATAAACACAATATCCCACTAACATTTAATTAATTTCATATTATGAATACAAAAAATTATGTATCCATAAATACAATTATGGAATTTTATTATACTAAAATATGTTAATTTCACATCACGAAGCAAAAATCCATATATATATATATAAACAAAATGATTATTTTTAAATTAAATCATATTAAAATAACCATGCAATTTTGTTTGCTTATAAATAAGTGGTACATTACCACCCCAAAAAAAGGTCAGATTGTATATACAATTGCATATATATATATATATATATATATGCATATAAGGGAAATGAAATGAATTTGAAATAAGAAGTTGATTCATCTATTGTTAGTTACATCCTCGTCTTCTTGATCCCCACTTTATAAAAACATAATAAAATCACATAGCTTTAATAAAATTTAAAAAAACTACTAACATTTAAAGATATAATGAGAAAATAAAACTACTAACATTTAAAGATATAGTGAGAAAATATAGATTAGAAACGTGTTAATACACTTAGATTTCTTCAAACCACTCTTGTCTTCATAAATATAGAAAAATACAATATAGTTCAATCAGTGAATAATTATTTCCAACTATATATAAGTTAAAAATAAATGCATAATCAAAAGTTAATTACTTAACAAATAAGCTACAAAACATCCACTACTTTTTTATAACCATTCTAAAAAACATGCTTTAATTCTCCATTAGTGTTCTCCATTAGTGAACTCATGACTATAGTCATTTACTATATCTTATATGATAAAAACATATTTAATAATTTTATATATTAAGATTGTTTATTATAATAAAAGATGTTATATCAGTAAACTTACAAAGTATCTTCTAATCAAGAATCATCCAACTTGATCCAAAGAATATGTAATTATTAATTTTTTGTATCTGTTAATCCCTACATATTAAATAATATAAGATCAATTAAGTTTTAAAATGTCTAACAAATGATCACAAAAAAATTCCAATAATATTAAAATATTATATTAGAGAAATCTAACAAATTAAAAATACATCAAATAAATAATTCCAAACATATCAAAATCAATAACTACTAATTATAGATTATTTATTTATACTTTGTGTATTTTTTCTATGGTACACAATCCATTCCTCTCATTCTTTCGTTTCATCATTGATCCTCCTAACCTACGTGACATCCTTAAGGATTTATAGAAATACATTTTTATTAATATCAAATATTTGTTTATTTTATGTCTTTGCCTTTCTTAGTAATCTTTGTGATCTTCGTATTGAATTTATTCAAAACCACAAAAAATAAATCATTTATAAAATTAATTGGTGGTTCATAATGAAATATAAAAGGTGAATGAATAGGCATATGACTAAGTACATATAATGCTAATTCAAACATATTTCAGCTAAGATGGTTTCTCCTCCTCTTATAGTCTTGAATAATCGACGGAGATCCCATTTATATCTAAATTATATATCTGGGAATTTTTTTGTTATAGATGGTGTAATTATATTTTCCTACTAAAAATTATAAGTTATTTTAGGCCAACACTTATTGTATCCTTTTAACTACTCCCTCGTGACAATGTTAATATTTTCTATATGAAAAATTGTCACTAACAAATTTGAAATCCTCTCCTTTTATGAATAACTTTTATACCATTATAATTGAGTGCCTCTTATCTATATTCTATTGATATAGATATTCATATATCTTCATCTTTAATTTTGTGACCTTTGCATAAATATTAATATGCACATTATAGAATGAATAAGTACCATAAAAAATATAGTTTAATAAAATAAATGACATTCTCTATTTCACCAAAAAAATAAGGATAAATCATGACTAAAATGTTTAAGGATAAATCATGACTAAAATGTTTAGATCTATTATGTCTAAGACCTCTAGAACTCTCTCCCTACCACACCAAATGCAAATAATACATATCTAAATATAGTATCACTTTTTAGGTTATGGTTTTTGTAAATGATCCAAGTTTTCTTATTAATATTTTCTTAGTAAGTAACAATAAAAGTTGTAAATGCCACTCTTGGAAAAATAAATACATATTTTTCAATATTGCATAACAATCATAAAGTATGTAATGAAAATTCACTTAGGGATTCTTGTTGTCTTCATCGATACAAATTATTTCACCTTACCTTCTCTAATGTTCCTCCTTTCTTTTCATATGTCTAACATAACCATTGGGCACACAACCAATCATATTATACAACAAAGTACTATATAAATGCTATACATGGGAAGTAGTTACATTAGTGAACATAACTAAGAATATAATACAATAAAGTACCATACAAGAAAGCATACATAAAGATAAGAAAGAAAGAGAAAAGTAGTAATGGAGCCAACAACAAGTAGTATTTATCATATGATCAATATAGTCTTTTTAAATCACAATTTGTTGGAAATATTATTAATATTGAGAGGGGTGGGCGGGGGGTGAATCAGTATTATCCGCAATTATGAACAATTTTTACATTTAACAAATATAAACAACACTTATAAATTAAGCATTCATTATAAACAGTGTCAATCAACATCACATGTGCAATACATAGAACACAAAGATTTTACGTAGAAACCCAAATGGGGGAAAACCACAGAATGCTCTGTTATAATATAAATATTACATTCATGGAATCACCAACTTCCAAAGTTCTCCAGCACCAACTGGAAGGAGGCACCAACCCCCTGATTTACAGGCTACAACATGAAGGAAGCACTGACTCTCTGATTTACCAGCACCGACTGGAAGGAGGCGCCGACCCCTTGGTTTTACAGGTACCGACCTAAAGGAAGCACCAACTCCCTGTTCCTTGCCCCATCCTACCCCCTAAATATTTCTGTAGAAGATTCTTCTTTTATTTCTACGTATTTGTGCACTCTTCAGATTTACTGTGATACATTCCGTTGTTCGCATATTCTATATACTATGATCTTGCAATTCCTGTACTGTACCACACGCTTCAATTCATTGCATCAATATGACACACTAGTTCTTGTAGTTCATAACCTTATGCAATCTACACGTTGTTTCAACATATTATTTATGTTTCTACCCGTCTGCAAGCTCAACTGATGCTACACATCCTCCACTATTTTGTAGTTCCATTCTTGTGCATCTCTATCAGATAAACTATAACATTCTGTGCACCATCTATGATATTGCCTTTCTGTTCTTGCACACTTGTCTTAGATAAACCTCTTCATACTGCACATCATCTACTATGTTGCATTTTTGTCTTCGCGCATCTGTCTCTGATCATCTTGCACATCATCTGCTATGTTGCATTTTTGTCTTCGCACGTCTGTCTCTCTACTAGATCATGTTGTTTTGGTTCAACGAGCCATTGAAACCCCAATGATTCGAAGCTTTCCAAACCATAATACTACAACTTTCACATCTTCAAGCTTAC
Organism: Larix kaempferi; assembly: GCA_027924585.1. Taxonomy (NCBI): domain Eukaryota; kingdom Viridiplantae; phylum Streptophyta; class Pinopsida; order Pinales; family Pinaceae; genus Larix; species Larix kaempferi. The sequence goes on from BSBM01000291.1 coordinate 5,065,951, forward strand.
TTCAACTCTCCAACTTGGCTTCTTATTTATACTCATCCTACACAGACCGTGTGTCCACAAGTTGGTCGTAGCATCCCCATTTTCCTTTCTTTATGGTCAAGTTGACTTACACATCCGCCACTTGTCATGTTATGCGTAACTTGAGGTATCATACCTTGAGGGTATAGCGCTCACTTGTTCCTTTGTAAAGTGGGACTTGCGCACTTAGGAACTACTACTCGTGGGATCTTGCGACCTTGAAGTACCATCGCTTGGTGGGTCTTGTTCACTTGAATTATCCAACCATTTCTTGCTTCCAATATTCTTGCGTGCTTCCGAGAGTTGTGTCCTTCTTCCGCTTGGTGGGTATTGTGCACTTCTAAGACTTGCATTTATATCCAACTACTTCTTGTTCACGAGCCTCTTGCACACTCCCAAGACTTGTCCAACCACCTCTTTGAAACTACCTTTAACGTATCACGGCTAGATGGATTGGGACTTGCTCATGTACCTTATGTACTTCTTCAAACTGGATATCATATACTTCTTCAAATTGGAACAAGGATATTGAGTCCACTTTGACATCAATTGATATCAATGAAACCAGAGTTCAACAATATTCACCTTTGGCATTGATGTCAACACCTCATGAAGTTGTGCATGTCAAAACCTCATGAAGTTGTGTTCTTCCTGATTATGAATTCCTTTGTTTTGTTCACACACAACACAATACTCCCCCTATGTGCATTCCCCCCATGTTCTTTCCAGTTTGGACCTTAGTTCTTCCATCCAACCTACTATTAGTACTTTTCCGTTGTCTTTCATTTTAGCACAGATCCCTGTCACTGATGCATGCTTCATGATATTTCTACTTTGTGCAATTTTCGATCAGTACTTCTCTGTTTTTTTTCATTTCTACGCAGCTTCATGATATTTCTCCCCCTTTGACATCAATGGAAAAGTGGTGCTTTCCATGCACAACTTTAGGTTCTCTTCTCTTTGGTTTTTTGCTAACCTTTATGCAATTTCTTGCCTTGATTACTCCCCATGTCTTTGTGCTTCATTCATTTTTCTTTTGTTGGAGTTGTTGCGCAGCGCTAAATTGTCCTACAACAAGTACATTTAACATTGTCTCTGTAGCTGTCTTGAATGTGCTCCCTCTGTATAGTTTCCAACTTCCTTTTATCTTGATATTTTGTTCTTGTCACATAATACTCTTTCATGATTCTTTATCCATATTCCTGTCACACTCATTGTGCACACTACAGAGTTCCTTCTGCTTCCGGTTTGCATTATCTTTCATCCCGACCTCTTCCAGCATTCAACATTTCTTTTTATCACATCTACTATGCTGTGACACGAATTCAACACATCTTAATATTAATGGTTGTTGACACAGGATTTGTGCACTTGCGTCAACAAGGAGGAATTGATCCGATCCAGAGGTGTCTAATTACCCCAAGTCGTTGAAATGATCAATCCTCGCGAATTTTACAGCTCCGTTAGTCGAGATTATTTCTAAGTATGAAACTAATCTAAAGAAAACACATAAAACCTATAAATTAAATATATACATTTATCTAATAATTAAATAATATATACAAAGAAAATTCAAATTCAAATTTAATACAAATGTAAACTCAATTTGGGAATCCCAAGTGTTTGTTTCGTTTATATACTTTTATTTTTATATTGAAAATAAATACTTTAAAGACTGTGAAAACCAAGCTAAAATTCTAAATAAATCTAACATGTAATGTAAAAGTATCTACGTAAAAATAACAAAGATAAGAGAGTCAAACCGAAATCGATACGATATTTCAAACCATGACAAATCTCCACTTGAAGATAAAATAGTTAAATTTTCACACATCTAAAGAGAGAAAAAATCCTACTCAACCTGACTGAGGTTAATATAAGATGAAGAATAACTTGTCATCACAAAGAACATAGCAAAATATGAATTTCCAAATAATAACAAGGCTTAAGGAAATCACTGATAAAAATCAAGCTCTTAATTTCAGATCATCATCTAAGACTAGGATCAAACACTTAATAATTATTCATTAGTCAGAAATTTATAACTAAGAAATTCAATCATGTATGTCATATGTTTTTAAACATAATCGTAGATTAAGATCCGAATCAAATCAAGATCAACAAGAGGAAATCAAAGCAACGCTTAGAAAACTCATGGAATGGTGAGTAATATAAAAATAACTAATGATCACTGACAAAATTCAGAAAATCAATAGTCGTTTAATTTGACACATGTTTACACAAGGAAAGCTTGCATCATCAAATTCCAATACCTAATAACAATAATAAAAATAGGAATCAATGTGGAGGGCCTTCAATTTTTGGACGGAATCATCCTTGCTCATAAGTAACCCACTCCCTTAAAATCACCAAAACCCATGGGATGCTCCTCAAGTTGGATCTGTCCAAAGCCTTCGAGTAACTAAGTTGGGAATTCATTGAGAAAATGCTCCTGGCTTTTGGTTTTATCCAAGACTGGACCTGGTGGATTATGTCCCTCGTCTCCTCTGATTTTTTCTCCATATTGGTCAACGAATCACCCTCTGCAACCTTCACCCCCTCTAGGGGCATTCGTCAAGGGGACCCACTCTCCCCCTTCCTCTTCATCCTCATGGAAAAGGTCCTTGGGAGAATGTTAAAAGAATAACTGGCCAATGGAACCCTCCGATTTCTCTCCCTTCACGGGGTCCCCCCTCTCTCCTATCAACATTTCATGGATGATAATCTGCTTTTTGGACACCCTTCAGTCTAGGAATCTCGTGCCTTCAAAATTGTTCTACATTCCTTCTCTGAAGCCTCAGGAACTACAATGAACTTAGAGAAATATATGATATTTTTCTTTAATACTAATGCTATTACTCAACACAATATTGCTCAAATGTTGGGATTCTCTATATCCACTGTCCCTTCCAAATACCTTGGTGCCCCCCTCTTTGACTCTAAAATCAAGCACTCTTCCTAGAAGGAACTTCTGGACAAACTTGAAAGCAAGATATCCTCTTGGACCTTTAGATCCCTTAACTTGGCCAATAGACTTATTCTCCTCAAATCCATTATTCAGTCCATGCCCCTCTACTTATTTTCTATCGTTGCTGCGCCAAAATGGGTCCTAAAAGCTATCCGAAAACTTCAACATTCTTTCCTGTGGGGGGGAGATGAAAACAAGAACAAGTGGGCCCTAGTTAAATGGAAAATGGTCTTCCTTCCCAAGAGGGATGGAGGTATCAGTCTTCGGGACCCTAAAACAAATAACGAAGTGTGTTTTGGATAAAATATGGTCGAAATGGATCTCCCAGAACGCCACTCCTTGGGCAGAGCTCTGGAACTTGAATATGTCATTGAGTGGGCCCCAACTCAGATCATTCCTTATGACAGGGACCCCCCTGGCTCCCTAATATGGAGAGAAGCCAACAGTCATAAAGACCGTGTCCAACAACACATATTCTGGGAAATCAGAGAAGGGGCTCAAACGAACTTTTGGCGATATTCTTGGAAGCAACTGCCCAGCCTCAACATTCAATATGAAGAATAGGACCTTCAGAGATACAAGCAAAACACAAAAATTATGTCGTCCAGAACTTATGGCTTCCAGAGGTTTCTTCCTCTTTCAGAATATGGAAGGAGCCAACCCTCTAGGGATTTACGGGAAGGATGGACAATAAGGAACTTATATGGAAATATCTCCAAAGGCGTAAGATTTGGGTGAAGAACGACCTGGAAATCATCAGGTGGGGACATCAACCGAAGGGATCTTTTACAATCAAGGAAGCTTATCTCTTACACACGCACAAGCCAGAAACTCAACCCTTCTCCTTGTGGAGGAAAATTTGGAAGTCCAACTTATGGCCAAAGATCTCTTATTTTCTTTGGTTATTATCTCATAGGTGCATCCTGACCTGGGACAACCTTCTAAAGAGAGGATGTCAGGGTCCCTCGTACTTTATCCTATGTGAAAGCCACTCTGAAAGTATCGATCATCTCCTAGACTCCTGTGTTGTATCCTGTAAGCTTTGGGAACTGATCGCAGAGAAATGTAGAATATCAAACAAAGTAAAAGATAACATCAATGAGACCCTCCAACAGTGGAATGAAAACCCCTTCCAAATTTATTTTCTCAATAGGATATGGGACTTGATCCCCGGATTTGTCATCTGGAACATCTGGAAGGAAAGAAATTAAAGATTTGTTTAGGGTAAACACAAATCTACAAAAGACATCTGGCACTTAATCCAGAAAAATATTCAAGACATCATTATTTTCGAGGACTGGGACAACAATGACTACCACGTTTCACCAATTGAGTGAGAAGTGATAACAAAATGGAATTTCACAAACACTTCCCTCACTGCCGCTTCAAGGTGGTCTACACCTCACATTGCTATCCCGAACAGCTGGAGCCCCCCACCAGAAAAATTCTTCAAACTCAATTTTGATGGAGCCTCGAAGGGTAATCTGAGGGACGTTGGATTTGGGGGAGCCATCGGGAACTCCTTTGGTCACATACTCCTGGTTTATTTTGGAAGTATTGGCCATGAAAGCAACAATGTTGCTAAGTTAACTGGGTTGACGGAGGAAATTCTCATTGCCACCAAGCATAATTTCCTCCCGCTAGTCGTCGAAGGGGACTCCCAAATTATCCTCTCCCTTGCAACACATCTCCAGAATGGATCCCATTCCTCTAAGTTGTCACCCAGCTGGAGGATGGAACATGGTCTACAAATTCTGGCCTGTATCCTTACCCAATCCAGAGCCATTACCTTCCAGCATGTCAGAAGGAAGGCCAACTCTTTGGCTGATCGCTTAGCTAATGAAGGAGTAAGCAACAATTGTTCACTCCAAGAAGGGGATCTGATGTCCATCACACCATCTTCCCTAGCATGAGAATGAAAATCCATTGCCACTAGGGGTCTTTCTACCCTGGTTGTGGGTTACATCGATAAGGGTACACATGGAAGAAGCATGGAACCTGGGCATATGCACCAGCAGCGTGGTACGAGGCACAGTCCATGCAATAACTGGACAAATGCCTCGAATATAGAAGCATTTACGACGACAAATGTTTCAAGCTCATATTCTCAAGGAGGAGGGGACGCAGGGTACTAAATGAATTAATTACAATTTCATGGTGGGTAACCTCAAGCATGTGGCCCTCGGGGTCTCTTAGGGTGCCTGGTTAAATATGACAGAGCAAGAAGATTTCTTTTTTATTCCCTGGTTTTTGTTGCAAATCTCTCCCAGCTCTCATGCTCTCCTGGTGAGTGAATCCACCCGCTGGTGCACTGCTCATTCAACATGTGAATATTATCGCTGGTACTTCCTGATGACGAGGCAGAGTGGAACTCCCCGACGCGGGATAGGAGAGAGGGGAACACAACATAGGAGCCTTACATTTGAAGCCACGAAGGGCTATTCCACAGGGGTCTCTATGCCGATGCGGGTTCTCAATGAGGAATCGGAGGCACGCATGGTCACCGAGCATTTAGCATTTGGAATAGATGGAGGACGGGTAAACCACTATTAGTTGGTCAAGAATATGATGGAAACTCTCATGGATGATGTGTTGAAGAATTGGAGCTCCGAAAAGGACACGATACTGGATGCTTGAGCCACTCTGATAGAACTGGACAAGAAACTGGGAAGCATGGAGGCCAACTTCAGCTGAAAAAAATACACCCTGGGTCGGTGCACTAGAGGATCCTTTAGCGAAGGATCTGTAGCTAGGATTGGAAATGAGGAAGGGACAACCTTTTCTACAGGGATGATGTCTCCAACGTGCATGGGAAAGGATAATTCATTCTTCACAGTCCCTTCTACCATGGGCCCTCCACAAAGCAAGCATACTAGGAAGGAAGATAGTGAAGACACCTCACTCCAGCACAAGTCCGACCCTCTGCTGGGGAAGCTACCACCCTAGGACCCTATAGATGATTTCTTTGGAGGCTTCCCTATTCTGGAGGAACTCCTGAAATGCCTCATGCACCCACGGACACCAAAGCAATCCATGAAGGCACTAGGGACACCTAAGCAGGCCTTGCAGGCATCAGGTTCACCTTGTCATTTTCAATTATTTTGTAAAGAACCTCCATCAATTAATTAATTAAAATGCACGATATATTAAAAATAATAGAACACATAAGAGATTTATTGATCGCGAGCGACTTCGAGGGCGAAACCTCCTTTAAGCAAGCTCAATACAAAATAACTCATGGATCCTTCATTGGCCTCAACATGTACTTATATACTAAGTCTATGCACCAATACTATGGATCAATACCATGGAACATATAATACTACATGACGACTTACAAAGAATATGCATCCAATATTATGGATTAATACCATGGAACATATAATACTATGGGTTAATACAAACTATGGATCAATACCATGGAACATATAATACTACGGGATGACTTACAAATCATATGCCTCCAACAACAATATACTAACAAAGGAAAGAGAAGGGTTGACAAGGGTTCCTAACATCCCCTCCCCCTTAGAAAAAGCTTTGTCCTCAAAGATTTAGATGTGGAAATTGATGTTGAATATGAAGGAGTGGTTTCCATGTAGCATCCTCTGGTCGTGAAGTGCCCGGCGGCCAGCTCCCATGGCCACCACACCGTGTTGCGCCTGGGTGTGGGCGGGGCGGCGCTTTCGCGGTTCCAGATATGGGCACACCCTGCTATTGTGGCGGCGGCAGTAGCTTCCCGAGGTTTAATGGCAGCGGTGGCAGATGGCAGCGAGACGAGCGATGGCTTCTCCTGGCAACGGCGGCGGTGTTTCTTGAATGGCGAACTTCCTGTGGCTGCGGCGGCTTATCAGGACACACAATCTTGGGCGAGGGTTTTCACCTATGGCTTTCTTGTGCCATGACGGGCGAGAGAAGGGGAAGCAACGTGAAGCAGATCCTCGACGCTACAGGTTAAATCTCTGAGCAAGCTCGTTACGCAGGGAATTATTGCTATTGGATATTCCCCATTGACGGACTCGATCTTCATCATTCTCTCGCCAGACGATACCTCCATTTTCTTGAACGAAGAAGATTTCTTGATTTTTGTGGTGTATCACGTGCTTGACTCTACGTCGATGTTTGCCTACGGGAACCAAACGCTCAGGGATCAAGAACCATCTTCATCAGTGCTGGTGACCACCAATTCGTCTTCTATCTGAAGGAGGCCGACGCGCACCCATTGGGTCGGTGTCGGTGGAGGCGTCTGGGGCTTTTGGTCCAGGGCGCACATGCTACGCCGGTGCTCTGGTTCTGTCTGGCCGTTTTCTTCATCAGGAGATGCTGGCTGAGTTCGCCGGTTTGGGAGATCCATAGAGTTTGCTGCTCGTCCACAGACTTGGATCTACTATTTCTTCTGATGAGGGTTTCAGTTCTGATGGAAGATGAAGACATATTGCTAATTGTCAAGGGTTCTTGGTGGATGGTGGGGGTAGTGGCGCATGATGTTGGCGGCGACTCTTTCTGAAACCGGTGGCCCTACCTGCTGCTCAAGATCTTCTTCTTATGGCATCGTTTGGGTTTCTCTTTGCTGTTCAATATTTACATCTTATTGTGGCGAAGTTTTACTTTGGGTTTCTTTTTTTGGTTCATCTCTTAATAAGCTGTTGTTTTTGCTTATATGGGACAGAAATATGTGAAAATGTGGGGATCCTTGTTGATTCTACTACATGTGCAATATGTAATTTTAATCATCTTTTTGAAATAAAATTACGGACTTTTTCCAAGGAAAAAAAAAGCATCCTCTGGTCACATTACATGCCACTAAATTAATACCTATGTGATATATTGAGAGCGAAGCTGACAAGTGCACCTATTAAGGATGGCCTCGGGCTCCAAAATGATGGATCCTTCATTATCCGATTCTAGTAAAATAGTTTGTCCTTTGATGTTGGTGCCAAGAACATTCGTCAGACAAGAGACATGAAATACTGGATGAATGCAAGAAGAAGGAGGAAGTTCTAATTTATAAGCAACAAAACCAATATTTTGAAGAACCTTATAGGGCCCATAGAACTTTGGAGTGAGCTTATGATGCCCTTTGAGTTTCAGGGAGGATTTCTTGGAAGGCTGTAGACGAAGAAAAACCATATCACCTGCTTGAAAAGTGCGCTCAAAATGGTGTTGATCGGCTTATTGTTTCATTCGAATTCTTTCCATGTGAAGATGGTCCTGCAAAATGCAAAGAATATGATCACGGTTTGGAAGAACCGTGTCAACTGCCTGAACCGGTTAACTGTTGAGGGTGTATGGAAGAAGAAATGGTGGTGCCTAACAATATATTGCTTCATATGGAGTCATTTTAGATGTAGTGTTGTACCACCATTCAACAAGAGGGAGCCACTTCTCGCACTGAGGTTGTTCTTCGGAGGTGAAGAAATGAAGATAATTTTCTAAACATTTATTGGTAATTTCAATCTAACCATCTATTTGTGGGTGAGACTTTGAACTCATCTTCAATTTGGTGCTAGTGTGATGAAATAGTTCTGTCCAAAAATGACTGGTGAAAGTTGCATCGCAATATGAGACAATGGAAGAAGGGATTTCATGAAGATGGAAGATATGGTCCATGAAAAATTGTGCTAATGAGGAGGTTGTATAGGGATGGCCGAGGGCACAAAATTGACTATATTTGGAGAGGCGATCAACCACAACCAAAATCATTGTCTTCCCTCCATATTTAGTGAGCCCTTTAATGAAATCCATAGAAATATTTGTCCAAATCCATGTAGGGATGAGAAAGGGTTCGAGAAATCCCAGAAGGAGTGTCATTTCACCCTTGTTGAGCTAGTAAGTATCACATTCAACCACCATCTGTTGAACTGTCATTTTCATTCCATGCCAAAAGAAGTCATGTTCTGCCCGCTCATACATTTTGAGGAACATAGACTGTCGTGTCAATGGAGAAGCATGGAGTTCATAGAAGACAGCCTATTGAAGATCTGTGCTCTGGGGAAGCACCATATGACCCTTGTATCTCAGGGAAGTACCATCCCAACAGTAATGTGGTACAACAGAAGGGTTGTTGGCCAACCGTTGGATGATTTGAGATAATGAGGAGTCATTGGCATAGCCCTGATGAACAGATTGCAACCAATTTGGAATGGGAATAGAAATAGCTAAAAGAAAAACTTGGTCATCAAATGTGTGAGAAAGAGCATCCGCCACCAAATTGTATTTACCCTTCTTGTAAGTGATATTATAGTCATAACCCAAGAGTTTGATAACCCATTTCTATTGTGCTGGGGAGGAGACCCGTTGTTCCAAGAAATATTTCAGACTCTGGTGATCAGTCTTGATGCAAAAATAATTCCCTAATAGGTATGGTCGCCACTTCTGCATTGCATGCAAAATAGCCATCATTTCCTTCTCATATGTAGAGGCGGCTAAATCCTTACCGGAAAGGGCTCTTGAAGGTGGCAATCCCACTGGTTCAGAAAAGACACCTGCATATATATCCAAAATGTGTTGTAGATCTAAAGGAGTGGTGGATACCGTGGATGGATGCATCTAAAGTAAATGGAGATGAGCGATGACACCATGTGAATTCTTCTTAAGAATCTTTTCTAGGAGATGTGAACTGATGATGCAGAGAGACCCTAGTTGTAAGCCCGTCAATGTGTGTTTTTTTCCATTGACTAAAAACTGCATCCAAAGTTTAGCAAAATCCCATAAGATGGGGCCAAGTGTGCGTAACCATTGAGTTCCCAAAACCACATCACATCCTCCTATGGCCAAGGAAAACATGTCATAGTGCAGGTTATAATATCCCATAGATATACACACATTGTGACACTTCCCCTTGCAAGGTAAGGTGCCCCCATTGGCAATCAAGACTTCAAAGTTGGAGCAAGGATGGACAAAAAAATCAGCCTGTTTAGCGATCTGAGGGTCAATGAAGTTATGAGTGCTACCAGAATCAATGAGTATTGTAAGAGGGAGCTTCTTGAATTAACCCTTGGCCCGCATTGTTTGCGGGGTGGTGACTCCGACTAAAGCATGGAGATATATCTCTGGGTGGTCGTCCTAAAATGGAGGGTCAACAGTAGGCTGTTAAATGTCGACCTGATCATCTATTGTATATGTAGCATCTTCACCAAGTTCAGAGGAAGGCAGAGAATCCACATCCAAGAGATAGAGTTTTTTCTCAACACATCTATGGCCCCGAGTGAATTTCTCGTCACAATTATAACAAATCCCTTTTTCTCTATGTGCCCGCATCTCTGCTTTAGACAAATGCTTGATAGGAGTTGGTCGAGGAGCTAGCGTGATGGGAGGTTGTTGGGAAACCATATTTCTGAATGGAACAAAAGTGGATTTGGAGCGTTGTTGGGCTATGATCTTGTCCTCTGCCAACTTAGCCAACCCTAGGACTTCCATCATTGTGTTGGGACAAAACATTTTAACCTCTGATCGGATTGTATCCTTGAAACCACTGATAAAACAACTCCTGTAGAATTCATCAGACAATCCTTCTGTGTGATTGGCCAGTTTCTCAAATTCTATCTGATACTCTCTCACAGTGCCAATTTGGCGAAGTTTAGTGAGTGCTCATGTGAAGTCATCAAAAGCACTAGGACCAAATCGTTGCAAAAGGAGTTGGAAAAAATCTGTCAATTTGGGCTCTTCATGAGCCTTGATGTACCAATGGTACCATTGAAGGGATTCATGTTCCAAATGAAAGGATGCAAGTGGAACTTTGTTGACATCAAAAGTAGTATGCAGACTGAAATATTGTGTTTCCTGGTAAATCCATCCAGTCAGATCATTACCATTGAAGCGAGGAAAATCAAGCTTCGGCCCACGAAAAATGCTGGAAGAAGAGAACCCAGTGTCTGCAGAAGATTCTGGTTTTCGTTTATTATTCATGGTTGAATGCTGAAGATGGAGGCTGAGAAAATTTTCATCCAGATCTTCGAGTTTGGTTTTGAGGCCTACAAGTTCTTCCTTCATGATTTTTTCTCCTGTGCGGGTGACAACCATAACCAGGATTTTTTTTTTGAATGGGTAGAAAAACAAAAATAGAAGCTTCTTTAGTAAATGAAAATTTGGATTAGGGAAAAAATCTGACGAGTAATTGGGTGTGACTAGGTTTTGGACACTTTCTCATGGACAGGGAAGTAGAAAATGGGGATTTCAAAAGCGGGGTGAAAGAATGGGAAAATTTGTCAAATAGGGACAAAGAAGCAGAAATAGGAAATGAACACTGTGGCGAAATTTGAAGGCAATTGGGTGAAAATCGAAGAAGTTATGGCCAACCCTAAAAATAGACAAATGTGGGATTTTTGGCTTCGGGAAGTGGAATTTGGGATAGGGTCCTCAGGAATGAAATATGCAGAATGGAATTGCAGGGGTGTTAGTGAATTTTCAAGGGAAACAAAGTTAAAACAAAGAAGATATGGTGAAACAGCTCGGAATTGATCGACAACAGTTCTGGACAGATGTAATCTGCTATTTATCAGCTGAAAATAGATATGGACCCCAGGTATGCTCGGATTCCTAACGGTTCAAGGGATTCACTCGACCACCAATGTTGTCTGACGCCTTGCGTATTGGGGTAGTTCCCTCACTCCACAGATTAGGTAAAAATGATAACCGCTTTTCCATAAACAACAGCTCTTGGTTTACCTCACGGGTGAGAACTAGTAAATCAGGTAGGGGTCATTTCCTTTTTTGCTGGCAGGTCCTCTTAATGGGCCAGCTAATTCGGGGTTCTTATGGTACTCCTCACAATGATTTTTAGGGATATTCCTAAGTACTTCCCACAGTTAAGCGGATAGGGATTATTCCCAGATCTAAACCTGCAATTGAAAGGAACATTATAGATGCAAAAAAAAAAAAAATGGTAGAAATTCTACCCAACGAGCCCAAGAAAGTGCTCTAATACCAGATGTAAGGAACCTCCAGCAATTAATTAATTAAAATTCATGATATATTATAAATAACAGAACATAGAAGAGATTTATTGATCGTTGGCCACTTCGAGGGGGCCACCTCCTTTGAGAAAGCTCAATACAAAATAACTCATGGATCCTTCATTGGCCTGAACACATACTTATATACTAAGTCTATGCACCAATACTATGGATCAATACCATGGAACATATAATACTATGGGCTAATACAAACTATGGATCAATACCATGGAACAGATAATACTACGGGACGAATTACAAAGCATATGTGTCCAACAACAATATACTAACAAAGTAAAGAGAAGGGTTGACACGAGTTCCTAATATAGTTTACTTAAGTTTGTTTTGTTTTATGTTAAAAAGTGTGTCTCTTGATACTACAAATTTTGAACATTTCATCGGTTTAAGGCTGGCCTGGTCTCCCTCATATAGAGGGTAGGCTTTTTTTGTAACGAGATCAATTTTATCAATAGCTATGAGTGCCTGGGGTGGTCGCTTCATTTCCTCAGGACGCCGTAGAAAACTAATTTCCATGTACATTTTGATTTTACAATTTAATCAATACTTGCAGACTTACAAAAAAAAGGAAACAAAAATGAAAGCATATAGAAAAACTTCGTATATCTTTATCAAAAATAAATTTTCATTAAGTCTGCTTTAGTATTCCACCATTCCCAGCATAAAATATGGATGAGTGGCATCTCCCTCCAACTCCGGCCTTTTGAAAGAAAGTTACAGAAGATGAAGAGTAATACAAAAGGAGAAAAGTTCTTCCAATGTGAAGAGACCACCCCCCCATTTCTGCAGTCAATTATCTACTGCTTATATAGGTAATCATAACCTTCTTGAAGTCTTATCCACTCGCATTTCCAATTTCTCTTCAACAATTGCGAGATATTCTAATTGTGATTTCCTAAAAATATGTCAATGTAAAATCCTGGCGATCTGGATTGAAACTCAAAGCATATTTCTTGCATGAAATTTCCTTAAAGGTTGGGTGATCATGATATTTTCTTTGATGGAAATCATACGGTAGAATAATATTTCCTTTATTTTCCTTTCCCCAACGAAATATCTTTGATATCATTAGGTAGATTGGATCCCTTCAATTTATGTTCAAATTGTTGAAACAAAGTCCAATCTTTTCTCATGACATGAAATATGCCTTGAAACTAATGTGAAATCTTCTATTATTTTTTAATAAGTGCAGCTTCAGATTTTATCTTTCATTATCTCTTCGTAATCTTCGACAGTCTAGTGGCACATGGGCGAAAATGACTTATTTTCTTCTGCAAACAACCGAATCTCGAGTGCATATCCAAAATTATTTTAGCGAAATAAGTGGTCTCCAAAATCTCTACAGATTCAAACCAAAAAAAATCAAAATCAAAACTAAAACCACGATCCTATTAATAAAAAATAAATCAAAACTAAAAGGATAACCAAACTTATTTTCCAAACATACCTCATCAGATGAGCCCAAGAAAGGATAAAGATCAAGAGATCAAGAATGCGCAATAAAAGGATGTCATGAAACCAATGGGTGAAATCAAGCACACTAAACAAAATCAATTAAAAGCACTATTTACAAATTCTGAAATGGGGGCTCCTTAATTTATTGAATATTTGAAGGGGGGTTGTTGGGGTGCCAACAATGGCATACATCCTTTTTCCTGACATCGCACATCTTTCCAAATTGTCTAAATTTTTTTTTCTTAATATCGCACATGTTTTCTTCTGTCAACCAGGTTGGAAATGAGTCAATGTGACTAATAGCTCGTGCAAAATATCTGGCGTGTTGTTGTTTTACTCTGTCATGTCCCCTCCCATAGAACTGATGCAAGGAAGGGAACAATGACTGACATTCTAGGCTTATTTGGGAAACTCAGCCCCATTCATCAATAACGAATTTATGATAAATAAAAACTCGTGTGTGCAGATTCATACTCAAATAAACACAGCGGAAATAAACATCATCCACACACATGTGCATCATGCATTCAACATATAATCATAACAATCATCATTAATTAAATCATTGCATAATTAAAAACACTTAGGTAATACTTATCTTTAAGATGAAACTTTCCAAGCAACTGTCTATGTGAGAGAAACATTCCACCCAACCATAGGTCTCTGTCCAGCCCCAGAGCTGGGTTGTGTATCCACTAAGGAGGAACTAAACGGGCTCACTCACAACCACAGTTTCGCACAAACAATTATGTTAATCCAACACACAGTTGGGTTTATCAAGCATGCAAGAGATAAGGAGGGAGATGTTAATCCAGTGAGCTCAACCACAGAGCTATAGGCATCTCAAGCTAAACTCAAACAGCCTTGGCACCCACAATACCTACCACACCCAACAAAAGGAAGGTCCCCTTATCTGTTGCACAATCCCTCAAGCACCCCTTCCCTCCAATGCTCTTTCAGGTGGGCATAGAAAAGTCCAAGTTGCTAAATCCTTGAGATTCTAGTCTTCACTGGGTTTATCAAGCAATCCCAACCTGTTCTATCTTCTGCTATGTTATTCACGCTTGGATTTCCTCAATTCTATGGCCAAATAACTCTGTCCCGTAATTGGATTTTTGAGCTATCAAATCTGGGTTTTCCTATGGATTTCGGGGTATCTAACACTCTCAAATTCGCCCCAAGGTTCAGGTCTATGGATCCCCCATTGGATTTCACTGTCCACACAATTTTCGGGCGTTTTTAGCATTTCAAAACGTGGTTAAATTCAGAGTTGCGATTTCTGGTTTTTCTCACTGCTGGGCATGTGTAATGGATGAAAAATGATGCTTAGATGTTCAAAAATGGAATCAAAATGAGGAATAATGGATTCCCATGAGGTAGAGTGACTTGTGGGTAAAGAAAACAGAGCCCATAACTGCCATACGAATTTATGGGCTTCCCATGCTCCATTGAATCCATGGACTTATTTCCTAAACCAATTTCTTACAACAGAAATAAATGTCAGCCACGAAAGTCAAATGGGTTCTCAAGATAACATTTGGAAACATATGGTTTAACCCCACAACCCCCTCACCACTCCTTAGTGGAATACACATGGCCCCCTCTTATTAGTTGCTTCCATAGCCAGTTTTTGGTATTTTTATTGCAATATTAATATTTACAACATTTTACAATGTTCCATGACTTAATAGCACTTGGATAGCGTAATATCAAATACTTTCCTTTTTAAATAAAATCCAAGCATCCACTAGCGGGGCCTTGGCCCTAGCCTTGAACTCCACACTAGGAAAACATACATCGCATGTATACAACATTTACAATAAAAGCCAATATATCCTAAGGGTTAAAATGGGGGTATTACATGCTCTATCTTTTAGGTGACATCATTTTGATCACATGGAATAATGAATTGTATTTCCACTTTTTATCCTCTTGCCTAATCTCATTAATTCATACAATAAATTTTGGCATCTCCCTAGTCAGATTTGAATCACGTTGTCACGAATGCAATTAACCCCAACATCTCTTCAATTTGTTTTCACGCGCATGGGGAACCACCTTACAATTCTATATATGATTTGAGTATGGCCTGGTTCTTCATCCTAGTTCATTCCTTGCCGAGCTTGTTCTGAGTTTCGCAGATTCTGAGTGTCCCATCTTTATACACCATGTCTTCTTACTTTTAGAGATTCAACAACTCATTTGATAGTCTTCGTTCAGCAGTTCAATCGCAATAGGTTGAATTCGCAAGACTGAAAGTGGATGTGGGGATTTGGAAATCCCAAATGACAGAATCCAATTTCATGCATTGGTATCATAGTCTCAATTCAACCTTGGAAATTTAGAGGAATTGTCAAATTTTAAGAGGAGAATCGAGTACTAGGATAAACAACAACAACAAATTCTTGACTTGCTAAACTTAATTCAGATGGAGCAGCGTAGCGCAAACACATCTTCTTAGACTCTACAGCTTTTTCCACTACTGCAATCTTCTGAGTTCGTTGATCAAGCTCCACTGGATCTTGAAATTCATCTATCTCAACAACCAACCGAGCATGTCGCGGAGTTATATCTCAAGCTTCGGCTCTAAGTCAATTTTGTAATTCTCAATTTTTTTCAACACATCTCCCAACAATTTAATGTAATGTGACATAGGTCTCATGTAATTTTGCAAAGGCAAATTTTGAATACAAACTTTGATTAAGCAAGAATGTTGTATCTGCGCAGAACTTCTTTTTGTCATTAGTGATGCTTATTTGTACCCTTCTTTGAACAATCACATGTATGAGTCCTTTGTGTGACAATTTTACTTCAACATATTTTCACAAATAATTTACTATGGCAGTATGCGCATTTCATTAATGTGAATTTATAAACCAAACTTCAAATATCTTCTAACTTCAGTGCATACTAATACATTCCTTGAATTCCTAATGAATATCATGTTGAATTCAAGGATCTTACTCATCATTTTAGTGATTAGCAAGATGGGAAGCAATTACTTGCTTCTTGAAACGTACTTGGGTCATTTAATTCAATTGTATCTTCTTGAGGGACTTTTTTTACCCATTTCTTCATGTGCGCACACTCCATTTGATATTGTACATGACTGCTTTTCTTTTCGGTCCAAATGTTGTTGTTGATGTTATTTCTATCTGGAAAATTTACTGTTCTTCAACAATATTGAGCTTTGTGTCCAAAACCATCACAAGTATAACATCTCACAGTACGACAGTATCTTGCAGTATGTCCATTATAGTTACACCTCACGCACTTCAATGTATTAAGCCTTCTTCTTCTAGAGTAACATCAAGATTTGTAATCATCAAAGGAACTATCATACCTGGATTGTAATGGATTCATTTGATTTGCTCACTATCGCAGACCTTCTTAGTTGTTCTGTCATAGCCAAGTCCTTATTTGTATGTAGGTGATCTCTGATCGTTCAATATCTTATCCAGGATTGATGTGTTATTTTTAAATTTGTTCTCTACTTCAAGACAATTATGGTTATTTCTAGGGTTTGTGTAGGTCGGATTGTCATTCATGTTGTGACATTGAGCCTATTCCTTCCCTTTTATATCAGACAATTTTTCTTCTAAGTTAGAGATTTCTCTATTCCTTTGCTCATGTTGGTTTGTCAACAACTCATTTTTCTCTCTTGACTCTTCTAGTGATATCTTCAATATAGATCCCTCTTCTTCAAGCTTCCTAATTTTATCGCATGCAGCTTAGCTATTTATCAAGATCAATTTATTTTTCACTTACTTTCTTTTCAAGTGATTCTTCAATGGCCCTAGTGTTCTTGACTTGTTCTTCATATTTTGACATCTGATCCTACAAAAGTTTGTTCTTCTATCTTGACTTATTCAATTCTTCCAAGGCACTAAACAGTTCGTCTTCCTAGTCAACCTCTGCAGCTTATTCTTCTTCAGGTTGATTGTTTAATCCAATTTCTACGATAGGTTTCGGAAGTGAATTAAAGGTTCCACTAAATAAGTACTTATCTAGAGATACTAATTGATGTTTTGATGTTTCTTTGGAGGAAAAACACCTTTTCTTTTCTTCTTTGCCTTCATCTTCTAGAAAATCCATGAAAATAAGTTATTTTGGACTGTCATCACATTCACTTTCTTCGAATGAACTGTTGTCTTCCATGGAGTACAAAATATTCCTTTGTTTAGGGAACTTATTCCTGCTCTCATATCTATCATGTGGGTGTGCCATCCTTTGTTCATTTGCATCTTCTTCACTGTCACTATCTATATATTCTTTATAAGGACACTTTTAATCAAAATGGCCTACTCTTCCACATTTAAAACATTTGAAGGGTAACTTACCCTTATACTTTCCATAGCCTCTTTTCAACTTTCTCACAAAGCTTGAATCTTCCTCATATGATTCATCATAAGATATTTTTTGATGCTCGTGTTTTTATTTCTAGGTAGTTTTGAAGGTTTTTTCTTTCCTAGTAGGATTTTCTCTTTTGGTCCTCATCTCATATGCAGTGAGGATTCCATGAATCTCATCTTTTGTCAAATTTTCAAAATCAACCCTATCTTCTAACACAGACACCTTTGAATCAAATATTGGAGGCAAAGTTCTCAGTATTTTCTGCACAATCTATTCTTCAGTTAGAGAAACTCCAAGACCCTTGATAGCATTGACTATCTCATTGACTAAAAAAATGTATGATCAAATGTTTTCTTCTTCTTTCATCTTAAAGGACTCAAACAAACTAGAATATGTCTGGAAGTTTTGCTTTCTTGACTTTATCGTCTCCTTCATAGATGTTCTTGAGTTTGTCCCATACATATTTCGCTAAGGAACAATGCATGACCTTTGTGAACTTAAAGTCTTCTAATCTACATAAAAATACATTCATTGCTCTTGAATTGCATTCATATTGTCTTCTTTCAACTAGATTGACTAGTGCAGTTGCATGAACATTATAGTCATTTTCAATTGACCGCCAGACATCAGCACCAAGGGGCTGTAGATATACCTCCATTCTTATCCTCCGGAAGGTGTAGTTGGGGCCATCAAATCTAGGTGCTATGTTGGTGGAGAGTCCTTCCTTATTATCCATATTTGCATAAGGATCTATCTTCTAGTTGTTAAGTTGTTACTGAAGATATCCGCTCGGATACCAATTGTTGGAAATCTTATTAATATTGAGAGGTGAGGTGAATCAATATTATGGGCAGTTATGAACAATTTTTACTTTTACCAAATATAAACAACACATATATTAAGCATTCATCATAAAAAATTTCATTCAACATCACATGCACAATCCACATAACACAAATACTTTACGTGGAAATCCAAACAGGAGAAAACCACAGAATTCTCTCTTATAATATAAAGATTACATTCATGGAAGCACCAACTTCCAAAGTTCTCCATCACCAACTAGAAGGATACACCAACCCCCTGATTTACAGGCCACAAGCTGAAGGATGCACCAACTCCCTAATTTACCAACACTGACTAGAAGGAGGCATCGACTTGAAGGAAGCACCAACTCCCTGTTCCTTTCCCCGTTGTAATGTCCCCAAATCAACCTTGGACCGCAATTTCCTAAGTCACCTATATTGGTTCATGTTTATTCACCTAGGTGGTGATTTAAGTTGATTAATTGTTGAGCCTAAGGATGGTTTCCTAATGTTGGAAGAATCACTGGTGGAAAAATCCAAGGAAAAGAAAATCCTAAGCAATGTGACAAGGTGGTATGTCACCACCCTGAGGACACCATGATAAAATGACCAACCCATTCAACCCCATGGGTCCTAGTGACAGTTTAGCATTAATTAATTAAAAGGGGGGTAAATTTTGGTTTAGTCACCCATGTAGATTAAATAAATGAAGGGGGGTCATAGTTTCATGTTATTTATTAATATTGATAGATATTTATGAGTTGTAATGGCTAGGTGGATCAAGGAGGGCTCATAAGTGGTCTTGTGGACCGTATGAGTGTCATCCACAATAACAATTAGAAGAAAATCAAAGAAATCCACAAAGCCACTAAAAAGATGGAAGGCGGCACAAAAGAAATTAAATCTAAAAAGCATAAAGCTTGCAGAAAGGAAGGAAAGTAAGTAAAATCATAAAGAAGCAGAAAAGCAGGCAAAATCTCAAGAAAATTAGAAAAGTCCTAAAAGAATAAGAAAATAGAAAAGCAGGAAAAGCAATAGAAAAGTAGTGAATATAGGAGTTTTCTGATTTTGAGAGATAAGGCTCAAGGAAGATTAGAAAAAGTAGGAAAGCAAGCTAAATGACTTTGGAAATATCCAGAGGCTAATTTTATCCAAATAGGGTGAATTCATGAAGGAAAGTAAGTCCAAGGAAAAAACAACTTTCCAAAGAAACATCCATTGCACCTATATGGTTCGAATCTCCCCAATGGCAAGTCCAAAAAGGGTGATAGAAAAGATACAGGTTCAAAATTAGTCAATGAGGGAGAATTGGTTTAGGTGGGTGACTACATTCATTGCACCGTGAATCCAATTCATGTTATAAAATAAGGTGGTGTTCCCCAATGCACATCTTTTTCCAGTATTGAGATTTGGCTTGGGATATTAGCTTCTCAGTGGATTGGGAGATGCGCCCCTAGACTACTTTTGGATATGTGCCCCATAGAAACCACACTATAGTCATCATCATAGCTCTAGTGCATCCATTAGATCATGAGTTTCATATCTGATCCATCCATCATACTGAAGAATTCGAGCCTCCAATGTTGATGCATAGACTAGTGCCAGATTGAGTGAAATTCATGGTGAGATCCATACCAAGAAGTGATCTTCCTGAGTAATTGCGCCTCGATGAGATAAATCAGATTTTATTGAGACATTCTTGAGCAGACAAAATTTTCTTCTTCTGCATATGGCTATGATCCTATGGTTCTATCTCTTTCTTTCTTCCTTCCATTGAATATCCATGCTCTTATTTGTAAAATCATTGAAGATTGAGTATTATCTGTAAGTTGGATCATAGAAACTTTCAATTGCTTCTATATCATTCAAATAGAGCTTGATGCTATTCAATAATATGTATTTTAGTTCAAGTATCATCCCTGAGAAGAAATTTGAGAACTACTGAAGTTGTTTATATCTTCATTTATCAAGGCTTGCTCTATGTGCTTCGAAAATTACCTAGTTTTTTAGTAGTTGTCATAAAATGCATTATGTGAGCTCTTTGATCTTTTCGTAAGCTATTTCAGCTCCATCATACTCTTATAAACCCATCCACATGCTTAATACTGATATTCATGACCCTCTAAGAGTGTTTGGAAAGTTTTGAATAAAAACTAGACATTCAGTACTAAGTAGCACAGTCAATCATAGGTTGGATTACTTTAAGCAAGCACCAAAATCCACGAGTTTTCACAGAGGTCCCCTGGACCATTGCCTTTTACCCTCTGGTTTAGCTCAAGGGGTCTACCTGGGTGTGACATACCCATAAAATTGATATTGTCAAAGTATTTTCTTGTTGTCATCCTACTTGCAGCCTTAGCAATTCATTAACATCATCTTGGGATAATCTAGGAACAGTTTCAGGTGGTTTGAATTATGTTGCTTGAATCCTAGTCAATTTTTCTAGTTTTATCAAAGCTTCCTGTTGTTGTTTATTTTTTTGCAATTTTTTGATATAATGTTCCTTTGAATCATATCTAGTACATTACACCCATCCTTCCACCCTGATATTTCTGTAGAAGATTCTTCTTTGATTTCTACTAATCTATGCACTCTTCATATTTACTGCGATACATTCCGTTGTGCACATCTGCTATATACTTTGATCTTGCAGTTGTTGTATTGGATCACACACTTCACTTCACTTCACTACATCAATATGACACACTGGTTATTGTAGTTCATAATCTTATGCAATCTGGGCGCTATTTCGGCATACTATTTTTGTTTCTGTGCATCTGCAAACTCAATTGATACTGCACATCCTCCATTGTTTTAAAGATTCGTTCTTGCGCATCAGTATCAAATAAACTATATCTTTATGTACACCATCTATGATATTTCCTTTATGTTCTTGCACAATTATCTTAGATAAACCTCTTCTTATTGTGCATCATCTATTGTGTTTCATTTCTATCTTCACGCATGTCTCATATCATCCTGCACATCATCTGATGTGCTGCATTTCTATCTTAGTGCATCTAGCTCTCTACTAGATCATTTTGTTTCAGTTCAATGAGCCATTGAAACCCCAATAATTCAAAGCTTTCCAAATCAGAATACTGCAACTTTTTCATATTCAAGCTTACTTCAACTCTCCAACTTGGCTTCTTATTTATACTCATCCTGCACAAACCATGTGTCCACAAGTTGGTCATAGCATCCCTGTTTTCCTTTCTTTACGGTCAAGTTGACTTATGCATCAACCACTTGTCATGTTCTGCGCAACTTGAGGTATCATACCTTGTGGGTCTTTCCCTCACTTGGTCCTTCGCAAAGTGGGAATTGTGCACTTGGGAACCACTACCCATGGGGTCTTGTGCCCTTGAAGTACCATCGCTTGGTGGGTCTTGCGCACTTGACTTATCCAACCATTTCTTGCTTCCAATATTCTTGCTCGCTTCCGAGACTTGTATCCATCTTCCGCTGGGTGGGTCTTGTGCACTTTCGAGACTTGCATTTATGTCCAACTGATTCTTGCTCATGATCCTCTTGCGCACTCCCAATACTTGACCAACCACCTCTTTGAAATTTCCTTTGAAGTATCACGACTAGACGGATTGGGACTTGCACTTGTACCTTATGTACTTCTTCAAATTGAATATCATATACTTCTTCAAACTAGAACAAGGATATTGATTCCTCTTTGACATCAGTTGACATCAATGACAACTAGAGTTCAACAAAATTAATGTCTATATATACAATTGCAATCATAGAAGATAGTTACAACTTCTTTAACTACCTCAATTAACCAATGCCACCAAGTAGTCAATTGACCCAACTACTAATTGAAAATATTCCCTAGTTAGTTGAGTCAACTAGGATCCTCCAACATATCCCACATACATAAACTCTTCTTTTCCCCAAATAAGGGAGGATATGAACATATAAAAAATAAAATTTTAGAACAAGTCTTTAGTCCTTCATCTTTATGCTCTATCAAGTTGTACAGTAGTAGTCTCACTTGTATAAGGTGCATTAAACCATTGGTTCACTAATACACTTGAACTAAATAATCAAATATCATCCAAGGTGGTGAATCTTATCATGCAGCTGGTGGTGGTGGATCCTTAACAACATCCATATGTTTTTTAAATATATGGGGCACAATTTTCTTTAACTAACTTTCAAAATCCATCCAATCTTCAATGGAATGTTTTGTTGTGATAATCCTTTTCCTCATTCCTGAAAAATATATCATTTTCTCTTCTATAGGTGTGTATTGAATGGTATTAAGGTTAGTATTGTACTCTTCTTTCATTTTATTGACCTGCCGATTCACATCTCATACTTGTTTTATTTCTTTGGTCAATTATTGTTGTGCATTTCTTCCATGTTCATGAGCCTGCATTTATGCCTCTTTATGTTCTTCATATTTGATCTATGCTCCCAATGTATGCCAATTTCTTTCATATGTTTTGGATTCATGTCAAATGTTCAATTTTGCAATGAGTTCCTATGTTACCTTCAATTGGCTACAAGTATGTGCAAATTAAGTAGGCTAGTTGTTTAACACAATGCCTAGTATTTGAGCCACATCTATTGTGTCTTCAAGCTTCTTTTTATTGTCTTCAAATTTTTCATGCTTCTATGTGACATTCATCTAGTTGGTATTGCACTTCTTATTTTCTTCTTGTAATTTTTCCTAGTTATGGACAAGGTTTATCAATAAGATGTTCATGCAATTAACTAGGCCACTTGGAGGATCAATAATTGTGAACCCCATTGATTTTTCCATGTGTTCCCTACACATATTCTATACACTTAATTATTTTTCTCTAATTTTCTATAAATCATTCGGTGAAGTTATCCTAATGCAACCCTGCATTAGCCTCACTCCTCTTGGGTCTCAGTAGACTAGGATGATCCGGTGGGTGGACATGATGTATCTCTTTGGAGGAAGGTTGTGTTATAAACACCTTTTTATTAGGAATAGGACCATGAAGCAATGAAAAACAAAATGAATGTGGAAATAAATCATAGAAGAGCACAGCACAAGACTCAAGAGAGACACAAATTTATGTGGTTCACCCGATATGGGATACATCCACCTAGAAATATCCAATCCTTGTTTTATTCCATCCAACAAAATGAAAGGATAAAGCCTATAGAAAATCCATTGTAACCTCCTCTTCACCCTCTAACACACTCTATCAGTAGTAATATAATGCCCTCATAAAAAGAGGGTTTCCTTCTAGGGCAAAAAGAACCAACATAACTCTTACCATTGATATATGACCAAATGATGAATGGTCTAGATTGACTATGAAATTACATTATTTTACAAAAAAATTCTCTTCAGGGTGTGGGGGGGGGGGATTCCCCCAAACCCCTACCAAGGGGGACTCCAAAAATGTTGTCACGACATCCCCTAAACTCTGTGGAAAAAATAGTGGGGGGGGGGGGGAAATAACCCCCCCCACACACCCTACATCAAGGAGCAAGGTCCAAACATGTCTATAACAAGACCTCCGAATAAGGAATATAATCAGGATCCATGACCAATAATCTCCCACTTGGAGACTAATCATAACAACTCCAACACTACTGGACCTATTGGAATATCCTCTATTTGGACTCGGTAAGTTTCTCATTTTCACCATCATGATTGAAATCCAAATGAAACTAAGTAGGAACTTAGTTTCTCCCTAGTTACTACCTTCATTAACATGTCTGCAAGATTCTGGTTAGTGTGTATCTTTTCTAGCTTCAATTATCCATCTTCTAATCTTAATCTTATGAAATGGTTCCTGAGGTGTATATGTTTACTCTTAGAATGTAAGGCTAAGTTATTTACAAGAAGAATGGAACTTTGGTTGTCACTGTACAACCTATTATTCTCTTTCTTCTTTCCCAATTCCTCCATGAACCTTTATAGCCAAATTATCTCTTTACTAGACTCTGTATCAACATCATACTCTGTTTATGTTGTTGAAAGTGCAACAACCTCTTACAGTTTCAAAATCCAACTTAATTTTGTACCACCTACAATAAAAACATAACTTGTCATTCTCCTCCTTCTATCTATATCACTTGCCATATATGAATCAACATATCCATGTAGAAAAACATTTGAACCTACAAAACATAATGCAAGAGTAGTAGTACCTATCAAATAACTGGGAATCCACATTAATACCTCCCAATTCTCTTTACGTATATATTTCATATTCCTTCTCACAACTCCCACTATATGTGCAATATCCGATCTTGTGCACACCATCACACACATCAAGTTGCAAACTACCGATGAGTACTGGAACTTGGACATGTAGTCTATCTACTCTTGTGTCTTGGGACACCTTTCCTTATAACATTTTAAATGGATGGACAAAGTTGTACTAACTAGTTTTTCATCATGCATTCGAAATGTTTCCAACACCTTCTTTATGTACTCAACATGAGACAATGTTAATTTACTTTTTTTCCGGTCTCTTGTTTTTCTCATGCCAAAGATTTGGTTTTCAACAACCAAATATTTCATCACAAATGAATTAGATAATTTTATTTTGACCACATTTATATCCTGTATGTTAGATCCTGCAACAAGCATGTCATCTACATACAATAAAAATATAATAAAGTTATCATTATCTAGTCTCTTAAAATAAACACATTGGTCATAATGGTATCTACTATAATCTTGTTCTATCATAAACCTGACAAATTTCAAATACCACTATCTTGGATATTGCTTTAGGCCATACAATATCTTCTTCAACTTGAATACTAATTTCTCCTTCCCTTGGACCTTATACCCCTGTGGCTACTGCATATAAATCTCCTTCTCCAAATCTACATGAAGAAAATTTGTCTTCACATCTAACTATTCAAGTTGCAAATATTCTACTGCCACTAGACTTGAATAGTTCTAATTGAAGTCATTTTAACAACAAGAGAAAATATTTCATCAAAATATATACCTTTCTTCTGTACAAACCCATTAAATTACAACAAGTATGGCCTTATACCTCTTTTTGCCTCCATCTTCTTCCTTCAACATGTAAACCCATTTATTATGCAATGATCTTTTACCTATAGGAAACCAAACCAAGTCCCTAGTCTAGTTTTGTACCAAGGAGTCCATCTCCTCTTTCTTGCCTTGTTCCCACTTCTTTTTAGTTTCTATCTGCATTACTTCTTCATAACTTTCTAGTTCACCAGAATCTATCAACGATACATAATATATTGAATGAGAGTATCATTCATGGGGTCTACTTAACTTGGTAGATATTCTAACAACACTTGCAAGAGCTTCTAGTTACCTATTGTTGTTGTTGTTGTACATTTTGATTTTTTGGCACCTTTGAAATTTCATTTTCTCTAATTTCATCAAGAGTTGTATATGTTGTGTTTGATTTTACCTATTTCTTTCCCTACAATTGATCTTTGTACATGACCTTGTCATTGAATACCGCATCCCTACTCCTAATTATTTTGTGATTTTCATAATCCTTTAAGTGATAACCAAAATCATTAACTCTATATCCAATAAAAGTACACTTATTTGATTTTTCCTCAAGATGTATTCTATTTTCTCTATCAATATAGACAAATGCATCACAACTGTAAGTCTTCAAAACTGAGTAGTTTACCTTTTTACCTATCCATGCCTCCTTTGGAATGCTACCATCCTGGGATATTGGTGGCCCTCTATTTATTAAGTAAATATTATTATCCACTGCATCTTCCCAAAACTGTTAGGTAAATCCTACACGCAATTTCATACTCCTTGCATGCTCCATGATTTTCTTGTTCATCAATTCTAACACACCATTTTTTTCGGTGTTCATGGAACCGTCTTCTCTCTATGAATCCCATGGTATGAACAGTAAATAACAAACTCCTTGTTGCAGTATTCACCTCCATTATCTTATCTGAGACACTTCAACTTATATCAAAGATATTAGATTTTTTAATGCAATAAACCCATGTTTTCCTAGTCGTGTCATCAATAAAAGTAACATAATAATGAGATCCACCAAGATATGATACCTGAGCCAATCCCCATACATCTGTCTGCACAAGCTCTAAATTTTCACTCTTCTTTTTCTTCCCAACTCTAAGAAATATGACTCTCTTATGTTTTCCATAAACACAGTGCTCACAAAAATATAAATCA
This sequence comes from Larix kaempferi, assembly GCA_027924585.1. Lineage (NCBI taxonomy): Eukaryota > Viridiplantae > Streptophyta > Pinopsida > Pinales > Pinaceae > Larix > Larix kaempferi. The sequence continues at coordinate 5,092,687 of BSBM01000291.1, forward strand.
ACTTGCTTAAAATATGGCAACAACTTCCATGAGTGGATAATCAACATTCCCTTCTTACTCATGTGCCCTAGCATATGATTCCGCAATTTTGTATCCTCTCTTGTAGGATCTAAAGAAATGTAAGAGTCAACATTATTGGTACATAAATACAATGTACCTACTTTCTCTCCTTTTTTCTATTATTAGTGGTCCTTTAGTGACCTTCCACATTTTTTTTCTGTAAATGTAGATGTAAAACTTTTAGTTCCAACTTCCCTGTTGAAATTAAATTTCTTTTCAAACCAAGATTGTGCCTTACCTATTTTAGAAACCTATAATTTTTATTTGTATCTTACCATTTCTAACAATTTTACATGGTTCATCATCACCCAAATAAACCTGTCCAAAATCACCTTGAACATAATCTTGAAAATATTTCCTTTGGAGTGTGGCACGAAATAAATCCCCTAATTCTAGCACCCAATAATCAATATTATTTTCTAATTAAATTATTAAAGTATCTTAAAACACATCACCTGCTACATTTGATTCCTAATTATTCTCATGTTGTCCATGTCTTTGTTTTCCTTTTAGAGACCAACAATATTTCTTCAAGTGTCCTTTCTTTCCACAGTTTTAGCACTCTAGATTCCATTTGTATTTTTATATACCCTTCTTATACTTCCCAAAATCCCATGATCCCTTTCCTCTCTTACTTTGTCTTCCCCTATTCTCCATAGTGAAAGCATTTCCTGATGTCTCACTTGTGATTTCTTGTCGCATTTCCTGATGTATACTTGTGCTTTCTTGTCGCATTTCCTCACTAAGGATTTACCAACAAACTTTAAAGTAATTGAACCATAGATATAATTACGCATGTCCATGACCAAGCCATTCCATATTTCTTGGAATGAGCACAAGTTCAAAAGAACCCTAACCTCATCATCAAAATTTAATCCTACAGATCTTAGCTAATTGACGACCATGTTAAACTCATTTAAATGATCAGCAACAAACCCACCTTATAACATATTCATATTAAATAAAATCTTCCTAAGAAATACCTTATTGGAGGATGAGGTTTTTTCATACAGTTTATCCAATTCCTTCATCATATCCTCCGTTGTCTTTTCTCTTGAAATTTTGAAAGCCACCAATGTTTCCAGTCACAAGCGTATCGGTTCCTAGTGCCTTTCTATCAAGAGAATCCCATTTTGTTTCCTTCATAGTCATTGGATTCTTTGACTTTCCACCCAATGGTAAGAAAATATCCTTTTGATATAGATATTCCTCCATTTGTATATTCCACAATTGGTAGTTTTTGTCATTAAAATTCTCAACCCTAAACTTTCCTTCCTCCACCATTACTCCCACTTGAACTAGGAACCCTCATTTCATGTGAATTTATCATCCAAATAAGCCTTTGTCTATGATACCAATTGTTAGGAATAGGATCATGTAGCAATAAAAAAAAGTGCAAATAAAGCACATAAGAGTACAATACAAGACAAACACCAACATATGTGGTTCACCCGATATGGGATACATCCACATAGAAATAACAAGCCCTTCCTTTATTATGTCCAACAAAATGAAGGGATGAAACTTATAACACATCGATTGCAACCTCCTATTCACTCTCTCTCACTCTCTCTCATGTCTATACTCTACTCAACCATAGTACAATTGCCTCATAAAATGAGGGTTGTCTTCTAGGGAAGAAAGAACCAATATAACTTCTACAGTCTGATTTATGACCTAATGATGAATAATATAGATTAACTATGAAATTACAATATTTTACAAAGTATTTAATCCAAAAAGTTCTCTTCAGGGGCATTCCCCCAAACCCCATCTAGGGGGGCTCCAAAAACATTTGCATTGACTCCCTTGGACCCCCTAGTGACAGTAGTGGGGAAATACCCTCTGAACCCCCCCCCATTAAGAACTAAATCCAAACACGGATTAAACAAGACCTATGAATCAATAATATAATAAGGATCCACAACCAACACCTTTTATCACAATTTCTTTCACTAGTAGTCCCACCACTACCAGTGATCAAGGATTCCCCCTATGTCGGTATCGACTACAACCATGATCCAAATATCCCATTACCTCCAAATGCACATTGGGGCACTATCAGTAAGACATTTTATATTTTTGTTTTTATATTATTTTTTTGGATTTTTATAATATTTTTTATTTATTAAAAGAGGTAAAAATGTTTCTGATGTGCAAATAGTTAACAAAAATTTTCGACGTTGCAGATGTTAGACCATTACGATCGACATGGAACTCTTGGATCATGCATAGGATGGTAATCCTACTGAAGAGGTTAAGTAGGTTCTTCAATATGTTTAAAAAAACCTTTAGGTTTTGACACTTGGGGTTCCAAAGTTGAGGATCAAGGACCTTCTAGAGGGGTTTCAAAGGCAGGTGGTAGGGGTACCACATGCATGGATTTGTCTCTTCTTTTGGGTGGACACAACGATAGTGTTGTACCATGCGGTTCATACCAGGATAGAGGCCTAAGATATAAAAATTATATCATATTTTGGTATTATGTAGTCCTTATATATGCACCATCTAGGGCTCAAGAGACCAATTGTGTATATTATCCTACATATTTTGTACTTGGTGTAAAAGAACTCTTATGACTATTAATGGATTTATGTTCACTTTTATATACAAATTTGTTTGTTATTCATGTTATTTACATGCCCTTTCTCTTTTAACTCTTAATGTGACAAATTCCAATATACCACATCATTAACTAGAATACCCCAGATACATAATTAAAAATTCTTGTAACATGAATATCCATGATGAGTTCAAATGAGTGCTCGTGAAGTCACACTAGTATAAATTTCTGTAAAAGTGTAGGATCGTGAACATGGTATATGTTATTGAACTATGGCATTGCCAACATTGAGTCTAGGTGGACCACAAAACATTGGACTCCATGTGAAGTAGCATCCAACAATAATTTGATTATTGCATTGTATTTGGTGATGGTAATGGTCATTGATCCCATGCATGTCATGCAACCAAGTCCTAGAAAGAGCATGAAAAGAGCATAAATAAACCAGAAAGAGTAATCCATGCCTTAATAATAAACAAAGAGATGAATAGAAATCCTATTCGAGGGGGAAACCTCCTTATACAATGTACTAAGTATACAATACAAGACAAGATAAGATGATTCAAATGAAAAGGTCTCCTTCCTATATATAGGAGACAAATAGGTACAATTATAACTAATGGATACAAACCGACATAACTAATATAATAATACTAATGACAATTACTACTAATAGACCCAAGCTGGCATCAATAATATGTAATGAACCACAATATAGTGGGTAATGTGCCAACATTTAGGGCTTAACATGCCCCTCCCCTTCAGACAAGTGCTATCCTAAATGTTTGATTAAATGTGGATGATTTTGTATGAAGGACTGATCTTCCCATGTCGAATCTTCAATTGGACGTAATTTCTTCCACTTGATGAGGTACTCAGTAATAACCCAATTTCCTAGTTGTTTGTTCCTTATTTCAATGATTTGTTCAGGTTCCAATATGACTTTTTCTTTTTCATCAAGTTCCAACAAGATATTTTGAATTGGTATATTGTCTCCCATTACCTTCTTTAAGCATGAAACATGGAAAATTGGGTGTACCCTTGAAGATGAAGGGAGCTCCAATTTGTAATCCGTATTACCAATCTTCCGCAACACTTTATAAGGACCATAGTACTTGGGTGTTAATTTATTGTCTATATTTAGTTTCTTGAGGGACATCTGTTTGTAAGGTTGCAGCCTCATAAATACCCAATTCCCTTCTTCAAAACTCCTTTCATTGCGATGTTGATCTGCTTGTTGTTTCATCTTGTTTATTGACATAGGCAGGTTTTCCTTCAGTAACTAGAGAACTTCTTGTTGGTTCTCTAGGTGATCTTCCACAACTTGAAATTTAGATTTTCCTTTTAAGGGAGATGTCATAGATGGAGGATGGTACCCATAAAATGCCATAAATGGGGACATTTTTTATGACGTATGGAGGGAAGTATCGTACCACGATTCTTCCAAATATAACCATTTCACCCAATGTGTTTGTTTATCATATGCAAAGAATGAAGATAGCCTTCCAAATATTTGTTCACTATCTGAGTTTTCCCATCAGATTCAGGATGATAAGAAGAAATATGAGCCAACTAGGTACCCAAACAAGAAAATAATTCAGTCAAAAATTTTCCAGTGAAAATTGGATCTCTATCACTTACAATAATCTCCAGGTTTCCATGTAACCTATGAAATATTTCCATGAAGGATACAACAACTATACTTTCATTAAATGGGTGAGAAAGTGAACAAAATTGTGCATACTTCATGAGTCTATCAACAACCACCATAATAACATTATTCCCTTCTAACTTGGGTAGACCTGTGATGAAATCCATTGAGACTTCCTCCCAGCGATGAAAAGGTATTTCTACCGGTTGTAAAAGACTTGGGATCTTAACTGTTTCAACCTTATTTTGTTGGCAAACCAAACATTCTTCCATGAACCTTTGAACATCAAATTTAATACCTTCCCGAAAGAACTCCTTCTTAACCTTGTGGTATGTTTTTAGGAATCCTGAGTGCCCACTTATAGGACAAGTGTGTAATTCCAAAAGGATCTTTTGTTTGAGTTGGGAGTTCTTACATATATATAAGCGATCCTTATACCATAGTGATTCATTTTTACACACAAAATTATTTGATACACTGGGATCCTTTTGTAGCTTTTGAATGAGTGTCCACACAAATATGTCATTATTCCATTCTTCCCTTGGTACTACTATCCAATCACATTGTATAATCCAAATCGCACAAAGTAATGCCTCAACATCCTCATCTTTTTTGGAGAGCGATATACCACCACATTCTGGTTCCCTTTTTTATAGATGATTTCAAATTCATATCCCAACATCTTGGTTACCCATTTTTGTTTCTCTTCTAAAGATAGTATTTGTTCCAAGAAATATTTAAGACTATGTTCCAAGAAATATTTAAGACGATCATGATATCTTTTGACCTTGAAGTGCCTACATATTAGGTAAGGATGTCATTGCTTAAGTGCACGTAGTATTTCCATCATTTCCTTCTCATAAATGGGTTTTCATAAGTTCTTTCCCTTGATTGGTTGAATTTGAAAAGAAAGGGGCCATACTTATTTCACTAGAACAACACCAATTCCATTTACCGAGGCATCATATTCCACAATGAAGGTTTTTGTGAAGTTTGGTGTGGTCAAAATAGGAGCTTTGCACATTTCCTCTTTAAGTTGTTCAAATGCTTGAGTTTCCTCTGGAGTCCACAAAAATGATTCCTTATTCAATAATGTTGTTAGAGGTGCTTATATTCTTCCATAGTTCCAAACAAACTTGTGGTAGTACCCTGTCAAACCTAAGAATCCTCTAACAATATTCAAGGTTTTGGGAATCGTCCATTCCATCACAGCTTTAATTTTGTTAGGGTCTACCTTGACACCTTCATGAGATATAATATGCCCAAATACTCTACCTCCTTTACCCCAAATAAACATTTGGAAGGTTTTGCATATAGTTGTTGCTCCTTTAGTAGTTGTAACACCTGGTCAACATGTTGAACATGTTCTTCCCAATACTTTCTATAGATTAATATATCATCAAAAAATACTAACACAAATTTCTAAGGAAGGACTTGAAAATGGAATTCATCAAATAATGAAATGTGGAAGGTGCATTCATAAGTCCAAAAGGCATGACCAGAAATTCATAATGACCTTCATGAGTTCTTAATGTTGTTTTTGGGATGGCTTCTTCCTTCGTTCTAATTTGATGATACCCTAAACAAAGATCCAACTCTGTGAAGTAAACTGCTCCATGTAGTTCATCTAACAATTCATCAATGATAAGAATGTGAAACTTATCTTTAATGGTGATACCTTTTATCTCTCTATAATATAGACACATACGCCATGATCCCTCCTTCTTGTTTACCATTACCATTGGTGTAGAGTAATAACTTTGGCTAGGCCTAATTATGCTAGCCTCTAACATTTCTTCAACCATATGCTCAATTTCACTCTTCTGGTCATAGGGGTATCTGTAAGGTATGATGTTAGGAGGAACACTTCCAGGAATTAAGTGAATAGCATGATCAAAATTTCGAGTAGGTGGAAGACCTTTCAGAATATCTTCAAATACCTTGGGGTGATTATCAATGACCCTTTGGAGATCTAGGGGAATATGATGCTTAGCTATGTGAACATATAATGAGCATAATTGTGTAATTATACTTTGATGTCCCTTTTTCAACAATTTTGTCGTACCATTAGAGTTTATAACCTTGCTTGGATTCCCTGTGATACTCATTAATTCATATTATTTTCCTTCCAATGAAAATTTCATGAAAAGTTCCTGAAAAATTAAAATCCATTATTTGCAATGATAGTAACCTTTGAAACCCTAAGACAACATTAGCACCACCCATTGGGATAACAATCATAGGACTATTCAATACATAATCCCCCATAGTAAGATTGATAATATGGCATTTCCCTAGGCAATTGATAATTCCTCCATCTGCAATCATTACTTGAAACTCTAATGTTGGATATACAAAGCAATTGAGAACTTTGGATAATTTACAATGAATGAATTATGAGTACTACAAGAGTGAATCAACAATGTTACCTTTTTATTTTTGATATATCCTTCGATGTTGAGAGTTTGAGGAGTGCTATTTCTATCCAATGCATGACAAGATATGGTGGGAGTAATCTCTTTAGAAGTAATCTCTTCTATTTATTCAACTGGAGATGGTTCTTGTTCTTTTGCTTTGTCCTCTTCACAATATATGTAGAATCATTTATTCTCTCCACACTTATTTCCCTTACTATACTTGTTGTCACAATTAAAGCATAGACCTTTTTATCTTATTTCATCTAGTTGTTTAGGTGTCAACCTTTGAGGTGGGTTAGAACAAGGAACAATATTCTCTATATATTTGTTGGAGGTGGTTCTTCTAGTAGCCATCGCAATATTTTTACTTTTAATTGTCCTTCAACAAGATGAAATCCTTCTCTAAGTATGTTGGTTGAAAAAGGAACACCTCATGTTGGATGTTATCCTTCAAGGTTCCAATAAAGAGATCCAACAATTTATCATCTGGTATTCCCTCCACTCGGAGACTCAACTTTTGAAACTACTGAATGTGCTCATTTACTGGACCCTTTTTCCTTAGATTTATCAATTGGGTGAAGAAGGAATTGCTCTTGATATCATCATGATATGATAACAATTATTCTGTAAAAATGGACCAAGAGATAATGGAGTTCTTTTTGCATTCACAAATCCATTAGTACCACACAAACTACTCAAGTTCTAAATATAAAAATGCAATAGATACCTTTTGGATATTTGGCACCTAGTGTATATCAAAGAATTGCTCCATCTGAAATATGTATGTTATTGGGTCCTTGCCATAAAAATTCATGTCAATATTGGGGATTTGGATACCCCTTGGGAACCATCCCTGTTTACTTCCATTACCAGAATCAATTCCTCTTGGAATATTCCTATTAATGGAAGGTTTCTCAACATGGACATTATATTTATCTTCCTAAGTACCCTGGGACACATGATCACCTATAGGTGGATTATCCTTTGAATTTTGTATGAGCTTAGAAATACTTTTCGTATTTTACTCCATCTTATTATCTATATATCCCATCATATTCTCCATCATCCTTTCCTCTAAATTAAGTAAATCAACCATTTTCGCAGACCCTTTAATCATATCTTCCAACTTGGACACTCGAAAAGATAGCTCTTCATTTTCATCGTAGGTCAGGGATGAATCCTCTGGTGGTTTGATTGGAGTGTGATTTTTCCCACTACCTTTTGGTGTCATTTTGAACAATATAAATATATATCACACCTTGGTTTCACCACAAATAGTTCATTTTACTAAGAGGTATTCAAATTTAAAATGGTGTACCTTTTTCAAAACCTGATTTGAAGCCTGCTTTTATATCCGACCTTCCAACTAAGGAACCCTAAAATTTTGGCCCCTTTGAGTCTAAAATATTGGCCTGTGGTAGATTGATATGTCCTCTTTCCAATTTCATTGGTTTTGTTGAATTTGGATCTGCCAAAAAAAAATTGTGTCAATTTTTCCAACAACTATTATTTTTGGCCTTTTTAGAAGAGCTAGAGTGTATAGGCTACCACGTGTCCAATGTTTTGACTATGATTTTTAAATTGATATCCAAGATAGTGTGGTATGTATTATTTATTATTTAGTAGTTCTGACTCAATTCGGATATTGTATGCTCTAGATATAACCATTTTTCCTAGAACACCTTTTTTAGACTAGTTTTTGGACTAGTCATAAATCCTAACTTCCAAAGGGTATGTCTCTTAATATGTAATGAATCGGGATTTTAAACTTGGACCACAGATATTTCTCTTTTCCCTATAATTCTCCTATGAGTTTCACTATCTGAAACTTCATAGAAAAAATGTTATAGTGGAAATTCCAAGATGACTCGTTTTGGAAGTGTCCAAGCTCTGATACCAAATGTTATGCAACCAAGTCCCAAAAAGAGCATGAATAAACCATAAAGAGTAATACACACCTTAATAATGAAGAAAACAGATTAATAGAAAGCCTCTTTGAGGTGAAAACCTCCTTATACAATGTACTAAGTACACAAGACAAGATAAGAAAAGATGATTCAAATGAAAACGTCTCCTTCCTATATATATAAGACAAAGAGGTACAATTATAACGAATGGACCCAAGATGACATAAATAATATAATAATACTAATGAAAATTACCACTAATAGACCCAAGTCGACATCAATAATATGTAATGAACCACAATATAGGGTGTAATGTGCCAACATTTATGGCTCAACCATGCATACTTCTCATGAGCTCACAAGTTGCTCTATGGGAGATTAAATCACCCAAGTAATGGAGGTCAGATTATGGGTATGGTGACTATCGAAATTAATGAATCCCACAAATATAGGTGTGTCTTATGATCTGTCAATTGAGCACAAAGCATGATGAAAGACAACCGAAAATCTAAAATAGAAAATAGAAAAATAAAAGTAAAACAACTACCTAATTATAATACAACAAGTGAAAAGATATTTCTTAGGCATTGCAATCTAGGCATAATACCTCTTTAAATAGATCTTGTTTCGAGGCTCCTTAAGCACATTCCCATCAAATTCTTTCAACTCATGAGCCCCTTTATTAAGGGATCGCCTCATGATGTAAGGACCAAACCACATAGAATTAAATTTACCTGACCCTATTTGATTGTTATCTTGGTAATAGGAAAGTACCGTGTATCCTTCAATTAAGACACACGGGTGGATCAATTTATCGTACTAATATTTGAAACATTTCTTGCAAGCGTCATTCATAGTGTCCTCTTCTATATGTTGTTTTTTCAAGAGATTCCAAATAAATGAGTCATTCTTCCAAAGTGGGCATCTCAGGTAGGAGCTCTACATATATATTCAAAGAGGGAATTTCACATTTAGTAGGAAAAATAGACTTGACTCCATGTACAAGTTGAAATGAATTGAACCCTGTAGCATTCTTAACTAAAGTTCGCTATGCCCAAAGTGTCTTATTTAACATAACATGCCAGTTAGATTTACTCTTGCTAACCATCCATTGGAGAATGGTTTTCAAGGACTTGTTGACAACCTATATCTATCCATTTGCTTGTGGATAGTATGGAAAAGAGTGTTCCTATCAAAACCCTATCTTGGCCACTAATTTTGTTGATGCTTAAAACATATTCGGGCAAAAATAGTGAAAAACACCCTTGGATGGATGATGAAGGGGAATGTGGGGATGGAAACCTGTGAGTTGATTTAAGCACTTAAATGAGTAGGATTCATAAGTTTAGCCAATGAAATCACTAACATACTGAGTGGAACAAACTATACATGAAAATATATTAATTAATGGAGCTTTTACATCTAAATGCAATGATATTTGAATATGCATCTAAACACTAGTTACAGAATAAAAAAGGATGTGTTAGTCATGACAAAAGGATACAAATACAAAATATGCTAAGTATAAACAAAGACCAATGGAATGAATAACAAATAATATAAATCCAAATATAAAGTTGTGAACTATTTAAAAAACTATGTTTCGAAATAAATTTAAAAAAAAACAAACTTTAGGTGTTAATTAATAAAAGAAAGAATAAATCAAATCTTTATAATGGAAATGTTAAATAAGTTAGTTGCTTTCGAGGCGTAGAATGAAATTGTCGATTAGATTCAAAATCAGATTTATTAAATGTGATTAATTTCATAATTCAATGCATGTAAAACACTAACCACTTTATAAGGTAGGAACTTTATGTTCTAGATGTTTTATGAAAATAAAATTATTAACTTTTTACCATTTACATTTAAAAAAAAAGAGTACAAAAGACTGTAAAATAACTACTTTGCTTTGAAATAAATAGAATTAGAAAGGTAAATGCCTAATGATAAAATTAGCCATTTATGTACAAATTAGAATAAAATATGAAACAAAATGTATTGCTAAATTATTTACAAATTTGTACATAATCTGAAATGACATGAAAAAAGGTAAAAATGAGTTGAGTGATAACAAATTAGGAAGAAAGATACGGGTCTTCCCAAATAATTTTTTTTTATTGATTATGAATTTGATTGTCACCAAGTTACAATAGGTTGTAGTTGGTTTTTAACCCCGAAGAAGAGGAGGTTTATGAGGCCCTATGTCACTCTCAACATAACAGGCTCATTCAGGTGAAATCGAGACCTCGCGTAGATTGTCATGACTGTAACTTGCATGCATGAAGACATTAGTCATATAAATATAAAGGAAATCTCAAAAAATGTTTAGGAAAGTAGAACATACCTCTAGCAGAAGGACACTCTTCCTCCACCCTAATGGATGAACCTGGACATAGTCTTACATGCCATCACCAAACTATCAGGTTCTTGGGAAACTAAGTGTGGAAAGGAAAAAAACAGTAGTAGAGCCTAGCAGTTGTTAGAATATTCACCAATACTGAGAGGGGAGGTGAATCAATATTGAGCACTTTTTACCATTTCAAACTTCAAAATGGAACATGTAACATTAACCATTAACAATGTCATTCATCATCACATAAAACCATACATAGTGGAAAAAAGATTTTTATGTGGAAACCCAAATGAGAGAAAACCACATAATGCTTTTCTTATATAATAACAATATTACATTCATAGGAAGCACAAACTTCCAATATTCTCCAGCACCAACTGGAAGGAGGCACCAACCCCCTGATTTACAGGCTCCAACCCGAAGGAAGCTCCAAATCCCTAATTTACCAGCACCGACTAGAAAGAGGAACCAACCTCCTAATTTCTCTAGATCCAACTAGAAGGAGGTACCAATCCCCTTTGTGAGCACCAACTCACACTTTTCAAGAACCGACTTGAAGGAGACTTCGATCTCCTGTCCTTGTCCCATCCTTCCACCCTGATATGAATAAGAATGTCAACATGTCTCTATCACTATATTTGTGTCCTTGTTCCTATCACTGTCTCTATCAACATGTACCTGTATCACTGTCTCTATCAACCTATACCTATATCACTGTCTCTATCAACCTGTACCTATATCATTGTCTCTGTCAACCTATACCTATATCATTGTCTCTATCAACCTATACCTGTATCATTGTCTCTGACAACCTATACCTGTATCATGGTCTCTGCCAACTTGTACATGTATCATTATCTCTGTAACGATCATTGTCACAAGCACTTTCACAATTACTTTCACTATCACTATCACTATCATTGTCACAATCTCAACCTATACATGCTCCCAATCTACAAACAACTTATTCTAAGATAATCTTCAAATATGCAACAAAACATTCTTGAATAGAATGAGAAAGATGCTTCCAAAGAGTGTAATCAAATCCTAGAAACAATCACCTAGAGACTTCATTTGTTTTCTTCTTCAAACCTTTAACATCATTATCACCTTCAAACCCTAGGTCATTCCAAGAGAGGAACCCTAGATCATTCCAATAACATCACACTAAACCATGCCACTATCACCATAAACTATGCCAAGATAATCACCATGATCTATGCCAAGATCATCACCATAATCACCATAACATATCAAGTTCACTATAATATATGCAAGATCACCACAATCTATGCAATATCATCACTATAGTATAATATGTCAATAATGTCATCATGATATATTCCATCACTATTATCTATACCAAGATCATCACTGTAATATATGCCAATAACATCATCATGATCTATGCCATCACCATGATATATACCAAGATCATCACCATAATCTATGCAAGTTCACAATACTCTATGCAATACCTTCAACAAGATTCACCCAGAGAGAATCTCTAATACATGTACATGATTCCTACCATTGTCAAGCTAACAAGATGGACCCTAGTCCATGAGGACATGTATCATCACAAGAGAAGCCCATAAGAAAGAACCATACCTTTTCAAATATGAAGAAAAAATAAATAAAACATTCACCAAAATAAACTCTAGATCATGTCATCACATGGCCCTTACAACAAATTTTCCAACAAATGAAGAAGTTTGTAATTTTGATACCGTATGAGAAAGTTATGCAAGTTTTCATGAAACTACTTGATCCTCCTAAAAACTTCGCTCTTCTTCTCTTGAATTTTCATAAATATCCTCAAGGTTTTGCACTTTTCTCATAGAAGTTGCGCATTAGAAAAGGGAGAATTGAATGATAACAAAATGATAAGTTTAAACTCTTATTTATACTCTCCAAGATGCCTTTAACTTATTTTAGGGAAAACATTTTGGGAAAACATTTTACTTCTTAAATTAGGATCTCCATATTTTAAGGGGGACTTTAATGAATCAATCCCAACTTCATGGCACACTTTTAGAGTTTTAACATGGAACTTCATATTGCCTTCTAGATCACTCCAAAACATCATCAAGGGGATTTTGGGCCATCTCCTCATCATCATACTTAAGTAAACAACTCTTTATTCCTTTCGGGGTCATGTGGACCCAACACCATTATTTTTGGGGTTATGTGAACAAAATAATCATTAATTTGGGGGTTTCTTCATATTTCACACCATCATGGTAATGTGGACCAAGCCTTATTACTTCGAGCGCTAATTCTTATTGTCATATGGACCAATCAATCCTGGTCATGTGGACCCAACACCATTATTTTAGGGGTTTCTTCACGCTTTACACCAATATTCCTTTGGATAAACCTTAAGGAATTATTTAAGGGCTTTCTTTATTTATGTATAACTCAAAGTGTCTTCCCATGAGGGCCATGCGTAACTACTATGTCATAAGGGGACCAATTTGAAGTTATATACACTTGTGTCAAGGATTCTTCTTCAAGAGATTCTTTAGGGGAATCAAGACTTCTTATTTTCTTATCTTCATGACTTCATAAGACTTCATCAAATATTACTCAAACAACCATCCTCTACTAATGCCCCCTCATCATCATCATTGGTACATCTTCAACATTACTGCCACATCATCATTATCACTTTGACATCAATGACAACATAACTCAACATCAATGATACATATATCTTGACCCTATTGATATCAACGACAACTTCTTCCAATAACAATACCTACATATTACCTCCAATTTTATATGATCTTGGTTTCATCACCTTTGTTTTGCACTTAATGAGGTCTGTCAGGTAGGAAAACGTTTTGATTCTTGGGACTCAAGCATTTTCTGCATCATTTGATCTTCCATGTACTGAAGAGGGTGAATTGAAAGTAATTGATGTTCACCCCCGAACATGAAATAATGATTCATTAAACAACTCGTTATATGGTATTTCAATGAACATAAAAGAAAAATAGTTTTCAAGTTCATTTGTATCCATATTTGCAGAAAACTTCCCGAAAAGAACTCTTTGTACTCTATTAAAATTTAGTGCCAAGAATATAAGAATGATAAAAAAAATGCCTTTGGGATATTCACATTACTAATGTCTATACAATAGATTCAGATGGTATTTTTCCTCAGACATTTGTTAAAATATTTGACAAGGTAGGCACCAACAACTTGGATCACGACAATCTTCAAAAATTGGTCATCAACATTGCACCTCACATAGTAGCATAAAATTGCAAATGGGAAATCGAACCCTCCAAAAGAAACTCTTTGGGGCTCACTTTTGAAAAGTTCATTATGTCATGGTCTCTATATTTGTTTACAATGTAATTCAAAAAAGTCACAATGACATTATGTTCTCGGGGTTAAATCACAACATTTGGGATAATGAATTTATAACCCGTGGATATGTATCTCGCGCTTCCTCAGCTGAATGGATAAGTTTAAAAGGGAGGCTACCTTCCACACATCTCTACAAAGGGAAACCAACAACTCATATATCAATAGTAGAATGGCATAGTGCATCTCCCAAGATCTATGCAGCCTCTTGCTCTCAGTTTCCTTCATCGTGCGCATGATCCCTTCAATTCTTCTTTTGCATGGAGTTTTTTGTTTGCATCATTAGTGTATATGGTTTTGACCACTTTCTACATCTTCCAATGGTTATATTTCATGAGTTATACATTCCTCAAAATTTCTACATATGAGCGTGCACCATGCTACCTACCTCCATGGACACTATAGGTGTGGGCATTGCAAACCATTAAGCCACATCCTCTGTTTGTCTTCATATGCATGGGGTGTCTCTTCCATTGGTTCTTGTTTCATTTTTCTTGTGGCGTGGGGTTCCCTACATTTGCACAGTGTTCCTCTACCTACACGTTGGAGTTATGTTATGCTCTCTTGTTATGTTATTATGTGCATGTTGTGGAACAAGGCATTTTGTTTCCCACATTTCCTGGTTTTCCTGTGCCATTATGTTACCTTATGAATCCCATACTTCATCAACCTACCGATATCACATTAGCTTCCCAAAACTACACATATTCTCTTCAACCTCCCCCTTCTCATTATGTGGTCACTATTTCCTCTTCGCTAGTCTACCAACTGAGCTAACCTCATGCCATCATCACTTTCACTTTCAAAACATATCAATGCTACCACCATTGGGAAGCCCTATCATCATCCAACTATGGAGTAGCCACATGCATGTGTGTAGTTTCACTCCTTGTGGAAGCAAAATTTCTATCTCACTCCTCCTACCTTACTACCTTCCACTAGGAGTGTCTACATTTTTCATCTACTTGTGTGTGCACATTGCTAGCTACTAGCCATTAGGATTTGTGTTTTCTTTTGTTTTTTTGGTAATTTCCCCAACCATCTTCATCTACGAGGTTGTGTGGGCGAATGGGCTATGGAACAACCACCAAAAAATGTTCGTGCCTCTCATCATAATATATATTAAACGATCCATGACTAATAAAATCTCTCCTTTTAATGCATCCCCATAATCCTTCATATTTACAATATGGATATCTTAGGGATGCTCCCTCCCTTTTCATTGGCAATCACAAGATTTTAGCTCACTTTAGGCAGTAAAATTGAATTTAAGAGTATTTTCACATAAAAGTAACATAGATGTGCTGAGATATTTTCATATACACAAAAGGGTACGTGAAAGTGTTTTCATTGTAGGATAATGAACCCATGTTAAATATCCCACTTTATTCCTCTTTGTGTTAATGGAAAAGTAGAGAAATGGGGAATGAGAGATGATAACAAAGGTTTTTATTTTAAGGGTTTTTATTTTACCTAATTTCGAGGAACAAAAATAAGAATGAGGTAAACTTTGGGGAATTAAAAGAGATGAGAGGAATATGTGACTTAATTTTTTTTTTATATTTTACTTTGGGTATAGGGAAGGGGAATATACGCCTTTTCATTTGTTTTTGATGAATAGGAAGGAGCATAATGAAAGGGTATGGTCTAATGAAAAGGAGGGGAATCATGTTTTTTATCATTATGGGGAAAGGGACATTCGAGATTTAGGAGAAGACATTAAAAGCCTCTGATTTTTAAATTTTTTGAGCAATATGGATATTTAAAATAATAAACTTAAATATAGAGGGGTAATTTCTCTTTAGAATAAGGGGTATTGGCCTTTTTTTTTTAAGATGTGGATGGGAAAATTTATCACTTTTATGGCATAGGCATGATGATGATGACATTAATGGGCGTAATCAAAAAATTTGTGGATGGACACAGCTTGAAGAAAATTTGTTTGACAAGATGTAAATAACTTGACATGACAAATCTTAAATGGAGTCTCATAAGGGTCAAATGGAGATGGATTTCACCAAACAAAATATGAGCATGACGTGCGCTTTGAGCTGGATGCAATGAAATAAAAATAATAACATGATGATGCATATAGCGAGAAACGACAAGCCTCCAAAACTTGACTTAAATTTTACATGACGACATATATGACAAAACTTTGCAAGACTACTATAGGGGTCATACGAAAGAGAAAATGGTGAAACGAGATATGGGCATGATGACCACTTTACACCAGACACAATGATGTAGACATGGTGACATGATGATGTGAATAACAAGAAATGACAACACTTCACAATTTGACTCGGATGCACCATGATGACACTTCATACGAAAGGTGTGAAGACCGAATGATGATGCAAATGATGACAGTGAGTATGGATATGATGAGAATGTCTCTTTGGAAATGACAATGAAGATGGAATGACTATGTGACAAAGTTTAATAAGCACATCCGATTCATCATGTTTCGATGCTTCAAAATCATGCCGGTGTTGGGAATCAACATCTAGCCAAACAAACAACAAACAAAACACAATGACACTTGATGACTCAACAATGACTAACCAAAACGACAATGACACAACCATGAAGCAAGTACATGCACTCGTTTTTATCCTTGGAGACGGAAGGGAGTCGAAAGGGTGAGGCTAGCATTCCACAAT
This sequence comes from Larix kaempferi, assembly GCA_027924585.1. NCBI lineage: Eukaryota > Viridiplantae > Streptophyta > Pinopsida > Pinales > Pinaceae > Larix > Larix kaempferi. The sequence goes on from BSBM01000291.1 coordinate 5,109,682, forward strand.
GGGCAGAGGAGAAGGACAAGAAGAAATGTTGGGAAAAACAAACAAAAATCGAATAACAGTTCAACGTACCCCAGGCTGATCACTAGGAACTACTCGATAATTCCACTCTCTCCATGTCATGTTCTCTCCTATATATCAAGACTCACATCATCATGTAATATATTAGTGACAAAAAAACCTACTAAAAGAGCATAGTGGCACATTACATTAAAATACGTCAAATTCCATGAAAACTTATTTGGAAAACTGGGAAAAGTATATGATGAAAGGAACCTGTCAAAGAAAATAAAATGCTAAACTATGAAATAAAGACTCCTAACTGATGTGATGAAACAAAAACTAAATGCAAGAATGAAAACGTGAATGACGTACAACTAATGTGCAAAACAATAAGGAAAAATAATCTACGACTAAATGCAAGCCGACTCCTACGACTGCAAAAGATAAAAATTGATAATGGTTGATGCCATTTAATATTTATAAATGCATCGTCAATTTTATGACGAATATTGCTTAATTTATAATTTTTGCGTGAAATTTTACCTCGCCTACTAGTAATCAAGATGAATACGATCATGTAATCCTAAAAGGAAAATTTAGTCTTAATTGAAGTAGATAAAAATAGATGCAAATCAAATGACTTAGTCCTAACGAGATAAGAAATTTATCAACCCATGAATTCCAAATGAAATCTTTGAAAATCAACCCAAGATTTCCCTTGTCCAATCCATCTCTTATGATTGATTGATTAAGAATAAATTTAGGGAATTCATCATAAACAAATTGCAAGTCAACCCGAGACAAGAATTTGCTTTCAAGAATGATATACTTATTTTCATAAGGAAGGTTTGTGAACTCAATATTCTCATCGGACCAACACGCATCTTCAGAGTGATCATGATGGATCGATTGAGAGCTTCCCTTAACAACATAAGTTTCAGACTCAAAGGTGAGTTCATGGAATGCAAGGTCCTCACCCACTGTTGGAAGGGACTGAACATATTTGTTGTGAATTGATGGAGCAATCAGAGATTCATTAATTTTTTATCACAATGTTATTTGAGTCTAAAAACCTATGGTCTCAAATGATATACCAAACATTCTCAAGATAATTATGGACCACCTCCTTACAATGATCGATTACCCCTTTCATACAATTGAAATTCTTCAAGGAAATATTGTCATGAAATAAGGTATTAGATTGTAAATTATAGGCCTCATATTCAATTAAGAACTCATTTTGTTGATTGGGAAAACATGAAGCATTAAGATGAGGCAAGATGACATCCCCCTGAGGAATAGGGATCTAAGAATCATGCTTGGAATTAGCGAGGAATTTATCATCATCAGAAGAGAATACCTCCTTAATATATTTCATGGTTTCCATGGGGTAAGCCACGGATGGGAAAGGGGTAGCATGAGTGCTATTCAAGTTTTGATATTGCTTGAGCTCTCTAAAGGAGTCTAAGAGACTGATGTTAACCTTCAAATTCGCTAAATCAGTGACCACATCATAGGGCACATAACCGTAGGGAAATACAAGCATGAAATAGAATGCGACACTATGAAGGTTATCTTGATGGGTCGATGGAGGAGGTATTGACTCAAGGATAGACGGCATAATAATATTATCATTGAAATTTTCCTTATCAATTGAAAGCTAGGGATTAGATAAAGATTTTGGTATAAACTGAGAATAAGACATGATATCGGCAACATAGACTTCGTCAATCAATTTCTTTTCTACAAAAAGAATACCGTTCTTCCCTTTTTCTCACTCCTTTACCCAAAAGAAAAGGATCGCAAGTCAAATGGTCAAGGGACTCATCGCAAAAATTGTACCAATGACATGTGAAAGGCTCGACATATTACATTGTCTTGGTTTGGGTTATAAGGCAGGGAGGCTGAGCAAAATTTCGTTGAGACTTGTTCATAATCCTATGCTCTAATGAAATCATTTGATTTTTCATTTTATGCATCATTAGCGGCATGGAAGACATACTAGTCTTAGAACTGGCTTGGTTCAAGGACAACCTTGACCTTTGGTTTTTCCCTTCAAAGTCAATGCTTGTTTGTAGAGCGGAACCAAGAGAATTAACATTTCTCTCTTCTAATCAGTATCGATAGGGAGGAGGATGAAAATCATAATACTAGACAAGGGCGAATTGTTGGCAAGGTTGTATAACTTCAAGGATCTTATTATACAACTTCCTAAACCTGAGGTTGAAAGATTTATTCATTCTCTTTAAAGGATATGTAGTTAAAATTCCTTAGGTGCTCATATGGGTTTTTTATGATCCCAAAGGTGGACTTGAACCAGTACATGAGCTCAAACCAAGTGGTAAAAATATTCTTGAGTAATTCAAAAAATTCAGTGGTATCCCTTCCTTCTAAGGAATTAACAAATAGGTCAATATAGGTATCATTCTCATGTGCATCAATATTGGTACATGCATTTGAAAAGACAGTTAAATGTTGATTGTTCACGAACGTCATGCCATTTCTCGAGAACTTAGGAAGATGATCCTTGAATTTCAACAAAGGAAACGAGGTCGGGGATAGATTCAAAGGTGAAGGAATGCTCCATGGTGCATGATCAACATCGAACTCATATTGGAAAATGCCCATTTTTTCATGACTCTTTCTGAGGGTTAGTGAGGTTAATGATGAGATTATGCTAACCAAACACACCCCCTAATATAAAGGAAACAATACTACCAGAAGAATTCGTAGTTATATAAGATGAGGATGAGCAAAGATGAGTGACTTAGAGAGTGGATTGATGAAGGAAAAGGACAACTCACAAGATTCCAGACATTGGTCATGTGATTGGACGATAACGACAAAAGGATTCAACAGGATTAAGATTTGGGGGATTATATTAGAAACGATTCAAAGAATGGTAGGAACAATTATCGCCAATAGAGTCGCCATTTTATGTTGGTGCTCAAAACATATTTGGGCAAAAACAATGAAAAACACCCTTCGAAGGCTAATCAAGGAGAAGATGGGGATGAAAGCTCAAAAGTTGCTTTAAAACCTTGGATAAATAGGATTCATAAGGTTAATCAATGAAACTAGTAACATCCTAAGTGAAACAAATTTTACATGAAAATATATTAATTAATAGAGCTAAGATTTATAAATATAAAGATATTTGATTATGCATATAAACACTAATTAATGAATAAAAAAGGAAGTGTTAGTCGTGACAAAAAATACAAGGACAAAAAGTGCTAAGTATAAAAAGAGACCAATCAAATGAATAATAATGAAATAAATCTAAATATAAAGTTGTGAACTCTTTACAAAAACTATGTTTTGAAACCAATTAAAAAAAATGAACTTTAGGGTTAATTAATAAAAGCAAGAATAAATCAAATCTTTTTAATAGAAATATTAAATAAGTTAATTGCTTTCAAGGTGCAGAAAGAAATTGTCAATTAGACTCAAAATCACATATTTTTAATAGAAATATTAAATAAGTTAATTGCTTTCAAGGTGCAGAAAGAAATTGTCAATTAGATTCAAAATCAAATTTATTAAATGTGATTAATTATATAATTTTGTGTATGTAAAACATTAATTGCTTTATAAGGTAGTAATTGTATGTTCTAGATGTTTTATGAAATAAAATCAGTATAGATCTATTTTAAACCCAGATATATTAAGCATCGAGAGGGATCCAATTTTTTGAAATGTAATTTTTTTTATTTTAATTTTTTTATATATTAAGAAAAAAATTAACTTAAAAAATGTTTACACCTCAAGAAATTGGATCCCTCTTGGTACTTAATAGATGCGGGTTTAAGGTGGATCTATGTTGGTTTTAATTTTTTTAGTTTATGAGCCTACATGATTGTTTTAATTACTTTTTTATAAGCTATGAGCCGACATGGGAATGTAATGTGACAAACGTGACAAACGTGTCAACATCTGCCCCATACTAGGTTGTAAGCACCTCACTACTCTTAGTGCAATTATTAATTTTGACCATTTACATAAAACAAAAGAGTACAGAAGATTGTAAACAATAACTACTTAATTTGCTTTGAAATAAATAGTATTAGAAAGCTAAATGTCTAATAATTAAAGTTATCCATTTATGTACAAGCTAACAAAAAATATGAAATAAAATGTATAGTCCAATTATTTAAAAATTTGTATAGAATCTGTAATGTCAAAAAAAGGTAAAATGAGTTAAGTGATAACAAATCAAGAAGCGAAGACACAGGTTTTATCAAATAAAGTTTTTTTTTATCATGAATTTGACAGCCATCAAGTTATAATAGGCCACAGTTGGTTTTAAATCCTGAGAACAGAAGGTTTATGAGACCTTATGCTGCTCTCAATTTCTCAGGCTCATTTTGGTGAGACCGAGACAACGAGAGTACTCCTCGTTCAAATTTTTGTGACGATAACCTACATGCATGAAGCCTTCAGTCATAGAAATAAAAATGAAAGATCAAAAAACGTGTAGGAAAACAAAACATACCTAAAAGGAAACTCTGCTCTCACCTTAATGGATGGACCAAGATGTAGACTCACCTACCACCACCACAATGTCAGGTTCTTGGATGTCTGAGCATGGAAGGGGAAAAACAACAGTAGAACCTAGAAGTACTTGCGTCTTACCTCCAGTGTGAAATGATTTTGGTTTTGTCACCTTCATTTTACATTTAGTGACGTCCATCCGGTAGACGGAGCATTTTGGTTCTTGCCCAACTCAAGCATTTTTTGCATCGTTTGATCTTCCATGTGCGTTGGGAAGAGGGTGAGTTGCAATTAACCAATACTCACCCTGGGACTTGGATGAAACATTCATTAAACAACTCATCATCTAGTATCTCAATGAACATAAAAGAAAAATAGTTTCCAAGTTCACTCGTCTCCAGAATTGCAAAAAACTTCCCAAAAATAACTCTTTGTACTCTCTTAAAATTTAATGCCAAACATATAAGAACGATAAAAAAAACTAATATTTATACAATAACCTCATATGGTCTCTCGTCTTAGATGTTTGTTAAAATCCTTGGCAAGCTAGGCACCAACAACTCGAATTGCAGTGATCTTCAAAACTGGTCATCAACGTCACACTTCACACAATTGCATGAAAGTGTAGAGGGAAAATCGGCCCCTCCAAAACAAACTCTTCAGGGCTCACTTTTCAAAAGATTATTCGAGCCTAGTATTGTATTTGTCCACAATGTAATTAAGAAAAGTCACATTGACAAATTTTGTTCTTGGGGTTACATCATCTTCATTTACCTACGTGGGTGAATGGGTGTTGGAAGAACCACCAAGCCCGGCTTACGCCTCTCATTATTATTATAATATATATTAAACTAGCCAAAACTAATAAAAGCTCTCCTTTTAATGCATCTCCGTAATCCTTCGTATTTAGAATATGGATAGCTTAGGGATGCGCCCTCCCTTTTCATTGGTGATCACAATATTTCAGATCACTTTAGGTAGTAAAATAAGAGTATTTTGACATAAAAGGAACATAGACATGTGGAGAGATTTTCATAGGCACGTAATGGATTTTGAGAAATTTTAAATTATTATTTGAAAAGGAATGGGCGAGTTGACACACTTGGGAAAGTGTTTTCAATGTAGGAGGATGAACCCCTATTAAATAGCCCACTTTCATTAGAGAAATGGGGAATGAGAAATTATAACAAGGGGTTTTATTTTACCTAACTTTAAGAAACAAAATTAAGAATGAGATAAACTTTGGGGAATTAAAATACATGAGAGGACTACGGGACTTTAAAAAATTAATATTTTACTTTGGGTATAGGGAAGGGGAATATTGAAATTAAGAATGAGATAAACTCTGGGGAATTAAAATATATGAGAGGACTACGGGACTTTAAAAAATTAATATTTTACTTTGGGTATAGGGAAGGGGAATATTGAAATGGGGAATGAGAAATGATAACAAGGGGTTTTATTTTACCTAACTTTAAGAAACAAAATTAAGAATGAGATAAATTTTGGGGAATTAAAATACATGAGAGGACTACGGGACTTTAAAAAATTAATATTTTACTTTGGGTATAGGGAAGGGGATTATACAGGTCCTTTTTATTTATTTTTTGATGAATAGGAAGGAGCATAATGAAAGGGTATAGAAAAAAAGGGTATGGTCTAATGAAAAGAAGGGGAATCGTGCTTTTTATTGTTATGGGAAAAGGCACATAAAAGATTTAGGAAGATATATTAAAAGGTTCTAATTTTTAATTTTTGGAGCAATATGGAGAGTTAAAATAAGAGAATTTAATGTAGGGGGATATTTTCTTTTCCGAATAAGGAAGAATGGTTTTTTTGCAATAAGGTGCATGGGGAATTTTTTTAAACTTTTCTAAAATAGGAATGGTGATGATGACATTAACGGATGCAATTGACAAATTTATGAACGAACACAACTTGAAGAAAAATTGTCCGACAAGATGCAAATCAACTTGACATGACGAAACTTCAACGAAATTCTACAAAGGTCAAATGGAGATGGATTTCACCAAATGAAATATGAGTTGACATGCACTTCAAGATTAATGCAATGACATGAATATAACAACATGATGGTGTGTATAGCAAGAAACGACAAGCCTCCAAAACTTGACTTAACTTTCCATGACAACACATATGATGCAACTTTGCAAGACTGTCGCAGGGGTCATATGAAAGAGAAAATAGTGAAATGAGATATGGGCATGACAAGCATTTCACACCAGATACATTGATGTAGACACGGTGACACATAAAACTAAAACAACAACACTTAATAACTTGACTCGGATTCACCACGACGACACGTCATACAAAAGGCGTGAAGAGAAAATGACAACAGTGGGTACAAATACGATGAGCATGTCTCTTTGGACATGACATTGAAGATGGAATGACTATGCAACCAAGTTTAATATGCACGTCCCCGTCATCATGTTCCAATGCTTCAGAATCAAGTCGATGTTTAGAATCAACAAATCCCATCATCATTTTATTTTGAAAGTGACTGCCATGGTCAATAACAATCTCATTGGGCACACCAAATCTAGCGATCACCGGGTTGAATATGTATTGCATTATTGTTTTAGATTCGTTGTTAAATGTTGGGATGGCTTCGTCCCACTTAGTAAAATAGTCGATGGCTAAAATAATGTAGTTATGACCTTTCGTCAATTCCATATTACATGTCGTAAAATCAACCTGCCACTTGGTGAAGAGACCTTTTTTCAATGCCAGATTACATGTCGTAAATTCAACCCCCACTTAGTGATCATGTATTTTCCAAGTGAACATTTGACATAGATAACACTTATTCACCACTTCTACATAGTCATTAATTATAAAAGGCCAATAATATCCTACACACAATATTTTATATATTTCTTCTAACCTAGATAAGTAACACCACATGATCCACTATGGAAATCATTAAGAACCCTCTCAACCTCCTCATGAATCAAACGATGGTGAAAAATCAAATATATTCCTAAGTGATATAAAGTGTCACCAATGATAATATAATTCTTAGCATGGTGACAAATACACTAATGATATTTGTAAGAGAGGTTAGAGGAAAACCTTTGAATATGGAGATACAAGGATTTCTCTATATCATGGGTCATTTTAGGTGATTAGGAATACATGTTTGATAGGTAACAACTCATTTGCAATTTTTTCCTCATCTTATCTAGGTAGCTCCAACATTAACTCGACAAATGCCAAGGAATTATTAGACTTAGCTTACCTAAATTCTAATTCTTACTGTTGTAAGATCACAATCCATTTGTTATACTTGCCCCCAATTATTTGTTGGATCAAGATGTGTTGAAACGGATTAGTATCTTCTATGGCTATGATTAAGAATAACATAGTGTCATATTCTTTGGATAGTGTGCACGACTTCCAACACCAACTTTTTGACATGAGAGTACCTCAATTCGAGTGCGAAGTTCTTTCTTAGATAATAAACCACATGCTATGCAATTCATCTTCCTTAACCAAAACCATACTAATGTTTGATTTAGATACTACTAAGTTATTAAGTACAATAATAAATATTTTCTATAGTTCGAAGGACTCAATTATGGGTTGGAAATAAGAGCCATTTCTAATGTGGTGTCAAATGACCATCAAGAAAAATCATCCCAAATGAATGAGACCCCTTTCTTCAAAAGGTGCATGAAACCTTTTTTCACTTTGGCATAATTCACTATGAATCTTTCTAAAAAGTTTTCCTTCCCTGGAAGACTATGTAGTTGATGAATATTCCATGGGAGAGGCAATTGAACTATCTCCTCAACCTTAAATGGGTTTACCAAAATTCCATGCTTAGATATGATGAAACCTATTAAATGCCTAGATACATCACAAAATATGTATTTATGATGATTTAGATTAATTATGTAATATAGGAATCCATCAAAAACCACTTGAAGGTGATCAAGATGATTAGTGATCAAGTCATTGATATATGCTTTGGAAATACTTTATATGTCATGAAATGTGTATGACATGGCCTGTTGAAAGGTAGATCCAATATTTTTAGGTCGAAAAGTATTTTCCTATAGGAAAAAGTACCCCAAGGACAAATAAAAGCAATTTTGTGCTGATCTTTTGGGAGGATCTAAATATGGTTGTATCTGAAAAATTCATATATAAATGAAAAAATCTAATTTTCAGCACATTTATCGATGATCTAGTTGATGAAGGGGTTAGGATAATTGTCCTTTGCACAAGCCTTGTTCAAATTCTTGAAATCAGTGTACACTCAAATAGTTCCTTGTTTTTTTTGTTGACGTAAATCAGATTGGATACCCATTCGATTAAGGGCATCGAGTAGAGAAAACTTGCTTTCAACAGTTTCTCCACCTCTATTTTGATGATAGATACCTTTTAGGGGTTGACCGGTCACAACTTCTATAGAATAGGTTTCACATTGGGATATGTCTTAAATTCATGTTCGACAATCCAGGTATCAATACTTATAATTTCTTCATATGAGAATGAAAATATGTAGCAATAAATTGTTTAAATAGATTAGTACAAATTTCAATTTCCTCGAGGGAACAATCTACTCCTATCAAGTCATTCTCAATGACACTGGGTTTCCCAAAATATTAATTGATATAGTTTTAGAAATGTTAGCCATGTTTCCCTATGTATAAGCATCATGGGGTGCAAGGGGAACACCATATCAATCCATGTTTCCAGGTCTGATGATACCCTTGTCATAAATCAAATTTAGAAGAAGAAGAACCTATCTTCGTGGACATGGATACAAAGTCATATTTAGAAGAAGAATATATCGTTATGAATCTTTAAGAAAACTCATCAGTGCCTTAAAATAACTTGATAGACCAAGGAAAGAGAATATCAAACAGAAGGAGCAATTGCAGAAATATGAAAGGAAGGATCATGATCATGATGAAACAGAGAAAACAATTGTTATCCTAAAGACTCAACAAAAAGAGGCAAAAATGATAGAACAAGTGTGAGAAATCATATCAAGGAAAAGGAAGAAATCTATGAGAAGCTAGAGTCTGAGGTTGTCTCATTATGAAAGGAATTGGAAAAGTCAAATTCTCAATTACACATAAGATTGAAGAGCACTAAAACTTTGAATGAGATTCATAGTTATCAAAGGTCACCATTTATCAAAACAAATCTTGTCTATGATGAGAATTAGAAGATCCCTGAAGAAGATGAAAGTAAGGAAAATGAAGAAAATCCTAAGAGCTATGCTAATGTTCTCAAAGGCTCTATCAACAATGAAACCAACATCAGGAAAGAAAATGTTTGATCAGCATAAACCTAATTCTCCTCTCAAGAGAAACAAGAATTAGTTTAGAAGAGTTGTTCCACTAAGAAGACCTTTCACAAATCAGTACCAAAATCTCTTCTTTGGCTACTGTTTTTCTTACAATAATGTTGATCATAAAGCAATAGATTGTAGAGATTATGCAAGAAGTGATCATGTAATAAATAGAAATAGAGGTCCTTATGAAACCTCAAAGGATGATTATGTGAGCAACAAAACTAGAAGTGCTCATGGGTTTGCTGATAGAAACTACAATTGGTTTTCTCCCCTACTTGATTACAATACTTAATGCTATAAGTGCAATAACTATGGGAACATAGCTCGTTACTGTAGAAGCAACATAGTGGGATATTTTAGAAAAATAGAGAAGAAGATGTTCTTGTCAAATAGAAAGAAAGATACTCAACGTTTGGAAGCAAAAGGAACATAAGAAGGAAGAATGTGGACTTGCACTGTATGCTCAAGATAAATGGAGCCAATGGCATGTTGAGAATGGATGCTCAAAGCACATGATAGGGGACCAAACCAAGTTCCTCACCTCAAAAAAAGAAAAAGGAATCAATGTTACTTTTGGAGATAATGCTTCTACAAAGATAACTGGAAAAGGTACTATTAGTCTTGATAATGGAAAGAATAAAATGCATAATGTATTGCTTGTTGAAGGGATAAAACCTAATATTATAAGTGTTAAATGTGTGATCAAGGTTACAAACTCACATTTGATTCTAAAGGGTGTGAGATAAGGAAAGCAGATTCAAGAAGATTAGTGGAAAATGAAATCCAAACCTCAAGCAATGTATACATACTCAATAAAGTCAAAGGATAAAAATTCTATATGGGAGTGATATCCCTCTCATCTTACCAGTAAGTGGTTGAGAATAATAACAAGCTCAATGGGGAATCCCTTTTTCATTGATGTCAAAGGGGGAGAAGTTGTAGGAAGGAGGAGATTTGCAGGAAAAGGAAGAATTGCATACACAAGGAGAGTTATAGACAAGAGGAGTTACTACAGGTTTGTTGCATATTTGACTAAGGGTTTCCATCAATGACAAAGGGGGATATTGTTGGAAATATTGTTGTAATTGATGTCAAAGACAGAGGGAGACTACAAATGTCCAAGATGAAGAAGAAGACTGTGGAAGATATTGTGTCATTGATGTCAAAGACAAGAGGAAATTGCAGATGGACAATTTTGGACTTTTGATGCCCAATTTGGATACCATGTCTTTGAAGGCATTTTATCTCTGAATACCTAGATCATATGGGAGCATAGGATATATGGTTCAAAATATTAATCTGATAATTTTCCAACGGTGTATGGTACCTCCTCTAACTCCATAGGACCGTAAAGATATGAAGTGTTAAAATAGACCTACTAGAATGTTAGTTCATCCTTGCCAAGATATTGAACAATGTTAGGTCGTCCTAAAAAAGTGACTTAAAAATAGTATAAATAGAAGGAGGCACTTCTCATTTTTTTATTCATTCATCCACTCATGGATATCTATTAGAAGTGCACACTTCTAAGAATAAGAGTACTTTCTAGTTTGGAAAAGGAGGAGCACTTGTAAGGGTATTTGAAGGTATTCCCTTGAATTTTTTTTTAGGTTCTTGAAGGATTTCTAAGGTTTTCTAAAGGAGGAGGTGCACCTTATGAAGAGGAAGGATTATGGCTGATTATGCAGTAGATTTGAAGCTAATTATCGAGCAAGTTTGAAGTTGATTATGGATTATATTTGAAGATGATTATGGCACATATTTGAGGTGATCATATGACAATTTTGAGGGTTGATATAGGGCTGATTATAAGGCACACTTTGAAATAATTATATCAACATTATTATACATGTTCTTTCAGTAGGTTGGTTCCTATATATCTTGTTGAGTTGGTGCTCAGTTGAGGAGATTGGTGTCTCTAGTAGGAAGGTGCCTACAAATTTTGCTGAGTTGGTGCTCATATAAGGGGATACGTTTTTATGGTTTTATCTTGAAAGAGTTTCCACATTAAATTCAATGTGCTATGATTTGTGTTTAAATGTGTTTACTATTTCATAATCACTGAATGATTGATGAATGCTTGTCTAAATTAAAAGGAAGAATTATACTAATTCACCCCCACCCTCTCAGTATAAGCACAAGTTCAACACTATAAAAATAGGTTAATCCTATGTGTTCTAAAAATATGACAGACATAAAAAGACTAATGTTAAGCATCATCGGAAATAGTCACAGTGGATAGAACCTCTGGCACAACCGAAGCCAAGCTGGGTTACCCTAGAGAGACCCATCCCTTGAAAACCATGCCTATAGTATCTTTGGCTAACACATTAATCTTATCTCCTATCTCGACTTGGACCTTGTTGATCGGTTTAAGAGTAGTCTCCACCTTGCGAATTTGGCCCTGGGTTTCATCTAGTTGAAGGAGAATTTTCTTCTTCCCTTTAGTGTTGTCCATAAGAGCCTTTCCCAAAATGGTTTTCAAATGCCAGTAGAGAGTATTCTTCATCAATTTTGTATCTTGCATTTTGGGAATCCATGTGTCCTCCACCATCTACCCTACATCTATCTAAATTTCCTTTAGATCATTCTAGACCCATGTCTTCATACTACCAATTAAGCATTGGGTTGGGGAAGAGATGAGTCAGGATGACCCTGCTGAAGAAAACCTTAGCCACCTTTGCCTCTTGAATTACATGCGGCATATGGGTATTTCCCTGGTCGCTCTACCCCTTTCGGATTCACCTACATTTCACCATATCAATGCCCTGTAAAATAAACTGCCAACAGTTCAGGGCACCAAACGAAGGGATCTCCCCTCTCCTCTCTCGCACAACCAAATACCACTTACGATGCAGATCAATCAAGGAAGGAGGTTTCTCGAGGAAATCCTTCACTCTCATCAAAATCACAAGATTACTAAGAACCTCTATCCATTTACCCTCATTACCACTAATGTCCAGTGATTGAATATCACCATTCCACAATGAAGCAACAATGATAAGGAATGGGACCGATGTGGCATAATCCCAAAAAATCGATGGTTGTCAAATGGATGTGAACAACTACAAAGGATTGACAAGTCAAAGTCACACATACATTTCCAAAAGGGAAACGCCTTACAACATAATATAACATTTGAAAAATATTATAGAATAAAAATGTCATTGTTTTAATTTTTTTAATAAAATGTGACCTAATAGGATCTTAGATACCGATTAAAAAGACAAAATATCTATACTTAAAATTTGATCATATTTGTAATTTAATAGTATTTGTTTAGTTTAATTTCAATAAATTAAGAATTAAAATAATATTTATATTTTTTATGTTCAAATGATTTAAAATAAAGATTTTGTTTTTGTAAGCTAGGTATAGATTATCTTCATCAAAATATACATTGACTGGGTATCATCGGGTCCTCTCATGAAAGAGAAAACAAACCCCAAAATAAGTTTTGAAATGTTTCTTAAAACAGTCATCTTACCAAGGAAACAAGCATTGTTGAAAGAAGAAGAAATAACAAAACTATTGATAAGCATAAAGCATAATGGCCGAAACCAAAAGATCTAAAACAAGGCAAAAAAGCAGGCATAGCTTAATTATTGTTGTATTCCTTCTGCTCGGGCTGGGTGGTCGGGTCCTTGGCCAAGGTGATCCCGAAGCGACAGGCAAACTGCTACTAGTTATACAGTAGTTGCTTCAACATGTCGTGCATTTCATCCTGCTGCATGAGGATTTCAGCCTGAGCCTCGTTTCTATCGGTGAGAGCTTCGCCCACAACCATCTTATGAGACCAGTGCAGGTCATGAGTTTTTGGTGCAAAGTGGCCCGACCCCTGGTATTACCAGGGTTGGGGATAAGGGCTTAGAACTCCTCATGAATTTCTTCATCTCTCAGGCAACTACGAGAGACCCTAGCATCATCTTTGGCATCATTGATCTCCGCCTGAGCCCGAATTGGAATTTCAAAGTGAAACTTGCAAGCCTTCTCTACCACCCTGCCCATGAGGCGAATAGGCAAAGTGGAGGAAGAGCCACTGTGTTGTAGAGTGCTCACCTGCTGAGTATCTTGGTAGGTGCAGACCCTTTTTTTAGGCGGCATGGTGGCATAGATGGTTGAAGGATCTAAAAACCAAGGAATAAGCACGTGACGAGGATTCAGAGACTGAGAGTGCCACACCCCAGGCAAACAACTAAACTGTGAAGCTTGCAGAACAGGGAGCCCGAGCTAGCGAGTGCCAAGAGAACCAAAGAGCCCGCAGTCGGTAGCCAGAGAGCTTTAGAACCAAAGAATAAGAGAACCTGAGAACCAATAACACAAGAACCAACAACCAAAGAACCAGAAAACCAGAGCACCAAAGACCCCGCGACCCTTAGCCAGAAAACCAGAATCCGAATACACGAAACGGTTCGAGCCGAGAGAACTAGAGCTGAGAGAACCAGAGCAACAGCTAGAACCGAGGGCCAGAAGAGTGATGAACTCCACGAGAGTAGAGAACAGAACTTCTCGCAGTCGAGAATCTGCGAGAGCCAAGAGCCAAGTTTCAAAGAGCGAAGAGCTTGCAGTGGAGTCTTTGTGCAACAGAGCTCTCAGTCGAGCATCAGCTGGTCTAATAAAAATCTGAATGAAGTGCATATTAACTAAATAGCCTATAATGGTCATGAGAGTGAAAGGACAGCTCCATTCATTCAAAATTGTGGGAGTCATTAGAGCCAGAACCCAAATTAGGTTAGGAGCAGTAGACTGGACATTACGCACGCTGGAGAAGTCATACCGCAGACAGGAGGCCGAGCTCCAGACCGGAAAACATCGGGGGAAATTAAATATTTGCATGGGGTGCGTGGATGGTGGAGGGAAACACCTGATCAGCCCCGGAGGTGGAGCAGGCAGGCAGCTGGGTGGACATGTGTGGAGGCACATGGGCTGGCATGTGGGTAGGCATGCTAGCAGGCGAGTGACCAAAGTTGGAGTTGGGCGCTTGGCACATCATGCAGCCAACCATGGGGTTGCTACTGCTGGCTAGGCACGTGTCTATCGAGCTCGTGGCTGGGCCAGTCACCTCCCGCTACACCCGCTGTGGGGGATTTAAAATAAAGATAAATTTATGTTAATTAAACCATTAATTTGTGTTTTTTGAAATTATATTAAAGATTTAAAATCATTATCTTTTATTTTATTTTATTGTACTAATTTACAATTTCTTTTATATGGATCTCTAAGCTCACTAAATAATATAATACAAATTGTAATCATTAAAACGGTACTAAAATCATTTAGATGGGGTTATTGAATTCTTTGTGTTTAAATAATATGTTAGGAACGTTAGAATTTCATTATTTGTTGGGAATGTTAGAATTTCATTATTTGTTGTATTGTCTCAATAAGGCACTTTTAACATTATTGAGATTTGTACTTTATTAAAGTTTTTATTCATATGCATATCATTTGAGTTGACTAGTTGGTGAGGTAGCATTTTTTCACTAAGTTCTAGTATTTTCCAAATGTGGAATGTTTTATTTTATATGACAACATGATCCGAATTTTAGGGGGCATATGGTCTAAATTCGGATGTATAAACCATAAAAAACATTAAATGGAGAGGCCACTCTCTCCTATTTATCATAACAGCATTAAATGAAGAGGCCACCCTCTCATATCCATGGTATTTGGTAGCACATGGTTTTGGCCCATAGTATGGCCTCAAGACATATTGTAATAATGCTATATAAAGGCCTAGCAAGCCTTCTTATGTTATTCATTTGGTTTCTCTCATATTTTCTATTGTTCATTGTGAGATTAATTAGATCTGAGTGACTTATTGGTAATTATTTACAGAGGTGGGGCTCCTCCTTAAGCCTCACCTCCAATCACTTTATATGTTTTTGTTCATTCTTATTCTCATGCAAGATTAGTGTTTTTCATGTGAATTTTATGACATATTTGCATGCTTAACCTCCTCCTTTCTTGGCATTCAAGCCTTCCGGTTCTCAGATCCCAAGATCCGGATCAGTGGTATCAGAGCGGGTATGCTCTCCATGGGAACAATATTTTGAAGCATGATGCAGGTTCAACGGAGGTTCCACAACCTATACAACAACCCATGCTTTCTTACAAACCCTTGGCATCTCTACACTCAACACTCTCACATTCAACAAACTTTGAACAAGTTCCATGGAATCCACAGGATGTTTCAGAGGCTTTACCATAGCTCACTGGAAAGGTATTTCCGTCAGCTCAAATGGATATTTCACGGAATTTCATTTCGTTTCTTGGTTTGTGAGATATGCTTGTTTGAAGTAGCATATGTTTGTGCATAATGCGGCCGGACGTACAACAACTTTAAACAAGTGATACAGACTCCATAGAATGTCTCAGAGGCTCTACCATAGCTCATTGGAAAGCTTTTTCCGTCAGCTAAAATGGGTATTTCACGGAATTTCATTTCATTTTCTGGTTTGTGAGATATGCTTGTTTGAAGTAGTACATGTTTGTACACAATGCGGCCGGACGTACAACAACTTTAAACAAGTGTTGCAGACTCCACAAAATGTCTCAGAGGCTCTACTATAGCTCGTTGGAAAGATATTTCCGTCAACTAAAATGGGTTTTTTTGGTTTTCCATTTGGCTTTCTGGTTTGAGAGATATCATCGATTGAAGAAACATATGTCTGCAAAATAGTGTGCGCGCGTCTCTTAAGCTTCAACAAACATTTTTTCAATCTCTGGGCCACCCCAGGGCAAGTATGTTATATGGATGGAAAGGTCTCTTCGAGATCTCAAATGGGTCTTCAATGGAATTCAATTTCAGTACATGCATCAGAAGCTATGAATGGATTTGCAGCAAGACATCAACTGCACCAAAGATCATGAATTTTCAATTTTTTAAAATTTTAATGTAATCATGGGTATGGTTAACCACACAAAACCCATGGTTATGGGTCAACCACACAAAACCCACAGTTATGTATTGTAATCATGGTTGTGGGTCAACCACACAAAATCCACGGTTATGGGTTAACCACACAAAATCCTTCTCTTCAGTGGAAACAAGCTTGTCATTGCCACCATGGTTATGGGTCAACCACATAAAACCCACGATTATGGATCAACCACACAAAACCCATGGTTCTGAATCAACCACACAAAACTCTGCTCTTCATTGGAATCAAGCTTGCCATTGCCATCATGGTTATGGGTCACCCTTGCAAAACCCACGGTTATGGGTCAACCACACAAAACCCTTCTCTTCATTGGTAACTAACACATTGTAATCATGGGTCTCTTTTTAGCATGAAATGATGGGGACCATCATTTTCTAAGGGGGGAGGAATGATCCGAATTTTATGAGGCATATGGTCTAAATTCGGATGTATAAACCATACAAACATTAAATGGAGAGGCCCCCTCTCCCATTTATCATAACAACATTAAATGAAGAGGCCACCCTCTCATATCCATGGTATTTGGTAGCACATGGTTTTGGCCCATGGTATGGCCTCAAGACATATTGTAATAATGCTATATAAAGGCCTAGCAAGCCTTCTTATGATAACAAGTTATTCATTTGGTTTCTCTCATATTTTCTATTGTTCATTGTGAGATTAATTAGATCTGAGTGACTTATTGGTAATTATTTTCAGAGGTAGGGTACCTCCTTGAGCCTCGCCTCCAACCACTTCATATGTTTTTGTTCATTCTTATTCTCATGCAAGATTAGTGTTTTTCATGTGAATTTTATGACATATTTGCATGCTTAACCTCCTCCTTTCTCGGCATTCAAGCCTTCCGGTTCTCAGCTCCCAAGATCCGGATCACAACATAATAGTTATAGTTATTAAGTTATTTTGATTAAATAGAGAAAGTTTTGTATAATAGGTAATATTAATAACATAAAATGAAAATATAAAGTAAAATTAAAATTAAAATTAAAATGTTATAAATTCATTTTGACATAAATAATTTGTATTTTTTTAATTATTTCAAATATTTAATTATGGTGAAGGTGCTTTTTTAATGAAGATATATTATTTTTAGAAAAGTGTTTTATGAAATTTGAATATATAAAAAAACTAGTCATCATAAATTGTTATATGTTTTTTAGGTTATATAACTAGAGGGTATAACAAATAACTGATAAGTTAAATAGAACAATAATTTGTGACTTACTCAGGGCTAAGATGCTTAAAAGCACATTCAAGATGGGGTTCCTATTCAAGGGAGGCTCCTATCCTTATAACCTTATCACAATGGGCCAATATTTCATTGTGGATTTGCACTGCGTCACCATCCAAGCCATTGCCCCTTGACTATAAATTATTGTATGTTACTAGTTGAAGCACACAATACAAATGAGGCGAGATGAATATTTTGGGGCATATTTTTTATATACACCTTCTTATTCTTCAACTAGCAATCATACACTCCCCATCAAGATGGATCTATTCTCTTCCATTCGACACTTTGTTGGTTTTGCTTTGTGGCTCACAATTTGATCTAGAGCACATTCTTTTGGGTTAGATCCAACTTTCTTTCAAACTCTTTATTTATGTTGTTTGCTAGTGGATTTTCTTCCTTATCTCCAAGAACGAACTATGTAACTCAAGCATTGATGCTCAACCATCATGAAGTACATGAAGTGTGTTAGCTCACATGAACTTCACAAAAATGATCTTGTGTAGCATACTTTCACAAGTCAATGATAATATAATATATGTGGCACAATTTTATAGTATGGCGCTTTATAGTTGATCTATAAAATTTGGTACCCTCTACAACCTACAAAAATGATCTTGTGTAACATACTTTCACAAGTCAATGATAATATAATATATGTGACACAATTTTATAGTATAGCGCTTTATAATTAATCTATAAAACTTGGTACCCTCTACAACCTAAACAGGTTTGTATAGATTCTCCATGGAAGCTCAATTCTAGTTATAACTCCCTTCCTTTTGCAAAACATTGTTGGAAACCAGAATAGACTATAGCAACTCTCCTATATTTGCTCCAGCGTGCAATCGACTTTGCAACAACTTTCACAATCAAACGAGGAAAAAACAACTTTCACAATCAATGGTCCCTCTCAAATAAGGAAAGGCATAATTTATTTTTAAGTTTAATTAATATTGAGATCTAAACAATGGAAAAGCCGTCATGAATGGGATCACATAGGTTCGAACATGTGAAAAAAATAAATTATAATATTTTTGTCTTTTTTGACATTTTATTTTACTATAATAAATCATTTTGTATTTTAAAAAAATAATAAGTTAGGTATCAATTATTTCTAGGTAGATTGAGTTAGTTAAATTTCCCTAATGATCATTAGAACAAGCAACATGGCCGCAAAATTTGAGTCCAATATGAATTTATATACAATTCATTACTTCTAAGTAGATTGAGTTAGTTATATTTTCCTAATTATCGTTAGAACAAGAAACATGGCCGCAAAATTCGAATCCAATATGAATTTATATACTATTCAATATAGAAAAATATGTAATTAAAAGTATATATGATTTTAATATAAAAGTATATATTTTATAATATTAAAATATGTGTTTAATTTTAAAATTGAAATGGTGTAAAATATTAAAAAAAAATTCATTTCTTAAAAGTGTGATTTTTTAATTTATATATTATATTTTTTAACTTTATGATAAAGATTCTTTTTACAAAGAAATATAATTTGTGCTATGTAAGTGATATTGAGAGTAAAATAATATAATATTTAATAAAATAATTATAAAAATATATTAAAACTAAAAAATATATATTTCAATTAATTAAAACTAAAAAATAAATGATTTATATAGTAGGGAATTGAGCAATTATTAAATTAAGGATATATATATATATAAGGGATTTGAATACAAAATGAAGATTTATATATTAAATAAATAAGCATAAATTCGTCTTAATTCAAGATCTACTAAATAGCTATAAAACTATCAAGGTGCAAATATTTTTTTAAATACAAAATTTAAAAGAAAATTTGCATCTCAAAACATTATACTTAATAAATCCGAAAGTAAGATGATAATTATTAAATTAAATTCATTATTGAATTAAAGATATAAAAAATTATTAAATTAAAACTAGAAAAAAGATCAAAATTATGTTTTTTTAAGTAACATATCCCTACTAAAATAAAAATTAACTAAATATACTCAAATATTATTATGATAAAATTATTAAAACATTTATTAGAACATTGATTTTCTTTAAATAACTTTACTATCGTTTTTTTTCCGTGAAAAAAACATACTATTGAATAACTTCACTATCGTTAGTTATTAAGTTTTGCACATGACTTATAAAAGAGGCAATTGTGACAGATGGGTGGGAGCTTTAGGTCTTATCACTAAACTTAAGTTTCAATCTCTTTCCAAAATTAAAAAAGATTTTTATTTAAATATTTAGTGTGTTTTTATGATTTTAAATCATGAGATTTTTAGTAAACAATTAAGGCATGTGATAACTAGCACTCAAATCGCCTCTTGTGCGTGAGGCACTATTCAGTCTCTTCTCGTTCTATTCCGCCAGTTTTTATAACTTGATTGGAGATTTGAGTGCCAGTTATCACACGCCAAAAACTATTGATAGATAATTTGAAGAATGTGAAAAATAAAAAGAAATATAAAAAATAATTGATAGCTGATACATGAATACATAGATAACTCGTAATCCATGAATGAATAATAACATGTAACAATAATTTGAAGAATGTGAAAAATAAAAAGAAATATAAAAAACAATTGATGATTGATACGTGAACACATAAATAACTTGTAACCCATGAATGATGAACACATAAATAACTTGTAACCCATGAATGATTTAGTGAGAGAGGATACCTATTGACCTTTTTTCATCAAGACTTGCAGATGTGCTAATTAAAAAGAGATGTGATACTAAATATATAAAAAATTATGTGGTATTAAAAAAAAGATTGACGTGATATAAAAAAAATGAATTCTGGTAACATCTAACGTTCGCCCATGAATGAAACCATGTACTATCTTTTAAATATTTGTGATATTAAAAAAATAAAAATTACAAATGAGAGGATAAGAATGTGAGACTTTATTATAGCGCGAATCTCCGTGTAGTGTGGCTGAATAGTATTTAAGTAGCAGTACAAGGCCAGGTTCGGACAGACAAAACAACAAAACAAAACGAAACTGCATGTTATTGCAAGAGTGGCTATGGCGAAAATGGATTCTTTACCCTCTACAGTCAGGCTATATTGTCTCCTCTCAGCTACCGCCAAGAGCACGATAAGAATATTTAGGGAGCAACAATAATTTTCTAATTTTAATGGCCCAGGAAATCCGTGGACGAAATTATTTGGACGGGCAAAACTACTACCACTGCGGAAAACGACGGGTAAGACTGTTAGGTGAGCGCCTGACGCTCTGGGTTTCCCACTTGGAGTATAGCTGTCACTGTAAGCACGACGGGCCCCCGTAGGGCAATAAAGGCCATTCGTGCCAATATATAGTGCACCAGTCCCTGCTCATGCTCCTACAACAGAGCTCAAGAAGAAAACCGTTCCGTCTTAGCTGTTATCTGGAAAATTCAAGGCGGCCATCATGCCATACCCATTCCAACGAGTTGCAGTCGGGCGGGGCGAGGAGGCCTACCACCCGGACACACTTAGAGCTGCACTCGCAGAATTCATCTCGGCCATCATCTTCGTTTTCGCCGGAGAAGGATCTGTAATTGCTTTCTGTAAGAACCATCTCATGCCCTTGCGTTGTTCTTTCGTTGCTTTTTTCTTTTCTGCCTGTGAACATACAGTGATTTGATTCTGTATCTGTTTCTTGAATGTGCAGCCAAGCTGACAAACGATGCTTCGACGACGCCAGCGGGGCTAGTGGCGGAGGCGCTAGCGCACGGGATAGCGCTCTTTATAGCTGTGGCGGTTGCGTCCAATATCTCGGGAGGACATGTGAACCCGGCGGTGACCTTTGGGGCACTGGTTGGAGGGCACATCACACTTCTAAGGGGCGTTATCTACTGGATTGCTCAGATGCTCGGCGCTACGGTTGCCTGTGGGCTTCTCAAGTATACTACCAACGGCATGGTAAGCCATTCCTCGACTCGCTCGTTGCTTCCTTCCTTCGGCTGACAGGTAATTGTATTAACGATTCTTAATGTTGCCATGGATGCAGAGCATCGGGGTGTTCTCGTTGTCTTCCGGCGTAGGGGTGGGCAACGCTCTGGTGTTCGAGATCGTTATGACATTCGGCCTGGTCTACACAGTGTACGCTACGGCAGTCGACCCTAACAAGGGCACCCTGGGCACTATCGCTCCGATCTGTATTGGATTCATCGTGGGCGCCAACATTTTGGCCGGCGGTGCCTTTGACGGGGCTTGCATGAACCCCGCGAGGGCCTTCGGACCGGCACTGGTTAGCTGGACATGGACAAACCACTGGATCTTCTGGGTCGGACCTCTCATTGGCGGTGGCCTCGCAGGGGCCGTCTTCGAGACCTTTTTCATCGATGCGGAGCCCCTCCACGAACGACACGAACGACTGCCCACGTCCGAGATGTGACGGAATTTAGATTGGATTTCTTGTTGTAAAATGTGGCTGAGGCATCGCATTTGATATTTTATTTATATTTTTTTGGTCTGTGATCATTTGTGTTGAGGAGAAATAAATTTCCACGTGTTTGTAATGCCTCGGTTTGTGTTGCGTTCAATGAAAAGACCTCGACGGTCTAGAAAGCTCCATGTTATTGAACTGTGGTTCTCGGTTTCTCCTTTGTTAGAGTTTCTAGAGTTATCCACTCATTTCTATGATGTATTTAGCTGTGTTTGTCGTTTGATAATCAGATGATCCACTAAATCATAAATGTGATCTTGTTTTAACTGTTCCAGATTATTCGTCGAATAGCTGTGTTTGTCGTTTGATAATCAGATGACCCACTAAATCATAAATGTGATCTTTGTTTTAACTGTTTTAGATTATTCGTCGAATTGAATGATGTATTTTTTGTCAACATTATTTAGTGGGTTGTAGGTCATTTAATGCGTGGCAGCAGGTTTGTTAGCCATTGGATTTCAATATTTCAGATCCAAGCTGCCACATAGCCTATAGCAAATTGAATAATGTTGACCGTATTGGCACTTAACCATTCAAAGATCTTACTAAATTAAAGTTCAATTAAATAAAATGTTTTAATTTTTTGAGATTGATTAATTGAAAAATTTATAATACACTATTAATATGAGGTGTAAGCATAGTACTGATATAATTTAAATTTAAGATAATGATCTAATTACAAATCTTACTAAATTGAAGTTCAATTAAATAAAATATTTTAAATTTTTGTGATTGATTAATTGAAAAGTTTATAATACTCTATTAATATCAGGTGTAATCATATTACTAATATGATTTAAATTTAAGATAATAATATAATGTAATTATATATTTAATGTTTTAATTTTTTGAGATTGATTAATTGAAAAGTTTATAATACACTATTAATATGAATATGAGGTGTAAGCATAGTACTAATATGATTTAAATTTAAGATAATGATTTAATTACAGGTCTTACTAAATTCAAGTTCAATTAAATAAAATGTTTTAATTTTTTTGTGATTGATTAATTGAAAAATTTATAATACAATATTAATATGAGGTGAAATCATAGTACTAATATGATTTAAATTTAAGATAATGATCTAATGTAATTAGATACTTGATGTGAGTAAAAGTATAGTAATAGTAATATATTTTAATTGTAATCAGATGCTTTATGTGTGTAAAAGTACAGTAATAGTAATATACTTTAATTTTAAGATTATGGTTTAATTCGATATGAAAATAATGTATGAAATTTGTTTTTATAATTATATTTATCAATGTAATTGAATTTTTGTTGAGATATTTTCTTTTGGTTTAAAATTTTCAACATTTGAATAGTCCCTTATACTTTTAAAATATCTTAATATGATTTGACATAAAATTTTCAATTGAATATTTTCTTTATCATAAAATTTTTATTTGAAAATACTTTTAAAATGTCTCAATATCAGTAGACATATATAAATATATATATGAATGTACTTCAAATTGCAACGTATTGAATGAAGAGATACCATTTTAGTCGTAATCACATTAACAATAACTTAAGTTAAAACAAAACAGAAAGGTTGGCAAGATTATAGATTTTTAAATATTAAAATAAGAAGGATACTCTAACACGAAACGACGTGCAAATAAATAATATCTTATTATCTGAAAATGTAAAAGGTTATTTAGAAGCCCATGAGTTAAAACTTACACAATTTAAAAACAATGACTACGATGACCATCATTAACATGATCGCTTCTACTCATTCATGAACATGCTTTGCTTCCACTCATTCTTGTAAAGTTCCTTTATAAAAAAATAACTTTTGACTTTCATCATTATAAAAATTATTATTATTACTTTTATTTTATTTCTAGAAGATAGTAAAATTTATTATTATTATTCATGAACAATCATATAAATGTAATAATTTTTTATTTTGCAAAAGCATAAATTTTCACTTATACTATCTATCTTTATGTTCTTATTGATAGAACAAAAAATACAATCTTAGCACAATATAAAGTAGAGAAAATACAAACTTAAGGTGCATCAACACAACATAAGTAAGACTTGTGCTTAAATAGATTCTAATAGATACATGAAACTACTCCCTCTAGTTTTTTTCTCAACGACATGTGTCTAGAATAAATCTCTTCCTAAATTTAGCAAAAAGTATTCCAAAAGATCTCAAGTACATATCAAAATTACCGACATATAAGAGTCCCATAATTTCACATAGTTTTCATCATTACAATCCTCCTCAAAATTCATTAATATAGGCTATTTCTATGTCAGACATTTACCAAATGGAATTCAATTATGTTTGACCTGTAGTGAGATATTTATAAATCCATAGTAGTTTCAATAATGTTGTTGTCCCTAACTTCTTGGAGATGGAGTATCTGGTTAACTCTTGAAAATTCAGCCTTAGACAACAAATCAACAACCATATTCAACTCCTTGTACATATGTGTAAAATTGGTATAAGTAAATGAGGGAGTGACACTTTTTACCTGCATTGTTGATATCATGAGCTTCTTGTTCTCCTTGCATCCACTTCATAACAAAAGTGGAATCATCAAACACATGTAAATTCTAGATGTGCTTAGTAAGGGCAAATTTAACCAATGCCTATAATGCCAAAAGTTTGGCTCAATTATTTGTGCCCATGTCCATATTAGCACAAAACATAAACTAGCGTTGACATTGCAAGTAGAGTACTCCATTGATGCCACATATTGTATCCTCACCCTAACACACACCATACAAAAAGTTCACCGTGGCATGGATTTGTCCAAAAACACTTAGCCAACCACCCTAGCCTTGGTAGCAGTAATAGGCATTTTGTAGTATTGTGCCACTCCACAAACCTGTTTGGACACTTATACTATCAATGAAGTCCTACCCTCAAATAAGATAGAGTTATGAGAAATCCACAATCCCCATAAACTTAGAAATGGAACAACTCGTATTTTTTTTTAAATATGGTATATTATGCCCACGGGGGGTTCACTCAGTGAACTTGTTACATAGCACGACTGTTCACAGGATATTAAAGAATATCCTTAATTTCACTAAATATTGGAAAATGCCTCCTAAAATTGTATTGTTGTACCCCCCTCCCAATATACCTTTCCAATTAAGAAAACCCCTAGTTTCACCAAATATTGTAGGTATCCATTTTTTTCAACCCATTTTTAATACCCCCTTTATATCTTATTATCAAGTTGTAACAAACATGAGCCTTAATGCATCTTATTATAAGCAAACAAGATGCTAAATAAAATAATAGTATAATGCTAATAATGATCCCACCAAGATTGTAAGGGTGAGTGATCAATTTGTAGTGTTGGATAGTGGAAGACCCAGCAAAATAGTAATGGGGAAGGTAAAATGCATAAAAGGAAGCCTATTCAAGAGATCAATATAACAAAGAATATAAAAGACTAATAATCCAATAGTCAGTATAATGCTTAAAGAAAAGATGAGAATTGTAGATGTTTCACACCACATCCTATCAATGTAAGTGCAAGCTAATAGGCTACTGCTACTATATTATCTAACACTTCAAAAGGCCCACAATACCCGAGTGCCAGCTTGGAACACCCTCCTAATCTCAAGGTACTCTTCCTTGGTTTTACCTTTAGATACACATGATCTCCAACATTGAACTGTCTTGGAGTTCTTTCTAAATCCATATAACGCTTTTTCCGATCTTGGGAAATTTTTAAGTTTTGTTCCATTTCCTTTACAATTTGTTCCATCTCCTTTAACATGTCAGGTCCTAGAACAATCCTATCAACAGGGTTATCCCAAGACACAGGAGTGTGGTTTTCGACCATACAATACTTCAAATTGACTCATTTTTAATGAAGCTTGATATCCATTAGTATAAGAAAATTCTACTAAATTCAAATATTCCTCCCATTTACCTAGTTTATTCATTACATACATTCACAACATATCTTCTAACACTTGGTTAGTTCTTTTAGTTTTTCCATTCATTTCAGGATGGCCAGCAATATTGAAATTCAGCTGAGTATTTAAACCCTGAAACAAATACTTCCAAAAATTACTTGTAAATTTTGCATCTCTATCAAAAATCACAACTTTCGCAAAAATCACAACTTTCGGAATACCATGCAAACGGAAAATTTATTTCATAAAAATATCAGTTATGTTTATTGCTTTGAAGGTAGATTTCACAAGTATGAAGTGTGTATCTTTACTTAATTTATCAACAACTACCATTATTGAGCCATGTTGCTTATTTTTTTTACGTAAGGGTCACTGCAAGCTAATGAGGGTCACTTTTGGCGCGTTAGATGCAATATAAAACTGAAAAAGCAGGCATCTCTCAACTTACTTGGATTTTTTGAGCTACTTACGCAAAATATCTTGCATTGAGTAAAAAAGATGAAATGTAGGAAATTGAATCACGTTTCTGAATATATAACTTTTATGTATTGAAAATTTGCATAGCTATGTCAAGTTTCATTTTTCCTAACAGACACTTTTTATTTTTCAGGCAAATGATAAGGTATATGTTTTTGTGGGTAGAGCCTTTGAGGGCCTAAATGATGGAATCAAGCTACAAAAATCGGCATGCATGTAGAGAACACATAGCACTTGTGCGCCATTATTTTTCGAAAATTAAATTAGTAATTTTATAATTTTTTTATAATTGTCTAAGTGATCAAACCTCAAAAATAGTACCTCTTTTGTGGGTAGAGCCTTTGAAGGTCTTAATGCAAAAATCTTGAAATGGGTTTTTCATAGAACGTGGAGGTTAGTGTCCTCTTGTGCACCATACAATTTTTTTTTGAAATGATTGAGAATTGAAAAAGTTATGGAAGAAACAGTAACAGTGTGTTTCACGAGTTAAGGAGGTAGGACAGAAAAGAAATTGAAAGAAAATAGGAAAAATTAATATTTCAAAATAAAAGTTACATATTTGGAATCTGCAGAAAAAATGCTATTTGTGTCTAAGATTTCGTCAAAAATGACTCTGTGTAGCATATTGTAACGAGTGGCTAAGCACAGACTTCTCCAGAAACTGGAAGAAATACCCAATTAGCTTTGGTTTTTCATTAACATAGCACAGGTTTGGAATTACCGAAGCAAACTCCAAAGCATACACATAGGATTATTGTTGATATGTGAGCACGTGACTCGGCCTGTTTAAATTCAAAAATATTGCCGCGCTTTTAGATGTACATAACGCGTACGTGTTATATAACTACATAACGCGTGAGCGTTATATAACTACATAACATGTACACGTTATATAGTTAAAAAACGCGCTCACGTTATGCAAATCATAAAATACATGTTTAATACTTGAGAAAGAGGGGGTGTGGAAGACTCAAGGGAATTTTTGTTTAATATTTGAGAAGGGGTGGGGAAGGGTCAAGGGAATCTATGGTTAATATTTAATAGGGGTGGGAAAGGGTCAAGGGCTTAGAAGGATGTTGGAAGCTTGAGTGGGGAGAGATGAAGGGAATGAGAACATGATGGGCTACAGGGGGTGAAGGGAAGTGGAGCTTGAGAGCACTATTAGGAGTAGAATAGGTTCTGAAGAGGTATAGGGTTAGCAGTTGAAAGTGAGACTTCAGTGACAAGGGGGAATGGATGGAGGAAAGGGGGATGTGAGAGAGAAATAAAGAATACAAGGGGGGGGAGACATAGAGCGAGGGAGGGAGAGGGACAATGGGGAGGAATGGATTTGGAGGGAGTGAGAGATAGATGGGGATAGAACAAAATAAGAGATAGGAAGGGAGGGACAGAAAGTGTTGGTGGGAGACATGCATGGAGTGGTGGCGATGGAGAGAGAGAGAGAGAGAGAGAGAATATGAGAGGAGGGGGAAGAGACATAAAGTGTGTGAGAGAGAGGGAGTGATGGAGAGATTGGGATAGGTTGAGGGAAAGATAACATGAGGGAGGGATAGAAGGTGAGAGATAGGCGATGAGAGAGGGAGGGAGAGAAGTTAGGGTGAGGGATGGAGGGAGAAAGGTGGAGATAGATATGGATGGAGGGGGGATGGGTTTGAGAATGGAAAGTGACATAATGTGTGTGTATGTGTGTGTGTTTGAGAGAGAGAGAGAGAGAGAGAGAGATTGATGGTTGGGGAGAGAGAGACTAGAGGGAGTTGTGAGCATCATATTTTCCATCAACATCATATTCTTCATCATCATCATCTTCATGACCATCATTGTCATCATCATCATCACCATCATCATCATCATCATCATATTCCTCATCAAATAAACATCTCCATCATCATTATCATCATCTTGTGAACATCATCATGATCATCATCTAAACATCACCATCACCATCATCATCAACATCTTCATCATCATCACCATCACCATCATCATCAAAATCTTCATCGTCATCACCATCACCATCACCATATTCAT
Source organism: Larix kaempferi (assembly GCA_027924585.1). Taxonomy (NCBI): domain Eukaryota; kingdom Viridiplantae; phylum Streptophyta; class Pinopsida; order Pinales; family Pinaceae; genus Larix; species Larix kaempferi. The sequence goes on from BSBM01000291.1 coordinate 5,138,536, forward strand.
CATCATTGTCATCTCTAGGTTCCCCATCAACATCAACATCTCCATCATCATCATCTTCTTCATCATCATCATCTTCATCACCATCATCATCATCATCAACATCTTCATCATCATCACCATCATCATCATCATCATCATCTTCCTTGAATCAGATCAACATCTCCATCATGTCACCATCATCTTTTTCATCATCATCATCATCATCTAAACATCACCATCACCATCACCATCATCATCAACATCTTCATCATCATTACCATCACCATCATCATCAACATCTTCATCGTCATCACCATCATCATCATCATCATCATTGGCATTCGTAGGTTCCTCATCAACATCTCCATCATCATCATCTTCTCCATCATCATCATCATCTTCATCACCATCATCATCAACATCAACATCTTCATCATCATCTTCATCAACATCATCATCAACATCAACATCTTCATCATCATCGCCATAATCATCATCTTCATCGTCATCAGGTCAACATCTCCATCATCATCATCTTCTTCATCATCTTCACCACCATCATCATCATCATCATCTTCATCGCCATCTCCATCATCTTCAACATCTCCATCATCATCACCATCACCATCATCATCATCTTCATGACCATAAACATCTTCATCATCATTGTCATCTCCCCCTTCCTCATCAACATCTCCATCATCATCATCATCATCATCATCATCGTCATCATCACCATCATCATCATCACCATCTGAACATCACCATCACCATCATCGTCAACATCTTCATCATCATCATCAGCATCAGCATCATCATCAAAATATTCATTGTCATCACCATCACCATCTTCATCATCATTGTCATCTCTAGGTTCCCCATCAACACATCTCCATCATCATCATCATCTTCTTCTTCATCATCATCTTCATCACCATCATCATCGTCATCAACATCTTCATCATCATCACCATCATCATCATCATCTTCCTCATCAGATCAACATCTCCATCATGTCACCATCATCTTCATCATCATCATCATCATCATCATCCGAACATCACCATCACCATCATCATCAACATCTTCATCATCATCACCATCATCATTGGCATCTGTAGGTTCCTCATCAACATCTCCATCATCATCATCTTCATCACTATCATCATCATCATCATTTGCATCTGTAGGTTCCTCATCAACATATCCATCATCGTCATTTTCTCCATCATCATCACCATCATCACCATCATGATCTTCTGAACATCATCATGATCATCATCTAAACATCACCATCACCATCATCATCAACATCTTCATCATCATCGCCATCAGCATCATCATCAAAATCTTCATCGTCATCACCATCACCATCACCATCACCATCACCATCTTCATCATCATTGTCATCTCTAGGTTTCCCATCAACACAACATCTCCATCATCATCATCTTCTTCATCATCATCATCTTCAACACCATCATCATCATCATCAACATCTTCATCATCATCACCATCATCATCATCATCTTCCTCATCAGATCAACATCTCCATCATGTCACCATCATCTTCATCATCATCATCATCATCATCATCCGAACATCACCATCACCATCATCATCAACATCTTCATCATCATCACCATCATCTTCATCAACATCATCATCACCATCATCTTCATCTGCATCATGATCATCTTCATTGTCATCACCCTCCTCCTCATCATCATCTTTATCATCTTCATCTACATCATGATCATCTTCATTGTCATCACCCTCCTCCTCCTCATCATCTTGTGCACTTATGCACTTAGGGATTAATGTTTAGAAGAGGGTCTAAAGGCCTTTATGGGGGAGGGGCTCTAGGAATAAGGTAAGACAGAGAGGGAAGGGGGGAGGGATAAAGGCGTAGAGGGTTAGTGATTAAGGGAGAAGAAGCGAGAGAGTGCTATAGGGAGGGATAATGACGAAGATAAAGAGAAGGTGGAGAGTTGGAGAGTGGGGTGGTAGAGACATGGCTGGAGTAAGGGAGAGAAAGAAACATGTAGGGAGGGATGTAGGGAGAATGAGGGACAGATATTTAGAAAGAGATAGGGGGTATCTAGGGATTATTGGGAGAGAGCTAGGGGGTATTAAACCATACAAAACATTTGTCCCCACACTAAAAGCATTTGTTTTGTATGTAACCATATAAATTATTAGTTTTCTTTTGATTTTGTTCGTTGCCCTAGCCGTGCACCTAACCTATTTATTGTGCTTGACTATATCGCGTTTGTGTTTTGTCACTACATATCGCACACACGTTTTTTATTTATATAACGCGTGCACGTTTTGTAACTCCACAAATAATGGACTGTTCCTGTCCGAGAGCAACTTCACTCTGTCCGAGCCAAAACAACAGTCCCGCGATTTTTCGAACAGCACGAACCCGCCATTGGAAATTCTAACATTCTACACCAACTCCATCATTTTTTTTTATGCAGGTGCAGCATTGAGGACATCTTTCATGGTTGCTCAGTGTGGTGTTGGGTTATATGGCCATATTTGAAGAAAATAATCAGCAAGCTTGAAGAATCTCCAATTGAATAACACCAAAGATAAGGCCTTTGAAAGATTCATTTTGCCTATATTTGAGGAGCACACAAGATAAGATATCAAGCTTCAAGACCAACAAGGAAGAACTTCCATTTGCTTATTATTGAAGAGCTTGTAATTGAGGAGAAACAAAAACAAACTATATTGAATTGATCATTGTGGTGATGGGGAATGCACGTAACTGAGTAAACATATCAACAAGGAAGAAGAGACCTCAAGAAGTCATTGAAGAAGAGAAAGAAAAGAAAAAAATATACATGATGAATCGGAGGCTTTCTTTGGAAACTAATCCAAATCCAATTGTAGAGGATACCACGGTTCATCCTATTAATCCACGACAAGAGGGACCTTCAATTTCCACAATAGTTGTTGAACAAGCACCCCATGGAAGTAATCAAGAAGCAAAACGTAGGTGCTCATTAGGGGATGTTTCAATTCCCACTTCAAGTCAAAGTGATAAGTTACCATCTCAAGATGAAGCTCACGAAGAAACAGCCAATTTGCTATCCGGATGTGGTTATACAAGCGATGAAGTCAGAGAGGCATTGGAAATTGTGCCTACTGTTGAAGAAGAGAATGTTATCCACACCATCGATGAGGATGTTGGACTTCCACAGACCATCGATGATGATGTTGGACTTCCACCATCCAACTACCAGGAAGAGAATGAAGGACACCAAGCTACTACTGAAACACCAGAGCATCTTGGTGATGCACTACATGGTACAATTCCAACCCCCTTACCTCCATTAGCAAGCACACGTCGAAGAACTCCGAAGCGTATACAAGTTGATGAAAGTCTTATGAATTCCATTGAAGGTACGCTATCTAAACGTAGTATTGCTTATCAAACTCAACAGATACTTGATAAATATTTTGTTTCTAAATGTGATGGAGATAAATGTAGATTATTTTTATCATTGTTAAAATCTAGGAGCATGAATGTTGTTAGGAAAAAGTTAGGGATAAAGATGATAAAGAATTCTGAACCAAGTTCTCATATAGTTAAAATCCTAGTAGATGCATTTGGTAAAATTGGTAAGAACACACGTTCAAAGGACTGCAATGCTGCTCGTCGTGTGTTGTCACAAGCAATTGCAAATAAGAACACCAAGGCCCTTCGTATTCTCAAGCCTACATCCGAACTAGTTAATTTGAATGTAAAAATTCTTCGTAGGTATTCTATTAGAAGAGAACATCTTGACACAACCGATCAGATAGATTTTTGGGCATTTTTTTGTTGGTTGCCACGTCGTGACATGAAGCTAGTTGATGCAGTAAAGGGACTAGTGCACATTTTTTGGCATGATCACACAAAACCTTCTTCAAACCGAAAGGATGTACTAAACCTAAGAAGGGGTTCAAAGGATCGTGAACCACATACTAAGCATCTTCTTGATATAACACAGACAAAGCTTTACGAGAAATTTAGGATTGAGCATAGACAATTGAACTTGGGGCAAAGATCTTTTGAGAAATGTAAACCATGGCATGTTAGAATAAATACTCTTCGTAACACTTGTTGTTGTAGATACCATGTAGAATATGAATATTACTATGAAACATTTTTGTACATTCGTCATGTGTTGCATACTAACATTGTGCAGGATTGCTCCATGACAATACCACCGACTTCATCAAGAGAATTCATTCATAGCATCATGTGCAATAGGCCCGAGGGGAAAACATACTATGCAAAATCTTGTTTGGATGGAACATGCTCCAACTATGCTGGAATGGCATTATTGAGCCAATGTATGCACGAGAATGGAGACAGTGAATTTGGGAAAATGGTTACAGACATGAAAAGTTTCAAATATATCAACTATGAAATAATCCCAGGGAAAGAAAGCAAAAAAATACAATTGGTGACATCTCAGGTATGCATTTATATCTATAAAATTATGTTGAAACGGTTACATTTCAATCCTTACTTACAACAAAAAACTGACATTGAGATCATTTTGTGTCACCAGGTACAAGTTAGTGACTTCATCAAGGAATTTATTGAAAAGACAGATCAATATGTTCAGCATGTCCACGTGGCACGATGGCAGGATGAGAAGTTTAGAATATGCAAAGACACATTTCCCCTTGGGACTATACTTTTAGTTGTTTATTTTGCCGAGAACTAAACTCTACAACCTCAAAATGAGATCCAAAGTCAGTATTATCACTCTGAGCAGGTTTCCTTGATGGTCCATATCACATATAGGCATGGCCCAAATAGCACTGAAGAGCAAAGAGAAATTCTAAAGGAATATCACTTCTACATAAGTGATGATAGGTGCCACGACTTCCACTATGTACGTCATTGCTTCATCATGTTCTATGATCACTTGAAGGGAAGGAACATACAGATGGATCGACACTGGATTTGGTCTGATGGGTGTGCTGGCCAGTTCAAAAATGCATGCATATTTTAGTGGTTGTGTTCATTGCATAAAAACTACAAAGTGCCACATATGTGGAACTATTTTGAGACTGGGCATGGTAAAGGAGAGCATGATGGAGCCGGAGCATGTGTCAAAATAGCCCTACGAAGAGAGGAATTGAAAGTATCTACAGAATCTACTAATCTAAATGCTCAATCTATAGTCAGGTGGTGCACGTCAGTAATGGGAGAGGAATTAACTATGCGAGTAGAATCCACAAGAAAGAGACATGTGGAGATATTTTTTTGGGAGGTGGTAGACATAGATCATTCACATGCATGGGAATGCAAGACTGTGCCTGGGACTCATGGCTTTCATTTGGTTCGAAGCTCTGGTAACCCAGTATTTGAAATTTGGACCAGAAAACTCGCTTGTTTTTGCCCGCCTTGTTGTGATGGTGACTGGGATGGGTGTGAATCATTGGATTGGGTTGATGGATGGGATTGCATATCACTTCCACTTGATCAACGTGCAATTGTTGAGTTAACTCCGTTGGAAGAAGACCAATCATCTATTTCTGCAGATTTTGATCATGTCTCAGACCTTGTACAACCCGGTATGATGCATTTCCTTAACATTTTTTGTTTGTTTACGTAGTCTTCAAATGCACATTAATGGCCTTGTATCGCACGAAAAATATTTTGATCATATACCTACAATCATATAATGTAGGGCACATATACACAGTGGTTGCCTCAAAAGATACTGAATGGGGTGATGAATACTGGTTGGCACGTTGTATAGATGGAAAGAAAACCCTCATTATGTCCATGACTGACGATGAAAACAACCACTTTCCAACTGGGTCTATGGTTGTTAAAGGTAAATACTTGACACAGGACAACAATGGAAGAAAGAAGGGTGGATATGTTTACATGGATTACAAACCAGGTGCAAGTGTGTATCACTTTACCAACTTAATCATTGGCACAAACCTTCAGGTACGAACAATGCCTAGTCAAAATACATCGAAGATATGCTACTTCTTACCAGATACAGAGCACGAGAGACTAATGGAGACCATCAGTATAAGAGATGATCCAGAGGGCTTGGTTGTATGATAATAGGTGCGATCTAGCATGATGAGGTACGTTACATACTTTTAATACTATACTATTTATACTATTTGTAATTGAATATTGATATATGCTCAATTTTCACATGTATGTTTCATATGAATATGTCAATTTTGCGTTCTTGATATGCCAAATTTACGTTTACGTTGTTTATAAATATGCCAAAAGTTCTCTTGTATGTCAAGTTTATGAATATGCCATTTTTTACATATGATCAGTAAACCCTAAAATTATATTATGTTCATCATGTTGGTTATTGGCTTCACCCAACAAAATTAATTCAATTCATGCTCACTATATTAAACAATACACTTATATTAAATTTAATTCATGTCTTGTTAAATATTTCATAATGAATTAGCTATTTGAGAGCACCACCTTAGACCAAGCCATCATCATCAACATCTTCATCATCATCACCATCATCATCATCATGGAACTGAAAAACCCTAGTTTCCAAAGTGTCTAGGCAGGTTCGGGCTGGGAACACTAGCCATACCTTCCCAGTGGATGATTTTCCAAAGTTGACCCCCGTGTGCAAAAATTGCACACTCCCACACTGAGCAAAACCCTAGTTTCCAAGATGGACCTGCAAGGTGACACATGGGCCACCGGGTAGGAGGGGAGGGGAACCCCTGGCACTATCCCGGAGTGCTGAATCCAACGGATTCGACGGTTCATCGATCTGAGCCACGGTCTTCATTCTATGGCTCGTCCCGTCTCACTGCCAAAAGGCCTTCAGGGACACCTGCTGGATACCTACCGAGGGCATAGAACTCCAACCGTGCAACAAAACCAGGTTCCGGGGAGTCCTGTAGGTGTGTCTAGACAGGTTTGGGCTAAGAACACTAGCCATACTTTCCCGGTGGATGATTTTCCAAAGTTGACCCCCGTGTGCAAAAATTGCACACTCCCACACTGAGCAAAACCCTAGTTTACGAAATGAATGTACAATGAAGCCACTGGGCCATGGGGAGACGAGGGAGAGGGCCCCCTAGAGGTTGTAAAGTTAGTCACAGCAGATCTAATGAACAAATAAATCAGTCACAACAGATGAATAAGAAGATATGGTGCAAAACTGTGCAAAAACATGCAGCAGTGCTCTCTATCCCAGAAAGGGTGAATGAATTACAATAGATTACAATACAATGCAATATCATCCAATGGCAATTCGAATTGACTAAGTAGGCCATTCGAATCACTGAATGGAGTAGCTTGACTCAATCTAGGAGTCCTCATCAATCATCGGTGTTGCTCATCAATCACAACAAACAGTCATCCAGGTGTCAAGCTGAGTCTAACTGATCATAATAAATGTAACTGAAGTGTGTAGCACTGATATAGGATCTGGAGGCTCAGTGGGGGCGCATGGGAGGCTAACTGGAGTCAGAGCAAGTCACCTAATCGAACTGGAGGTCAATCGGAGGTGAAACAGTCAGTCAGGAGTGAAATCGGAGTGAAATCAATCAGAATCGGAGCTAACTGAATGTAACTGGAGTGAATCTGCAGTGGTAGGTGAGCAAGTGCGCCCTTCTCTGGCAGTAGGTGAGAAGAGGGCGCCTTTCAGCTTAGGAGGGCTAAAACTCTGTGGTAAGTGGCTCCCGGGTGCTAGAAGAAGGTGGATAAGGTGCTGGAGGCATCAAACTGGTGACTGGGATGCATGCCTGTGCATGCAAGATCCTGAAATAGATCATATCCTGAAATAGATCATGCAAGATCCTGAAATAGATGATGTATCCCGAAATAGATGATGTGGATATCCGAACACCCCCCCTCAAGCTAGACTATGATGTTCCAACTAAAATAATGTGGGGCCCTGGTAACTAAGACCAAAGGTCACCCCAATACAATAATCCAAAAACTAATAACAGTCAATAAACCGAGGAAATGGGGAAAACCTCATGGGAAAAATACCCCCCCTCAAAATAGACTGTAGTACACCAAAAGATTTAACTGCTCCAAAATCAAGTAGATATGTCTGGAGGTATCTTACTCTTGGGAGTAAATGGATCATGCTCCAAAAACATGTGCTTGAATTCTCCATCAGTGGATGCAAGCGAATGTGGAGACTTTAAGAACTTGCTCTTCATACCGAAAAAGTTGAGAACAAATCTGAAAATATGAGGATGATCCTGGAACCTGTGACTCGAACTAAGTGAGGTAGGAATAGCTCCAATCGGATCAAATAGATCTTGAAACTTGAACTTCTTATAAATAGAAGTTAAATCAGCTCCAAACATAGATGAATGGTTTCTTGAGATCTCCTTTGAACCAACAAGGGTGAGATCAAAACCAAAATCAGCAAAAAGTGCATGAGAATTGAACTCAAGCGAATGGTAGTGCTCTTCATCTTCATTAAAACTCTGAGAAACTTTGCAAATGATAGAACATAAGTTTATAGAAGGCATGCAATCAAGGAGGGCGAATGCTTCACCTCCAAAATCAGATTTTACCTCCAAAACATCAAGTAGATCATTATTCCGCATGCCGACAAACTCATGTGAAAGAGAGGATTCAAGAACCTCTTCGGAATCTAGAGTATGAGCTTGTTTATCTTGCTCAGAATTCGAAATAGAATACTTTGAGAGAATGAGTGTTGAATCTACAGTTTCTTCTTCATCTTGAACAATTGTTGAGGCCAACACATGATCGGAAAGAACACATAAGGAGATCTCACTGAGCTTGTTCCCCAAAAGGCTAGCATGATCCTCTTCTTCCTGCTTTCCAAATTCTCTGTCAAGTTGGACCCATAGATCACTTGGATTTTCAGCAGTATTACTGAGGTAGCGCATACAAGGAGACATAGCAAGACACATTGCTCCAAAAGCTCTGTCACAATCATTGAGCCAATCATTCTCCTCTTCATCGGAATCAAAATCTCTTGTATTACCAATGCACATATCAAAAAGACATTGTCTCTTCAAGAATGCAATCATCTTTGGTTTCCATTCATCATAGTTGAATGGAGTAAGAATATTTTGTGAAGAAGAAGTCTCCATCTTTGCATTAGCGAATGCACATGGAGGAAGTAAGAAACCTGCAAATCACACACAAACAAACACTATGTTTTCAGCCTTGCATGCACATGAGCGAATGCACATGAGATTTTGCATGCCGCTGCTAAAATATATTGGTGAGCAAAGATTGCTCTCTCTTCATGTAGAACACCTGTAGAAAAGAAATCTTGTCCCTGTCATGGCTCTGATACCATGTAAAGTTAGTCACAGCAGATCTAATGAACAAATAAATCAGTCACAACAGATGAATAAGAAGATATGGTGCAAAACTGTGCAAAAACATGCAGCAGTGCTCTCTATCCCAGAAAGGGTGAATGAATTACAATAGATTACAATACAATGCAATATCATCCAATGGCAATTCGAATTGACTAAGTAGGCCATTCGAATCACTGAATGGAGTAGCTTGACTCAATCTAGGAGTCCTCATCAATCATCGGTGTTGCTCATCAATCACAACAAACAGTCATCCAGGTGTCAAGCTGAGTCTAACTGATCATAATAAATGTAACTGAAGTGTGTAGCACTGATATAGGATCTGGAGGCTCAGTGGGGGCGCATGGGAGGCTAACTGGAGTCAGAGCAAGTCACCTAATCGAACTGGAGGTCAATCGGAGGTGAAACAGTCAGTCAGGAGTGAAATCGGAGTGAAATCAATCAGAATCGGAGCTAACTGAATGTAACTGGAGTGAATCTGCAGTGGTAGGTGAGCAAGTGCGCCCTTCTCTGGCAGTAGGTGAGAAGAGGGCGCCTTTCAGCTTAGGAGGGCTAAAAATCTGTGGTAAGTGGCTCCCGGGTGCTAGAAGAAGGTGGATAAGGTGCTGGAGGCATCAAACTGGTGACTGGGATGCATGCCTGTGCATGCAAGATCCTGAAATAGATCATATCCTGAAATAGATCATGCAAGATCCTGAAATAGATGATGTATCCCGAAATAGATGATGTGGATATCCGAACAGAGGTAATCGCACACTAGGATACCAACGGAGTCGACGGTTCGTTGGTCCGACGTCCGGTTTCCGAGTTATGTCGAGTTGCAAGTCGCATGAAAATGTCGTTTAGGGACACTTGGTGAATTTCCGTCCGGGAGCCAAAAAGCAAACAGAGCAGGAAGATTGCATGTTGTTGGCTCCTGCAAGTTTGTGTGGTCAATGCCGACGTGGGAACACTGCCAACACTGGTTTGGGGGAGGTTTTTGCAGAGTTGACCCACCAATGCGAGATTGCATGCAATTAAACTGAGCAAAACCCTAGTTTACAAAATGAATGCACAATGAAGCCACTGGGCCATGGGGAGACGAGGGAGAGGGCCCCCTAGAGGTAATCGCACACTAGGAGACCAACGGAGTCGACGGTTCGTCAGTCCGACGTCCGGTTTCCGAGTTATGTTGAGTTACAAGTCGCATGAAAATGTCGTTCAGGGACACTTGGTGAATTTCCGTCCGGGAGCCAAAAAGCAAATGGAGCAGGAATATTGCATGCCGTTGGCTCCTACAAGTGTGTGTGGGCAATGCCGACGTGGGAACACTGCCAACACTGGCTCGGGGGAGGTTTTTGCAGAGTTGACCCACCAATGCGAGATTGCATGCAATTAAACTGAGCAAAACCCTAGTTTACGAAATGAATGTACAATGAAGCCACTGGGCCATGGGGAGACGAGGGAGAGGCCCCCTAGAGGTAATCACACGCTAGGAGACCAACGGAGTCAACGGTTCGTCGGTCCGACGTCCGGTTTCCGAGTTATGTCGAGTTGCAAGTCGCATGAAAATGTCGTTCAGGGACACTTGGTGAATTTCCGTCCGGGAGCCAAAAAGCAAACGGAGCAGGAATATTGCATGCCGTTGGCTCCTGCAAGTGTGTGTGGGCAATGCCGACGTGGGAACACTGCCAACACTAGCTCGGGGGAGGTTTTTGTAGAGTTGACCCACCAATGCGAGATTGCATGCAATTAAACTGAGCAAAACCCTAGTTTACGAAATGAATGCACAATGAAGCCACTGGGCCATGGGGAGATGAGGGAGAGGCCCCCCTATAGGTAATCACATGCCATGAGACCAACGGAGTCGACGGTTTGTCGGTCCGACATTCGGTTTTCGAGTTATGTCGAGTTGCAAGTCACATGAAAATGTCGTTCAGGGACACTTGGTGAATTTCCGTCCGGGAGCCAAAAAGCAAACGGAGCAGGAATATTGCATGCCGTTGGCTCCTGCAAGTGTGTGTGGGCAATGCCGTTGTGGGAACACTTCCAACACTAGCTCGGGGGAGGTTTTTGCAGAGTTGACCCACCAATGCGAGATTGCATGCAATTAAACTGAGCAAAACCCTAGTTTACGAAATGAATGCACAATGAAGCCACTGGGCCATGGGGAGACGAGGAAGAGGGCCCCCTAGAGGTAATCGCACGCCAGGAGACCAACGGAGTCGACGGTTCATCGGTCCGACGTACGGTTTCCGAGTTATGTCGAGTTGCAAGTCGCATGAAAATGTCGTTCAGGGACACTTGGTGAATTTCCGCCCAGGAGCCAAAAAGCAAACGGAGCAGGAAGATTGCGTGCCGTTGGCTCCTGCAAGTGTGTGTGGGAAATGCCGACATGGGAAGATGTCCACCAAGAAGATTTATTGAAATGTAATCCATTTTATAATTTAAGCCACTTTTAAATATTTGAACTTCTATATTATTTTTGAAAGAGTAGAATATTTCAAGTGGTTAATATTTTGAAAAATGAAGAACTTCTTTTTATGGTTATTTCGGAGAAGAATTGTTGAAGAATATGCCACAATAAATTTGCATACCATTGCCTTTGACTTTTAGTGAAAATGAGTTACATTCAAATCATGAAAAGCACCTTTTGTTTTAGTAGCGTCCACCAACTATTTCTTTTTAATAATTATATTATAATAAAATAATATAAAACACAATTTTTAAATATGATACAAGCAATAAAAAAGAGCTCCCATCTCCTTTTTAGCAAAGCCTACTTTATATTACAAACTCTATTATCCTCTGAATCTCCCATGTTCTCTCGAGACTCAAACTACTTTATAAGCAGGTGGTATGCTCTCTTCCACAGACAACAACGACATATTAACTAGCAATTGCCCTAGAATGTGCAATGGGTGTGCATGAGTGAGTTCGTTGAAACCTTGAAAAACATTGTATTGCATTTAGTTTGATTAAATTACACGAGCAAGAACTTTGACATAACTTGTAATGATCATCCAAAATCACAAATTTTAATTAGATACCAATTAGTGCATGCATGTAGTGAGTTCGTTGAAACCTTTAAATATAATAGTTTGTTCTTTTGACATAATGCATTAATGAGTAATAGATAATCCACACAAATCAACACATTAGATTGACACAAGAACACGTGGAAACCGAAGAACAAATACAAAGTGAAATGTATCATTAATTTATAAGTGAAATGTCAATGTGCATGTCTCTAAAAGTACATGTATCCAAAAGTACATATATATCCAAAAGTATCCAAAAGTGCATGTCTCCAAAAGTACATGTATATCCAAAAGTATCCAAAAGTACATGTATCCAATGAAGTCAATGTACATGTCTCCAAAAGTACATGCACAATAAAGTCAATGTACATGTCTCCAAAACTGAATGTATCGAATAGTACATATATATACAAAAGTATCCAAAAGCACATGTGTCCAAAACTATCCAAAACTATCAAAGCCACATGTACATGTATCCAAATGTACATATATCCCATAAGACATCAAAACTCAAGCTTCCTCTTGTTCTTTCCCGACGTTGATCCTCTAGGCACATCTCTAGGATCAATGTGCGTCTCTGGATCCTGCAAATTAAATATCAATTGTTAAATTGAACTAACTATGTACACTAATACATTAGCTCAACAATTATCAACTGGTGCATGGAAAGTGCATGAAACACTTGGTCACTGAAAGACATCTCACCTCAACTGACAAAGGAGATTGCGTTGTTTGTGTAGCAGATGGAGCCGTTGGTTGAACATCCAGGATGGTCGAACCAAGGGGGCCAGGAACTGCTCCTGTTGGTGGTGGCTACAATGAAAAAATGTTGAAATAGTTAGAAATGCATGAATAAACAATAGACAACAATAATAAACTATGTAAAGATAATGTTGAAATAGTTACATACCTGTGTGTGATCAGTTGCCATTGCAGATGCGGCACTAACTGCTACATCAACCATCGATGCGAGGTTTTCAATAGACAACTTGGGTTCCCGATGCAGTAAACACGCAATTCAAACATTAACAAAAATGATTTATGCACTGGATTTCAAGTTAAACAACAAATATCATCGAAGGATATACATTACCATGGTGTGAGTAAGCCCATGGTCGTGGGCAGCTGGAGTCTGTCTAGGAGTAAAACACCTCACATACACACGACCCTTGTTCACGAATGGCCTGGAGGGAGATACAAATCCAGGCAATGGTCCAGATGTCTCGGATGGTGCCTACAGTCAGCAAGTGTTCATGTAGTTAGACATGCATGATTCAACAAACAAACATGTATTTAAAAAATGTCATTTTTAATTGTTTACCTGGAGCCCAGATGTTTCATGGGATGGTATGACCATGGGTGCTACCTCCACATTACCTTGCCCTAGTGAAGGATCTGCCATCTGCAAGTTTAATAATTGTAAATATTAGACCGTAGATAGCATTAATGAACTAAAATGTAAAGTATGTGGAAATTAACAAATTAACAAGTATTAAAAAACTGAAATTTTAAAATGTTTACCTCGGTGTGAGATACGACAATAGGTGGTATATAAGATGGGCCTACCAAATGGGTAGCATCATGCCCCCCTGTAGAGTCTGGAACATCCAGCTCTGGGACGTCGCTGCCGACATAAAGCATCAACTGCAAGTTCACAAAATTAATATATTAGCTCAAACTATATATATGTGTACAAAGAAGAAAATAAATGAAGAATTTATTACAATTAACCATCAACATACCTCTCTCAAAAACCCACTGAAGGCAACATCTAAGGCAAGACCATAGCAGGGACGACCACATGATGTGCACTCGTGAGGATCAGTACTAGGATGGGGATGTGTCGATGGTCCTGCACTAGTGGATGGTCCTGCACTAGTTGATGGTCCTGCATGGTGACGAGCTGGTGTATGTACAACACCAGGGACAGATGTCCCTTCCTCACCCATATGTTGAACCATAGTGCCATGGCGAACAACCTCCCGTGCCAAACTCAAAAATGCATCCCGTGTTTGCGGAATAATACGATGTGCAGGTGGGACATCTGGCCCAGGAAACTGCCTGCGAGGTGCAGGGATAGGGCGATCCTGGTCTCGAAGCCTGGCATTGGGTCGGTTTTGGGGCATCCCCCCACCGATCCCCTGAAACTGCAAGATGTCAAAATAGTTAACGTGTTTATGCAACACGAACTCTGCGTACATCTTTCGAAGGAAATATAAGGGAATTTCCCTGTTGTTGTGTGGTGGCATATCAAAAACCATGTACCATCTGTCCATCCAGTTATCAACAAATGGTTGAAACGTGCACCACTCAATGGAGATATGCGGCCTATTTGCATTTGGGATTTCCCCCGTCCGAGGGTCCCTAAACAATGCAAATATGAGCTCTTTGGATATTTTCAACTTTTTTATTGCATTGTAGTCTAGCCCATCAACATATTGTTGTCTTTTTCTTTCTCTATATGATGCAATATCATATAGTACATTGGTAGACTGTGAAATGGTGTCAACAATTGCATCCAAGGTTGATGCAAGCGAGCGGCGAATCCTGTCACCACCACTAAAAGCTGAACTTATGCCCCTCAAGTGGGCAAGCTCAATCAATATCTTGGCATTGGTGTCCATAGTCGCAACTGCAATAAAGACATTAATACGAAAATCATTAGAAACATATACATGGTATATAATGATGTCTCTTCAACATTGAAAATGTATTAAATAAAACTCAAGTACAAGCAATTTAATGGCATTCACTTACATACATGTAAAACTTAAAATTAAACATTTAACAATTAAAAAGTAAGTTAGTTAGATTGGCAGAGAGGAGGAGGAGGAGGAGGAGGAGGAGGATCAGGGCAGTGATGAGTTTGTTGATTCAGGCATGGAGGAGGACTATTGAGTCATTGACAGATGGGATTCTTCCATCTTGATCCACTCCTTTTTTGTATTTACTATTAGACTATTAGTCTATTAGTCTATTTGGCATTTGCCAGTGCCCAGTGGCATTCCGACATCTATGTAATACATTTTGATTTTGATGACTTAATGAGAAATATGGTTTCGAGTCTCTGACATGCATCTATGTGTCTCAATGTCTCATTGTGATTTGTGATTGTGAATGACAAATGTGTTGTGATTTGTGAATGATCTAATTTCTATTGAATATTTCATATTTGTAATTGTAAATGTAATTTCTATTGAATATTTGTAATTGTAAATGTTAAATTTTATTGGGTCTATATGTCTATTTTTCAATTTTAATATATTTTAAAAATATATTAATTATGGGGGTCACCGTGTCCTATGTGTCCTAATTCCGGGGGTCACCGTGTCTAGTAGGGACACTCGTGTCCCGTGTCCTCGTGTCGGGTGACTTAGATGGATACATTGTAGAAAGGGGGGAATTCTATTTTTTTCAATTTTTGGTTGGATTAGGAATTTTTGAGTTTTTGAAAAGGGATTCATTTTAATTATTCACTCATCT
Source organism: Larix kaempferi (assembly GCA_027924585.1). Classification (NCBI taxonomy): domain Eukaryota; kingdom Viridiplantae; phylum Streptophyta; class Pinopsida; order Pinales; family Pinaceae; genus Larix; species Larix kaempferi. Next base: position 5,154,357 of record BSBM01000291.1, read on the forward strand.
TGGTTGAGGGAGATGTGAATTTAATTAGAGATTGGGTTATTCCCAATTTTATCAATATTACAAAACTAGGTTGTTTTAAACAATAAAAAAATAGTAATTTAGGTTAAGAAATGACAAAAAAATGGTATGGGTGAATAAATTACCTGATTAGATGACAATCCACCGGTGAATTTGTCTCCCCTCCAGCTAAATCGAGCAACACCGATACTTTAGGGCACACAAACCGTCCTCGTCCAGGGTCTATTTCGCGTTTATGATGCGTGAGTGTCGCGAGTCGTCGGGAATCGTCGGGACTGTGTATTTAAATTGATTTTAGATTTCAATAACGCGTACGCGTTTTGTAACTACATAACGCGTACGCATTTTGTAACTACATAACGCGTACGCATTTTGTAGTTATATCATGCGTACGCGTTATGGTTACCTATCCTACATGTCCAATGACATGTCAGGCTCGGGTCTTACCATGGCAGGTGCTAAATATCATAAACGCGTTATGTTTTATGTATCAGGAACGAGTTTTGAAAAAGTAGCATTGCATCTAAAGTGACCCTCATATTCTTGCACACACCCATAATCATGTTATAAAGTCCATGCTTATTATCTCCCATTTCCATTCTGGAATAGGAAAGGGTTGAAGTAACCCGACAGGATGTTGATGTTATCAATGCATCTAGCTAGGTAATTTGCAACATCATTCTTCATGTTAGGATAATAATAGCTCTTTCTTAACTTTGTTATCATCTTTTGATATCCCGGATGTCCGGAATATGGTTTCTTATGTAACTCATTCAAGATTAATTGCTTAACTTCTTTAGAATTAGGTATATATAATCAGTTTTTATAGACTAACAAGTCTTCCGAGCTCATAGAATAAACTATGGATTCACTTCCATCAACATATTTTTCCAATTGTTCTTTAATTTTTAAATATTCTTCATCATTTTTAGTGGCATATTTCATTACATCTTCAAGATTTGTCTTATAACTGCTAAAAGCAACCGAACAATGTGGAATAGCGTTCCTACTTAAGGAATCTGCCACTTTATTCTCTTTGCATTTAATGTGTTTAATTTCAAGATCATACTTGCTTAAGAAGGCTAACCACCTTGTTTGGTGAGCATTTAAACTTTGTTGATCAAATAAGTATTTTAAACTTATGTTATCATACATTAAGGTGAATTTCCTTCCAATTAAGTAACACCTCCACATTCTTAAAGCATGTATTATAACAACTAACTCCAAGTCATGTGTTGCATAGTTCTGTTCACTTTCTTTAACTTTCCTTGACTCATAGCTTATTACATAATCTTATTGCAGTAACACGCCACCTAATCCCTTTAAGCAGGCATCTGTGCATACAACGAAGTCCTTGTACGGATCCACTATTCTTATAATAGGTGTGGTGGTCAATAAGTGTTTAATATTTTCAAAGATTTCTTGACATTTATTAGACCATATAAATTTAGTTCCTTTCTTTTGAAGTGAATTTATTGGGTAAGCAATTTTGGAGAACCCCTCAATGAACCTACAATAGTAACCCGTGATTCCCATAAAGGAACGAATCACGATTACATCCTTAGGAACTGGACAATCAATGATTGCCTTGATTTTATCTGGGTCTAGAGAAATTCCTTCCTTAGATATTACATGACCTAGGTATTGAATTTTATCTTGAAAGAAATCACATTTACTAAACTTTGCATAAAGTTTATGTTCTCTTAAGGTTTGTAAGACCAACTTGAAATGTTATTCATGCTCTTCATTTTTAGAGTATATTAATATGTCATCAATAAATACTATTACAAACTTATCTAAGTATTTATGGAGAATGTTTTTCATTAAACACATGAATGCGAATGGAGCATTGGTCAAGACAAATGGTACAACTAAGAATTCGTAATGCTCGTACTGTGTTCTAAACGTTGTTTTATGAACACCCGCATCTTTAATTCTTACTTGATGGTACTCAGACCTTAAGTCAATCTTAGAGAATATCGTAGCTCCTCGTACTTGATCAAACATGTCATCGATGCAAGGGAGAGGATATCTATTTTTAATAGTCATCTTATTTAATTGTTTGTAATCAATACAAAGTCTTAATGTGCCATCTTTATTTTTAACAAACAAAACAGGTGCTCCCCACGGTGACACACTCGGTCTTATATATTTATTATCTAATAATTCTTGCAATTGTAATTTTAATTCTACCAACTCAGTTGTATTCATTCTATAAGGAGTCTTATAGACAAGAACTACCCCTGGTACCAAGTCAATGGTAACGTCAATATCCCTCTTTGGAGGTAATCTAGGTATCTCCTCTGGAAAAACATCTTTAAATTCATTTAAAAGAGGAAAATACTCCAATCTAGGTGTTGTTTTATCATAATTATTTTCAGTGATATGTACAACAAACAATTTACATAATTTCCCAGCACACTTTTTCAATTGCAAGGCATATATTTTCCTAATAAGAACTTTTTAGGAATCCCTTTAATAAGTCTATTTTCACCATTTTCATCAATACAAGTGAAAGTTTTCTCAAAGTGATTCAATACAACTCTATGCTTTTCTAACCAATCCATGCCAATTAATACATCATATGATCCTAATGGAAAAATGTTCAAATCTACTTTTGTAACCAAATATTGCACATAAATTTCACAACTAGAAATAAAGTTGTTTACCTTTCTTTTTGTTCATGTGGCTAATTGCACTAACCACGACTTTTCAAAATCATACTTTTTCATTTTACACAAATATACTAACTTAGGAGATATGTAACTTAAAGTAGCATAATCAATTAAGATAGAAATAGGTTTGTCAAAGATATTACCTTCAAATTCAATTGTGGAGGGTTGGTAATCCACTTGATGATTGTCCAAAGCTGCGCTTATCTTTAGTATGTTTCAAGCAACCTCTCCTACTATGGTTGCTTCTCGGATAGTGTGAATACTCCGATTATCCTTCTTATGAGGACAATCCCTATATAAATGACTCTCCCACATCCCCAACATTGTAAGGGTTCTTTTTTTATATCTTCTTTCTTCTTATTAAGGAGATTATATTTGTACTTAGTTCTTATTGGTTGTTGTCTATCCTTAAAAGTATTCCTCTGAAAATTCTTATGTTTATTGAAGGGTTCTAATTCTCTTCTTTTAAAATTACTTCCTTCTCTTTTCTTGAAATTATAAGGATTTTCATTCTTAATTTTAGATTGATCATAATTTAACTTGGCTTTCCGCATTGCTTCATATAATTTTTTTGGGTTATCAAACTCTAAACTATCTTTATAAAAGCTAGGTAAGCAACCTAGAAACCTTTGAATTTTCGGTTTTTCTTCATTTAGGTAAGGCACATATCTTAACAAGGATAAGAATTTAGTACAAAAATCATGCATAGACATTGAACCAAATCTTAACTCATAGAACTCTTTTGCTTTCCCCTCATAGTAATACTCTGAGAGGTATTCCTTTTTAAATTCCTTTTTAAACCAGTTCCAACTTACTTTTCTATCATTGATTTTTTTTCTCTTTTTAAGTCTTTCCACCAAATATTAGCCTTTCCAACTAGATTGAATATGGCCATTTTACCCTTCATAGAGATGGAATAATTATACATAGTAAAGTATTTCTTCATCCCAGATAGACAAGCCTCAAAATTTTCTCCATTTTTTACTTCATCGTCAAAGGTAGGAGGTTTTATATTTTTAAATTCTCTTATTATCTCATCTTTATATTTTCTCTCCTTCCTTCGTCTACCCTCAGAACTATCACTATAATCCTTTGATTCACTAGTTATAGGGATTTTTTGTGAAATTCCATAGGGGTAGGTCACTGAGCTTGAACATACCTCACAATTTCACACTATTATTACTGAGAAGAATTAGACAGAAACATGGATCAATTCACTCATAAAAATGAAACACATATGAAAAACTACTATTGATACATTAATCAGCCGTAAGCTGGCAATCAAAAAGTGTTACAATAGAATGAATTTGATACACCTGGGAGGATTTGAATTCACCTCAAGTATAGGCTTAGTTTTCATTGGAACCATCTCTTAATAAGGTTCAGTGGCCACCGATGATGAATAATCAGTTAACTGAGGTAGAACTAAGCATAACTGAATCATGTGGGCACCAAAATAGGGGAGGAGACTCCAAGGGGGCGAAATACTGAATTTTAGTGGTCAAAATAGGTGCTCCTACACTCAGTAGCAGCAAAACTAGGTGTAATAATCAATTAACTAGGCAATCAAGGGGACAAGGTGCCCTAAATCATGGAACTGGCTCTGCTAACTCCTCAGATCATGCATGAGGGTGAATTTGGACTTCAGTGATGTAACCAAGGCGCTCTGAGTGGATAGGAGGGATAATGACGACCAAAAACAAGCTCTAGGGGGGAAAAAGTAAGGAATAGGTGCTAGGAGACTCAATTGCTAATGCATGGAATGCATGGATGCATGCAAAGCATGCAAGACCAAAATGAGATGGTGAGAATATTCCAACACCCCCCCTTAAGACGAACGATGAGGAAAAATAAATGAAAATTAGGGCCCTAGTTACTTAGACCAAAGGTCACCCCGTACAACAATCTAAAAAAGTGAGGAAAGAAGGAAAACCCAGTGGGAAACCCCCCCCCTCAAGATAGACTGAAACACACCAAAAAATGCTGCTCAAGACTCAAGTAGGTGTGATTCTTGATTGAATGTATGGAGGTATCTTCCTCCTAGGAAGAAGTGGATCATGCTTCAAAAATATGTGCTTGTATTCTCCTTCAGTGGATGCAAGCGAATATGGAACCTTTCTGAAATTGCTCTTTAGACCAAACATGGTGAGAACAAATCTAAAAATATGAAGATCATCCTGGAACCTGTAATTTGAACCAACTGAGGTAGGATCAACTCCAATTAGATATAATTGCCCTTGAACTTGAACTTCCAATCAGTGGAAGTTAAATCAACTCCAAAAATTGATAGATGGTTTCTTATGATCTCCGTTGAACCAGTAGGGGTGAGATAAAAACAAAAAATCACCAAATCGTTTCTGAGACTTGAACCCAAGCGAATGGTATTGTCCTCCATCTTCAGTGAAACTCTGAGAACATGTGCCAATGATCAAATAGAATTTCATAGGAAGCATGCGATCAAGGAGAGAGAATGCATCACCTCCAAACTTTGATTCAAAATCCAAAACATTCAGTAGATCATCATTCTACACATCAGCTAACTCATGTGAAAGAGAGGATTTAAGAACCTCTTCAAATTCTAGAGCATGAACTAGCTTCTCTTGCTCAGAATTCAAAATAGAATATATTGAGAACATGAGTGGGGAATGGATAATCTCTATAAAGGGATAAAATTCATTAGTTGTATCATTTTTATCTGCATTAGCTACATGAGAAGGGGACAATTCGGAACTGTCTTCAACATCTAGAGAAAAAGAGGAAGGAATGTCTTCAACATGAATTTTCTATGTTGAATATGCAACTTATTCTTCATCTTGAACAACTTCATCATGAGAGATGATTGAGGCCGAGACATAATTAGAGAGAACACTTAAGTAGGTATCATTGGGCTTGTTCTCCAAATAATTTGCACCAATCTCTTCATTCTCCTTTCCAAATGCTTTGTCCAGTTGGGTCCATAGATCACTTGGATATTCAGCAGTTTCCATGAGGTAGCGCATACTAGGAGACATAGCAATACACATTGCTCCAAAGGCTCTATCACATTCATTTATCCAATCATTCTCTTCTTCATAGGAATCAAACTATCTCATAACACCAATACAAATATCAAAAATACCTTGTCTCTTCAGATATGCTATCATCTTTGGTTTCCACTCATCATAGTTGAATGGAGAGAGAGGAGGAATTGCTTTCAGATTCATGGAAGTTGTTGTAGAATACCTGCAAAAAGAATGGAAAAATATTTGTAGGATTGTTACTAAATCTATTGAACACTACTTTGGGACATTAGGAACTTTTATCTGGATCCTTCACACTTGGATAACCATCAAAGGATTTCTCCAATGAATTCAATGTAATGGCACCAGGATTTGCAGTGGAAATCCAGAGGCTTCTGGTGCTCTAATAAAAGTAGTCGCTCAATCTACTACCAGAACTCAATCTACTGTCGAAACTGCTGCACTCAAAATATCTCATGAGCTCTGATACCATGTGGAATTACAGAGGGGTAGATCATTGAGCTTGAAAAAACCTCACAATTTCACACTGTTATTACTGAGAAGAATTAGACAGAAACATGGATCAAATCACTCATAAAATTGAAACACATATGAAAAAATGCTATTATACATTAATCAACTGTAAGTCGGCAATCAAAAAGTGTTACAATAGAATGAATTCGATACACCTGGGAGGATTCAAATTCACCTAAATTATAGGCTTAGTTTGCATTGGAACCATCTCCCGATAAGGTTCAGTGGCCATCGATGATGAATAATCAGTTAAATGAGGTAGAACTAAGCATAACTGAATCATGTGGGCACCAAAATAGGGGAGGATATTCCAAGGGGGATAAATACTGACTTGTAGTGGTCAAAATAGGTGCTCCTACACTCTGTAGCAATGAAACTAGGTGTAACGGTCAATTAACTAGGAAATCAAGGGGACAAGGTGCCCTAAATCATGAAACTAACTGTGCTAACTCCTAAAATCATGCATGAGGGAGAATTTGGACTTCATTGATGTAACCAAGGTGCTCTGAGTGGATAGGAGGGCTAATGACGACCAAAAACAAGCTCGGGGGGGGGCAAAGTAAGGACTAGGTGCTAGGAGACTCAACTGCTAATGCATGGAATGCATGGATGCATGCAAAATGCATGCAAGACCAAAATGAAATGGTGAGAATATTCCAACAATTTCGTCAGAAGAAGGGTATTCAAAGGAGGTGTCATCTCGTTTACGTTTCTTTTTACACCTATCCTTAGACACTTCATTTAGTTTAAACAGTAAAGCTTCATTAAAATCTTCTCGAGTTCTCATTACCCTCTCATGTTCAGTTTTAAAGTGATGAAGCTTTGCTTGTAAGTCTCTTACCTTTTGCAGAATCACATTTGAGTTATCATTGACATTATTATTGTTTCGTTGTTCTTCTTCATTAAGTACAACCCAAATAGGTGGGGTAGGGGATCGTCTTCCCGCCACCTCTTCTTGCAATTTAGTAAAACAAAATTTCTTTTATACGAGTAAGAATAACAACATACAAATATCATTAGTTTTCTCAGAAGGTAAATGGACACCATAAGGCCAAGTGTCATAACCTAAGCTCTGAAACCACATTGTAATGTACCCGAAAAATCACAACATAAAAAAAATTCTCTTCATGAATATTTATTATTACAACACCCATAGACTATAACCTTGAAATGTTTGTTAAGTAAGGTATTAAGAAAAATCTTTCCAAAACAACTCTTTTGTACTTAACCATTGGATACTAATATAATTGAACTCGAGGTCTACATCTTCCATGTATTGCATATTTAACATAACATTAATAACATGTCTTTTAAAATCATTAATTCATTTTTCTCAACAAAACCACATAAATATTCAATAGGTTACACTTATCCTCTTCTTTCATCAATAAACCCATTATGTAATCACTCTTAATTGTGTAAAGTTATTTTTCATATATATATTCCAATGTGTATAGATTATACAATGAATATATATATAACCATTCAATAAAATATCTTTTGAACTATCTCTTTATATAAAGGAAAATTTCTCCTCTATAAGGTTAAGCTTCATACACATGAGTTAATATCATGAACACTTTCCCATATATAGAGAGAGAGGTAATTATCATAATATCCTTTTTTTCATTTCATAATTCTTATACATATAAACATTCATATATACTTCATGTAATACCCATATTTTCACCCTTAGTGCTTATTGGTTTCAATGTAAATATTGTATAAATGCAATGTGTGTTTGACCTAGTGTGGAGCTCAAGGCCAAGGCCCCACTAGAGGATGCTCAGGTTTTTATTTAAAATGAAAGTGTTTGAAATTTTGATTATCCATGTGCTATGAAGACATGAGGTATTGTAAATGATGTAAATATTAAATATTGCAATAAAATACCAGGAAAACTAGCTAAGGATGAAACCAATAAGAGGGGGGCATGTGTATCCACTAGGGAGAGATGAGGGGGTTGTGGGATTGGAAACCATGCTTCCACATGTCAATTTGTGAACCCGTTTTACTCCCCATACTGAAATTTAATTATGTTGTAAGAAGGTGGTTGAGAAAACCTGTCCATGAGGTCGATAGAGTATGGAGCATCCCTGCAGCCCGTATGACGGGGTATGGCTCCGCTTTTCCTTGACCCGCACGCCACTGTACCCTGGGAATCTGTATTCCCTAATCCCCATTCGATTAGGAAGAATAAATAAGAGTTTGAATGCGGAGAACAGAGAGCCGATTATGGAGAAAGAAGGGAATCACGATTTCTGAGAAAACCCGATTTTGGAGTGCCGAATCCACTCAGAAATTGGTGTGGGAAGCTCGATCCAGCAGGGGATCTATTGGTATGAACCCTAGGGATAGTTTGCAGCATGTTAAATGCTCATAAAATCATGTAGAAAACCTTATGTTGGCGGTCAAGAACCTGGCTACGGGATAGAGTTGTTTGGCCATAGAAAGTGAAGAAAAACCTAAGTGGAAAGGACAGAGAAATGATAGGACAGAGGGTAGGGTCGCTTGATAAACAAAATGAAGGATAGAGTCTCAAGGATCCAGAAGTTTGGACCTTTCTATGCCCACCCTGAAGAGCACTGGAGGGAAGGTATGGCTTGAGGGACTGTATAGCAGTGAAGGAGATACTTCCTTGTGTTGGGTGTGGTATGTATTGTGGGTGCCAAGACTGTCTGAGTGTGAATTGAGAGGCCTATAGCTCTGAGGTTGAGCTCACCAGCTTAGCATACTCCTCTACTATTCCTTGAATACTTGATAAACCCAACTGTGAGTGTTGGCTTAGCATGTGTGTTTCGGAGAAGCCTTGACTGTGAGAGAGCCTATTTATCCCTCTGTAGTGGATACACAACCAAGATTGAGGGTGGTCTCTTAGATGAAAGAGTATAGGCTGGAAAGATACCTATGGTTGGGTGGAAGGTTTCCCTCACTTAGGCAGTTGCTTGGATAGTTCCATTTAAAGATAAGTGTTTTCTGTGGTGTTAAATGATGCTAGTTTTCCTATGTTATGTTCAATTTATTTGAATGAATGAATGCATGAAATTGATCAGTATGAAGACCATGTATAGGCCTAAGTATGAGGTTGAGTTCATGTTTGAACACTTCACCATTTTCTTGAGCTTAATATTTTGCTAACCTTGTAGGTTGTAGATGCATTCATTAGAATTAATTCCACTATGTATGTCTATTATGCATTACACGTGACCCTAGTAGGTTTGTACTTCATCATATGAGCTTGGGGAATGAGTTAGACACCCCCCCTGAGGTGTTCATGCACCCCTCTGTGATCAGATGAAGGAAGGAACCTTGGCAAGGTGATTCCAGGGCTTTTGGCAATGGGGTAAAGAAATTTTGATGGACCTCAGGTCATCCTTTTGATTGGAAATGAGGCAAGGTTAGAGACCTCAAGTGTGGTAGGGATCCACACCAGTGTACAGATCTCTCCAAGATATTTCCAACGGTACCAAACTTGTCCAATTTGGTCAAGGGATGAAGGAGTCATCAACCTCATAAGTTTGCAGGTGCAGGAGAAGGAGGGATCGACCCTTGGAAATGCGCGGTTAGACTTTCGAATTTCTGCATCTACAAAGCGGATTACGGATTGCGGAAGTCAGAACAGAGAATTCCACGGATATGGAACATGATATTTATGATGTTCTGCATCCGCAAAGCGAATTGCAGATTGCGGAATTCGGGAGGGCGATCCCCACAGAGTTGGCACGTTGGATTTCTGACTTTCTGCATCCACAAAGAAGATTGCAGATTATAGAATTCAGAAGGTGGTTTTTCCTGGGTTACAGAATGGGGTTCTGAGTTCTGACTTCCACAATGCGGGTTGGGGATTGCGGAAGTCAGGAGAGCGATTTTCGCGGAAGGGTAAATTCGGCAATCCGACTTCCGAATTCCGACTACGAATTGCAGGAAGGTAGATTGTGGATTGAATATCAGAGGAGATTGCGGCTTTATGTAAAAACAGTGTGAATTGTTTGGAAAAAAATGTATCAGGCATCTCCCATCACCTCTAAAGGGCATCAAGGCAACCATGGACGTGACAAAGTGGTATCAGAGCCCAAGTTACAGCACTAGGGATGCTTGGGACGAAGCACATATGCGTTTACAGGAAGAAGAATGCTCATGGTGTGGCTTTGATAAACCTTAATTATTATTGTTGTTGTCTAAATGAGTAATTTCCAGATTTGTATGGATATTTTATGTTGCATATGCATTCTTATGATGTCTGATAAATGTCTCTGCAATACATAGTGGTTGCAGCTGCTAATAGTTGAATCGTACAACAGAGACCGTGTACAAGAAAAATAAGGAAATGGTGACCATAAACGACTCCCAAGATCCTTATGAGCAAGAGAAAGATGTTCTGGGAGAAAATGTGCAAGAAGCACATACTGAAACCGAATTCAATGGAATAAGGGAGAAAATAACTCCCCCGAACTTGGTTGAAACCATGGTGAGATTCAATGAGATATTGATAAAGGCTTAGGAAGAGCAACACCAGCTCAATGCTGCCATCTTGCAGAGCCTCATCGATATGCATCAGAGGATAAATCTTGGGTCTAGCCCAAGCAATGTGGGAAGAGAAGAAAGGGATGCAGGTAGTCTCTCTAAAGGTCATTCTAGGAAGAGGTCTCTAAGCCCTAGAAGGAATTATGTGAGCAAAAATCACAGAACACTCTCTCCATGATCTATTTCAAGTCAGTCATGCGACTCCAGAGACTCTTAGAAAAGTCTGAGGCACCCTTCCAGCAGAATTGAGAGAAGAAATAAATTCAGATGGATCCCACAGGGAGAATTTAGGAAGGTAAGACCTCCCACATTTGATAGAGAAAGCAATACAAGTCAATAGGCAGATGCATGGCTTCTTGGAATGAAGAAGTATTTCAAAATGCATGATTATTCAGAAAATGAAAAGGCCAGAGTTTCAATTTACAATCTAAGTGGTAGAGCTTCAATTTGGTGGGAGCACCTCATGCAAGTGAAGAGGATCAGTGAAAGGAGGATCAGCTGGGTGCGGTTTAAAATGTACTTCAAGGAGAAATACCTATCATCTAGGTATTATGATAACAAGAGGAAAGAGTTCAATGAACTCAGATTGGGGAAGAATTCCATGGAAGAACATGTCCACAATTTTTTGGAACTGTTGAGGTATGTGGATTGCATCAAGGATGAAAGGGTAAAGATCCAATGTTTCCTTGGTAGTCTACCTCAAAATTTTGGAGATAGGATTGAGTTTGTCAATCCACCAAGTCTAGATGAAGCCATTAGGATGGTAGTACATTGCTATGATCAGAGTAAAGGTAAAATATAGGTTCAACCAACATGGAAAGGAAATCCTAGAGGGAGGTTTGAAAAAAGAAAAAGTGGATTCAAGCCACCATTTAGAAATCAACCCAAAATTTTTCCATAGGGACAACAAACACAAAGGGATTCAAGCCAGCAGTAGCAATAGAAAAGGCACCAAAAGGGCCACTTCAACGTTGGGGATGTGGAGGAAACCATGTGCTTAGAGAATGCCCACATCGGAGGGAGAATCCCAAAAGCTTGCACAACTTAGAAGAAGCAACTACAGTGGAAGATATGTCAAGGAAAGCTCCTTGAATTTATGCAGCATTGGATGATCACCAAGGAGACCATCAATCAACAGTGGTGGAAGTTGAAGGTAAGATTGCTAAGAAATCTATTTATGTTTTGATTGATCTATGATCTACTCATAGTTATGTGTATCCTAAGGTGGTTGAAGGTTGTTCTCTTAGTAAAGTAAAGCATAGTAAGGCTTGTCTAGTTTAGCCACAGGGACCAAGATAAAGGTGAGTGAAGTAGTGATGGAGTGCCCCATAGAATTGAATGGACTCCTCACAAAGAAACTATTCATTTAAGAATAGTTTCTTTTTCTTTGATAAGGTGGGATCTAGTGGTCCTTGAGTCTTAATAAATTTCATGTACCCATTGTAAGGCCCTTCCTCTTAACATTGTTTGGAATTAAACTAATTTAACTATTGTTGGGGTTTCTATGGCATTCCATATTGCTTCACATGGAAACCAATGTTGCATTGTGCATCATATTCTCCCAAAAAAATTGGACATTTCAAGGGAGGCCCTACTAATACCCTATCCATTTCCATCACTTGATATCCTACCAGTACAAACCCTCGGGGTCCTGGCTATGCTATAATGTTACTACTAGATTGTTGAGTACTACTACTACTACTTCCACCTACTAATGAACTACTTTGTGAACTATTGGTATTACTATTCATCTGATTATGCCAAGGTAATTGTAAAACAAAATTTTGAGAGTTTGTTACCAAATTTTGCAAGTGCACTTGGGGATTAGTCAAAGGAGTGCTACTTCCATTGCTTCTAGTAACTACTTCTGTGACAATGGGGGGTGCACTTTCTCAAGTACTTATGTTTTCCCAGTTCCTAATAGTTCTTGATGTTCTACAACTGAGTCCAAGGATGTTTATGGTGTTTGATCTAGTGTTCCACTACTTGGTGCCTAAGTTTCATGATCCTTCCTTCCACTTGAGCCTTCTCCCCAGCTTCCTCTCATTGGGATATTTGACACTTATATCCCTCTTTTGTTGATGTATTTGTAACTTCGGAATGTATTTCACATATGCATATTGTATTCCTATAGAGATGTTAGTATTCCTCTATACGGAAGTGTCGTCATTTATATTGTAAGTGTCGTAACTTATACTTGATGGGTTATTAGACCACCTTGATGGGGTCGGACCTATATAAGTCATGTGGGTTAAAGAGTTATTAGACCACCCTAGTGGGGGTCATCCCTGTTAGCATTATTTTATGTGGTTATGTTGAGGCCGACCTTGTAAGTTTATTAGGCAAGTCAAGTCAAGTATAAATAGAGTGCGGGAGGCACTCTATTCGATCATTCACTTTCTCACATATACACTCATTGGAGAGTGGCGCACTAGTGCAGGAGGAGAAGCTGCTGCTAGAAGACTATCTCTTATGCTTGGGTTTTGTATCACTGCTCTATCTATCTTCGAGGAAGTTATTGGGGTTTTTCACCTTTATGGTTTTCCCCAAGGAAACTATGTGTGTCTATTGTCTCTTGTGTTTGCTTCTTGTGATTGATATGTTGTACCTGTTATTCTCTCAGTAAAGAGCCTAGAGTATATTGAATTAATGCTAAAAAATTAACATGGTATCAGAGCTAACCTGAGAAGAAGACACTATGCAGTTGTGGAAGCTAGGGATTCTTTTTTTGGGGTTTCTCTCCACAGATCTTGAAAGGCGGGAGGATAGATTGACTCTCCTCAGCAAGGCACATATTTCTGTCGAAACATAATTCAATTCTGAGCATTTTCAAATTTTGACCTAAAAATTAGGGTTTTTGCAAAAGTTGGAATTTCTGAAATCTGAGACCATGGCTGGAAGCTCCTTTGAAACATCAAATTTTATAGACCAAGATCGAACTTTTTGGTTGGGTGAAGCTCCGGGAAAATCAAACCCTAGTTTGGGGTCCTATCTAGTGAAGCCAGAAATTAGGGTTTCTGCAAAAGTTGGAATTTCTGAAATCTGAGACCATGGTTGGAAGCTCCTTTGAAAAATCGAAGTTTAGAGACCAAGATTGAACTTTTTGGATGGGTCAAGCTCCGAGAAAATCAAACCCTAATTCAGGGTCCTCCCAAGTGAATCTGGAAGTCTAAAAAGCAAATTTGAGGGGTGAAACTTTGCAGTTTTCAAATTCTGATTATACTAGCTTAATCAACTCATCACGTCGCATCTTTCTATCCTTTCCAAATTTTGAATTTTTAGGGTTTCTCTGACAAAACCCTAATCCAGCTCCAGATCCAGTTTTCAGCAAATCAAGTGGTAAGACCTAAATATTTTCTATTTCCATTTGAAGTACTCTTTAATATGTCTCAACACACCAAGCTTTAGAATAAGCTTGAAGGGGCTGATAACTTTCGAGCATGGAAGTATAGGATTGGGCTAATCCTAGAAGAAAATGAGTTGGACACTTATATAAGTGAAGAGGTTCTAGTTCCAGAGGGAGATAAGGCTAAGGCTTCACACAAGAAGATATTGGTCAAAGCCAAGAGAATCATTGTTGATTCTATTAAGGACCATCTCATACCCCATGTGTCTTCCCTAAGGACACCTAAGGAGATTTTTGATTCCTTGACCAAGCTATTTAAAGGGAAGAACATAAATTGGAGGATGACATTAAGGAATCAACTAAAGAACATCGAGATCCGAAATGCGGAGACCATGCAGTCTTACTCTTCAAGGGTCTCCCAGATAAAAGAACAACTTGAAGCTGTAGAGAATGGAGAAGTGGTAATGACCACTCTTAATGGCCTTCCTAGGTCATGGGATTCCTTCATCCAAGGAATTTGTGCTAGGAAGAAACTTATCTCTTTTAGCAGTCTGTGAGAAGAATGCTCACAGGACGAAGCTCGGATTATAGCTCAAGAAGAAAAGATGGGGAATGAAGATCAAGCTCTCACAGCACATACCAAGGAGAGGATACTTTTCCTCAGATTGTCCTAAGAACAAAAGGAACAACAACAACAACTACTACAAGAAATATGACAGGTATGACTTACAGGTATGTTTTGAAATATGTTCATGATTAAGTTAATAATATGATTGTCTTCATGTTATTGAGTTTAGTAACAATCTTGTCTAATTTTAGACTTGTCTTATCACCCTAGTAAAAGTATGAATGCATGATAGAAGACATTCACTGATTAGGGTTATGACACTTATGATTGTATTATGATTGTACTAATGCATTGTGGTGTTGTATGAGGAGAATGTTATCCGCTAACATGAAGGTATAAATCAAGTCCTAGATCAAGACCATAGTGACATGAAGACAAAGACTCATCCATAGCCATGGATCACATAGAGGTATGTATAATTTGGTTCTACAATAGTTAACTTATGAGTTATGCAGGTCATTGGAGAGAACAAGAAAAACATTGCTAAACATAACTAGCAAATATGATGACCAGGTATGTTTTTCCTATATCAAGTTAGAATCCTACCCTATGTAAGGATCTTATACTTTTGTATAATTGACAATTATTATTCATGAAGTTATAAGTTTGAGTAATATAGGGTTTATTCATATTATGTTTCTTACTTTGATTGATGATATGACTAACCAGAAGAGTCCTATGGTCAAATAAGAATATGCATAAGTAAAAGAAGTACTCCCTGAAACCTTGAATACTAATGCTTATTATCTGTGTTTGAAATGATCATGACTATATATGTTTAAGATTATTGTGTTTTGATAGTATTAAGATTATACTAATGAATGTATGATTATGTATGAGAACTCGAGGATAACACAATGATGATACTAGTAAGCATGCATAGTGATCGAGGATGGATATAAGTTCAAGGACAGGTAATCCAGGAAGCAAAGATCAAGAGGGAGCACACTCTAGTAGTTCTTGCAAGGAAGCAAAGATTGAGAGGGAGTCCACCCAACAAACAAGCAAAGATAAGTATTTGAATTGTCATTTCTTGTATATTTGATTGTTCAAATAATACTATTCAATGATGTATATACTTATGTTCCTAGACTTAGGTTGTGTACTATGCATATTAGAATAACTGCATTAATGAACAATATACTACTAATATGCATGTGATGGGTAAGTGGCCTATGGCACTGTACAAAATTCCATTTCTACTTATCTAGAATGAAACCTCTTTGCTAACATGTTGGGATTTGTGCACACTCTTAACAATGTTTTGGTAGAGATTGGAAGGCATCTAGAAAGTTACGAGATATGAATAAATGTTGTATTGAAGCATTGGCTAAATTAATTGCATGACTATATGACATATTTATTTATGTGTAAGAATTTGTTCTGAAAACTATGAGATGTTTCTAATCATGCAATTTAACTTGTTTTGTAGGAAATATTGTGTACAATCACCTACAAAAGAAAGATTACAACATTTGTTCCAAGCGACGAAGTTCAAGAAAACTATCTATTGAAGATACTTCGAGGAAGAAGTGATGAGACACATTTGTAGAAGCCATTCCAAGCATGGTGATAGGAGGATCCTTCCCATGGATGTGGATGTAAGCATTGTGTGATGATATGCATCAAGACAATGCTATGATGATGATGAGGTTGATCATGTGATGATGTACATCAGGATGATGTATGATGAGTATCAGGATGATAGTCCGTGGTCGTGGACAGGTTGTGCAATAAGCATATAATAGCGCCCTGGGAGGATAGACAGCTTTCTATCCAGTTTTGGCTTTACCAAGAGTAAGGAGGATTCCAACCTTTACTATAAGGTTGAGGAAGGAAATCCAGTGATACTACTACTGTATGTGGATAGGTTGATTTCCGACATGAAGAGGAAGCTTGCTGCCGAGTTGGAGATGAAGGACTTGGGTATGATGCATTGCTTTCTAGGCATGGAGGTGTGGCAGAGTGTAGATGGAATCTTCCTTGGATAAGGGAAGTATGCAGTAGAGATCTTGAAGAGGTTTGGGATGATGGACTGCAAGGCCATGGCCACACCTATGGCATCAAACTTGAAGCTTCTGTGTGATGCTTCATCTGAGCCGATTGATGTCACGGTGTATCGTCAGATGATTGGGTCCTTGATGTACCTGACAAACACGAGACCAGATATTTGCTTTGCAGTGAACACATTGAGCCAGTTCCTAATGGATCCCAGATGTGTTCACTTGGTTGCTGTAAAGCATATTCTGAGGTACCTGAAGGGTACAGTTGACTATGGGCTCAAGTATGATGCAAATCAAAAGTTTAACTTGGAGGGTTATGATGATTCGGATTGGGTAGGTAGTTCCATTGATCGAAAGAGCACTTTGGGGTTCTGCTTCAGTATGGGATCCGATATGATCTCTTGGTTTAGCAAGAAGCAGTCCTATGTGGAGCTGAGTACATCTGAAATAGAGTATGTCGCAGCTTGTTCGACTAGTTGTGAGGCAGTATGGCTTAGGAAATTATTGTCTGATTTGTTTGATCTTTAGCTGAGTGCTACTTGTATATATTGTGACAACCAGAGTTGTGTGAAGTTGTCAGAGAACCCAGTGTTCCATGTGTTAAATTTTGAGCATTAATTCACAATATTCTAGGATCTTTACTGAGAGAATAACATGTACAGTATATCAATGCATAACAATCATAATAAGCATCACAAGCATCACAAGAATCAAAAGCATGAGAGACAAGAGACACAGAGTTTCCGTGGGGAAAACCCTAAGGTGAAAAACCCCACAACTTCCTCAGAGATAGAGAGAGCAATGGCTCAACCAAAGTATAACCAAAATACACTGAGATAGTCTCTAGTAGTAGATGATCCTCCTCCTCACTAGTGCGCCACTTTTTGAGTGAGAGAAGTGTGAGTTTCCAAGTGATCAAAATAGAGATCTCCCGATCTCTATTTATACTTGTCTGTTTTCCCAGTCACCTTATGGGGCCGACTTGTCTAGCTAGGTACATCAACCATATAATATATATTTCAGGGCCGACCCCACACATGGTGGTCTAATAACCCATCGGCAACTACACACACTTGCGACACTTTTCAATACACATGATGACACCTCCTTATAGAGGAATAACACATCTCTTATAAGGGTACAATAAATATATATGAAATACATAGACTGAAGTTACATATACATCAACACTCCCTCTTAACTAGGATGGTATTTCTCGACACAGATCTGCTAGACAAGTCTTCTTCTCGGGATCATCGACATCATCATCGTCACTGCTGCTGCTATCGCAACCAATCTCTGACTCTACTTATCATAGGAAGTTCTACAGAGCCAGTCCTTTTTCATACTAGATGTAGGCCCACCACCTGCAGGTTTTCATCACTAGCCATATTGTGGAATCCTCGGGACTTATTACGTGCATCACAAAACCTTTAAAGAGTCTCTTGCCTAGCAAGAACCCTAAAGAGCATCTGAGGCCTTTTTCATCCTATCCAGATCTCCAGGACTTATTACATGTGACCCCACCACAAAACCTAGCAAGAGCATTTCAAGATGTTACGGGTACACAACTCCGACCTGAAATCTCCCCAGGGCACAAATTACATGTGGTCACCAAAAAACCTAGCAAGAGCATCTCAGGATGTTACGGGTACACAACTCCGACCTGAAATCTCCACAGGGCACAAATTACATGTGGTCATGGAAAAACCTCGAAAGAGCATCTCAGGATGTTACGGGTACACAACTCGGACCTGAAATCTCCCAGGGCAAAAATTACATGCCATAGGACAAAACCTCACAAGACAATCTCAAGATGTTACGGGTACACAACTCCGACCTGAAATCTCCCAGGGCACAAATTACATGTCCTCCCAGAGCAATGTCTCAAAAGAGCATCCCAGGCTGTTACGGGTACACAACTCCGACCTATAGGATCTCCCAAACATGCTCATCTGCACAACCTGATCCACTGCCATAAAGTATCATCCTGATACTCACCATACATCATCCTAATGTACACATGATCATCTTGATCATCATCACTACAACATCCTGCTGCATGTCATCTGGAGCAACATCCTGAAGCTCGTCATCTATGATCATCCTGATCATACACTGCATCCACCTGATGCATACCAAGTCTCTACCTGATACATATCATCATACATGATCCACCCGATCATACAATGTATCCACCTGATACAAACAAATACATGATCCATCTGATCATACCTGATACATATCAACATACATGATATACCTGATCATACAATGTATCCACTTGATACAAATACAGATACATGGTCCAAACATCCAACATGATGCATATACAAAATACATACAAATGATCCAACTGATCATATCCAGCATCCAACATGATGCATACATACATATACATATAAATGATCCAACTAATCATATCCAACATCATCCTGATGCATATATACACAAATGTAAATGATCCAACTGATCATACAGAGCAAAAACTAGAACATCATCCTGATGCTCATCATCCAGCGCTTACATCCACAGCCATGTGAAGGATCCTCCTTCCAACATGCTTGGAATGGCTTCAGCAAATGTCTCCATCACTTCTTCCTTGAAGTGTCATCGATTTGAAGAACACCAAGCCTCTCTCTGAAGTACTCAAACTTCACTCTGGCTAATGGCTTTGTCAATACATCTGCAATTTGCTCATCCATCGCAACAAACAGGAGCTTCACTGCTCCTCTCTGCACCATATCCCTAATATAGTGATATTTGATCTCTACGTGTTTCGACCTGTCGTGAAACACTGGGTTCTCAGACAGCTTCACACAACTTTGGTTATCACAAAAGATACCAGTAGCATCCAATGGGAGATCAAATAACTCAGACAGTAGCTTCCGAAGCCATACTGCCTCACAGCTAGCTGAACAGGCTGCAACATACTCTGCCTCAGTTGTACTCAGTGCTATGCAGGACTGCTTCCTGCTAAACCAAGAGATCACACCCGATCCCATATTGAAGCAGCACCCAGATGTGCTCTTCCTATCTGCAGCACTGCCTGCCCAATCTGAATCAACATAACCCTACAGATTAAACTTTTGATTCGCTTCATACTTGAGCCCATAATCAACTGTACCCTTTAGGTACCTCAGAATATGCTTTACAGCAACTAGGTGAACACTCCTCGAATCTGTCAGGAACTGGCTCAATGTGTTCATCGCAAAGCAAATATCTGGTCTCGTGTTCGTCAGGTACATCAAGGACCCAATCATCTGACGATACATAGAGACATCAACCAGCTCAGATGAAGCATCACATAGAAGCTTTAGGTTTGATGCCATAGGTGTGGCCATGGCCTTGCAATCCATCATCCCGAACCTCTTCAGGATATCTACAGTATACTTCCATTGTCCAAGGAAGATCCCATCTGTACTCTGCCATACCTCCATACCTAGGAAATAGTGCATCATCCCCAAGTCCTTCATCTTGAACTCGGCTACAAGCTTCCGCTGCATGTCAACAATCAATCTATCATCTCTTGTTACAAACATGTCATCCACATTCAATAAGAGTATCCCTGGATTGCCTTCCTCAACCTTGTAGTAAAGGTTGGAACCCGCTTTACTCTTGGTAAAGCCCAAACTGGATAGAAAGCTGCATATCCTACCATACCAAGTTCTGCACATATATGATTTCCTGTCATGTGTCTCAGAACCAAGTGGCTACTCCACATACCCTTCTTCTTCAACTACACCATTCAAGAAAGCTGTCTTGAAATCCATCTGGTGTATCTTCCATTTCATCACTTTTATATTTCTCTATGCTGCCATCTACAGCATGCTTGATCTGATAGATCCATATGGAAGTCATAACAAACTTCCCTTCAGGTCTTGGGACTACATCCCAAACATCATTCTTCATGATCGACGGATCATGGCATTCTCCCCATATCCTGGGAACTTCAATATCTTCAATAGATAATTTTGTTGCTAAACAAATGTTGTAGTTCTTCTTTTGTAGGTGATGGCATATGATTTTTCCTACAAGCCAAGTTAAATTGCATGATTAGAAACATCTCATAGTTTTCAAAACAAATTCTTATACATAAAGAAATATGTCATACAGTCATGCAATTATTTTAGCCAATGCTTCAATACAACATTCATCCATATCCTGTAACTTTCTAGATGCCTTCCAATCTCTACCAGAACATTGTTAAGAGTTTGCACTACTCCCAACATGTCAGCAAAGAGGTTTCATTCTAGATAAGTATCAATGGAATGTTGTATAGTGCCATAGGCCACTTACCCATCACATGCATATTAGTTGTATAATGTTCATTAATGCAATCATTCTAATATGCACAATACATATCCTAAGTCTAGGAACATAAGCATATACATCATTGAACAATTTTATTTAAACAAACAAATATGTAAGAAATGGTAATTAAAATACTTATCTTTGTTTGTTTGTTGGGTGGAATCCCTTTGAGTCTTTGTTTCCTTACGGGAGCTGCTGAAGTAGCTTCTTCTACACCTTTCTGTTGTGGAATGTAAAATGATGGTCAACTCCCTCTGAATATCTGCATCCTTGGAGAAACTATTGGAGTGTGCTTCTTCTTGATCTTTGCTTCCTTGCAGGGGCAACTGCAGTGTGCTCCCTCTTGATCTTTGCTTCCTGGATTACCTATCCTTGAACTTATATTCATCCTTGATCTCTATGCATGCTTATTAGTATCACTATTGTGTTATCCTCGAGGTCTCATACATAATCACACATTCATTAGTATAATCTTGATACTATCAAAACACAATAATCTCAAGCATGTATAGTCAGGATCATTTCAAACATAAATAATAAGCATTCTTATGGTTAGTCATAAAAATAATATACCTAAACCCGTGATTACTCAAACCTATGACTCTTATGGTTAGTCATATCATCAATTAAGGTAAGAAACATAATATGCATAAGCCCTAGATTACTCAAACTTGTAACTTCAAGAGTAATCATTATCAATCATACAAAAGTATACAATATATATAACAAAAACATACTTGGTCATCATATTTGCTAGTTATGTCTAGCAATGTGTTCTTGTTCTCTTCAATGACCTGCATAACTCATTAGTTAACCTTTGCAAAAAAAAATTATACATACCTCTATGTGATCCATGACTATGGATGGATCTTTGTCTTCATAGCATGTTTAGGTTGTCCCTTTAATTTATACAATCCTCCCTCTTGCTCTCCAATCACTACTGCATCATCGATTGTTTTACCCTTTGGCCACATTAGGACTTGGCCATCTACAAATGAAACCCTCATTCCTTTTGCATCCAATGCAGAGATGGAGAGAAGATTTTTCTTGAGCCCAGGTACATAAAGGACTTCTTTCATCTTCAACGATTTTCCAGAATCTAGGTTGCAGGAGGCTTCACCACTTCCTTTGATTGGGTATTGATAATGATCCCCAAGTTTCACCTTATGGGGTGATTCATGTTCAGATAAGTTTACAAAATATTCCTTAAACCCAGTCATGTGTTTGGAAGCCCCACTGTCAATTAACCAATCATTACAAGCATGGGAGATAGTACCTGTGAGAGCAGAGATTAGAACATACTCTTCTTCATTTGATGAGTCATCATCACTATCATTAGTTTCTGCCCTATCCTTCTTCTTTAGAGTTTCATCATCTTCGGCAACATGAGCATGGAACTTTATTTTACTACCCTTCTTCTTCATGCTGGAGATGTTGTTGTTATCCCTTTTGTTCTTGGGACAATCTGAAGCAAAGTGACCCTTCTCATTGCATGTGAAGCACCTTAAATCCTTCTTATTCTTTTGGTGATAGTGAGTGGACTTCTTGTAGTGAGAGTGCTCCTTCTTGGGCTTGCTTCTTTTGGTGTGAGCTGTGAGAGCTTGATCTTCACCTCCCATCTTTTCTTCACGAGCTGCAAGTCTAGCTTCTTCTTGAGAGCATTCCTCCCACAGTTTACTGAAAGAGATCAATTTCTTTCTTGCACAGATTCCTTGAATAAAGGAGTCCCATGACCTAGGTAGGCCATTCAGAGTGGTCATAACCATTGTCCACTACTTCATCCACAGCTTCAAGTTGTTCCTTGATCTGAGAGACCTTGGAGAAGTAAGATTGAATGGTTTCTCCATTCAACATCTTGACCCCTTTCAATTGATTCCGCAGAGTCATCTTCCGATTTATGTTCTTCCCTTCAAATAACTTGGTCAGGGAGTCAAACATCTCTTTGGGTGTCTTCAGAGATGACACATGGGGAATGAGATGGTCTTTGATAGAATCAGCAATGATTCTCTTTGCCTTGACCAAGTTCTTCTTATGCAATATCTTAGCCTCTTCATCCTCTGGGATAGGGATGTCTTCTTCTATATATGAGTCCAACTCATTCTCTTCCAGGATTAACCCAATCCTATACTTCCAGGCTTGGAAGTTATCAGCCCCTTCAAGCTTATCCTCAAGCTTGGTGTGGTGAGACATCTTAAAGAGTACTTCAAATGGAAATAGAAAAGTTTTAGGTCTTACCGCTTGAATTGCTGAAAACTGGATCTGGTCCCGGATTAGGGTTTGTCGGAAAAACACTAAAAATTCAATGTGAATTTCAACTTTCTGAAAGGATAGAAAATGCGCCTTGATGAGCTGATCAACCTGGTGTATTCAGAATTTGAGATTTGCAAAGCTACACCCTTCAAAACTGCCTTTCTGTCTTCCCGGATTCACTAAGGAGAGCCCTAAATTAGGGTTTGAGTTTCTCGGAGATCTACCCACCCAAAAACCTCAATCCAAAGCTCTAAACTTTGAGTTTTACAAGGAGCTTCCAGCTATGTCTTCAGATTCCAGAAATTCCTATTTTTGAGGAAACCCTAATTTTTAGGGCCAAATCTGAAAATGCTCAGAGTTGAATTCTGATTGGACAGATAGATTCTCCTTGATGAGTAGAGTCAATCTACTATATTGCTTTTCCAAAATCTGTGGAGAGAAAACCAATAAACAAGAAACCCTAGTTTTCGTCACTGCACAATGTCTTCTTCTCAAGTTAGCTCTGATACCATGTTAAATTTTGAGCATTAATTCACAATACTCTAGGATCTTTACTAAGAGAATAACATGTACAGTATATCAATGCATAACAATCATAATAAGCATCACAAGAATCAAAAGCATGAGAGACAAGAGACACAGAGTTTCCATGGGGAAAACCCTAAGGTGAAAAACCCCACAACTTCCTCAGAGATAGAGAGAGCAATGGCTCAACCAAAGTACAACCAAAATACACTGAGATAGTCTCCTAGTAGAAGATAATCCTCCTCCTCACTAGTGCGCCACTTTCTAAGTGAGAGAAGTGTGAGTTTCCGAGTGATCAAAATAGAGATCTCCCGATCTCTATTTATACTTGTCTGTTTGCCTAGTGACCTTATGGGGCCGACTTGTCTAGCTAGGTACATCAACCATATAATATAGATTTCAGGGCTGACCCCACACATGGTGGTCTAATAACCCATCGGCAAGTACACACACTTGCGACACTTGTCAATACACATGACGACACTTCCTTATAGAGGAATAACACATCTCTTATAAGGGTACAATAAATATATATGAAATACATAGATGAAATACATTCTGAAGTTACATATGCATCAACACCATGACAAGTCAAATAACATTGAGATCAAGTTCCACTATATCAGGGATATGGTGCAGAGAGGAGCAGTGAAGCTCCTGTATGTTGCGACGGACGAGCATATAGCCGATGTGTTGACCAAGCCACTGGCTAGAGTGAAGTTTAAGTACTTCAGAGAGAGGCTTGGTGTACTTCAGATCGAGATTCCTTCCAAGGGGAAGTGATGAGTCCGGAGACATAGATGCACATTAGCCATTCTCACATGGTGGTAGGTGTGTCCTCCCATGGTGCAGATATAAGGGCTGGGGCCATTCCGACATGGTTGAAGTGTGTCTTCCCATGGTCGTTGATGTAAGAGTTGTGCCATTCGAGCATGGTTGAAGTTTGTCTTCCCATGGCTGCGATATAAGTGTTGTGCCATTCGAGCATGGTTGAAGTGTGTCTTCCCATGGCTGTGATATAAGTGTTGTGCCATTCCTAGCATGGTTGAAGTGTGTCTTCCCATGGCTATGGATATAAGTGCGATGCTATTCTCGCATGGTTGAAGTGTGTCTTCCCATGGCATAGATATAAGTGTTGAGCCTTTCACGGATGGTTGAAGTGTGTCTTCCCATGCCAGTGAATGTAAGTTCTATGTGATGTGCATCTGGGTTGTGCTCCGTGGACGATGACAGTGATTTGAAGACGATGAGGTGACAGTATGGTACACAGGTTTTGCAGAGGCATATAATTGGTCCTGAGATGCTCTTGCAGGTTTTGCAGAGGCAATGTAATCAGTCGTGGAAGATCTTGCAGGTTTTGCAGAGGCAATGTAATCAATCCTGAGGTGTACTTACTTGATGGCTTGCTCGCAGAGATGATGAATAACTACATGGATTCTAGGCCTACATCCAACATGAAAAAGGGATGGCTCTGTAGAACTTCCTATGACGAGTAGATTTGAGATTGTTTGAGATAGCAGCAGCAGTGATGATAACGATGATCCAGTGATGATGATCCAAAGAAGAAGACTTGTGCTAGCAGATCTGTGTTGAGAAATACCTTCCTAGTTAAGAGGGAGTGTTGATGTATTTGTAACTTCGGAATGTATTTCACATATTTATATTGTATTCCTATAGAGATGTTATTATTCCTCTATACGGAAGTGTCGTCATTTATAGTGTAAGTGTCGTAACTTATACTTGATGGGTTATTAGACCACCTTGATGGGGTCGTCCCTATATAAGTCATGTGGGTTAAAGGGTTATTAGACCACCCTAGTGGGGGTCGGCCCTGTCAGCATTATGTTGTGTGGTTAAGTTGAGGCCGACCTTGTAAGGTTATTAGGAAATTCAAGTCAAGTATAAATAAAGTGGGGGAGGCACTCTATTTGATCATTCACTTTCTCACATATACACTCATTGGAGAGTGGCGCACAAGTGGAGGAGGAGAAGCTGCTGCTAGGAGACTATCTCTTGTGCTTGGGTTTTGTATCATCGATCTATCTATCTCTAAGGAAGTTATTGGGGTTTTTCACCTTTATGGTTTTCCCCAAGGAAACTATGTGTGTTTATTGTTTCTTGTGTTTGCTTCTTGTGATCGATATGTTGTACATGTTATTCTCTCAGGAAAAATCCTAGAGTATATTGAATTGATGCTAAAAAATTAACATCTTTCCCTTAGTCTAGAGCTAACCACTTCCTCTATTCGCTTTATTTGGCATAGCTCTCTTTTATGTTCTTCACTCTTTTCCCCATTCTGTATTTATTTTTCTAGTTGCATGCTTCTTCTTCATGTCTTTCTCATTTGTGCTTTCCACCATTGTTCACATATTTCCTCTCTTCTTTCCGCTCTTTCAGCCCCAACTTCTTTGTTTTCAACTCCTTCCATTAACGGTAATTCCACCCTCCGCAATAGAGTAGTATCACCCCAAATTCCCCCCCTAGGTACAAGGGTTTAACCTCTCCATTCTAATCCAGTCTAGAGGTAGAAACATGAATTCAACCATCTAGGTATTAATCCACAGTGGAACCTCTTTCAAAAGTATGCCCCTAACTCCCTTTCTAAGTTTGTCTTCAGCTTTAGATATCAATTGATTGTTTTAGGCCGTAAATTCCATAATATAACTAGCGAGAGTACTTTCTATCCAAAAATAAACAACTCTAGTCAATGGTGAATCTAAGTGTTTCAATCTAATCAAGTCTTTTTTAGTCCACTAGACAATCCTTCTTTTTCAATTGCAATATTCAAGCCTTTCTGCAAGTCTGCGTAACCATTCTACTAGGTTAACTACAAGTTTAACCCACAAGATTTCCTACTAACCTAGTGGAGGTATTTAGTAGAAAATATATTGTCTAAACTTGGGTACTTCCCACTCTCTAATTCGACTTGCTATGTTGCAAAATTTCAAGATTCTTATCCCGCCATAGTTGAATCTAACTTGTTGTCACATAACTATCCATACAGTTAATGATGTCTCGTTAAAAACTAGGTCCCAACAACATAACCATATGTTGGCACAAAGTTGAGATTGGGTTCTTGCACTTGGGCCAACAAAGGCGTTGGCGAAGGTCTCACTCGAAGCACATCCTATACTTTTGTGTGATAGAGAGTGGTTAGCTATAAGGATACAGTTGTGAAAGGTTATTAACAAGAACACAACAGATTTCATCTTAAGATACCACAACATTACTCATTACATATTATCACAACATTCATAGAAAACAATAAAGAACATAATATATTAACATTGAGTAGACAAACAAGGCACATAAAATTTATGGGCCCAAAAATACTCTTTGATTACAACAGATGAACTTCATTACATCACGGCTCTATGGCCTTACAATCACCATGGAATTATCCATCGTAGTGTGAGCAAAACATGGAAGCAAAACCCAACAACCCAAAATCTAGATACATAAACCTCTACTACGGATCTATTTATCTCTATTCTTCGATTGCTCTGCTTCTAGTCTTCTTCACATCTTTGGTTGTTGTCCTCTCCCCTTTTTCTTATCTTTTGCTTCATTTTATACTGGATGGGCGAGTCCAAAACAATTATGGTCATTAGCATCGTTCTACAACTCTCACTTATAGTTTCTTCTATGGTAATTTCCTCTTCCGCCTTTTGTGACCTTCTCCAAAAATGAAGTATCCAACAATATTTTAATATCTATTGGTTTTCCTTGGACCATAGTTAGGGCCCTAATACCAATTTGTAATCTGAAAAACCTCTTTTTGGCATCCATGTTATACTTGTGGAGTAATTATTCCATTCGCATAGCTTGAATGGTTTAAGGACTTATTCATGGACCATGAGCCTTAAAATCTTCTTTTAGGTCCTAAGACTTGTTATTTTATCCCTTGACAATGGTCAAGGAATCAAAAGCCATCCATTATGTCTAAAACCTCCTAATTGTGCCCATATCCTGTTTGGAGGTTAAAAATTCCATCTAAATTGCTTATGTGATGTTTCAAGGTGTCATTAATGGATTTTGAGTTCTAGAAGATTAATTTAGATCCTACAACCCTTTTTTTCCTTCACTGGCCATGCTTAAGCCCCCACGGGCCCAAGACCCATGTCGATATACAAAGTCTCTTAGCGATGCCCATATCCGACGAAGAGGCTAATGATCCAATTCTATATGGTGGTTTGGAGCCTATTTTAGGTACTAGGGCTATACAGTCTTCATTTTGGGCCAAAGGCTCAAGAGTCATTTTGTGTGTGCAAAACCTCCTAAAGGTATACATATCCCACACAAAGAGAAAGATTCCTTTTAAAGGGTTTTATGGTAGTTTGGGGTATACATATCGTTTGAAAGATTCTCTGTCAATAAGAGCATTATGAGTTCATCAAATTTGAAAAAACATTTAGACGATCCCCTCTAAATTAGCAATAAACCTTTAAAATTTTATGTGAAATAATATTTATTCCTTAAAGTTCTTGTTCTACATTTTCTAATGATGAAAAAAGTGTCCTCATAATTATGATATCCTTAATTTTGAAGATTTTTTAGGAAGGTCATTCCCAAATTTTTTTATGTCATTTTTAACCTCCGAAAGATTTTTACGTCTGCATTTCTTTTGAAGTTGAAATATCATAGACACCCCTATTGAAATATGATTTAAACAACGATAACTTAAAACATAATTAAACATAACAACTAGCATTTACCTCTTGAGGGGCAAAAGTGAACGCCGGTAGAAAAAGAGCAAAGTTTTGTAATCCTGGTTCCTTCCATGGGAGAATAGAAATCAAGGTTGAGGCTTATTCAACATTCAATAAATACCATTGGAGTTGATTCAACACCTTATATATTATTAATGGGACTCTAGTATTGAATGGTTACATAAAAAATATGCAGTTCTGAAGTTTTCTCTCAATAGGAAAAAATTTGGCAAGAGTGCCACGTTGCACCACTGAAAGGGTGAGACGTCGCAGTCGTACAAGTCGTGGGCTAATGTGGAAGTACCTCAAGATGACACGTGGCATATAGTTTGCTAAGATGGAAAATCTTACAGCTGATTTGGCATATGACATTACTCACATGTTGACTAATCCAACGAGGCCACGTGGAAATCCGATTGGCCTTTGATAGGTTCTTCTTACCAAGCAAAAATTGGAAGTCGCAAGAATTGAACCCACAACCTATTATTCACAAGACACACACTCGTTCTCGCCCGCCTACGGTTTGGTTCTTACCATGATATGGCACAACTTCTATTTAAAGTTTGTTGGAGTTGCATTTGGTGGTTAAAAGGGGCCAAGGGCTTAGCCCTCGATCCTAAACCACGCCATATGGTTTTGTAGCAGTTAGGATGATATATCCACTATATGACTTGGCAAGGAAATTGGTTTTGGTGTTGAACATGTTTGGGGCTCGGTCTTCGTGAAAGCACTATCATTGGCGCTAGATTCAACAAATATTCGCCATGTGAATCATGCACATTAAAATTACTTTGGCAGTTGGCCACATTTAGTGGATCTTGAAACAACACTTCCGATGGCGCTGATCTGTTATAGACCATAGGTTGTATTTGATGGTGATTTTCATGGTTGGCCACACCTAGCACCATTTGGTTATTTCTTACCGAGTATGCCAAAGTTTGATGGATGTTGGAACAATATACCATGGTGGTGGTTTTCAATGGACTTACTTATCCCATGTTTATGTTTGTTTCCATGAGAAGTGGGGGTGGTTAGGACCACCATGGTGCTATATAAGCACACTTACCAAGAGCCAACTCAACAGGGAAGACAAGTCACAATGTAAGACACAGGTACAATGAGCAAAGTCACAGACAAGTCACTTGCAAAGCCGAAGCATTTGACAACAAGGAAAATACATGTGGGTTGAATAATAAAGGCTAAGGATCAAGGGTCCAAGAGAACCATGGAGATGGGTCACATACGATGATGCATCAAGTCCACCTTGCTGTAACACAAATGATGGTTGGGTATATTAAGCCATGTTTTGTGGAACAAGGAGGCTTTGTCCTAATACTGCAACCTGTAGAGATGGCGATCAAATTTGACTCTATCAACATGATTGAATTTAGAGGGTGTGAAGGATATATTTTTGAGTTAAATGCATTGAAGGGGTCATCACAGTTGACTAAAATGAATGTTAGAGCTATTTTCAAAGGCTGTATATTTATTATGATTGAATGATCATCCATCACTTTGTCAAAGATCAACATTAAGTTGGGTTGTCGACGAATTTTGGAAGCATTGTTGGGTTCATGGAGTGGGTTTAGAGTAAAGACAGAGTCGATGCAGAGTATTGGCAAAAGCCCATCTGAATACCGAGTTCCAACTTCATTCCCAACATATTTTTAGGTCTTCCACCGACAGGGCATTGGAGTCGGGAATATAGACAATGTTGAATGGAAGCTTAATGGAGGAGAATGTGATGATATTGATAGTGGATCAAGCCATCCAAATATTCAGAGACTTGTAATACTGCAAAGAAAACATGCTAGAATTGCATAAGAGAAAAAGAGAGTTTCTAAGGCCAAGAGTGAGGCGGTTGAATATCAAAAGCTCATTGCTTTAAGATTGAAGGAGCAGCGTGATCGCAGGAGTGAAATTTTTGCACGGAAGAGAGCATTCTGTGTTTCAATTGGATCAAAACCAATAGTGAGAAGAGGGATAAAAATCATGAAATACACTCCAAAGAAGAGGATGAGAGGTTTACACCAAAGAAAGGGATGCAATGTAATTATATAGAAGCTGGAAGTCCCTTGCCAATTGTCTATCTTTGGGATAACTCCCTGTAACCTAGCGATTTATAGTATGCATAGCATAATTCCTGAAATATACTCTTATGTTAAACTCCGCCATTTATAGTATGCATGAAATACACTCATGTGTTAAACTCCAAGATGGGTATTGAATAGAATAATTTATTTTGCATGCGTTGTATTTCAATAATCTAACAAAGTTAAGTCCTTGTAGTAATCGATTTTGTTTTTATTCCAATGTTAGTTTTGACCATTCCTTTTTGAAGTGTTCAAAAACAGTCAAGTAGTTAGGGATGTGGTAGGCAAGTAGTTAGGGATCTTGTGGTCAATACAGTCGGCCAGGTGAAAAATAGTGTTGCTCGGAAAATAACAAATACTCTGCAATAGCCAAAAGTACCTCTAATATAGCTTCTTGAAATGAACAAAAATAAATTTGTCGATGAGCCAGCTGATAGAAATTTCCAATCAATATTATTGACATAATAATGAAGTTCATAAATTCCTTGGTTGGTGTGATATGTCAGTCGGTAGAATCCCAACGAAAAGCTTGACATGCTGAGTCTTGCAGTCGATATATAGCTAAATGGTAATAGTTGTGAGTCGACAATTGAATACCTTTCCATGTGGTCGATACATCCATGATTTGACGAAGAAGCTCGATGTCAGGAAACTATCGAAGGTTTCTAAATCCGTCGAAGTGTTGTAAGTGTGCCAAACTTGAAACTTGTTGAGACTTGTCGAACCGGAACCTGTTGGGGTTGGTCGAGTTGAAACTTGTCAAATCGAAACTTATCGGGATTGAAACATAAATTTCCTGAACTAACGTTACCTACAAATAGTCTAAAAATGCTTCAATAGCACGACGTGATTTTGTAACTTCTCGGCATGCCATATCAGTTATACTAAATAGAAGATCCGACATGCCATTGGAACCATTGGAGACATTGGAATTTCAGCATGACGAGGTTGTTTCTGGTGCAAGCCAAAGACTGCTAGGTCATATGGTATTTCCATTGACCATTTTGTTCAGCTTCCTATCGAACCTCGACAGACTATGGAGACATTTTCTATCATCCATTTGACTACCAGATCGAATATTATACGTTGTAGTTGGTTTAAACTACTGTTCTACCAGTCATTCTTCGACTAATGCAATGGTGAATAATTTACTTCTTGTACATTCACTATTTCGATTTTATATAGGCAAAGCAGTAGAGCATCCAATTATTGTATATTGGTAATAACAATTCCTATATTGCGGTGCAGTTATTCTATTTAGATTCATTGGAATCACTTCCTGTGGAAACCCTTGAACCAGAGGATGTGGAGCCTTTGAATTGTTGTTATGAGGCCCAAATTTTTGCATTTGGAAGAGAGATGCAGAAAAAGTTGCAAGATGCGAATCTATTTGTCGTGGGAGTTGGTGCTCTGGGATGTGAGATTCTAAAGAACTTGGCTCTCATGGGAGCCTCATGTGGAAGTCAAGGAAAGTTGACTCTAACAGATGATGACATTATTGAGAAGAGTAATCTTAGCAGACAATTGCTCTTTTGGGATTGGAATATTGGTCAAGCAAAGTCAAGAGTAGCAGCATCAACTGCCACCACAATCAACCCATATCTGCAGGTTGAAGCATTGCAAAATCATGTGAGCCCAGATATTGAACATGTCTTTGATGACTCCTTCTAAAATAGTGAAGTTGATGTTGTTTTAAATGCTCTGGACAATTTCAATGCCAAGTTGTATGTAGATTCAAGGTGTGTTTACTTCTAGAATCCATTGCTAGAGTCTGGAACTCTAGGAACCAAGTGCAACACCCAAATAGTTATCCCTCGTTTCCACATAATATTCACCATTGTCTCACATGGGAAAGGTCCGAATTTGAAGATCTCTTAGACAAAACTCCAGCTGAAGCAAATGCTTTTCTTTGCAACCCAGAAGAATACATAGCAGCACTCAAGTCTGCAAGGGATGCTCAGGCCCGAAAACAACATAAGATGGAAATGTAGGTGGTTGATCGTTGTAGTTGTACACAATTGTAATAACTTTTCCAAGTGAGGCATTAACAAGGCTTGATGAGACACATAAGTTGGTTGTCAACATGACCTGCTGACCAACTGCTGGTAGAACCTTGAATGGAAGTTGCTCATCATCGATTGAGGTTTGAAGATGTTGTTTCTTTTGCTCTGCAAGGCAATGTGCAATTGGCATGTTAAGAAAGTAGAAAGTCACTCAATCAACAAGAAACCAATGAGGAAGTTGAAGATACTATAACCTCTTTCTTGGCTTGGATGGTGCTTTCATGTACAATATAGAACCCCGTGTGGTTAGACAATCCCTTTGACAAGTGGTGTGCTCTTTGTAAATTAGTCGATCATGTCTTTCCATATTTCCTTCACACTTTGAGTTGGTTGGAAGACTGAGTTTGGCCAATTAGTGTTTCTTCAATGAAAATTGATCAAGGAGATTCACATGCACCTCAAATATGGCTAAAGTTTGGTTTGGCATTCCTTTAGAGTGGTTTTGATATTCCCTTATGAATTGATATTCCTTCTAATGGTGTCTAATCACTTCTCTACGCTACTAAACTTCACTTCTTCTATTATGTTGATTTCCTTTTATTAAACGTTAGCCAATTTTTTAGTTAAATTCATGCATCCTTATCAACTTCTTGTCTTAGAAAGTTGATTATATTGGGTATGATGGTTAGTTACTACCCTTGTTGATGTGTTTATGGGCCTTTGTTCTTTATCAATCCAAGCCCCTTTTCTTAGTTGATGATCTCCTTAAATCAACCTATAGCCCTAGTGTGAACATTGTTTTTTCTTTCTCTATAAAACGATCTCTATTTAACATTGTTGAGCGACTTATTAATTTAATCTTAAAACATCACAAAAATGAATCAATCCACATTAGCCTATACATATTTAAAAGTACATATTATTTATCTCTAAAATATAATGCAAACTATATGTCATTACAGTTCTTCTTATCACTTTAAAAGTCATAGAAAAACTTTCATCGAACCTTTGTGATAGTAAGTTGAGATTGCTTTAAAAATATGTATATTCAGGAAAAAAGATAGTAAGTAGAGACTTCTTTAAAAATAAGTATATTCAAGAAAACAAACTTTTTTTTCTTTTATATATATATATATGGAATTGATAATTAGGTCAAGTTTATACTTGGTGATATGGAGTTAATTTTGATCGTTACCATTATAGCTTCCATGTATGTCTATGTTGCCTTACATTTGATACACAAAGCTAGTTAAGATTTGAAGCAACCACGTTACAATAAGTATCTTAACATTACACTATATTGCCAAGTGATCTACACCCCAAAGGATTTATTATCCTTCTTTTAGTAACACATCAAATACCATATGTTGTTTTTTATATAAGTGTAGATGAAATAGACTCTAATAAACTTGCAAATCTCTTTGATTTTTTTCCAATTAATATATATATATATATATATATATATAAGTTAATAAGTTAGTTGAAAATCTCTTTGATTTAGGTTTCTAAATTTTTCCAATTAATTTTGAATATATATATTTTTGAAAAATATTTTTTAAGAGGAATTCTATGTATTGTTATACTTCTATTATCTCTTTTCCATTTATATTTTCCGTCTTTGCATCTTTTATTTATAATTAGAGTAATCTAAATGGGAAATGATTTTGTCAGCATTTTCCAATATGCAATAATATTTTAATGTTCCAAATAAAATACAATTATATTTTAATTTTCCTATTATATTTTAAAGAATATTAGATTTATATCAATTTTAGTTGGATTGAAAATTGTTATATTTTAAAGAATATTAAATCTACATCAATTCAAGTTGAAGAGAAAAATGTTCTAAAGATAGAAACATGAAGAAGTAGAATGTGTAACAAAGTTAAGAGCCAACCAATAGTTAAGAGCCGACCAATTTTGAAAGGCTCGACCAACTCAATTATTTGAATATCAACCCTTTGTACAAATAAGGTGACCCGACCATTTAGAGTTCCGACCATTTTTGTGTCGACCCTTTGATAAATTCTCATATTAAAATCAACCAATTTGTTGGCATAAACTTTTCCTCCAAAAAATTAAAATCGAACAGCTTGACTCATCAAGCATCCACCTTATACAACTAATATATGACTTTGTTGACCATATATTACTTAATCATATTTGCTCAATCCACGAGTATTAAATATGAGTTGGCCTTTTAAACAACTTACCAATTAATCTTTACTGGTGTCGACGGATGACCATATTTACATCAACCAACTCTCGACCATATTTAACATCGACTAACTTTATAATGACTATCGACAAAAAAACAACATTACAATGTTTACATGTCGAACTTCGATCAAAAAGCATTATAACTTGTACATCCTATCGACGGAGCTCTCGGTTTTCTTTGTAGTCAACAGTATGAATTCATTAATGCTCTGTCATTGTCACCATCAAATAGCTCGTCAGTATTATTCTATGGTATAGTCATCTTTCTTCCAGGTCAACTGAGCTGATGACACTTGGTTTGTGAGAGAAATCGACTGGGAACACGAAAATCAATCGAGAAGTCAAGAGGAGTTCCTTATTATCGCAGAGCTTTCAATTTCTATGGACATATTGATTACCATGAACCACAGGCATGTTGATTTCTTCTTTCTTTTAGGTTTTCTCCTCATCCCACCATCGCGGTCATTCGAACCGACGATGAACTACTCCAATTTCTTTTCGTTCCAAACCTACTGGTCGTTTGGAAAACTTCCATCCATATCACCTTTTCTTGCTGAGGCCTGCAACCATAACATAATTAGATTTTAACAAAAATATACCATATAACAAAATTTTTATTTAAGGTAAAAAGAAAAGAAAATCTACTTCCAAGCCTCTGTCTTTAACAAGATTTGACAATGTGATGACAAATTGATGGAGTCCTGGTAACATTTTCCCCTTCAGCGAGTTATGACGTATAATCTCATGGCTTTCGCTCAACAATTTGATCTCAAGCTCATCTTCCTTTATCAAAGATAGCTAATCGTGACAGGGAGCATAATATAGTGGCGAATGATTTTGTTTTCTGTTGGTGAATGGAGCAATTTGGTAGATTTTGGTAATCCGTCAACCTTAAGATAACTTAAACTGCTTTAATTATGTGATTTGATGGTAGCTATCCCCCTTATGATCTGGATGCCACACTAACTTCATATGTCTCTTTGAGGTATCTTCTGGAAACTTCATTTTCTAATCTACAAAGTTTTTGTAACTTGAAAGCTACCTCGACGTGGAAAATTTGGCGGGATTTGCAACAGATTTAGGTTTTCCTCGATAACTAAAAACTTTAATTATAGTGATTTAAAGATATCTGCTGCCGATATGTTTTTGTTTTTTAACGTGATTCTCTCCATCTCATATTCATAGTTTGATAGTGATCTTCTCTTCATGCAAGTGGAACAATCTGGTAGAATGTATGTAAGCTAACATTTCCTCTATTGTTTTCGATTTGGTGAATGGAAGAACTTTGGTGGCAGATTCAATCCAAGTGAATCGTGATGATCCTTTTCCTCCGAATGAAATATCGTTGTATTAAATTATTCTTCATACTGACATTCATAACATTCAATAATAGTCTCATTAACATTATACCTTTCCTTTACTTACGTGACAACAACCCTGCACGAAAATCAACAATTAATAACAACAAAAATACCATAGACCTCTAGAAGTTATGCGTTAATATCAAATGATCGTATAGTAAAGGACGAACCAATTTTAATTCAAATGGAAAAATGTTTAAGAATGACAATTTAGTTTTAAATAACCAAATCAAAAGGTGAATGATGTCAGGTTCCAATAGTCTTACATATTTCAATGTGTTTTCCAAAATATTACTATGTTATACAAGATGGATGAAGAGCAAAGGAGCAAAGTTGCATATTCACTACCACTGAATTTGTAAATTGCATGCGTAGAAGCAAACAGAAGTGGGAGAAAATCATTTGATCATCAAATCATTCTTCCCGCAAGATAGAAAAATTAATAATTCATATTGTAGGTATCGCATGGGATTCCAATTGTAGAAGCCAGTCAACCAATCCTAAAGACACCAAGATGTTCTCCCATCAAAAGAAGTCGTCGATTCAGTGCATAGACAAATAGTCGATTGAATCTATCGACCACCGACAAGGAAGACAAATAGTCGATTGTCGACGAATTTTGGCAGCATTGTTGGGTCTACAACATATCTATGTTGATCAAGGCGTGGCCATGAAGGAAAGAGATTGTACGAACACACCACAAATTTAATGGGGATATGGACTACTCCAGCCTTCTCGTTGACACAGAAAGTTTGTTAGTCGATTCTGAGTTTTTTTTGGTAACCGATATCATATTCTTACCATTTATAAAACTTTATGAAGTATATTTCCAAGAAGTTAAACTGAAACAAATGAAACCTACAATTCCATGTTGAATCAGCATATACGTCGGGTTTAAAAGAAAAGTGCTTGGTAATTTCAAGAATTTAAACTAAAACGAAGAAAACTCTGCCCGTTTTGAAGGTTTTGAGCATAAAAGCAGGTTTGAAGAGATCTTAAAATGCCGGACGATTTTCCAAGAATGTATATGTCCAATAAATTTTCAAACATTTAAACTAAAACGAACAAAAACCTACCTGCTCTCATAAACAGAGGTTTCAAAAGAAAAATACACGATAATTTTACAAGAATCCAAAAACTTCTTGACCTCCTCCGACCTCCGCTGACCTCCTCGGCCTCCTCCGACCTCCTTTGACCTCCAACCTCTGTTGATCGAAGACGAACTAGTCTATCGAGATTGTAACTTTCGTCGAAGACAAGCCAGTCGAAATTGCTGGTCGATCGAGGACGCGCCTGTCGAGATCACCCACATTTAGAGGATGAAGCTATCGAGGATCGCGACCTGTCAACACTACTAACCTGTCGAAGGTCTATATCTTCAGTATTCGCCATCGAAAAAGAAAGTTAAACTTGTCGATCATTCAAATCACAAATTACAAGGAATATGGCAAACTCCTCTTGGACCTCCATTTCGAATCCTAGACCTCCATTCTTATCGTGATCAAAGAAACCTGGTCATGAATTATTATAGGTTTTTAGTATTCAAAGTATTCAATATATATATATATATAACTAATTTTTCACCTGGTCATGTCATGATCAAAGAACCTTGTCATGAATTAATACTTTTTCCATTGGTCGATATATAATTATGGTCGAAAAGACATTAAATGTTGACATACGCAATGTCTTTTATTCGGAAGAAAAAAAAAAACTATAAACACTATATATATATTTGCAGGCTCCACAGTCGAAAATGTTTCATGGTCGATATCCAAATTGGTCGACCGAAAAATGGTTGGAATTGTAAAGGTCGACCGAGCCAGTCCTCGACCACTTTTAAAAAAGTCATGTAATAGTGGTAAAAATAAGGTCGACCGAGATATTACGTGCTAAGTTGATGGTCAAGTTAAAACAGTCGGAGGACTCAGGAAAAAATAAGTGTGAAGCAGTCGTAGATTTCACTTGTTATTAATAGTAGTCAGATCCTTTATTAATACCCCATTCTTTGTTATGTGTAAACAGAGTTTAATATTTCTTAGTGAGCACTATCATCTGAAATTTTCAGAGCATTTGCCCAATTGTCAAGCATCTGTCTAATGTGTATGTTCCATCTAAGACTAAAAGCTTCGGTATAGGACAAAATAAAAACTTTTCACATAAACCTTCATACCATCATTTCCAATAGTTTTAATTTTCTCAAGATTTATACACCAAACACAACACTCCCTCTCATCATCAAATTTTAATGTTGACGCAACTAATACACCAGGAGATTCAATATTTAAATGGTAATACAGAGAGATCCAATCTTTGTATTGAAGAGAAATACAAGGCGTAAATCTCCAAAACTATTGCAGACATCGATTGCAAATTAAATCCTTATTGACCGAGTGTTTTTCCAAATCGATCCATAAATAAAATTACAAAAAATCGATTTCACCATTCAATTAAAATTATACCCAATTGGTTATCTTGACGCTTGTCTATCAGCTATCGTTTGCTTGGCATTTCAACAATCGTCCATACTAACACGTGCAAACTTTATTCTTTTTAATAAAGCAATTGATTAATCCAACGACGCGTGCATGCCCCCAATCTATCAATCTTTGGTTGTTGGGTCAACAAGATGCTCTATCAACTGTATTCTTTGGTCACGTGGACAGGTTGGCTGACGAACTCGACCATACTTTTCAACAAATTAAATTCGACCAAAATGCGACCATAATAAGGCATCGACCACTAATGTCGACGTCGACTTTCCACCATCCAACCGCATGATTTGATGCTTGGTCAACATGACAAAATATCCTATGATTAGTTTGGAAGAGACGTCTTACTGGTGGAGAATGATGTCAAACAGGCCTAAGTCGACCCTCTTGACATGATCAATGATCTTTTATGCATAATAGCAGACTTAGTGTTGACTGGTCGATGAAATAGGAACTCGTTGGGTAGCTTTTGGGCGTTTAGTCGATTGCTGCAGATTACTCGTCGGATGGGATTTTCGTTGATGTCTAAGTGACAATGCAAAACATCTCCCTTTTGTGATTGTTGAGGTCGACAGGCAGTCGTTATTTAGAATCGAATCATCAATACGAGGTCTCAGTTAAGTTAGACAACCTCGATCAGTTCTATTCACACGATCTAGTAGCCTCATTTTTTAATTTTTTCTTCGAACATATCATTTGCTCCAGCTCTCAACAGTACACAAAACTTTGTCCAAAGTCTGGCTTCCAGGTTTTCTGTTGGTTTGGAGACTCAGAAGGCGAAATTCGCTGTTCTGAATAGACGAGTAGGCAATTATGTCATTGCTTGAAGCTGGAGCAGAGAGGGCCCGAATTGAGCTTGCAAATTTTGATGAAAGAAGACAAAATACAGAGTATTGAATCCAAAAATGAGCAGCTGAACTCAAATCTCAGGTTATTTAACCCAGACGGAGCACACTTTGTCTTGTTTTATAATTTGTGGCAAGAATGTGTTGGGAAAAAATGAAAAACCTTTGGGCCAGAGGAAATATCGTCAATGGTGTTGATTCAGATGAAAGAAATCGCCCAACAATACCTATGTTGTCAAGTAAACAAAGCTATGATTACCATTCCTGCGGGGATCATAGCTGGTTTTGCTACTGCTGCAATGGCATATGGGTTTGACAGGTCCAAAGGTACAAAGGATAGCAGACCAGAGGACAGAACACCGGAGCAGTGTGAAAACCAACGGGCAAGCACCATCCACATGGCAGGATTCCATTCGCTCTATAAGCGAGGAATCTAGCAGACGTGGATGGTCATGCTTCTCATTGGTGAAATGCCTACGACGTAAATATAGTCTCATTATGTTCGTGACATTTAGTTTTCATGTAGTTCAATTAGTTGAGTTCGCAGGGTTCGCGGAGTAAATTTTTGTTGAGTTTTGTAAAGTTTTCCGCGTAGTTTGGTTTTTAAGTATATTAAAAAAAAATGAAAAACTATTTTTCTGACCATTCATTGGTGTCGTTCCATTGACATTTACCTGGGGCATTGTTTCCCAGGCCTTGGCGGCGGGCTCCTCAGCTAAGTTTTAATGCAGCGTCTGTATGTACCCCGTGCTCCATCAATACTAGTTGGTCTGTTCAGAAAGCTAGTCAGTGGGAAGGGTTGTATAACAAGAGAGTATGTGTTGGCCTTCCTTCTTACCAATAGATATAGTGAATAGTATAAACTAATCTAACACCGCGTCTTTTCACCATCCACGTATCCTCATCTTTTCGCAACTTTGACCATGTTCACAGGATTTGGTTAC
Organism: Larix kaempferi; assembly: GCA_027924585.1. NCBI lineage: Eukaryota > Viridiplantae > Streptophyta > Pinopsida > Pinales > Pinaceae > Larix > Larix kaempferi. Next base: position 5,194,840 of record BSBM01000291.1, read on the forward strand.
GAACTTCTTCATGCTTTATGCAACTCTACGAGTGGCAGTACAAACGTGTTGTGGAATATCGATAGCTTACTAAAAGAACTCTTTCTTTTGTGTAGCATTAAATTTTGGTGCTCCAGGCCCGGTTTTAAAATTCTCCCAGGTGTTGCTGCCTCGGTAGCATCGTTGCTAGTCAGAGTCCCTCCTTTTCACATTAATATTGAGTTTAGTTTTTTCATCTGGTAACCCGGGTTCTAAATATACAAAGTTAGTTACCTGCTTTCTTGCTTGTGATTCCATTCTCTCAATAAGATCTGGGAAGTCTTATGTAGTATGAGCATTGGTCCTACAATGCGTACACCAAAGTCGTCTAGGGAGAGGACAGTCTTTAGTAAAAATATCTTTTTTTTTAAATCGATGATTTTCTTCCTTTCGTTGTCTGGCCCTAAAAAACCTCAACAGTCAAGCCTGGGAAGCCTATAAAGGTTACATAAAGGCGATTCCATTAGCTCACAACGACCGATATTTAACTCGGTACCTATTTTTTAAATGTACTCAATGCATGGAAACCCACAATCTGTTCCAATTACTAGAATTTCCCGGTAACCCACGTCAACAAAATATCCCAAATAATCCCTAAACCATGGTATTTGATAACAATGGACCATCCCATGAATACCACTGCGCTAAATCTTTCATAGAAAAATATAGTCATATTTACCATAGGTTGCTATCTCTCTTTGTCGATGAAATTTTGGGGAAGTTTTGCAGGGTTTTTCAAACCATGTTGATAGAATGATCCAAATTCCAATCCTGAGAATCCTGTCTCAAATCCAAAGCCAAAAAAAATGAACAATTTTGCAAATAGGGGAAACCTTACAAAGTGCAAGTAACCCACATTAACTTAATTCAATCCAACATCCCCCCCAAAAAAATCTTTTTCTTGTTATATCTCAAGAAAGGAAACCAAAAAGTGACAACAAAACCAAAAGAATCATACTAAGCAATATCAACTTATTCTTTCAAAAACCTGTGAATTTTTTTTACTGAACTAAAATAACTTTCATGTTTGTCCCAGCATAGGCAACCAAAACTAAACAAAACCAAAAGAATCCTAGGAAACAATATCAACTTATTCTTTCAAAAACCCATGATTTTTTTTTACTAAACTAAACAAATGTTCTCAATCTAGGACAACCCATAAGCTCAAATTCAATGAAGCACTAAAAATAGTTGACTGTGACAAATACATACTACAATACCTCTCATTTTTTATCTACAATCCTCAACGTGTTGCTCATTGCATTCGTTCAGACAATTGTTCAAAACAATGCTCCACTATTGCACTCAGCCAATGCTGGTATGTTTTGCCAAAGGTTTGAGCAAGATAACCCTCTGAACAACCATCTTCTCATCATTTTCTTCAGACAGGAGCTAACCCTTTGAACAACATTCTTCTCGACATCTTATTCAGACAATGAATTGTATAGGAGAACCTTGAATTCCATGTGGCATAGATGCATGGGATATGTGGTGCTAGTTCTTTGCATTGTTCTTCGGATTAAAGTTGCTGACTTGGCATGCATGTAGAGTACTCTGTGTTCCATTTTCCTCTTGCATTAATGACACGTGCTATTCATGCTAGCAATTTGTATTGAAGTTGAGAATGTGATACTCAAACATAGCAGAGTGTGTCATTTGATATGCATGGGTTTCAAAATTTGCATTAGTGTCTCCATGGCGAAAGGGACATGTGCCTAAGCACGATGGCGTCCTGAAATAGAATAAAAAAACAAAATAAGAGGCATTAAAATCATCGCCAACTTGAATATATGTTTTAGTAGTGTTTGGCAAGGAAAACACACACTTTTCATCCTATATGAGTAGAATATAATCATAATGAACCGCAAATTTTAGTAACAATGAGTAACAATTGAATATCATTATACATCTTGGCTAAAACTGAAATATGTAGCATCATCACATGTGAGATGATCGCATGGCTTCATCATCCAATAAAGCATAAGCATGGGCATAAAATGAATAGCTGATGGCCCATCATAAGCACTGGCAACTGAAATAAAACATAAAACACTACATGATATCTCATTTGAATGTTTCAAACTGATGAAGCCTTTCCATCCCCAAAATATACATGTATAAATCTGGGCAAATAACATAGCTGACTATGACAGGAGGTCATGGTGAAGTAAAAATATATCCTCATGTATTCATGCAGTATGTGGTACAATAGTCTAAATTTCCAGCAATGCTAAGTGAAGAAAGGATTGAGTGCAGCCACAATTTGTGGATGTGTTCAAATGCTTACTTAGAGCCTGGAGGACGGGTTCCTAATACCGCTTGCAATCCTTGATGGCTTCATCACTTGGGTCGTGAACAAACCGAAATATGTGAAGACCGTGTTAATATTTGTTTGTGTTATAACTTATTTATTAGTTGTTGTCTTAAAATGTGACGGGAGTGTCTTTTTTTTTTTAATTTAGATGTTTTGGTTTGAGGGGTTTTATATATTTTATATAAAGTGTCTTTTTATTTAAATGTTTTGGTTCTATGAGAAATATTGTTATTTTAACATTCCTCACAAATAATAGAAGTAGATAATGTCTAAAATATATTATATCAAAAGAGAATTTATAAACATTGTTATTTTAACATTCACAAATAATAGAAGTAGATAATGTCTAAAATATATTATATCAAAGGAGAATTTATAAATATTGTTATTTTAACATTCACAAATAATAGAAGTAGATAATGTCTAAAATATTTTATATAAAAAAGAAAATTTAAATGTTGTATTTTTGTGTACAATTTTGACAATAGTTATTAAATATTTTTTACGCTAAATTTTATTAGATTATGATGTTGTACAAAATGTTTATCATGTACCTAACCATATTTATCATTAGCTAAATGAAGCATTTTATACAAATATGCATAAGTAAAAAGATTTATTTCATCATCTTAAATGTATGTAACTAAACTCAACTTACATCAATGCATCTTGTTGATATCCATCTCAAAGCATTAAAAATTCTTATTATTTACATATTATGTTGATTCAACATATACATAAAGGAAGGATTCCATCATTTCATTTCTCTTCAATGTTCCATCTCCCCACTTCAAAAGTATGCTAGTTATTACATTTCGTAATTTAATTACAAAACATATAATTTGTAATCCTAAACCTATTCACACCACAAACCAAGTCAATCTTATCTTAATATAATCACATAACTATTATAATAACAATGGTCAAGAAAACAATACTTTTGCAGAAGTACTTATATTTCGAATTTATTTATTCACTGCCTTCCATATGTTTTACTTATTATTTTTTCATACATTTTACTCACTTTTTTAGTAAAAGTTTTTAAATTATAAAATTAATTTACAATTCCTTTTAAAACTAAGTTAAAATTAAAAAATTTAAAAAAATTGCAAAACACAATATTTTAAAATTAAAAAAAAAATGCAAAAAAAATATATAATATTATTGAAAAATTTAATTTATTTGTTAAATGTAAATTCTATCTTTATACTGCTTAATAAGTTGTTTTGGATCATATAAATTTAATTTTATAGAGTGGATGCCTAGTGCATGCATCCCTAGTAAGCCTCAGTTACCATCCGTGATTGATGTCCCATTTATGAATACCTAATTGTTTAAAGCAAAACCAACGATAACAACTCACCAATACCTAACAAGGGTGAGAATATATATGGTGTAATGTCTACCACATTATTGTAAGATCAACATACAAAACTCCACTTGGTTGAAACCGCTCTTGTCATGAAATTTTCAAGCAAGTTGGTTTGACCTTACCTTATGAATTGGTCAATCTCTTTTTTGGAGAAACGTACCCTATCGATATTCTAGTTCTAAGCTATAGCTTTAGTCACTCAATGTGGGATGCCACATAGGGAGGAAAGTTCACAGCAGGGAAAAGAGTTTCGTTAAGTTTGAACCAAAAGAGATAAGTCTAGTTGTCATATATCTGATTAAAAAACGATAAGTCCCACTCGCTTTGGAGGTAGACTCAGGTTATGAGATATGTAAGAGGGAGCATATCTATGTTAATTAGTTTTTCAAGGTTAATCATGCTAATTGCTTCATAAACAATCACAATACTTAACAAATTATATTATGAAAATAACGATATTGGATAACATATGTAGGGTAAAGTTCAATTATCGAGAGGTAAAGAGCTCGCATTGCAAGAAAAAACTTTGCAATGGGGATCTATTGGCTTGCAAGTAAAAACTTTGTAAGAGGGACTTCCGACAACTCAAAGCTTTCTCCATTATAATGAAGAGATATGCAAGAGCGCACCTACCGCAAGATGCCATGTACACCTTTAGAGGAATGGTGGATTTTGGTTGCAAACCAAGCATCTATGATCTCAATTCTTTGCTTAGTGCTCTATGTAAAATCAAGATGGCCGATGATGCCCATTGCTTCTATGAGGAAGTTAGGGAGTGTAAGTTGCAAAATCTCAAAGCTAATGCCAATAATTAAAGTCTAGACTATGGAAAAATTTTAAACACCTTGATAGCATCCCATTAGTCTAGATCCTTTATAGAGTTGAACTATTTTGACTTCTACGTTTACCAGGTTAGCATTCTTTTGTATATTGCATGCTTCCCAGTGCTTAATGAGCTTGAGATTATGTCCCCGCATGTGTCCATTATCGGTTTCCGGGGTTGAGAACAGTGTCATGCAATATGTCCAAGCTGAGCACAGTTGTAACAACGAACTGAACTAGTTCTCCTATCAATCAAATGAACTATGTCAATAGCAATTGTAACAAACAATAAGTAGCAATGTCACGGACATTGCCACCTCGTGGCTCTTGTTGAAATGAAATATCGGTAACATATAAAAACACAAAATAAAAATAAAATGTCGATGACATAATTGAAACGTTAAATAATTAAATAATTAGTTATTTAGTGGGGATATTATGGTTGAGCCAATGCAACACTTGCTTGTTTGGTTTATAATTCAGTAAGAAAGAGCAAATAATGAATTTGATGTCATGGAATTCTTAGTAAAAGTTGCGAACATCGAGCCTTCCACGTAGTGGGTGTACAAAGTTGGTTGCTAACGTTGAAGTTAAGAAGGCACCATGTGGTTGTCCAGTTCAAAACACATGTGGCAAAGAGGAGGTTATGTTTGTCGTTTATAAAAATAAAAATTTAATTTATAGACTAGATTTTGTCCTTAAAATTTTCCGTCATTATCATTTTATTAGGTTATGTTTGTCATTTATAAAAATAAAAATTTAAAAATTTAATTTATAGAGTAAATTTTACCCTTAAAATTTTCGGTCATTACCATCAATAAAATGTCCAAAATGAAACTGCCACTTAAAACAACAATACCATTTATGAAAAAATGTCGATTAAAAATTCAGCCAAGCCAACTCGAATTAGCCAAAGATAATAACACACGATAGCATCTACGTTTATTACCCAATGCCAAGTGTTACATTTGAAACATTGTAAAATCGATGAAACGTTTGTAAAATCTATGAAACATTGTTACGCCATACAGTGCACTTAAATTAAATTAAGTGTATGTCAATTTGTTAAAAAAAATTTATAAGAAGATTAGCTTACACTAAAACAATTAAATTAGTAACCCGGGTGACAAAGAATATGGCAAACTAGCTGACTATTGTGACCAATGTAACAGAGATACGACATGGCAGACTATTGGACTCTTGTGGTCAAAGTAACAGAGATAGGGCAGGTCACTAGGGCAGGGCATAAAGCGAATGAATGGATGGCATTTGAAGCTTTATTTATTGGCCATTTCTATAATGTACGCTCCTGTAACTTTCTGTCTCCACTCTTGACTCAAATTGACCTGACCTAACCTATAGTCCTTCCTCTACTTTTGCTTATGTAATGCCTTCCGTCAGCAGCGCACAGGTACAAGGAAAAACACATTTCCCACGCATATAAATCTCTAGCTTGAAACCAAATATTAATTTAAAGTCTGGATAAATGGTTTAGCCTTTAATGCAATGTGGGCGTTAGCTTATACACGGTTTAGCCTTTAATGCAATGTGGGCCAAAGCAATGAACATTACATTAATTACGCTGTAGGCGTTTCATTGTGGAGAAGCATAACTATCCAGGTTGGCTAGATTCCTCGCTCATAGAGGGAATGGAATACTGCCACGTGAATGGTCTCTCTTTCATCGTTTCATCGTATTACTATTCTGAATATTTGGGTTTGACTGCTTCCTGGGTGTGCGTTGTTTCCTGCAATAGTCTATGGTGATGCCTCCCTTTGCACCTGTAATGCGCAAATGTTCAGACTTAATGGATGCCTAAGCACTTCAAATTCAAAAACTCACATTAACCCAACATGCAGCCAGTAATGCTTCAAAACACAGATAGTCTGGGTCGAGCGCTTACCTGAACTCTATCATGATCTGGCCTCGTCTTACCGAACCTGCCTTTGATTCATTTCCAAGAACAAGGCTCCAAATAAGGAAGCATCCATCTATTTCTCTCTCATGAATAAAACCCTATCTTTCGGGAACCCTATTATGGTACTGAGTCCTCGACCCAAAGGATAATTGGTTTTGAACCAACTCCACATCTCTGCGTCGCAAGCTCGGATCTATTTATTTCATCTTTGTCGGTTGGTTTAAAATTATCAAGAGAAAGTACAGACTAAACTTCTTTAATCCAAAAAGTGCTTGGTATCTCATATTTAATATATAAACATGGTTTTCATAAAGTTCAGAGCAAAATCCTGTACAGTACTCTCTAGCATAATACAATCAAACCCTAGCTGAAAGGATCCTATTGTATAACTCTTAAAATTTAGAACTCTAATAGAAGTGACACAGAGTAACAACACGCTTTTACACATATATCCAGAAGCCAACAGACAAAGGCTAAAACCGAACAAAACAAGGCAGAAACTATACATCAGATTCTCCCCACCATCTATGCTTTCCCATCAGTGCCAGTGGTCATTGTTGATAGCCGGTAGTCGATGCAATCGATGATCTCGCTACTCTATGAGATGCTCCAACCGCAATTTTTAGCACTAGAAATAGAATCTCTGGTTACTTGTGGAAGCCGAAACATCAGATTCTCCAATGCAGTTATCTTGCTGGTAGTATCTTTGGCTAGCAATGCCGTGAGCTGTTGTTTTGTGATGACAAGGTTGAGTCTAATTGCGTCTTCGCCATTCTTAATAGCTGAAACAACCTTCGTTCTGCCGTGATCTGACACATATTCTGAGCTGGAATCATGTGCATCTTCTGATTTACTGAAATCTGTCATAGACTGCATTGGGATCGATATTGGATTCTCTTTAATGCAAGATCCATCGTTAGTCTGAGCAGGAAGAATATAATAAAGCTCGTCAGGAACCAACTTATAGTCTAGATGCAGAGGCTCCTGTACAGTGTCAGGATGAACTACAGTATACCCTTCATGCCCGTGAAGCAAATCATTAACATAAATTGGAGCTCTGGATTCTAAAACCTTCCCATCAGCGCGCATGACTCTGATAAACGCCACAGTTGTTTCATCGAAGAAATCTCCAGCCATAGATTGCAAACAATTGCCCATAGATGTTGTACTAGGCCTTTGATAGTGCACAAAACTCTGCCCATTGCATTGCATTGATAGTCAAGATTGTTAGTAAGAGCGCCTAAATTACCAGATTTTGCACTTTAAACACTTCAACGCAGGAGCCATTCCTTAATGCCCTCGTCAGGTTTGGAAAATGAAACATTCTCCTAAACATGAACCTCACAGTGAACCTTTGCGAAAAAGATAGGAGCAGGATACAAGGGTCACGTGATAATTGCAAGCTTTGCATGATCAACACTCTCCACGCAGAGTCGCAGAGCTAGGAAGGGCGTCACTGAGTTGCAGAACCAGTGGGGAAAGGAATTGTGATTTCACGCATGCGAGGGAGGTAGAGATCCCATATGAAGAGGTTGCGTTCACCTGGGGCTCCTCGCTGGAGTCTTCCTGGTAGCATGCATACTGGCGCGTGGAGAGCATGCAGGCGATCCTCAAGTGGGCACCCTTAAAGCGCTGGGAGTCCGAGGCGTGGAGAGAAGGTGGAGGCCGCGTGGGCCTCATTGAACTTGGACTCACATATCTACTATATTTACGTTGACACTTGGACTCGCGTATCTACTTGCTCCCCGACCATATCTAATTATTCCACTGCCAGAGCGAGCTAGGCTCAGAGACTTCTATTACTCTACTTGTTGCTATGGTGCCTACCGTGTTAATATAAGATATTGGCATAGAGAAGTTTGCACCTTTATTTGTTGAATAACTTAGTTTTCACCACCATTGAGATATCGCCGCCATATCATATTTACTTCTCCTATTGTTGTAATTCTCAACAGAGCCAGACACTTATGAGACTCGCATGGAGATAAACCCTACTTACCCCGTTGAAGCTACAACAACACCGGCAAGGGGACAACCTGCATAGTCGAAACTCTTACTATAACGATGATTGCATATATATGTTCTTAACCTTTGATATTGCCATGGCTCCAGCAGTCCTGGCCTATGAAATATGAAGAAGAATCTATGCAAGTCTCTTCAACCAATTCACATAAGAGATACTAGCATCTCTATGTTGAATCATCTCATATCTAAGTTTGCCATGATCCCAGGTCCATTCTGGTGGAGATCCACTACTAAGCCTAGTGCCGGCCCCGGAGCTGGGCTACTAAGAGATTTTATTCTTGGTGACATTCTACTTTGGCCCCTACGTTTTACTATATGAGCTCGCCATAGAGATGTGTTTACAGGGCAAGTTAATAATATAAATGTATGTATGTGTACAGTTCCTTCTGGGAGAACTCACTAGCAGACTTTTCATCATAGCATCTATAATAGTGATATTGATGCGTATCCACGTGGTGCATATATGATGTTGCTGCCATATATCTCTACCTGGCCATGAACAACAATGCTCTGACATGGAGCCATGAACAAAATGCCCATCGTTCAATCCTCCATATCTACGTGGTTATATATGATCTTCTCATCATGAACAAGTCATTGCCATGAACAACCACCATATCTACCACCTGGAAACAATGATGTATGGTAGCAGGTTGTACTTGCATGGAGAAGTTTGGCACTCACCTATGTCGTGTTCCTATATTAATATTGTGCATATATATGTTTCAGTCATTTTCATAGCTAATTACATAACCCGTTCTGTTGAATCCATATTTGTTGGTTCAGGTGGGACGACATATGAATACATTAGGGTGGGATATTATTATGGGTGAGCCATTTCAAACATTTGCTCCTTTGGAAGCGAAGCACGCTCGACTAAAGGGAGAGGCATTTGTTGTCATTATTCAAAACTTCATTTTGATGGTAAATATGAATCCCAACTCATCTTTATAAGAAAATGTAAATTCTCTGTACAGAACTATACCCATTGAGAATGTTTCTCTCTTATCCAGCAGGATTCCATGTGAAAATCCATTATGTTACTTACGAGCATGTGAGAGTGGACTCTGATTGGATTGGCTGCTCGGGAAGCTAATGGCATCTACTACTATACGTGTAATCTCTACGAAACATATGAGATATTCTCGCACATATCTACGACCTTACACCTTCAACTTGACCTACTAGACCTAAAGAGATAGCAGCCTTCAGCAGATCTTCTTCTCTCTGGTATATGCATCCAGGCCTCCTCCCATACTGGCAGGTTATCTCCCCAAGTGTTGATGCCTGGTTAAAAAATGGGTGCATAGAGACGTTGAAAGAAGTACCTCTCTAAATACACAACATCTCCTCCATACATTGAATCCTCCATCATCCATGGTTGTTGGATGAGTTGGTACATATTTTCAAATTATAATTCACTATTTTTTCATTAATAAGATTATTTTTAGTGGGTCAGATATTTCATCCGCCGGAAATAAACTAGAATTTATCTATAGTGAACTATAGCCTTTCAGATAGTTTCTCTCAGTAGTAATTAAGTTGTCTTATAAGGTGGGTATTCCCTTGCACCAACCTTCATCATAAGGTGGCGCATGGAGACATTGGTTGAACCTGGAGTAGTGCAATATGAGTTCGGGTTGATGCCAAGAGTCATTGATCCACTAAACCCTAGTGGTTTCGGCTGATGCCATAAAGCTGGGCTAAGATCTTGACGACTCTACGGGTGTCTCTCTTTGGAGCACTGCGGGAACATTCTAATTCATACTACTCGGATACTCAATTGGGTTACCTGTATGAACTTGGTTACTCCGCTTGATAATTATTGTCTTGGTTGGAGACCGGGTAGTGATACTTGCATATAGACACGTGTTCATATATTATGTCGAATATCTATGTGTTGTTAATATAAGATGTTTCCATAGAGATGTAAACTTTCCTCCATGCATGCGTTGAACTTGGAATTCGCATGAATACATGTTCATACATATATGATGTCACTAAATGTCACAAAGCTACGAAGAACTCTCTATCTCTAATTTTACCATATGATCTCACATATGTGTTTCACTTGGTCTCACACTTGGACTAGCAAAGAGATTGGAAAGGGAGGATTCATAGAAGTTTTTGAAGGAATTATGAAGGAGGGTACACTTGTGGCCGTGAAATGTTTGGTGAACCAGTCCGGGCAACGACAGACAGAGTTTTGCGCAGAAATCGCTACCATATCATCCATCAATCACTCCAATCTTGTGAGGTTGCACAGTATTTGTGTAGAAGGTGTCCATCCTATTATGGTGATAGATGGTTGTGCCAAGGGGTCCCTTGATAGATGGTTGTTCGGATCAAACAAGTGGATTGAATGGATCTTTGGAAACCGTAAACAACAATTCATGTATTGACTCGGCCAAGAACGTCTATAAACCGGCATTAACGTCAGACTTGGCTTGCAGGTTCATACAAATTCTAGCACTTAAATCCACAGGAAAAGTATTTAACTGCAGGGACGATATTGCCGCTCGAATTCAGGCTTCTTGCATACAGTTCCAACATACCGCATTCAAATATTGCAGGCATTCTTCAACGCACTCTTGAAACAATAATTGAACAGCCACTGGTAGAATAGCGAGGGCATCGTCCACACTTGAAAAACGAAGTCGCTTACTTGGTGCACAAGAATACATGAGCTGAATACATTGAATATGCTCCTCCACACTGTGATTACTTGCAGTTACACTAATTTGAAGTGGTCATCATTTATCTGAAGACCAACGATCAGATAGCAGCACTTCATAAAATTTAGATTTTCTCAAAACTTGAGAGTGAAGGTAAACTGGGTTTCCTCCTTACTCTGCACCATCTGGATAAATCAACTTTAACATTATATCAGTGTCATTCATGTCTACTAATTTTGGCAGTTTTTCAGCCATTGCTACTAAAAACTATATCAAAAACTGAATCAGATAGCACATCTAACATGTTCTATGTGCAATTATCAATGAACGCCTTCGCTTATACTGCATGGCACCGGCTCTCACTTGTTGTCACCTAGAACCACCTTTCACTTGTTGCATGCCTTGGAAGGTGCAAAGGACAAGATTTCAAATAGATATATTTCCAGTTATCATAACATGGCTCAAGCAAAGTTTCGTTCAAACACCTAGCCTCAAGCTCAAGTTATGTGGGCTTTCAGTTATAAGAACTTTATATTATAGCATAGCTAGCAAGAGATTCAATTAAGGCCTCTAACAAATTTCTTTACACCCAAAGCCGAATGTAGTGGCTGTGGAGGCAATCCACTAGCGCTAAAGGGAATGCAGGGCAGTGGGGCTTAGGATTTTATGTTTTCCAATCCAATGCTAAGTACAAAACTTGCACTTCATTAAGTATAACATTTATTCAAAATGCACATATTTTTATGCTATTGTGCAAATGAGGGTGTTATTTGTGTGGTCATTATGAATAATTCTTGCACATACACTACTAACAAGCAGACTAAACCTTATACTCTTACATGTTCTTTGATTATTCTTCATGAAATTTGTAATATGTAGGACATACACACAATCATGCACCAAATCTTGTCACGTATAGTGGTTCACTATTCTTACTTGCCCCAATGATTTACCTCCTTAATCTCCCACATTCTTCCATAAGGATATCATTTGTAGCTAACAAGTTATCACCCTTATTCTTTAAATGGTCTAATTCATCATGGCATATGTCCCTCTGTTTTGACTAGTATATCAATTTATAATCATGGTATGGCACATTATTCCATAAGGATATCATTTCGAGCAGCTTGAAGCCCTGGCCATGGAAGGGATGAATGACGCGAGGATTAATATGCCATAGTAGTAGGGATTGGCATCACAGTATTATCAAGAATGTGAGAAAATTGAACGAAGAAAAGGGTTATGCAGTGGCTATTATGATAGCTAATTTCCCCATTGGCATCTAATGTGGACAACAACGATATATCGTGTAGCTTCTGTATAGTACCATCTGCAATAAGGGAGCCATCAACCTTGGACATCTGCAAAACCACCAGTTCTGTCTACATCAGTTACTTTTTCTAAACTTGCCACATTAGGTATTTTCTTTGTGTTGTATGGGCACATTCTCAAATTGCAAGTTTAAAGGTTGAATTGGAATTATTTAAGGGGTGATTAAAGTGTGGTAGTTAGCAGATCGGTAAAGGATGTACTTGCATAAATTTGAAGAAGTAGATTGAGTCTTCCCTTCCCATGCCATCAGAGGTTGACTTTTGGAAAAACCGCAAACAATAAAGTGAGCACGATAGACATTCTCAAATTGCAAGTTTAAAGAATGAATTGGAATTATTTAAGGGGTAATTAAAGTGTGGTAGTTAGCAGATCGGTAAAGTATGTACTTGTATAAATTTGAAGAAGTAGATTGAGTCTTCCCTTCCCATGCCATTAGAGGTTGAATTTTGGAAAAACCACAAACACTAAAGTGAGCACGACAGACATGAAGTGAATGCCATTGGAGAAGACATCTTTGTGACATCATTTTATACCACTACTTAAGATGATTATTAGGTGGACTTGTAACATTGTTTTAGAATCCCCATCTATTGGATGTAACTTTATTGTATCCTAAAAGTATGTGGAGTGGTAGACGATTTTGGAGCATTGGTTGAAGTTCTGAGAATAATCTTTTATTAATAAGAACCTTCGACAATCCTATGATGGCAACAAAACATGACAAAATATGAATTATGGATCTTTCCTGAAATCCTCTAAGTACCATAGTCAAATTCATGAAGACCTCAAGTCTCCCCATTCTACAGTCAACGATATCATCAAAAAATGGTTTCGATCCTTATCTCTAGAGTTTTTATAACAAGTGGAAAAGTATTTGATAACTAGTTATGAGCATATTTTCTTAGCAACATTTGAAGATCTTTTACGGTGCTCCTTGAGTATTAGTTGTGGCAACAGCAAGAAGGTAATTTTCATACCCAACAAATGTAGTTTTGTGATCATATGACCTGGAACAGGAAATGTGCATCTACATTTTTTTCAGGACTGTTTTGCAAGGTTGAAGGAGAGTTGATCTAACATTGTTTCAGGGATGCTTAATGAGTGTTTGAAGAACATATTTTAGAGTGTTTGGAGAATTGTTTTGATCTTTAAAGTGGGCAATCTTGAGGACTGATTTTAGAAGTAATTATTGAGCATTGATTTGGACTGACTGGATATTTGTTCAAAGATAGATTTTGTGACAATCTTAAGGACTGCGTTGAAGGACAATGACGGTGATACTAAATTGACAAGAAGAAGCAATAGCTCAGTTATAAGATTTATTAAATTTTATGAGAGAAGGTAGGAGCTATAGTATTTTAAAAATCATAAGAATTTTTATTCGGGAAGTGGAAATTGTATCTTCCAAAATCTTCATTATTTATTTTTCCATTTTTAAAACGTAAATCTTTGTAACTTTTGATTGGTTTCTCAAACTATTTGAATGATATATCCTTTGAATCTCTTCTCCTAAAATAGTAATATGTTTATCTTCTCTTATTCATTTTTTATAATCCCATTCCATAATATCTTGTTTGATCCTGTTTAGATTGTATTCAAATTGTAATGTTGTTGTTTTCATTGATATTATTACAGATTTTTTTTTTCAAATTGCTTATATATTCCAGATATAGTAGTAATCTATAGTGTTGCGATTACTACTACAGAGATTGTGAGAAAATCAATTATAGTTGGCTCACTGTGTTGATGAACTTAACATTATTTTTTGTTATGTGTTGAATGCCTATGTCTTTGTAATATGAGATTGTTACAAACTTTGCTATTTTCCTACCAGTATCCTTCGATGCCTGTGCCTATGTTTTTGTTCCTTCTAACTTTCCTTTTTCCTACCGGCGTTCATTTTTGCCCCTCAATGGGGCAAATGCTAGTTGTAAAACTTGTGCAAGAGACTTTCTTTTAATGTGATTTTTCAACGATTGTTTTTGTAAGAGTTTGTCTTGGTGTATTATATTAATAACTGGTTGTAAATAGTTCATGAAATAATATCGTTGGGATTTGGTAAAGTAGAACTTGATTATGCATTTGTACCATTGGAACATACTTTTTTCAATCACCATTGGAACATACCTTGGAGGGAAATAATGGATCTAATTTATATTATGTCAATTGGTCATAATTACAATAAGAATCCATATGACAGGTACATAATGTCTACGAGGGGACCCCATCGGTGCCACAACAGTTCCCACATGCACACCAAACGCTTGGTATGATTAGGGGCATAGGTGGCAACATGCGCATGGTAGAATACTCGAAATCATATCCTCACACAGATGTAGGAATGCAGTCGACTAATTTAGCATGATGAAGGTCTATGGTGTTGATCAAGGGTGCACTCGTGGGAGTAGATGGGATATTTCGACGAGGGAGATTGGCATGATGGGTTATTTTTTGCAACCTATGGGCATAATGACCTTGTGCGATGAGAATATGTGGTTAATGATTTAGAAAATCCCTCAAATCGTTGGGGCGCTATCTTGAATGATACTCTGCTTTACATGCCCTGTGAGACAGTAACATTCCCCTATCTCCCTCTAATTTGTCTAAGCTCTACTGCTTTTTTTTAACGGGGAAAGGAAGGTGGTAGGCCAAAGCCTTAGAGCAGGATCCTCCATTCTTCCTGGCTTATCAGGATCCTCTAGGTTCTCTCTCTAGCCATGGTCTACCGAGTGTTGAAGGATTTGGTGGTTCATGCATTGTACGGTGGTGAAAGGCAAGAAAACCAGGGGAGTTTCCAATTGCATACACCCATGCACACACATGCCTAGGATAATTTCAAAGGAAAAAATGTTAAAGAAGCTTACGAGAGCATGGTTTCTACTTTGGATCAACATGGAATATAAGGTATGGAATAGTGGGTGGCACAACAATGGGAGATGTTAACTTGTAAGGACATTCAGGCTAACCGAGGGAAGATAATTGAGGACGTTGGCACCTCTCGAACTCATGAAACAAAGCACATGAAAACATTACTCTGTACTGGAATGTCAAAACCCTCTTGGACAAATATCTAATACATATGGAGGAAGAGAAGACTGTGACTCAGCTCCCACAATAGGAAACCCAGGCACAACTTCATAGTATGAAGGAAATCCTCAAACCACTAGCTAAGGCTCATGTAGAGTTGGGAGCGAAGATGAATGTGTTGGCCAAAGCCACCACTAGCATGGTCTTCAAGGAACATGTATCTCCTAGACAAACCAACACAACTAAGGAGAAACCTTAGGTGCCTATAATGAACATCTCTAATGATTCACAACCTTAGATTTATGCTTTATATCTAGTTTTCTGACGATTTCATAGAACCTACTTGTTTTTATTATAGTTATGGTAAACACACTAGGCAACTAGATTTTAGTACTAATAGGTATAGACACAATGTTATTTCTCCTATATGGAGTGTTAGCTCCACATTTTTTGCCTCAAAATCCAACTTGAAAATAGTGGTTAAACTGTGGTTTTGTAGCTGGTATGATTTCCAAAGTGGCAGGCCAACCACACCAGCTTATATATTTTTTTCCTAAAATAAATATATAGTCAAATCAAGCTTATAAAAAAAATACAATAAGAAAACTACATATTTTCCACAACATAGTTTCATATTTTTCAACAACTATAAATTTTGAAGAATAGTTCGCCAATCAAAAAATTGGATATCAAAACGTGATTAATCTTTCCTTTGACTATTATCATTACTCTTAATGAAGTTTAAATAGAATATTTTTAATGCATCCCATAAAAGGAAATGAATCTTTAGCGAAGATTCGAATTGTGAAAAAAATTATGATACATTTATGGAACCACATGATGGTTGATGTGTTTAGATTGCAAAAATTTCATAAAATTGTTTATCCAAACCTATTGAAGTTCTGTAATAATAATAAAATTGAATTATATTTACTATGTTTATATTTCTTCTTGATTATATTACATAGAAGTTTATTTTATTCAAATATAAAATATATGTTTCAAACATTACTGTTTTGAGATTTAGTTGATAATGATTTAAATTAAAGAATATATTTATTTTATATTGATCCCCACATCAAAAAACAAGATCCACATGGTGGCATGTCCCCGTTCTTTTGTAGGGTAGACATTTTTGAATTGTGCATAATAATCATTGAGGAAATTGTAGAGAATTGTGATCAAATTTAATTCAAAGATTGTCAAAGGGAAGAATTGACCTCTTGCTTTCCACTTTCGTAAAGGATATTCGATTTCGCACTCACAAAGGTGGGTTGTTGGTTGGATTTAGAATGTAGTCAATATAAGCTTTTTAAAGAAAATTTACAAATTAGTCTGATGAAGTGGTGAGAGTGATTGATTTTGTGTAGATCCATATCTACACCAATTATCATTGAACTTTTATACAATGCAAACCAAACTAGAAAAATGAATTTTGATGAGGTTCAAGATGTTGCATGTGGGATTCAATGAGGACATATAAAACCTTGTGCAAATCATGCTTATGAAATGTGAATTTGATGAGGCTCAAGATGCTATGGATTTATTGAAATGGCTACCCCGTAGGAAAAAAAAATTGCACACAGATTGAAGATATAGTCCATGTTGGCGATGTTATTTAAAACATAAAAAATAAAAATAGTCATTAGATTAAATTAAAGTTCCCCAATATATAAACAATAAATAAATAGTCATTATATTAAATTAAAGTTCCCCAATATATAAACAATAAATAAATAGTCATTAGATTAAATTAAAGTTCTGCAATATAGCTAAACAATCAATATATGGAAACCCAACATGAAAATCACACATTTATTTGATTGTATTTATAATTAAGAGCTTTATATACTACAAGCAGGGGCGGAGAAGGAAAAATACCCACAACAATGCCACTGCTGCCAGTTGAACACAAGACTTATTAGAGTAGTGGAATATCCTATGGAAAAACCTAAATCTGTTAGGTACATACATTTTGAGTCAACCAATGCAAATATGCATGCACACCGCCAACAATAAGATGGTAAGCACCATGAAAAATATGAGGGTTTGGACCACAATAGACTTGTCGTTGGTCCTAAAGTTGACAAATTCCATAGTCCAATTGGTCCCAAGTAGCTCAAACAAAATCCTCATTGATAGAAATATGAAGA
Source organism: Larix kaempferi (assembly GCA_027924585.1). Taxonomy (NCBI): domain Eukaryota; kingdom Viridiplantae; phylum Streptophyta; class Pinopsida; order Pinales; family Pinaceae; genus Larix; species Larix kaempferi. Next base: position 5,212,496 of record BSBM01000291.1, read on the forward strand.
GAATGAAACCCCCTACAACTAGCGCTCAATCCACCATTTGATCTACTGCTCAACTTGAACTCACACTTAGTGAAAATTTTGTTGGAATCTTATTAATACTAAGAGGGGGGGTGAATCAATATTAGTGCAATTATGAACAATTTTTATTTCTTATCAATTCGAACATATACTTAAATTATACATTCAACATCACATGTGTAGTACACATAACACAAAGATTTTTATGTGGAAACCCAAACGAGAGAAAACCACATAATGCTCTCTTATATTGAAAAGATTACATTCATGGACTCTTATATTGAAAAGATTACATTCATGGAAGCACCAACTTCCGAATTTCTCCAGCACCAATTGGAAGGAGGCACTGACCCCCTAGTTTTACAGGCTATGACTTGAAGGAAGCACCAACTCCTTGATTTACCAGCTTCAACTTGAAGGAGGCATCAACCCTCTGTTCCTTGACCAGTCCTGCCACCGTGCTGCCACCTTGATATGACTGTAGAATATATTTTTGTGGTGTTCTACTAATATGCGCACTCTTCAAGCTATCTGATGTTCATTTCGTTGTGTGCACCTTTTGTATATTGAGATCTTGCAATTGCTGAACTGTATCACTTACTTCGCTTGACTACATCAAAATTACACACTTGACTTCATACTTCAGAATCTGTGCGCTCTGGTTTAGTATTTCATCCTATTTCTGCACATCTACAATCTCAATTGATGCTACACATCATGTTTTGTGATGTTGTTATGACTTCACACATATGTATCAGATATCACACATCATTTTGCGCACCTTCTATTATACATATGTCTTGGCGCATATGTCTTAGATATGCCATTTGATCTACTGCTCAACTTCAACTCACACTCAATGAAAATGTGCCAAAGAAATTAAGCGATTGATCCAAACAAGAGCCATAAAATTGCACTTTGATACAGATTCCACTACTCACATCAATAGATGAGTTATAATGCAAAAGGACATAACAACCAAACAACAAATACAATGAAAGGGTGGGAAAGGATAATAGCCTACCTAAACATACTATTTAAAAGCCCTAGGGTCCATCCCGTGGGGGGCATATCAATTGGTACAGATGAGAAGTTGTAATTGGTTGTAAATGGAAGGTCATGTGTTCGAATCCCCCCAAACTTACATGTGCACCATGGTTCGGGACCTGTGGATGCACCTAAGGGTATAGTGGTAATGATATTGGATCCCTCAGCCCCGTGTCACACGACTACCAGCCCAATCCCCTTTGTCGATTCCCCTAGTACACAAAAAAAGAGCATTGAGGCCTTTATGTAGTAAACGATCAACTCAATCTGTGATACCCACATCCACTTTGTGCATGCATGCCATTTCTGTAATTTCTTTAATGGATGTTTTAGGCATTAAACTGCAAATCCCTCCTGTAATTGACTTCAAGCCATCAACAAATTGCCTGATTGCCTCGAGAATGTCATATGATTCATAGCACAAAGTAAATAAAGAATTAGTGAAATCTCCATAAAGTTAAGCAATTTAAATTGTTTCCATGGAAAATTAACCTAATATTTTGTTTCTAATAAGAAAATCCAATTCTTAAGACCCCATGATTTATATCTATACAAAGGTATTGGGTTTGATACACTGTAATACACAAGGAAAAAGGTGAAATATGCAAACCTCGAGGTGAGTAAGGTACATGAAAGAATAATTGGGGGATCTTATTTCTATGATTCAATAATGATTCAATAATGGCAAGAATTCTTTGGCCTCTATTTGTCTCCATCCTCGAAAAAATAGTTCCTTGCAAACATTGCCATCTTGAATTATTGTATTCAAACTGGATTGTACAAATGCTCTAGATATTTTGACAAGAAATTGAAAACTTGAAATCTATTCTCGTTCACTAGGTGGTCACTATAGAGGTGATGTTGATTATTTGAGATAGAAAGGAGGAGAGTTCGGTGGCTTCCAGAAATTCCTAGTATGAAGAAGTTTTGATGTTTGTCATCCTTAGCCACATGACACCTTAATCTTGTTTTGGAAAAGCTTTGGGTTTTTTCCAATTTTGTTTTACAGGAATCAGAACTCGATTGTATAGGTAAATCCAACAACTTCGAACTAATGCATTGATTAAATTGCATTTAACTCACATTCTAGAGACGGTGATGTTAGCTCGTCCACCTAGTGAACGGAACCTGCACGTTAATCCCTGAGGTTGATGTCATTACTACATGAGCAAATCAAAATATAAATAAATCATTTTTTAAATAATGTGAAAAAATATTTGTAATATTAAACCTTTGTTATAGGTTACAATGCGCATGGTGCGGGTGAATTAACTATATATATGCAAGGACATAATAAATTTATTTTCACACACAAAAAAAACGACTTTTGTATTAATGAAGGTTGTATACATAAAAACCAGACCACGAGAAGTGGGCTACTTCTTCTAAAGATTTAGAAAGGGCGCTATTACAAAAATCTAATCCAAGCATGTCCACTCCAATCAAACTTTGATGCCTCTACTATGCATCTCATAACATTCATTCAAAATATATCAACAAAAAGTGATAACGTTATGGATGGAAACCTCTACTAGCCTAGAAGATATTTCTATAAAATGATCCAATGAGAGCACCGCCCCTATATTCCTTGCATAGAATATTTCCATCCATCTTACCAAGAAATCTCTTTGCATAGAATATTTCCATCCATCTTACCAAGAAATCTCTTTGATAAGTGATCAGCCATCGAATTATACTCCTTGTAAATATGTGAGAGAGACAATTATTCGAAATCAGAGCTTTGACTCTAGATTTCCAATTATGCAAAGCCAAAAAATTTAGAGATGTAATCCCACTAGCCCATTCAATGATGCATTTGGAGTCCCTAAAAATCCTCAAAGATCTTAATTCTTGACCCCTTGAAAACGATAATAAAATCCATAATGCAATAAGCTCCGCACGTGAATTTGTTCCAAAACCCACCTTTAAATAGAGGTGGAAATCATGTGATGTACTAATATTCAGTACTGCTCCCGCCCCACATCTTCCACCCTGCTCAGCTCCATCAAAATACCCAATAGGAAAGAGATAACTAGATTCCAAAAAAATGCTCTTTCTCTGTTTCGAAGGGGCCTCCTTTCTCTTAAATTCAAAAAGGAAGATTTCATTCTGGCCAACACCAAATGTAAATTAGGCCTCCAGTTCTTAAAAATGAAACCATTCCTAGCTTTCGAGACATGCCAAATGCCAAAGAAACCCAAGGAATAATCCTTTCCATGATAAGCAAACCACTGCTTCAAATTAGCTTCAAACAAGGTATCATCCCATGAGAATTGGAAACCAAATGAATTTTCCATCTCTGTCCATATATTTTTAAAGAAGGTACAACCTCCGAACAAGTGGTCCACCAATTCTAACTCCATCGAACAAAGACAACAGTAGCCCGATCCTTCAACTCCTCTTTTTTGGAGGTTCTTCTAAGTCAAAATCCTATTATGAAAACAAATCCAAATGAAACATTTTATTTTGATAGGAGCATCCGAAATCCAAACCTTTTTAACCCACCAACTTGGTTGCACATTAAGTTCAGATTCTAAATAGTAGTTTTTAGCCAGAGAAGCAATGACTGAACCATCCATTGAATTACAGGACCATGCAAGTGTGTCTTCACTCTTATATAATGTAATGCCTACTTGGTACAAGTTCTCCACATATCGATCCCATTCCAAATCCAGAGATGCATCCAAGTCCAAAGATCGGGAATTATACCACCTTATCCCACCATCTACTCGAATAAAAGCCACATGTTTGATACCATAAATGTTCCTCCTGTGCAAAGCGGAAATCAAATCCCAAGATAAAACATAGTCTTCATCAATCCCAACGATGGGGTCTATCCCAAGGTAAACTTATGTGCCTCTTCCAACAACACAAACTATTGAAGAGTTAATGAGAGGCATAGTTTTTAAAAGACTGCGCTAGATAGAAGAACCAATACAACCAACAGTAGTATGATCAAGAAATAGGTAAACTGGGGGAAGTCTCTTTAAATATTTTGAATGTATAAGTCTTCCCCACAGTCCTTTGTCGAATAAACTATGCCAAAAAATCTTCGCATACAATGCTTTGTTGAATAAGCTCAAATGTTTAATCCCCCACCCTCCACATAGTTTTGGAAAAGATAACATCTCCCAAGAAGCAAGATGGAATTTTGAACAATCGAGTTTACCAATCCTTAGAAACTGGAAAATTTCCTCCCAATCACAGAAATCACAGCTTCAGTAATGATAAAGAGAGAGAACCAGAATACCGGAATACCCTGTAGAACCGATTTTACCAAGGTTAGGCGTCCACCCAACGATAACCACCTGTACAACCAATTATTAATAAAATTCTGAACCTTTTTTATAAGCCAAATCCAATCAAATGCTTTGTATCCATTTGGTTTCAGGTGAAATCCAAGGTACCGAAAACCTTCTTCAATTCTACTCATCTGAAAAGAGAGAATAGTTTCAATTTGAGAGACTCAGTTTCGGTCACTGCATTGAAAAGAGAAAGTAGACTTCTGCATACTTACCTCCATCCTGGAAGCATTGCAGAAGATCTTAATAATCCCTTTGTATTGATTCCATTCGTTCAAATTACCTTCCCCAAATAACAAGATATCGTCCACAAACAGGAGGTGATATATATACAAAGAGTTGGAAACCTTTAGTCCGTTGGTTAGTTTCTGGTCCTTTGCTTTCTTGATAAATAAACTGATACCTTCGATAGATAAGATTAAGAGGTAAGGAGAAAGAGAGAATCCCTGCTGAAGCCCCCGATCTGTTGACTAGAACAACATACCTGACCGAAGTAATGCATGCCATAATCCAATTCATTATTTCCACCGATAGACTAGTTTGAATAAGAATAAACCTCAAATAGTTCCAATCTACCATGTCATATGCCTTCACTGGGTTCATCTTTAAGATGAAAGGATTTACTTTTTTCTGCTTCATAGAGTGTAAACCTTCTTGTGCAACCCCTATCACATCTAGAATTTGTCGGTTTGGTAAAAAACCAAATTGTTCATATGAGATATACTTACCAAGGAACGAATTAAGTCTCTCAGATATAATCTTTGTGATGATCTTATAAATTAAGTTACAAAGAGAGATAGGATGATACTCATTGTAATCCATGGGTCTATCCTTCTTTGGTATAAATGTAATGTATGTTGAGTTCAAGGATGTTGGTTTCCATTCCTTCCTCCTGGTCTCATCAATAACTTCAGTAAGCTCTTTACCCTGAATATCGAAGAAGTGTAAGTAAAATTCAACCGACCATCCTTTAGGTCCAGGACTCTTGTCCTTGGAGAAATCCATCAACACATTTAAAACTTCCTCCTCCGAGGTCTGTTTTCCAATCTCCTCACAATCAGCCTGATTGAAGTATCTAGGAAATTTCATCACAGTCTTCAACTGACTATGGAGATCAGTTGATGTATTATCTGAATAAATATCTTGAAAATGTGAAACAACTGCTTTCTTCAGAGCAGGTTGATCACATAAAACATGATCATTTACCTTGATGTCCCATATGGGATTTGTTAGTCTCCGTTGATTGGAAAACCAATGAAAGAACTTAGTGTTGTTGTCTCCATCCCGAATCCATATGGCCCTGCTCTTCTGCCTCCACGTCTCCTCAACTTGATTGAGAATCTTCAATTTTCTCGCCTCCGAAGAGACAATTTTTTCTCTTCTCTCCTCAGTGAAAAAGTATTCATCAAAGTGTACAGAAAGAGTCTGAAGCTCTGCTTCGATAACCTCAAGATATTTTTGCAAAACTTCCTTCTTATCTATTTCCCACCTTTTTATCTCATCCCTCAACAAAGAAATATTTTTCATCATGCTGCTTAAAGGTGAGAGTTTAATCTCCCTTGTATATCTGCTCCAGATATCTCGAGTGAAAGCACAAAAGGATATTTCCTCCAGCCATATGGGGACTTCATGTTAGCCACTTCAGGATTCCTTGCCACCAATGTGGCCCCCTAAAATACTAGATGATTACACCGCACTAACAAGCCAAGTGGACCTAATTTTAAGGAAGTAATTACAAGCAATAGTGGAGAGAATCATAGTTTACTAGATTAGTACAATACAAGGTGGAACAACATCAAGTAGCCTTTAAACACAACTCTGTTCGACCTGTTTCCAAGCCCTTTGAGATTGAAGGAGACAATGTTCATCAGGAAACCCTCAAATGGGATGCATAATCTCTAAGAGCCCCAAAAGAGTTAGACATGGAAGAGTGAGAAACCCTTAGAAGCCCCTTTTCAAACAAGGAAGAGAGCTTAGGGTTTTGAGAAACATTTTCACTGCCCCCTTTTCCTTTTTTCAATTTCCTAGGTTTACAGATGGTAACGTTTCCATTGAAAATGGAGGAGATAGGAATAATATTTGAGACCTCATGGGTAACAAAAGAGTAAGTCTCAAGTGGAGTTCGAGAAGTATCAGACCTCTCAAATCAGGGAAACGGAGAGTCCCTGATAGGAGAAGGAGAAAGTATAATTCCTAGATGCTGAGGTATAGTCTCTGAAAGAGAAGGAAACTCATACTCAATTAGAAAATCAGAACCCCTATTGTTGGGAAAGGCAATGGGAGTTTTCACAACACCTCCAAAGGATGAGATCCACTGGGAGGTAGGCTCTGAAAGTGCCTCTCCTAAGGAACATTACAATAAGGCTCTGGGGCATCCATAACAGGAACCTATGAAGTCCCCCTCGATGATTCTTGTAGTCCTTCCATAAAAAAATAGTTAGAACCAACCCCTTTGTCCCCCTCCAAATGACCCTTAACAAAACCCTTATCCAGATATATATCACAACCAACAGATAAAGAGTTGACAAGTTCATCTACCGGCAAGAATTACAACAAAATAGGAATTGAGCGAGTAAAATTACCAACCAAATCAGACACCGATTGGTATTCCAATGGTAGAGAGAAGCCAATTTCATCCACTTCCTCCGCGGGTCCATTCAGTATAGTAAGGTCCCATCCCTCGGAGTCGACAGAGGTCAAAGAAAGACACTGGGATTTTGAGTGTCCTACCTTGTGACAAGAATGGCACCTAAATAATAGGTTCCAGTACTCCAACGGTTTAACAAATGAGCCCCCTTCCCAAATGACCTCAAGTTCTCCTTGCAGACCCCCCTCCAAGTCAATTTCTACCAGAATATGAGGCGACTTGCACTTAGTCCCCAAAATATGCTCTTCTTCAATAAGAATAAACCATCCAATAGAATTAGACACATTGATAAAACCTTTAAACGACCAACACTGGAGTGGGAAGCCCTTAAGAATGACCCACACATGTCGTTTTTTTATTTTCTCTCTTCGAGGATCAAAACCAGAGTACCATGTGAACAAGACCAAAGAACCCTGTCTAATGATCCAAAATATCTTCTCAATATTCTGTCGATCCTCCTCAGAGAGGCACTGGAACATAATCCATCCGTTGACCAAAATCAGAACCCTAGGAATTTTCGCAATGAATGGATTCCATTTTCGATGAATCCAATCCAAAATATCTGGTCGCGTGAGTTTTATGTACTCAAATTTTCCCATAAGGGTCCTCTAAGTTAGAGCCATGACCATATCACAAGTAACATCCTTACCCAAAACACAGAAGGGTCTCCCCTTCTTCTCCGGTTCGAACTGAAGCTTAGATCCTAGTTTTTTAAACCTCGAATTCACCCTATTCCTATTCATAGAACCATTGGAAGATAAAAACTTAGCTGCATCAGTCGACGGTTGTTCACCCAAATCAATAACCCCTTTACCTGGTTTCCTCGTACTCATCATACCACAATTATGATCCAAGGTCTCGAAAACAACCTGTTCTGTTGGATTTGTTAGGATGTTTACCATTCTCTTACCGTCAACGGGATGATCCATATTACCTCCCTTAGATGAACCCTGAGAAGGAGGAAACCCCGATTATGGGAATGACATCAACCCCAAGCCATGACAAACCCAACACACCAAAAATAACAAAATAAAACAGGAAGTTAAAACTAGCTAGTAGGAACCCATAAAAATTGCAGAAAATTGTATGGAAAGGTGATAGAATATGGAAAATGTGTTGCTTCCCACTTTTTTAACCTGGTTGGTACTAGGCCCACCACTTGATAGCAGGCTTAACTCCAGGGCCATATAAAAACACCGAATAACCAAGGAACTATGTATAGAGAATTTCCAACACAAATATAGTGAATGTGCTCTAGTTATTCAACGAGTTGCAGAGGCAAAGGGGTACAAATACTCCTCACAAAAACGATCAGAAAGGAAACAAACTATAAACCGATACTTCCCCACCATGAAAACGCAGTTCAGAGCTCTCCCCTGATATCGGTTCTTCATCTCATCAGTTATATGATTAAGTTAGAAGTGGGGTATTGAGGACATAATAAATTGTCTTTATTCAAACCAACTTGTTTCACAATTATATTTCAAAATTAATCAATATACCTACATTACAATATATTCTACTTTAAACTTATAATGGTTGCTTATATTACATGGATTAAATATTTATATTGATAGGTGTCCTTATTTCAATACTTTGGGTGGGAAGTGCATGCTTTTAATCGCAATTATGCATTTTATGGTGAACACAATATATAGTAGGAACTCGTTTTTTTGGAGGTCACATTTAGTAAAAACAGTTGTTCTTACCTCCAGTTTGAAAAGTGGTGCTACTGGTATCACACTTTTTTGGGGGGATAAATTTACAACTTTTTTGAAACCCAGTCGGGTACGCTTGCAATCATAACCCTAAATCGATTCTCGAATTGAACCAATAGCATTCAACCACCAATCGAAGGATAACTTGCAATTTGATTAACATCATCGTGTTGACAATTGATGTCGTTGCAATGACACGACCAAAATCAGCACGTGACTCGAAACGAGGTGCTACTAGTAGCATCCCTTTCCTTTGTTGGATTACATAAATAAAAACACAAAAAATGAAAAAAAACACATTAAAAGAATCCAAAAAAAACAAAATTAAAAAAAACACAAACACTTAAAAAAAAGTGAAACAACACATTAAATAATTAAAAATTTATAATTAAAAGAAAAACAAATTAAAAAACGTGTCAAAAAAATTTACAAACATTGTAAAATTTATTTTAAAAAAATTATATAAAAAATCATAAAAAAAATCAATTTTTTTTTTTAAAACAATCAAAATAAAACAAAAATTAAAAAAACACTACAATTTTTTAATTAAAAAAAAATGAAAAAATTAAACAAATTAAAAAAAAAAATCCAAAATACTACACTTTTTAAAAAATTATAAAAAAAAACAAAATAAAAAAATTTAAATTTATAAAAAATTATAATTAAAAAAAAAAAATTATATTTAAAAAAAACCCTACCCCTACCCATCCCTTTCCCCCACCCATCCTCCTACCCCTTCCCCTTCTCCTCCCACTCCCTCGTTCCCCTTCCCTCTTCCTTCCCCCTCCCCACCCCCTCCCCCATATTTACTCCCTTGTCCCCATCCCCGTAGCCCCCCTTTCCTCTCCTCCCTTGTCTCCCCCTTTCCCTGCTCCCAAGGTCCGCCCAAGGGGTGGACATGATTCTCAGAATTGTGCTGCCGCTTGGGCTTCCCTTTGGAAACATGAGGAAGCGGCGCCACCACTCCTTGTTCTATGAAGAACCCAATCAATAATTTGCTTTCAAATGTTTTACATTGAAAATTGTGAGCATTAAATTTTTGATTCCATTTAAAACTAGGTAGAATCGTGTATTTATATAGCTATTAAGTATTGTGTGTTTAAAATACATTATAGCCTGAACATCAACCAATGAGAGACTGTGATAGTAATCCAAACCGTTGTTTATTGGTTTATCCAAACCTGGTTGAATTCATCCTTAATAGCACAAAAATAACTTTATTATTGCATCCATGCAATGTAAGGGTTGGTAACCAAGCTAGAGCATAGATTGTGAGTGCTGCCAAATTTACCATTGTAGTGACAATGATATCTTCTTCTCTCACATGAATTGTGATATGGGCGCTAATTATGGTTTTTTTTAGTGAATTAAGTTATTTATTCACGAACAACATTGTAGTCCAAGGGGTTGTAGGTAAATTAGCCATATTACTAGCCTCATTTGTCAGTTTGTTTTCTCTAATTTAGAGTTTATATATTTAAATACATTAAATCCAATGGATTATTTTCAATGCTTCAATTTAAATTATGTTCAGTTGTGGTGAGGTTAATATTGTGTAAGATAATATTGAATGTTCAATTGCATAAGTTAATATTGTAACTTCATATTGCACAAGGTAAGTAAAATTAGTTAAATTATGTTCAGGTGTGGTGAGGTTATGTTTTGTTGCATAAGTTAATATTGTATGTTATTATTTAATCAACGTTCCACTTTAATTATATTGTATTAGTTCAAAAACACCTAATCTTTGATATGAATAAGGATGGTTTTTTTATAAATGAGTTTAAAATGATTTGTTTCTTCTATCAAGTACGATCAATATAGAAGGCTTCTATCATAATTTTATTACAGTTCTCTCATCTTCTATTAACAAGTTCTCCATCGAAGTTTTGAGTAAAAGGAAAAAACAAAGAACCAACTCCTTGTATGATAAAGAATGTAAAAATGCAAGAAGAGCCATCAAGGAAGTTATTGAAGAGTCTCTAAAAATTGACAAGATAAATAGATACAAAGCCCTAATTAAAAGGAAAAAAAAACGCACTATATAAATAAATAAAAAAAGAAATTCTTTTACACCTCTCCAAGGTAATTCCTAAGAAATTCTAGAGGCAAATTCTAACTAGTAAAACTAAAGATAACAATAGGATTTCTTTGGAATATTGGATGCCTATCTTAAAAATATTTATGAATCCCTAGATGTTATTGATAACATTCAAACCATCCTTACAGTGAAATAAATTTTCTCATTAGAATACATTGGTTTCAGGGTTCAACGCCTTGCAAATGGAAAAGATAAGGACAATGAAGGATACCAAGCATAAATCTTAAAAATTAAAGGGCCAGTCCTCATTCCTCACATCCACAAACTCTTCAATATAGCGGTGAAGCAAGGTTTCCTTAATACTTCGAATAAGAGCCTCATTTGATCCACATCACAGTTGGCAAGTTATTGATGTCAATACAACTTCGACAAGTTTCGACTCGACATGACTTCGACAGCTTTGACAGGTTCCGATTTCGACACATCTCCGACGAGTCTTGACTTCGACATACTGCGACACATTCTCCACCTTCGACATGTTCAACAACCTCATAGTTCACGACATCGAGACGCGGCGTCGACATGCGACCAACGACTGTCGAACTTCGACAAACTGTTTCTCTATCTTCCAGTCGACTGTAACGGTTGAACTATTGAAACCGCTCTAACTTATTCTTTGTAACTGAATGTAACGAGAAGGCACCCAAGCGTCTTAGAATTCTATATAAGCATGTATACTATTGTAACATACAACAAGTCTATCTGTTTACATCTAATAGAAGAACAGTTTGCATTCCTGCATATTGTCTGTGTGCATATTGTGTTTATATGTGTTGCGTAATCCTGCTTTTACTCATTATGTTTATTAAGATTCCTCCATAACAGAGCTGAATCATTCAGTCGAACTGATGTCCCCCTCATGCTTCCTGGACACGACCCAGATCATTTCTATTAGAGCACTCATTTTTGTTCTGGCTTAAGTTCTATGTATACACTTCTCTCGAAGTTACCTGACTTATGCCGGTGCAAACTCACTCGCAATATCAGCAATCCAAGCAGATGCTAACTCCAGAAATGACAGAAGAAACATACAATAGACATGCAGCCGACGAGACATCACTGCTTATTGAGCAAGCTCTGGCTCGAGAACGAACTGAAATGTTCACCCAGTTCAATGAGATTCTCATGCGATTCGCTTCGACATCCGAAGGATCTTCGATGAGAACTCACTTTGATAAAATCAACCCCTTCAAAGTGCAAATGAATTTGTACATACCAAATCTTGAAGGTAAGATTGACGCAGAATCCATCAACAATTGGATGCAACAATTGGAATCCTATTACAGTGTAAATCAACTCTCCGAAGCTGAAAAAGTCACCATTGCGTCCTTAAAGATGTCAACCTCCGTGCACTGTTGGTGGGAGAACCTCTCGACAAAGATGGAGAAAAGTAGAGACCCCATCGACACATGGGATAAATTCTTCAAACACATCCGAAAGGAATTTTACCCGCCTAAATACCTCGAGCAGCAGTATAAGAAGTGGCAGCAGCTAAGGAAATGGAAATACCAATCAATATAGAGTTACACCAACGAGTTTTATCGAATCATGGCAAGAATTGGTGTCCAAGAAGAAGAGAAATTGCTTGTTTTGAAGTACATCAGTGGATTGTCCCAGTACATCCAACGGGAGATGGAATTTATGACTGTCAATAGGCTTGCAGATGCATTCCACTATGCCAACAAACTGAAAACGAAGCAAAAAGGGAAAACACGTTTCACGACAAAGCCGACATCAGGACGACCACCTGACAAGAAGGCACCAGCCGACTTCGACAAGTCGAAATCTTCTCAGCCGACACCGCCAAATCCAAATCAAGACAAAAAGGCTTTTCACAAGAGGGAACGTAGCAAACAACCGTCGACCGAAAAATGGTGTGATTTCCACCACTCATCTTGGAATGATACATCTGAATGCAAAGCTCGGAAGATATTTTTAACAAAAGTGTCGACCTCCGACGCGTTCGATAAGACAGTGGAAGAATCTGATCCAGATGCAATGACCCTTTTGTCCTCGACCACTCCAGTAGCCTCAACTATCATCGACGACAAGGAATGAGAACTCCCATTCCATACACGGATATGAGTCTAGAGAAACCCATTACATCTGATTCTGGACAACAGCAGCCATAAAAACTTCGTTTCCGAAGATCTCGTGAACAAACTAGGTCTTGCTACCATTCTGCATCCTCAGCCTTACAACATCGGTTGGATGAAGGATGGACAAGAATTACGGATCACTCGACAATGTAAACTCGCCTTCTTCATAAAGCCTTTTGAAGATGAAGTACTATGCGATGTGGCACCACTCTCCGTAGCTGACGCCCTGTTTGGGAAACCTTACCTCTGGGATAGACATGGAAGTTATTAGTCACGACATCAGAAGGTGATTTTCAGAATCCTAAATTGATGGTTCAACATACCAGAGCGCCAACCTACACCAACGGCCGCACTGATATCTGCCAAACAAACAAAGAAGCTCATCAATAATACTCAGAAGTTCGCATTAATCATGATCAAGCCACAACATTCTAAGAAGACTGTAGCAATGAGTCGAGTCACCGACCAGTGCAGCTCCCGACAGAAGCAGCAAGTCGATCATATTCTCGATGAGTACCAGAACCTCTTTAAAGCTCCAGACGGAGTACCTCAACATTGTCAGGTAAAACACTCCATTGATCTTGTTCCTGGTTCTTCTTTGCCTAACGCATCTGTTTACAGAAGATCCATTCTTGAAAATGAAGAGATTCGCAGACAAATCCAAGAATTAATCGACAAAAGTCATATCCGCCCCAGTTCCTCTCCTTGTGGAAGTCCAGTCATCCTAGTTATGAAGAAAGACGGGACTTGGCGCATGTGCATCGACTACAAATCTCTTAACAAAATTTTGGTAAAGAGTCGCTACCCTCTGTCACATATAGACGAGCTCATCGACTATCTGAAAGGTGCTAAATTCTTTACTAAGCTCGACCTAAAGTCGAGATACCATCAGATTCCAATCGAGCCCTCATATGTGTGGAAATTTGCTTTCAAGACCAAGGAAGGATTGTTCGAATGGTTAGTCATGCCTTTCAGCTTAACCAACGCACCTGCGACCTTCATGCGACATATGGATAACATTCTTCCACTTTTCATCGGCAAATGGGTCATTGTCTATCTTGACGATATATTGATTTTCAGTCGATCATGGGAAGAAAATGTCGGACATCTTCGACAACTCCACGACACTCTCCAGCAACATTGACTCTTTCTGAACATGGACAAGTGCTCTTTTGCGATGACCAACATCAAATATTTGGGGTATGTAATTGACTCTGTAGGCATTCACATCGATCCAGACAAAGTATAGATCCTCAAAGATTGGCCCATTCCTAGAAGCATTCAAGAACTAAGAAGTTTTCTTGGTTTGGCGAATTTCTATAGACGGTTCATACTCGGCTTCAGTCACATAGCTTGGCCCTTGAATCAGTTGATGAAGGGAAATGGAGAAAATGTCTGCCAATTGACAGCAACACATCAAGCAGCTTTTGAAGAGCTCAAACACAGGCTCTGCACTACACCAATATTTGTGATACCCGATTTGCATCATCGCTTTGAGATTGAGACGGATGCATCAGACTATGCCTTGGGCGCAGTGATCACTCAGTTTGGTCACCCAGTCGCTTTTCATTCAGAGACTTTTAACGACATAGTTAGAATATACTCGACGTACGAAAAAGAATTGTATGCCATTGTGAAAGCTCTCAAGCAATGGAGGCATTACATCCTTGGCAAGGAAACATTCATCCTCACTGATCACAAGCATCTACAATTCGCTCTGACACAATCAAAGTTGCAGAAAAACCGACAAATCAAGTGGATTAATTACCTACAACAATTCTAGTTGGTGATTAATTATCGGAAAGGAAAAGCTAATGCCTCCACAGATTGCCTCAGTCGACCACCCATTACTCTCCTTTTGACATTGATGAGTATGCAGGGATACGACACAACCACTTGTCCACAGTTGTATGAGGACGACATCGACTTCTTAGTAGTCTACCGATAGTTATAGACTAACAAGTCGTCTACCTCCGACTACTTCCTGAAAGACACCTTGCTATACAAGCTTGTGCAACTTTGTGTACCGACCAGTGAGCATCGACAACAACTCATTTGGGACGCGCACTACAACAAGACTGCAGGACACTTTGGAGTAGCAAAGACACTTACTATTTTGCAGAAGTATTTCTTCTAGCCTACACTTAAATCCGACGACAACAAGTATATTCGATCATACGTGGTTTGTGCCATTGCTAAAACACCTAATCGATGACAAGGATTGTACACACCTCTTCCAGTTCCTAGTCGACCATGGGAATCTATTTCTATGGACTACTTGACGGGTTATCCTACTACCAGACATCAACATGACGCGATATTAGTAGTAGTCGATCGATTTTCCAAGATGGCCATTCTCATACCATGTAAGAAGACCACGACAACGCAACAGACTACTCAACTCGTCTTTACACATGTTTGGAAACACTTTGGTTTACCCACAACCATTATTTCCGATCGAGATGCCAGATTCGTCAACATCTTTTGGAAGACCCTTTGGAAACAGCTAGACACACGACTCTCATTATTGACAGCTTTCCATCCTCATACCGACGGACAAACAGAAGTTGTAAATCGTCTTGTAGTACAACTGCTTCGCATGTACAATCACAAGCATTGACGTACATGGGATGATAGTCTTCGATACATACAACACAGCTACAATCGTGCTCAAAACATCTCTACAGGAAAGAGTCCATTTGAGATCTGTTACGGATTTCAACCCTCAACTCCTATCGACTTGATTAGCTCCTTGACATAGCCGAGCTACATCGACTACAGCTAGCGAGAAGTTGATAAAGCAGTCAAGTTTCAAGAACATATTTGCGACATCCAGCGACAAGCACAGGATATGTTGCACAGAGCAAACGAGAAAGATAAGGCCCGACACGATAAGCATCATCTTCCTCATAAATTCCAAGATGGGGATAAGGTCTGGCTACATCTTAAGAAGGAGCGCTTCACTGGTCCATTCAAGAAGCTCAATCCTTTGCGATATGGTCCGTACAGTATTCTTTGACAGATTGGCGAAAACACTTTCCAGCTCGACATTCTTGCATGCCTGGGTCTGCATCCAGTCTTCAATGTGGATCTACTTCGACCATACCATTCAACCTTGTTGGAACGTAACGACTTACTGATAGCAGAACCTGAAGACATCCGTCCAGATGTTCAAGATCCTCTTCCTTGTGACATCATTGTGGGATGGCGAGTACGCCTTACAAGGACGAACACAATTCCCTTGTTTTAGGTTTCCAAAGCTGGCCAGCTCCCATCTCAAGGAAAGTGGTACTCTATTACTGACATAACAGATAAGTTTCCTCACCTTCGCGAGCAAACAATGGAGACCATTTTTTCTTAAGGAAGGAGGTCTGATCCACATTGCAGTTGGCATTGTTGTCAAATGCTAACCTCGACTGTGACAAGTCATCGATGTCGATACAACTTCGACAAGTTTCGAATCGACATGACTTCGACGGGTTCCAATTTCGACACAACTTCGACGAGTCTCGACTTCGACATACTATGACACACTCCTCACCTTTAACATGTTCAGCAGCCTCACAATTCGCGACATCAACATGCAGCGTCGACATGTGACCAATGACTATCGAACTTCGACATACTGTCTCTCTGTCTTCCAGTTGACTATAATGGTTGAACTGTTGAAACCGTTCTAACTTCTTCTTTGTAACTCAACATAACGGGCAGGCACCCAAGCATCTCAAAATTTTATATAAACATGTATACTATTGTAACATACAACAAGTCTACTTGTTTACATCCAATAGAAGAATAGTTCGCATTCCTGCATATTGTCTGTGTGTATTTGTGTTTATCTGTGTTGCGTAATCCTACTTTTGCTCATTCTGTTTATTAAGCTTCTGCCATAACAGATCCGACTCATTCAGTCGAGCTGTTGTCCCCCTCATTCTTCCTGGACACGACCCAGATCATCATTATTCCTATCTTTAAAAGCGGTCATAAAAATAACTCCTATAATTATCAAACCATTATGATTAGCCCTCTCTTAGCCAACCTTTACAATATCATTTTAGAAAAGAAAATCAACGTATGGATAGAAAGCAAAAGTAAGTAGGCTAAAGGTTAAAGGAAAGCTTTAGAAGACACCACTCTACAACGTACCACCTCATTACGCTTAGAATCATTGCGGAGTAATGTTGTAATAGTAAATTCAATCTCTTTTGTTGCTCTGTGTACTTTATGAAAGCTTTCAATATTGTGCATATAAATAACTTGGGGAATATATTAGAAGAGCTAATGGTTCCTTTAAAGTTGTGATTTGTTGCAACAAGGTTGTATGAGACTGTCACTGCAAAATTTAAGAGCAATGAGGGGTGGTTGAAACATATAAATTGTAATATTGGAGTTAATCAAGGTTTTCCCCTATCCCCAACCCTTTTCGACATATACATTGATAAGCTAGAAAGTTTTTTAGAAGAAGTAGGTTGTGCTGGCACGACCTTAGCCGGATTAGTTGTCATCCTCCTTCTCTATGTTGATGATATCATTCTTATGGCAAGGTGTCCCTTTGGTCTTGATAAGTAATGAAGAATTCAAGGATTTCTGCTATAGAATGGGTATGATTGTTAACATCGACAAAAAAAGTTATGATTATCAATTCCAAGAAGGTCACTTTCACTAATTTTGTATATGACAATAACAACTTGGTAGAAGTCTCTTCTTAAAAATATCTCGGAAATGATATTCATCACAAGCTCAATTGTAAAAATAGCTTTGAGAAAAGGATTACTGGTGGGTGGAAAGCTTATTTTGGTCTTGAAAACAATTGTAAATCAACAAACTTTGTGATGTGGGATAAAAAGAAGTTTATTTTTGAAACTCTTTTCACTCCCATTATCTTGTAGGGTTGTGAAGTTTGGGGTTGTAGCACCTCTAGAGAATCTTGGAGAAAGATTGAATAAATCCAGAAGCATGTCATAATGTGTAACCTCAATATTAAAAGCAGTACACCATACCCTATTCTCCTTATAGAAGTGGGTCTTCCCCCAACATCGCTATGACTAGGTACCCAATGTACAAGTACATGATAAATAACATGGAAAACCAGAGACTTCATAAAATCGATTTAAAATCTAGTCAAGACCACCTACGGCTCAACAGAGGCTGGTGTAAAGATGATATGGCTTGGTTAAACCATTGGGGGATTGATGAAAATGGGGATTGACGAAAATGCCATTGTGCAATATATCAATAACTTTAAAAATATTATCACATCTAAGTTTAAAGAGAAAATGTGGGGCGAGAAAGAATTAGAGGTTAAAATAAATTAAGATACTATAAGGTCACTAACCTTAATCTGGAAGATCAAAATTATCTCTTAGTTGTAACTAGTTCTAAGAAGAAAATTAATATAGCCAAGATAAAAACAAACTCGCATTAGCTTCATAGTGAAACAAGACGCTGGACACTTCCTAAAACATCATCTGTGGAAAGGATTTTCCATCTCTATGAGACTAAGAGCGTTGATGATGAAAGTAGGTTTCTATTAGAATGCCATGCGTACACCCACATTAGATTGCAATTTCATAATTTTTGCTACAATTCAAACCTCCCTAACCTTCTAACTTATCAAAACTATGGTGACCTAAGAAGACATGGCATTTTGAATATAGAACTAAAAATTTAAAACAATCCAAGTAATATTTTCTCTTAAAATATGATACACCAAAGTTGATCTCAATGAATATTAACTACCACCACCACCACCATTATCATCACCAATTTATAAATAAAAACATATATGTAATTTTTATCAATATAAAAAAATAATTTATTTTAAATTAAACAACTTTATGCTTTCAAATTTACTTAATAATTGAACTTAAAACACAATTATATTGTTTATAATGATTAAAATGCACATAAATTTTGGACAGGAATGATAAGCAGCCCAATTACAATTCAATCATAAATTGATAACCTTTTATATCAATAAAATGTTTACACGTTTATTATTTTATTATAAAGTTTATATTTAATCAATAATTTTATATTTGCCAAGGTTGCAAATATTAATATAACGACTAAAGAAAGAAAAATGTCATCGCGAATATATATTTTTATATTGAGTGATTATTGTTTTTGATTTTATAATATGTAAATTATTTATTATTAAAATGTGTTTTTGTAAACTTAAAATATCATTATTAGAAAGTGATTTGTGATATGTCTTTTAATATTATATAAAAATATATTAATTTTAATATAAAATATTTAATATAAAAAATTATTTTTTTAATGATTTAATATATATATATATATATAAAAGTTGATTTAACATCTTTTAAGATTTGATAGATTAAATTGTTTTTAATAAATATTAATCGTTATTATCATAATCATATATTTGAATTTCATTCTAAAAATGCATTATAAAATGAAAGATGGAAAACCAATGTAAATATTTCCCATCTCATAAATATCTCCTTACTTTATCATTGGAAAGTCAGAATTAAAGATTTGAAATCAAGTTTCAATTATCTATCATGTAGTCATGTGCACAAACAATTTAATACTAAAGTTGAATGCTTATCCAACAAAACAAAAAGGCTTTGAGATATGATGAAGGTTTCCTTCATTATGAACTTTTTGAAGGATAATATATGGTAGATAAAGGCGGTGAATTATGTGGAACTTAAATATTGGACAATCTTTTTTTTTTCACATAAAAATATATCTTACTATTAATACCGCGAAATAGTAAATAGGAAATACATATATCAGGTCCTTATACCATGAAGGCATGAATGAAAAGCATATAACGGGCACAAGCTAAGCCCCATGATCATATCACAGAATCCAAGATCCCACCCAAATCCCAATCAAATCACAGTATCCCAACAGTTGTATAAGCATAAAAACAAACAATCCCCAGATGGCAAAGTAACAAATCGCCATGACATAAATACATATATAAAATGTCCAAAAAAGTCCAAAACAGCCATAGGCCTGGACGAAGGTGTCAAAATAACATAAAGTATAGAGCTGCAGATGTCAACCTAGTCAAAAATCCAACAAGTAGTTGGAGGAGGAAAACACTATGTACCTGCACATATATAGCCGAATATAATCATGAGAGAAATAACAAAAATAAACAAGTCCCATGTCCAGACCAAAAGAGTCAGGTCCAAAGCAAATCAACCGATCCCTGAGAGAAAAGAAGATCCTCATGCCATTGCTCCCACAAGATATTTCCAAACGCTGAGTCCAAAGCCCGTTTGGAAAGAATGTCCGCCGCCCCATTTAACTCACGGAAAACATGAGTAAAGTGAATATGCTGAAAGTCATTGATGTATTTCCGAACAGCAGCCATCCAATTAGTGAGGATCATCACATTAAGTGAAGAAGAACCCAAAGCCCAAGAAATAATGGTTGTTGAATCACCCATAACAACAAGTGAGGAGACCTGTAAGTGCCTGGCAAAGTGCAAAAGTAACCAAAGAGCACAAAGTTCACTGCGGGTATTCGATCCACCCCCCAGATTTAAATGGATTCTATAAGAGATGTTACAGTTTAAGTGCAGCACCGCACCGGCCCCACAATTTTGCACCCCCACCAGCCGCAGCCCCGTTGAAGAACCCGCAAGGGTACAACAATATCGGAGGAGTATTACGGTTACCATAACGTGACAACCTCCCACCACCCGCATGGTTAGAGTCGGTATGCATCTCCATGAATAAAGCAATGATACGACTACATAACCACTGCAAATTAATAACAATACCATCAAAAACATAGCGGTTACAGGCTTTCCATAAAGGTGCATCTTTTGTAACAAGATAGTATCTAAAAGTTTTGGTTTTTAAGCTGTGTACTCAATAAAAGGATACGTATTTTGTAATTTTTTTCAATGTATGTAATGTCTTTTTGTTTTGGATTTAAGTTGTGTATGTGTGAGGTTATATATTAATTTAGAAATGTAATTTTGATTCATTAGTATGAATAATAAGTTATGTATATATATATATTTTTTTTCACAAGTAGTTAAACCGGTGCTCAAGTCGTGTATGTGTGTTTGATTCATTAATATAAATAATAAGTTATGTATATTTTTTTTAGTGAAAAACAAATAATATAATTATATTTTTAAAAGTAGTTGATATAAGTTCATAGATATTATTATTAAAAATGATGTTAAATAATTAATTCTATGTCATCATAGTTATGATACTATCAGTGCGACCTTGGTATAATGAATCTTCCACTAGTTTGTCAATCTGTTGACAGAAATGGCCACCTAAGCATCTTCACGTCCCGGGGTTGATTACAGGGCCATGGTTCTTCAAAGGCAAATGGCAGATGAATACAGGGTCAAGCGGAAGTGATTGAAAATGAGAAATAAAACCTTTAAAGCGACGGGTAGGACTGCCAGGTAAGGTGAGCGCCTGACACTCTGACTCTCCCACGTGGTATAGTTGTCACTGTAAAGACGACGGGGCCCGTCGGGAAATAAAGCCTACTTATACACCACTCACTACTAATGCTCCCACCTCATAATTGGAGAAGAAAACAATTCTTATCTAGAAAATTCGAGGCGGCCGTCATGCCTTATCCATTTCAAAGAATTGCAGTGGGGAGGTCTGAGGAGGCCTACCACCCGGGCACTCTCAAAGCTGCTCTCGCGGAGTTCATCTCGGCTATAATCTTCGTCTTCGCTGGCGAAGGATCCGTCATTGCTTTCTGTAACAACGATTTCGTTCCCTTGCGTTGTTCTTTCGTTGCTTTTTTACATTTCCTGTCTGCGACCATATAGTGATTTGATTGTGTGTCTGTTTCTTAAATGCGTAGCCAAGCTGACAAACGATGCTTCGACCACGCCAGCGGGGCTGGTGGCAGAAGCGCTAGCCCACGGCATAGCGCTCTTCGTAGCTGTGGCGGTTGCGTCGAATATCTCGGGAGGACATGTGAACCCGGCGGTGACCTTCGGGCAACTGGTTGGAGGGCACATCACCCTACTAAAGGGCATTGTGTACTGGATTGCCCAGATGCTCGGCGCCACGGTTGCCTGTGGGCTCCTCAAGTATACCACCAACGGCATGGTAAGCCATTTCTCGACTCGCTCGTGGCTTTCTTACTTCCTCTGACGGGCAAAAGTATTAACAAATCTTGTTGCCCTGGATGCAGAGCATCGGAGTGTTCTCCTTGTCTTCGGGCGTGGGGGTGGGCAACGCTCTAGTGTTAGAAATCGTGATGACATTCGGCCTCGTGTACACGGTGTACGCCACGGCGATCGACCCTAACAATGGCACCCTGGGCGCCATCGCCCCGATCTGCATTGGATTCATCGTGGGCGCCAACATATTAGCCGGCGGGGCCTTCGACGGGGCGTGCATGAATCCGGCGAGGGCCTTCGGGCCGGCGCTGGTGAGCTGGACCTGGAAAAACCACTGGATTTTCTGGGCCGGACCCCTCATTGGCGGTGGCCTCGCAGGAGCCGTCTTCGGGCTCTTTTTCATCGAACCGAAGCGTCCCTACGAACAGCTGCCTGCGTCAGACAGTAACGGAAATTAGATCGGATTTATTCGTGTAAAGTGTGGCTACATGGCATTAAATATTTTATTTATATGTTTTCGGTTTTCCGCGTTAGATAAGTAAATTTCCCCGTTTTGTAATTAAATTTATCTGTGTTGTTATGTCGTTATGATTGAAAAGGATTCAAAATTGTGATTAAAAGAAAAAATGAGGACGGTTAAATTTAGTAAATTCCAAAATTTTAAAATGTTTATTCTTGATATGCAAGCATCTTGAACCTTTTATAACGGTTTGCATTGTCAATTTGATTCTTTGTCTTTAATGGTAAGAACCATAATTCTTTCCTGTTTTAGTTTCACTGTTGGTAGTATGGATGTTTCAAATAAGAAGTATTGCAACCTATCGTAATGTGGAAGGAATGTTCTAAATTTGATTGTAGATGGTATATTAATATGGAAAAAAAAAATTTCTAGTAGTGAAAGGGAATTAAAAAAAAGCAAATAAATGAAAATTAATTGAAAGGAAATTAACAAAAAGATGAAAGATAGGAAGGAAATAAAAAAAGTAAAAATTTCCACTTTCCTCATTTATGGGAAGTTTCCATGCATGAGGGTTACGAAACTATTTTTTTATTTTTTTGTCAATTTATTTAATCTTAATTCCCGTGGTATAGGACCAATCAACTTTGGAATATTTTTTAGAGATTAAAATAAATAAATATCAAAACTTTAGTTGCACTTTAGACATTTTGAAAAATTAAATATACTTACATGAAATAATGAAAAAAACAGAAAACAATATCTACTACAAAGACTAAAAACAACAATTATAACATAACCAACATAACTAAATAGCTAATTTAGGTAATGAATAACCTTGTTACAAGTAATTAATTGTTCTATTATTAGTCCCCGCCAAGGCAGAGATATACTTTCCATTGGAAATTCAATGCTCTTTGACTTGGTATTAGTTTTGAAAAATTAATGTTATTTTTATAATGTTTAAAAAAAAAAAGTATTAATTTGATTTTCTCGAAAATACAAAAATATTTATTTTATTTTTTGAAAAATGAAAAATTGCTTTTTTTGGACACTCATAAATGCCTGCAGGAGAGAATTTAATTAAAATGAAATTAAAATAATTAAAAAATAAAAAATTCAACAATTTTACACCTAACACCCTATCCTGAGGTCCTCTGTCCTCTGAGAGATATGCTATTAAAGAATTTACATGGCGCAAAGTCGGCCCCCACAAGGAATTCTTGCTTAACAATACACATCACACACGACGCTTACACAGACTTGGTGTAAATAGGATGCCAGAAGCTGGCTTCTATTACTTGAATCAAATTAACGATTACAATGCAGAATGCAAAGAAATGTAAACAGCTAAACTAGTCGGCCTTAGCCTGATATAATATACATAAGTAAATGTGTGTTCCATCTGTGTGCGATCTCCCTCCCTTTCACGACCTTTGCTGAAATACAAGCGCTTGCTGAGCTATGGATGAATGATCTTTGCTCCCAACTCGAACTCTCTCTTCCCCTGTGCATGCACACTAGTCTTCTATCCTGCTGCTGCTTTGCTGCTCATCCCAAGGTCCACTCCATTCCCCGAGACACTCTTCCTCTGTCCGTTGAATCTTCCAAATTCTGCAAAACTGTAGTTGTTAGTGCCCTCTGGCCATGCTGCACAACCTCTTCCTGTGGTGACATCTGTCCTAATCCAAACCATCTTCTTAACTGCTCATAACTTCCTTAGCAACCCCGAACAACTACCAAGTACTTCGCCTTGACTTCTGAGCTTCTCTGAATCTGCTACAATAGTTGGTCCCATCATTGGCCTCGACCATACTGCCTTCCGTCATCCTTCGAATTTACCTGTTGGATTCACTTCACGTTTTTGGATACGCCAGTCTGCCCCTTCCTCCACGCTTGGCTTTCACCTCAACCTGTCGGTGTCGCTGTTCGACAACCTTTCGACACCTGACCTATTTTGCTGCAAACATGTCGTCTGTCGACATCTTAACTTGTCGACCTCCGACCTTCTCCTCTTGTTGACCGCACCTCGACAGCTTCTGCTCGAATACTTGGCTTCGACAACCAATATCCCTTTCACACCAGTGGTCGTTTGCAATCCCCTTGGTCGAATTTTCATGTCGATCATCCTCGACTGTATCGCCTAGGCCCCGATGCTCCTACATCAGACTTCCCCCCGATGCTCCTACATCAGACTTCCCAAGTGAAAAAGAACTCGACTGCTCTGTCAATCTTCTGTATTCTTCTTCGGAAATCCATGTCACCTCCTACAACTCATCATCTTTCCATCGCACTAAGTATTCTTTCTTTCGTGAACTACGCGTACGCCCAACTTCATGTTCCTCTAGTACTTCGGCAATTTCCTCCTTGTCGTGCCGATCTAGAATCTACGCTGTCCAGTCGATGTTCGACACTTTAGCGCTACTGTTGGTTGAAACTTCTTCGAACTTGTACAAATATGTGACATTGAACATAGGTGAAATGATCAAGTCCTTCGGCAGCTCCAACACATAAGCATTGTTCGAAATCTTCCTCAGAATCTTACATGGTCCAATATTCTTTGGCTTCAGCTTGTTATAGGTTCCTATCAGAAATCTCTCCTTCCGCAAGTGTGCATAGACTAAGTCTCCTTCCTTGAACGACTGTAGCGTCTTCTTCTTGTCGGCTCTCAACTTGTATGTCATGTTGCTCTTTTCTATGCGCTTTCACACATCTTCATGCACTTCCTTCATATGATCTGCGAATGATTTTGCATCCACTCTTTTCCTGATCTCTGTCAGTAACTTGACCAAATTCACCACTCCATATGGGCTTCGTCCTTGAACAATCTGGAATCGGCTCAAACCTGTCGACCGATTCACAGAATTATTGTACGCGAACTCTGCTTGTGCCAACATGTTCGCCCACTGCTTGGGTCTATCGGCCTTCAAACAACTCAGAAGGTTTCGCAAATGTTTGTTCACCACCTTGGTCTATCTGCAGATGATATGACGAGCTAAAATGAAACCTCGTGTCCAGTTTCCTCCATAGGGTTCTCCAGAAATGTCCCATAAATTTGGTATCTTTGTCCGACGTTATAATCTTCAATAACCCATGCAATATGACTATCTCCTTGAAGAATAGTACAACAATGCTTGTGGAGTCACTTGTCTTCCAACACGGAATAAAGTGTGCCATCTTCGAAAATATGTCGACTACAACGAAGATTGAGTTGCTTCTTTGCTGTGTCTTCGACAATCCTAGCACAAAATCCATGCTCAGGTGCTCCCATGGGTATTCGACACTGGTAATGGCGTATACAACCCCATATTCTGACTTATTCATTTTTCCAACTCGCAAACTTGACACTGTCGTACACACTTACCAACATCTATCGTCATTCCTGGACAATAATACTTTTCTTTGACCAACGCCTTGGTCTTGTCGATGCCAAAATGACCTGCTAATCCGCCATTATGCATCTCTCGGATTAGGTTCTCTCTCACGGATTCTATGGGAATACACAATTTTTTCCCCCTGAATAGGTATCCCTCTTGGATGAAATAATCCAAGTATGGTGTTCTTTTGACACTCCATGGTTCTCGACTTGCCTTTCATGCTTTTGCAAAATCCTCGTCGGTCGCATACTCTATCTTCACTGACTCTATTCCTGTTTCCTGATCTGTCGTCATGTTCAACAATGGAACTCTTCGACTCAGCATGTCGAAAACCTTGTTCGACTTGCCCAAATTATGTCACAACATGAAGGTATATCCCTGCAGGAATTCGACCCACTTCATGTGCCGTTGATTCAACTTCGAATGAGTGTTCAAGTACATCAGTGCTTGGTGAGCTATGTACAACACAAATTCCTTGGGCAACAAATAATGCCTCCACTTCTTCAATGCTTGGACAATAGCATAGGACTCTTGGTCATAGACCAAATATTTTCGCTTCGCATCATCCAACTTCTCGCTGAAGAATGCAATTGGTTGGCCCTCCTGGCTCAACACTACTCCAATTTCCATTCCACTCGCGTCGCAAGCGACTTGGAAAACTTTGTCAAAATATGGGAGCGCTAACATTGGGCTCTCAATGACCTTTTTCTTCAACTTTTTGAAAGCTCTCTGGTCATCTTCTGTCTGTTAAGATTTAATATGCTAAGACAGAAAATAGCAGCATTACATTCCATTTCACAATAATAGCATAAAGGATCACTGAAGAAACAACAAGCACAGCATAAACAAAAGAGACATAGATTTATCCTGGGAAACCCTCATGGGGTAGAAAACCCAACAAAGCTTCCTCAATATAGATGACCAGCAATACACAAAGATGCAAACCAAAGACATGATCTCCTCCTCCACCATAGCAGACCTCTCCTCCACAAGTGTGCTACATTCTGAGTGAGGGAAGTGTGTGTATAATGAGGAACACACCTCCTCTATATATACACACCTCTGACTTGTACTTTATATTAACTAGGTCGGCCCCAACTTTACCACTAGGTTAAACACCCCACTACAACTGACTGGGCCGACTCCACTAGGGTGGTCTAACAACCCTTTGACCCACATAACGCATACAAGGCCGACCCCCACAAGGGAAGTTTAATAACCCAAGTTACCACATTCCGACGGAGGAATAAACATCTCCGGATATACAATAAGATCTTCACGGAGGAATGAAACATCTCCAGAATAATAAAGTACAAATATAATATTCTTTGAAGTTACAATATTTCAACACTCCCCCTTAACAAGAAGGATATTATAACAGCATCTACACGAGCAAGGAGTCATCAACATCATTCATGATACATCTATAAATCATTGGAAGCTTTCTCAACATCATCAGTAACTCAAGCAGTTACTGGAACATCTTCAATACTGGAACATCAACATCTTCAGTACTGAGTCTTTATCTTCTGCAGCACTCGAACATCTACAGCAACATCAACATATGGATCCTCATGATCATCATCATCGTCATCACATGATCATCAGTATCATCATCTAGACCATCATGATCAGCAGCATCGTCATCTAGACCATCATGATCAGTAGCATCGTCATCTAGATCATCACGATCAGCAGCATTATCATCTAGACCATCACGATCAGCAGCATCGTCAACTAGACCATCATGATCAGTAGCATCGTCATCTAGATCATCATGATCAACAACATTGTCATCTAGATCATCACGATTAGCAGCATCGTCATCTAGACCATCACGATCAGCAGCATCGTCATCTAGACCATCAGCATTAGTATCCACACCAATACAAGTATACACATCATCAATACAAGTATCCTCATCAATACAAGTATACATACAAGTATCCTCATCAATACAAGTATCCTCATCAGTCAAGTATACACAATAGCAGCATACTCTACAATACACATGATCCTTTCTTTCAGAATTACGGGATCAATCAAAATCATGTTTAAGACTATCCTTCCTTTCAGAATTAAGGGATTTACGGTCTAAGGATGATTAATCCCACTCAATCTATTTTAAGACAATCCTTCCTTTTGGAATTATGGGATTTACGGTCTAAGGATGATTAGTTCCACTCAATCTCTTTTAAGACAATCCTTCCTTTCAAAATTACGGGATTTACGGTCTAAGGATGATTAGTCCCACTCAATCTCTTTTAAGACAATCCTTCCTTTCGAAATTACGGGAATTATGGTCTAAGGATGATTAGTCCCACTCAATCTCTTTTAAGACAATCCTTCCTTTCGGAATTACGGGATTTACGGTCTAAGGATGATTAGTCCCACTCAATCTCTTTTAAGACAATCCCTCCTTTCAGAATTACGGGATTTACGGTCTAAGGATGATTAGTCCCACTCAATCTCTTTTAAGACAATCCTTCCTTTCCGAATTACGGGATTTACGGTCTAAGCATGATTAGTCCCACTCAATCTCTTTTAAGACAATCCTTCCTTTCGGAATTACGGGATTTACGGTATAAGGATGATTAGTCCCACTCAATCTCTTTTAAGACAATCCATCCTTTCGGAATTACGGGATTTACGGTCTAAGGATGATTAGCCCCACATGTCCACTAAGGACTTCATTCTCGGAGACCATACGTCTATGGATCAATTCAAGGACCGAATTCCAGGGACGATACAATCCCCACTTGTCCACTAAGGACTTCATTTTGGAGACCATACGTCTACGGATCAATTCAAGGGACCGAAGTCTGGGGACGATACAATCCCCACATGTCCACTAAGGAATTCATTCTCGGAGACCATACGTCTACAGATCAATTCAAGGGACCGAAGTCTAGGGACGATACAATCCCCACTTGTCCACTAAGGACTTCATTCTCGGAGACATATGTCTATGGCTCACTTTAGGATTGAAGTCCAGGGATGATCCAATCCCCACATGTCCACTAAGGACTTCATTCTCGAAGACATATGTCTACGGCTCACTTTAGGACTGAATTCCAGGGATGATCCAATCCCCACATGTCCACTAAGGACTTCATTCTCGAAGACATATGTCTACGGCTCACTTTAGGACTGAAGTCCAGGGATGATCCAATTCCTACATGTCAACTTAGATCCTGTCTGAGGACCATCCACCAACCTTTCTGTTTGCATCACCAATATAGGTATCCACATCATCGACCTCACTATCGATGCAGGCAATCTCATCATAAGTGATCACATCACTCCCCCTTTCGAGGAGGGTCCTTAAGTTTGTCTCGGAAAACTTTACTTGAGGTAGAGGTTTGGTTTAGTATATTGGTAACTTGTTACAAATTCGAACTTTATAGTTCCTTTCTGCACCATATCTTGTCAAATATCTATGTGCTTTGACTTATCATGGAACACTGTATTCTCTATCATCTTGATACAACTCTGTTTGTCACATAGGATCATAGTTGGTTCTATCTCTAAGTCAAACAATCCTGAAGCCATACTTCTTCACAACTAGCAGAGTAAGCAGCCATATATTCCGCTTGTGCTGAGAGCCACACTAGATTGCTTCCAGCTAAACCACAAGATCATGGCTGATCCCAGACAATAACATCCTCTCGATGTGTTCTTCATGTTTGATACACTTTCTGCTCAATCAACATCTGTGTAGCCATCTGAAGTTATGATCTCCAAGATAGCATAGATCAAAGTCTATCTTATCCTTTAGGTACCTCATACAGAACCTGATTCCAACTTCTTCTTTAATTACACCATTTAAGAGAATGGTCTTATCTAGCCACTTGGAGCAAACATCTCGTCATGATTTTTCTTCCTCTTTCTAATAGAATCTTCTAGCCACAAGCCTTCTATATTTTGTTTGATTTGTAAATATTCTTGTTGAACATCCATCACTTGTTCGGTGTTCATCATTCTTCATGATCTTTCCTACAAATCAAAATTAAGTACATGATTAGTAATATTTCATAATCATGAAATCATGTTGACATGATAACCTATTATGCATACAGATATCATTTACATAGTTATGCAACTATCTTGACCAATACTTTGGCACAACACTTTTCCATATCCTGTATGCATACAGTGGCTATCTAGATGCCTTCCATCTCTACCAGAACATACTATCGAGAGTGTGCACAGCTCTCAGCATGTCAGCAAAGAGGTTTCATTCTAGAAAAGCAACAATCGAATGTTTGTCCAACTTACCAATCATATGCATATTAGTAGTATACTGTTCAATGCTCTATGAATGTTTACACTCAGCATGATATATTCTAGGAATACAAATATGAATACAACCTATTACAAGCAATAAAAACTCAAATACTTATCTTTTATGTTTGTGTGGTTGCCTCCCGCTTGATCTTCTATATGTCTTTTGAACTTCTATTCATTCCATACCACTGTGCATGATGAAGTGTCATCGTCATGATCTCATACACAAACATACATTCATTAGTATATTCTCAATATTATCAAAACATTATAGTTCTAAATAATCTTGAATATGTATAGTCATGATTATAGATAATATTCAAGGTTTCAAGGAAGTCTTCTTTTACTCATGCATATTCTTGTTTGATCTGGTTAGTTAAATCATCAATCAGGATATGAGCCATAATATTCACAAACCTTTGATTACTAACTTTATGAATAAGCATAACCAATCATACCAAGTATACTTATATAAGGGATCCTAACACAAGGTAAGATTCTAACTTGACATAGGAAAACATACTTGGATTAGTATACCTGCTTAGTTATGTCTAACATACCTAATCAATATCTTCTTTGTTCTCTTCAATGATTTAGAGATCTTGTATTGGAACCTGCATATCTCATAGGTTAAGCATAGTAGAACAAAGTCATACATACCTCGTAAGTAGAACTTCTATGTGATCAAGGATTATGGATGAGTCTTTGTCTTCATGTTGTCATGGTCATGGAACTTGATTTGTCTTTCGTGATGTACCTGTATCTTGTTAGCAGACAACATCAACCTCATACAACACCATAGTGCATTAGTACAATCATATAGCCCTAATCAATGAATGTCTTCTATCATTCACATGCATTCATACTGTTACTAGGGTGATAAGATAATTCTAACATTAATCAAGATTGTACTAATAAATAATATGAAGACAAACATATTATGAACTTAATCAAGAATCAAATTTCAAGACATACCTGAACCTCCTTAAGTCATACTTGTCGAGACTTCTTGTAGTCTTCTTATGTAAGGCCTTAGCCTCAACTCCCCCTGAAACTTGATCTGGAGCTTGATTAGGGTTTTCTAGAGAAACCCTAAAAATTCAATCTTTGACTTTCACACTTCTGAATGGATGGAAGGATGTGTCTTGCTGAGCTGATCAAACTAGCATACTTCAATTTTGAAATCTCCAAAATTTGACCCCTCAAAATTGCCTTTGAAACTTTTGGATCTTCTGGACAGGATCCCGAACTAGGGTTTGATGAATCCCACCCTTCTTCCCAATCAAAAGGTTCAATCCAATGCTCTAAACTCTTATTTTTCTGAGGAGCTTCTAGCCGTGGTCACAGACTTCAAAAAATTCCAACTTTTGTTGAAGCCCTAATTTTCCATCTTTTCGATCAAGATCCCGAACTGGGGTTTGATCAAGCCCAGTCTTCTACCCAACCAAAAAATTCGATCTTGGTCTCTAAATTTCGATTTTCTTGAGTAGCATTCAACAGTGGACTCTAATTCCAAAAATTCTAACTTTCTCCGAAACCCTAAATTCTGGAAGCCATGAATGGAGGTGCTCCAAAAATAATTCTATTTTGACAGAAATATGTACCTGATTATTTCTGTTGTAACTCCGACTTTTTCGATCCATAGGATATGAAAATTTTTCTATGGTATCCTGACCTGTCATCTTTCCATCCTGATAGGTCTGACCTCAATTGGATTTTCTGAGAGAGAGTTATGCCAAGTGTCGCAACGTGACTTGTTTATGGGATAAAACAGGAGAACGAACTTGTATGGCATGCCATGTGTCACTGGTTCAACTTCGGTCTCTGAAACAATTTCCTGAGATAGTACAGTCTGTGTACTACCTATCACTTTTTATGAAATTTCATTTGGAGCTTCCTAGCCCAAGTTATGACCTTTTTTCCTAGGTCACTTGATTTTGACTGAGATCTGGAAGAGGCTGAAACCCTAACTTGTACTGATTATAACTCACAAATTACAACGAATCTGAGGGTGTCCTTTGGACACAAAGTACACGGGGATTTTATCTACAACCTGTAAAATTTTTTGATCCCGAAGCTTTGCAAAAATGGATTTATAGCGAAAGTTCCACGATGACTGGTTTTTGCTATATAAAACCCTAACCTTCAAATTGTCGCAAGAGAAGCAAGTGTCATAAGTGCCATACATTGCCTTCCTTCAGGTTCGGTATGATACAATGTTAAGATTTAATATGCTAAGACAGAAAATAGCATCATTACATTCCATTTCACAATAATAGCATATACAGGATCACTGAAGAAACAACAAGCACAACATAAACACAAGAGACACAGATTTATCCTGGGAAACCCTCATGGGGTAGAAAACCCAGCAAAGCTTCCTCAATATAGATGACCAACAATACAAAAAGATGCAAACCAAAGAAATTATCTCCTCCTCCACCATAGCAGACCTCTCCTCCACAAGTGCGCTACATTCTGAGTGAGGGAAGTGTGTGTATAATGAGGAACACACCTCCTCTATATACACACATCTCCGACTTGTACTTTATATTAACTAGGTCGGACCCAACTTTACCACTAGGTTAAACACCCCACTGCAACTGACTGGGCTGACCCCACTAGGGTGGTCTAACAACCCTTTGACCCACATAACACAGACAGGGCCGAACCCCACAAGGGAAGTCTAATAACCCAAGTTACCACATTCCGACGGAGGAATAAACATCTCCGGATATACAATAAGATCTTCACGGAGGAATGAAACATCTCCAGAATAATAAAGTACAAATATAATATTCTTTGAAGTTACAATATTTCAACACTGTCCACTTGAACTCCCCTTTTCTCATGCACTCTGTCAAAGGTGCACATATACGACTGAATCCCCTAATGAACTTCCTGTAGAAGCTAGCAAGTCCATGGAAAATTCGCACTCCAATCACGCTTGTCAGTTATGGCCAATCCAATATAGCCTTCACCTTTTCTGGGTCCATCACTAGCCCTTTACCCGAGATTACAAATCCCAAGTATACGAGTTCTTCCTTCATGAAGAAACACTTTTGCAGGTTCACCATCAGCTTCTCTTCCCACAACTTCTACAATACTTGTCGAATGTGCTCCAAGTGTTCGACCTTGGTTTGACTAAATATCAGGATGTCGTCTAGGTACACTACGACAAACTTTTCCAAGAATGGATTCAATACCTCATTCATCAAGCACATAAACGTACTGGGTGCATTAGTCAATATGAATGGCATGACTAACCACTTATGCAACCCTTCCTTTGTCTTGAATGTTGACTTCCATTCATCTCCTTCTCCAACCCGAATATGGTGATAACCGCTTTTCAGGACGATCTTCGTGAAGTATCTCGCTCCACTCTAGCAATCCATCAAGTCGTCCATTCTCGGCAATGGAAACCGGTACTTGATTGTGATCTTGCTGATAGCTCGGGAGTCTATACACATCCTTTATTCTTCACCCTTATTCGACGCTAATACTACTGGTATCGCACAAGGGCTCAGACTCTCCCTGATCAATCCTATGTCCAACAACTCCTAGACCCGTTGATTGAGTTCCCGATCCTCTGCTGGAGTCATCCTATCCGGTGCCTTGTTTGGAAAGTTCGATCCTAGAATCAAGTCGATCTGATGGGATATGCTTCCCGTCGGCTTCTCGTCGACTACTATCCTCCTAAACTCGTCAAGTATCTTTTCAAATTCAACTAGAATTATGTCCATTGTCGACCTTTCGACACACGATCCTTTTGGAATGATGGCGAAACATTTCGACTGCTTCTCCTTTTTCGCGAGGAATTTCTTGACTGAACACATCAACACTCGCTTCTCCCAATAGTTTCTCTCGCCCTGCTTACAGTCGGCTTGGTCCTCCTGCTGTGGCTTCAGATTTCTCCGTGTGTCATTTTTCCACACTCTGACTGTGTTGGCTCGACCATCATAGATCATCTTCCAATCATACTTCCATGGTCTCCCTAACAACAAATTACATGTGTCCATTGGGATTAAGTTGCACGGTATAGTGTCTTCAAGCTTTCCAACCTTGAAGTTAGTTAGGCATTTTCTGGTTACCTTGACATGATGCCCTTTCTACAACTATGATATCTTGTATGGGTGTGGGTGCTCTCTACATCTCAGACCCAACTTGTCAATGACCTCTATCGACACAAGATTCTCTGTACTGCCACCATCAACTATGGTATTTCAATACCACTCACCAATCAACACTTTGGTTCGAAAGACAACATTTCATTGTACCGGCTCTTTATCGTTGCGTTGGGCGTCCTGAACCAATATCCTCCTGGCCGTCATGGTTTGACCTTTTCTTTTCCCATCCTCATTGATGTCGGATGTCAATTCCGCCCTCTCATCGGCTTGCTCATCTCTTTGACGTCTGGGTTTCGAATCCTCTGTAGCATGCAGGTTCTCTGGGCATTCATATGCCTTGTGTCCGAATCCTCAACACTTATAACAAACCACAACTAGCCTGTCAGCTCATTTTCTATCAGCTGGACCACTTAGACCATATGCACCTTGACCGCGAGTCTCTCGACCATTGCGTCGATTTTCTTGCACTTTCTCCTTAGTCGATGTCCTTTCTACACGTCGGTTGTCTTCGACGACTTCTCTCCTGGTTCCACTACTTTTTACTTTTGCGGAAATAGTCTTCGCACCTCACCAGTCATCCTACCTCTGGTCGATGGGGCTTTCCTCAACAGTTTCTCTTCTGCTTTCAAAGCTAATTGGTAGGTTTCACGAACTGCTCTGAACCTTGACAGGATCAACTCGTCCTGTATGGCTGTTAGAAATTGTGATGACATTCGGCCTTGTGTACATAGTGTACGCCACGGCGATCGACGCTAACAATGGCACCCTGGCCACCATCGCCCCGATCTGCATTGGATTCATCGTAGGTGCCAACATGTTAGCTAGCAGGGCCTTCAACAGGGCGTGCATGAATCCGGCGAGGGCCTTCTGGCTGGCGCTGGTGAGCTGGACCTAGAAAAACCATTGGATATTCTGGGTCGGACCCCTCATTGGCGGTGGCATCGTAGGAGTCGTCTTCGAGCTCTTTTTCATCGAACCGAAGCATCCCTATGAACGTCTGCCTGCATCGGACATTAACGGAAATTAGATCGGATTTATTCGTGTAAAGTGTGGCTACATGGCATTAAATATTTTATTTATATGTTTTCGGTTTTCCGCGTTAGATAAGTAAATTTTCCCATTTTGTAATTAAATTTATCTGTGTTGTTATGTTGTTATGAATGAAAAGGATTCAAAATTGTGATTAAAAGAAAAAATGAGGATGGTTAAATTTAGTAAATTCAAAATTTTAAAGTGTTTATTCTTGATATGCAAGCATCTTGAACCTTTTATAACGGTTTGCATTGTCAATTTGATTCTTTGTCTTTAATGGTAAGAACCATAATTGTTTCTTGTTTTAGTTTCACTGTTGGTAGTAAGGATGTTTCAAATAAGAAGTATTGCATCCTATCGTAAAAAGGAAGGAATGTTCTAAATTTTATTGTAGATGGTATATTAATATGGAAAAAATTATTTCTAGTAGTGAAAGGGAATTAAGAAAAAGCAAACAAATGAAAATTGATTGAAAGGGAATTAACAAAAAGATGAAAGACAGGAAGGAAATAAAAAAAGTAAAAATTTCCACTTTTCCTCAGCTTATGGGAAGTTTCCATGCGTGAGGGTTAGGAAACTATTTTTTATTTTTTTGTCAATTTATTTAATCTTAATTTCCATGGTATAGGACTAATCAAGCTTGGATTTTTTTCTACAAATTAAAATAAATAAATAAAAATAAAAATAAATACCGAAACTTTAGTTGCACTTTAGACATTAAAAAAAATGAAATATACTTACATGAAATAATGAAAACAAACCAAAAACAATATCTACTACAGAGACTAAAAACAACAATTATAACATAACTAACATAACTAACATAACTAAATAACTAATTTAGGTAATGAATAACCTTGTTACAAGTAATTAATTGTTCTATTATTAGTCCCCTCCAAGGCAGGGATATACTTTCCATTGGAAATTCAATGCTCTTTGACTTGGTATTAGTTTTGAAATATTAATGTTATTTTCATAATGTTATTTTAAAAATGGTATTAATTTGATTTTCTCGAAAATAGAAAAATATTTATTTTATTTTTTGAAAAATGAAAAATTGCTTTTTTTTCGGACACTTAAGATAAGACATAAATACCTGGAAGAGAGAATTTAATTGTTAGAAATTAAAATGAAATTAAAATAATTAAAAAATTCAACAATTTTACACCTAACACCCTATCGTGACGTCCTCTATCCTCTAAGAGATATGCCATTAAATAAATTACATGGCGCAAAGTCGGTCCCCATAAGGAATTCTTGCTTAACAATACACATCACACACGAAGTTTACACAGACCTGTTGTAAACAGGATGCCAGAAGCTGGTTTCTATTACTTCAATCAAATTAACGATTACAATGCGGAATGCAAAGAAATGTAAACAACTAAACTAGTTGGCCTTAACCTAATACAATATATAGAAGTAAATGTATGTTCTCTCCATGTGCGATCTTCCTCCCTCTCACGGCCTTTGCTGAAATGCAAGCACTCACTAAGCTAGGGATGAACGATCTCTACTCCCAACTGGAACTCTCTCTTCCCCTCTGTCTGCACATTGGTCTTCTACCCTAATGCTGCTCTGTTGCTCATCCCGAGGTCCACTCCGTTCCTCGAGACACTCTTCCTCTATCTGTCGAATCCACGAAATCTTGCAAAACTGCAGTTGTCAGTGCTCTCTGGCCGTGCTGTACAACCTCTTCCTGTGGTGACATCTATCTGGATCCCAACCATCTTCTTAACTGCTCATAACTTCCTTAGCAACCTCGAACGGCTACCAAGTACTTCGCCTTAACTTCTGAGTTTCTTTGACTCTACTACAGTAGTCGGTCTCATCACTAGCATCGACCATACTACCTTTCATCATCCTTCACATTTACTTGTCGGCTTCACTTCGCATCTTCGGATACACCAGTCCACCCCTTCCTCCACGCTTGGATTCTGCCTCAACCTGTCGATGTCGCTGTTCGACAACTTGTCGACACTCGACCTCTTTCGCTGCAAACATGTCGTCTGTCGACATCTTAACTTGTCGACCTCCGACCTTCTCCTCATGTCGAATGCACCTCGCTAGCTTTTGCTCGACTACTTGGCTTCGACAGCCAATATCCCTTTCACACCAGTGGTCGTCAGCAATCCCCTTGGTCAACTTTTCATGTCGATCATCCTCAACTGTCTCTCCTAGGCCCTGATGCTCCTACAACAGACTCCCTAGGTGAAAAATAACTCGACTACTCCATCAGTCTTCTGTATTCTTCTTTGGAAATCCATGTCTCCTACTGCAACTCATCATCTTTCCATCGCACTAAGTATTTTTTCTTTCGCGAAATGCACGTACGCCCAACTTCGCGTTCCTCTAGTACTTCAGTGATTTCCTCCTTGTCCTGTCGATCTGGAATCTGCGATGTCCAGTCGATGTTCGACACTTCCGCGCTGCTGTTGGTTGAACCTTATTCGAACTTGTACAGATCTAAGACATTGAACATAGGTGAAATGATCAAGTCCTTCAGCAGCTCCAACACATAAGCATTGTCCAAAATCTTCCTAAGAATCTTACATGGTCCAATATTCTTCGGCTTCAGCTTGTTATAGGTTCCTGTCAGAAATCTCTCCTTCCGCAAGTGTGCATAGACTAAGTCTCCTTTGCTGAACGACTGTAGCTTCTTCTTCTTGTTGGATCTCAACTTGTATGTCACGTTGCTCTTTTCTATGCACTTTCGCACCTTCATGCACTTCCTTCATATGATCTGTGAATGATTTTGCATCTGCTCTTTTCTTGATCTCTGTCGGTAATTCGACCAAATTCACCACTCCATATGGGATTTGTCCTTGAATAATATGGAATGGGATCAAACCCGTTGACCGATTCACAGAATTGTTGTACACTAACTCTGCTTGCGCCAACATGTTCTCCCACTGCTTGGGTCTGTCAACCGTCAAACACCTCAGAAGGTTTCCCAAATTTCTGTTCACCATCTCGGTCTATCCGCCTGTCTGCGGATGATATGCCGAGCTAAACTGCAACCTCATGTCCAGTTTCTTCCATAGGGTTCTCCAGAAATGTACCATAAACTTGGTATCTATGTCCGACGTGATACTCTTCGGCAACCCATGCAATCTAACTATCTCCTTGAAGAATAGTACAATAATGCTTGTGGCGTCACTTGTCTTCCGACACGGAATAAAGTGTGCCATCTTTGAAAATATGTCAATTACAACAAAGATTGAGTCGCTTCCTTGCTACGTTTTCAACAATCCTAGCACAAAATCCATGCTCAGGTGCTCCCATGGGGTATTCAGCACTAGTAATGGCATATACAACCCCATATTCTGACTTCTTCATTTTTCCAATTGGAAAACTCGACACTGTCGTACACACTTACCGACATCTATAGTCATTCTTGGACAATAATACTTTTCTTTAACCAATGCCTTGGTCTTGTCGATGCCAAAATGACCTGCTAATCCACTACTATGCATCTCTCGGATTAGGTTCTCTCTCACGGATCCTCTGGGAATACACAAATGTTGTCCCCTGAATAGGTATCCTTCTTGGATGAAATAATCCAAGTATGGCGTTCTTTCGACACTCCATGGTTCTTGACTCGCCTTCCATGCTTTCGCAAAATCCTCGTCGGTTGCATACTCCGTCTTCATCGACTCTATTCCTGTTTCCTGAACTGTTGTCGTGTTCGACAATGGAATTCTTCGACTCAGTGCGTCGAAAACCTTGTTCGACTTGCTCGAATTATGTCACAACATGAAGGTATATCCCTGCAGGAATTCGACTCACTTCATGTGCCGCTGATTCAACTTCGATTGAGTGTTCAAGTACTTCAGTGCTCGGTGATCTGTGTACAATACAAATTCCTTGGGCAACAAATAATGCCTCCACTTCTTCAATGCTTGGAAATAGCATAGGAATCCTGGTCATAGACCGAATATTTCCGCTTCGCATCATCCAACTTCTTGCTGAAGAATGCAATTGGTTGGCCCTCCTAGCTCAACACTGCTCCAATTTCCATTCCACTCGCATCGTAATCGACTTG
The DNA here is from genome assembly GCA_027924585.1 of Larix kaempferi. Lineage (NCBI taxonomy): Eukaryota > Viridiplantae > Streptophyta > Pinopsida > Pinales > Pinaceae > Larix > Larix kaempferi. Next base: position 5,251,850 of record BSBM01000291.1, read on the forward strand.
GAAAACTTTGTCGAAATCTGGGAGCGCTAACACTGGGCTCTCAATGAACTTTTCCTTTAACTTTTCGAAACCTCTTTGGGCAACTTCTGTCCATTGAAATTCCCTTTTCTCATGCATTCTGTCAAAGGTGCACATATCCGACTGAATCCCCTAATGAACTTCCTGTAGAACTAGCAAGTCCATGGAAACTTCGCACTCTAGTCGTGCTTGTCGGTTCTAGCCAATCCAATATAGGCTTCAGCTTTTCTGGGTCCATTACTAACCCTTTATCCGATATTACAAATCCCAAGTATACCAGTTCTTCCTTCATTAAGAAACACTTTTGCAGGTTCACCATCATCTTCTCTTCCTGCAACTTCTGCAATACTTGTCGAATGTGCTCAAAGTGTTTGACCTTGGTTCGACTAAATATCAGGATGTTGTCTAGGTACACTATGACGAACTTTCCCAAGAATGGATTCAGTACCTCATTTGTCAACCACATGAACGTACTGGGTGCATTAGTCAATCCGAATGGCATGACTAACCACTCATAGAGCCCTTCCTTCGTCTTGAATGTTGTCTTCCATTCATCTCCTTCTCTAACCCGAATCTGGTGATAACCGCTCTTTAGGACGATTTTCATGAAATATCTTGCTCCACTCAAGCAATCCATCAAGTCATCCATTCTCGACAATGGAAACCATTACTTAATCGTGATCTAGTTGATAGCTCAGGAGTCTGTACACATCCTCCATTCTTCACCCTTCTTCAACGCTAATACTATTGGTACTGCACAAGGGATCAGACTCTCCCTGATCAATCCTCTGTCCAATAACTCCTGGACCTGTTGATTGAGTTCCTGACCCTCTGCTGGAGTCATCCTATGCGGTGCCTTGTTTGGAAAACTCGATCCTGGAATCAAGTCAATCTGATGGGATTTGCTTCTCGTCGGTGGCAATCCCGTCAGCTTCTCGTTGACTACTATGCTCTTGAACTCGTCAAGCATCTTTTCGAATTCGACCGAAATTCTGTCCATTGTCGACCTTTCGACACATGGTCCTTTCAGAATGATGGCGAAACATCCTGACTACTTCTCCTCTTCCGTGAGGAATTCCTTAGCTGAACACATCAGCACTCGCTCCTCCCAATAGTTTCTCCCTACTTATAGTCGGCTTGGTCCTCTTGCTTCGGCTTCAGATTTCTCCGCGTGCCATTTTTCCACACTGTGACTGTGTTGGCTCGACCATCATAGATCATCTTCCAATCATACTTACATGGTATCCCTAACAACAAATGACATGTGTCCATTGGGATTAAGTCGCATGGTATAGTGTCTTCAAGCTTTCCAACCTTGAAGTTAGTCAAGCCTTTTCTGGTTACCTTGACATGATGTCCTTTCTGCAACCATGATATCTTGTATGGGTGTGGGTTCTCTCTACATCTCAGACCCAACTTGTCGATGACCTTTGTCGACACAAGATTCTCTGTACTGCCACCATCGACTATGGTCTTTCAATACCACCCACCAATCAACACTCTGGTTTGAAAGATAGCCTTTTGATGTACCGGCTCTTTATCGTCACATCGGTCGTCCTGAACCAACATCCTCTTGGCCGTCATGGTTTGAACTTTTCTGTTCCCATCCTCACTGCTGTTGGATGTCGATTCCTCCCTCTCATCGGCTTTCTCATCTCTTCAAGGTCTGGGTTTCGAATCCTCCGCAACATGTAGGTTCTTTGGGAATTCATATACCTTATGTCTGAATCCTTGACACTTATAACAAACCACAACTGGTCTGTCATCTCCTTTTCTGTCAGCTGGACCACTTCGACCATACGCACCTCGACCGCGAGTCTCTTGACCACTGCGTCAGTTTTCTTGCACTTTCTCCTTAGTCGATGTCCCTTCTGCACGTCGGTTGTCTTCGACGGCTTCTCTACTGGTTCCACTACTTTGGCCTTTCGCAGAAACAGTCTTCGCACCTCGACTAGTCATCCTGTCTCTGGTCGATGTGGCTTTCCTTAACAATTTCTCTTTTGCTTTCAGAGCTAACTGGTAGGCTTCACCGATCGATCTAAACATTGACAGGCTCAACTCGTCCTGTATGGCATACTTCAAGCCGTTCACATATCTCATGATAGCTTCTTCTCCTTCATCGGTTTGTCCTAACCTTATCGACAATTTATAGAACTCTTCCATGTACTCTTTCACGGTCATCTATTTTTGTTGAAAGTTTTGCAACTTCCGTAACAAGGAAATCACATAGTCTCTTGGCAAGAACTTCCTCTTCATCTTGGCGACCATCCTATCCCAATACTTGATTTTATCCTTTCCTTTCTTGACTCTATCAGCTTGTACATTGTCCCACCACAATGAGGCATGACAATTCAACCTTATACATGCAGTCTTAACCCTTTTAGGATCCTCGATCTGCTATATGTCGAATCATTTCTCCATTTCTCTGAACCAGTCGATCAAGTCTTCTAGATCCAGAATTCCTGAGTAGGTACGTACATCCATCTTTGTCCGACCTCTCATCTCCGCCAAAATCTTGATGATTTTATCTTCTGGTTCTTCCCCTGTTGCTTCCCGTGCTTCCACCTCTTCGAATTCCTTGTCGTTTTGGTCTAACACATCAGGAACGCATCCACGCCTTTGGATTTATTTGATCGTTGCAACTTCACTAGTCAAACTTCGCATCGTTCACATGCACTCATCGAACATTTCACGATCAACTGTGACTGCAGCGCCACACACTCTTCTTCCAACTCCTTGTACATTAATGCCTATGTGAGCCATTTTCAACCACAGCTAAAACTCCCATTCGTCTAATTGCAACCGGACTTTCTCAAGTCATGCATAACTCTATCCAACCCCAGCTAGAGCTATTCACACTCAACACTGGATACTCAACCAACTCAACCAGATTATGCTTTCGAGCTCTTATTTTATCGGCTCTTTCCGACTCTGATACCAACTGGCGCAAAATCGGTCCCCACAAGGACTTCTTGCTTAACAATACACACGACACACGATGCTTACACGGACTTGATGTAAACAGGATACCAGAACTGGCTTCTATGACTTCAATCAAATTAACGATTACAATGCGGAATGCAAAGAAATGTAAACAAGTAAACTAGTCAGCCTTATCCTGATACAATATATAGAAGTAAATGTGTGTTCTCTGTGTGTGCGATATTCCTCCCTCTCACATCCTATGCTGAAATGCAAGCGCTCGCTAAGCTATGGATGAACGATCTCTGCTCCCAACTGGAACTCTCTCTTCCCCTGTGCCTGCGCACTGGTCTTCTACCCTGCTTCTTCTCTGATGCTCATCCCGAGGTCCACTCCATTCCTCGAGAAACTCTTCCTCTGTCCATCGAATCCTCCAAATCTTGGATTTGTTAGCACCCTCTGGCCGTGATACACAACCTCTTCCCGTGGTGACATCTGTCCTAATCCCAACCACCTTGTTAACTACTCATACCTTCCTGTAGCAACCTCGAACAGCTACCAAGTACTTCTCCTTGACTTCTGAGCTTCTCTGACTCTGCTACAGTAGTCGGTCCCATTGCTAGCCTCGACCATACTGCCTTCCATCATCCTTCGACTTTACCTGTAGGCTTCACTTTGCGTCTTCGGCTTCGCTAGTCCACCCCTTCCTCCACGCTTGGATTATACCTCAACCTGTCGGTGTCGCTGTTTGACAACCTGTCAACACTTAACCTCTTTAGTTGCAAACATGTCGTCTGTCGACATCTTAACTTGTTGATCTCCGACCTTCTCCTCCTATCGAGCGCACCTTGACATCTTCTGCACGACTACTTGGCTTCGACATCCAATCTCCCTTTTGTACCAGTGGTTGTCGACAATCCCCCTGGTCGAATTCTCATGTCGATCATCCTCGACTGTCTCGCCTAGGCCCCGATGCTCTTGCATCATTACAACAATCTCGATTTTTTTGTCATGGTTTAATTTAACTAGCTTTCACATGAGGCTTGTTTAGAGATATGCCATTAAAGCGATTAATGTTGATTTTTTTGTTATTTTGTTCTTTTTGTTATTCTAAATTGAGTGAATGCTTGATTTTAAAAGATGAATTGTGCTTAAGGTTATTTATTATTTCCTTGAGAAATGCCTAAATGGATCCCATTGTATGGCGACTGCATTTAGGTTTTATGTGTTTGTTCTAGGTTTTGGGATGATTTTTCTTGAATGCACTGGATTCAACATTTAATTTGGGCTATACAGGATGGTGTGGATATGCATTTAACAATGGAGGCTATATCAAGGATTTATTGTGGTTGTATTGTAAGCAGAAGCCTCCATATTGTTGGGATTTATTGCATTCTATCTTTGAAGCAGAAGTCTCCAGATTTGTCATTGTTCCCGTGGTTGGATATCCTAGTTTGTGCTAGACCAGTCTCTGGCTGCTTGATATCCTGGTTACTTCCTGTGCTCAAGGTCAACAACTGTTGGATACGTTCGTTTCTTCTTGTGCTTGAGGTCAGCTACTAACTTTCGTTCATAGCTCTTTGTAAATTTATGGGAGTGTTTTCTCTTGAAGGTGCCCTGGTAATGTATAGATTGATTTGTCTGAACTCCCCAAAGCATTTTTTTTTTTCAAACCTTCCAACTATGCTATGGGTGGCTTCATAGGGCAAGGGTAATATAGACATCAAGGTAGAGACTGTTTGCCAATTCAGAATGTTAATGGTGTTTCGCTTTCCCACAAAAACCTCGGAATGTTTTTCTCTTTTTCATTTTTTTCTCTAGTCTGAAATGTATAAAATGTCATTCCCTCAAGTTGAGGGGGATTTTACCATGTTTTCCTTTTGGGATGGTTACATGCATGGCAAGGAGTTGTGGGTGCTCTCAGAATTTGGGTTGAATTGGTCCACTTGGTTATTTCACAGATAAATGTTTGTTCTCTGATATTACAGATGAAATTATCAGATTATTGATGGTGTTAGAAATTATTGCCATTATTTCATTTCCCTGCATAGTAGAACCTTGATGGATGGTTTAAACACTTCCTTAACCTCATTAGAGAACCATTGAGACATTAGCATCCACCTCATAACTTAAAATCCTGTGGTAGGTTTTTATTTTTGGAAGATTCTGTGAGAAACACACCACATGACCCATTTTCATCTGACCCACAATTAATTCAGAACGATTGGGTAGTTTGATTTTTATTTTATTTTATTTTATTTTCTGAAGTTGCTTGGAGAAACATGATCCAGGGTCTACAGATTTAACATGGATTTCCTTTGAGCTAGGTGCTAGTTCTAAGATTTATTTGTTCCACCTTGCATAACACAGACTTCCTTCAGGTGTTAGGTCCAGGGGGTATCTATTCCACCTTCCATCCAAGAAAATCCCTTTTTAATATGTCATTTGGGTGGGTTAGGCTTAAGTGATAATGGAATTGGACAGGTTAACAATCCACAGACTTTAGCAATTAGCCAATGCCTTGTTGGCTACATATGAGAGGATGTGATGAGGATGTTATGTGCTCATTTTCATAGCCACACCTAACATTTTACAGTTCTATATTCATACTCTATGAACTTTGTGTTTATCAGCATAGAAACCCATATGGCATGGCTGCAGGATAATTAAACATTTTACGGTTCTATATCTGTACTCTTATTTGTATGTTCTTGATACGAAAGCCCAGGGAAAATGATTGTGATGACTGCATTTTGTTTGTATAAGTGGTGGGTAATTTCTTATCAGAGAATACATATCTGCAAAATGAATGAAGAATGTATATTGGAAATGAAAGTTTGTAGTATAGCTCTGCTATACTATAATCTGATAAAAAAATTATTGAATAAAATAATAATGGATATTTTATATGATCTTAGGATAAATATTTATATGAAGAATTCTCTCAGTTTTGGATATTATTCTTAACCTTTGTTGAAAAAATTTCGATGCCTTCTTTCCTTGATGGATATCTTCTATTCTCAATTCTGTATTTTAAAAGTTTTTCCATCCCAATATTATAATGCATTTGAATTTAGTATCTGATTAGGCTGGTGCAATTATGGCAGTATCCTGTAGCTTAGCACTACCAGTACCAAGACTAGTTGAAAGTAGGTGTCTAGTAGCTCATCCCGGGGACTAGCTTATGCCCTTGAGGCACAAATTTCAAACAATATACACCCAAGTTATCAACCTCGCAAGAGTGTCTCTGTCACTTCTCGATGTTGGATCAACTTGTGCGTTTTGCTTCTGATATTTATTGCATTCGATCACTTGCTATAACATTGGAATTCCTCTTGCCTTTTGTTTTTAAGGAAAACATTATAATCTATAATCAATGATTGCATTAAATTATTTTTACAAGTAGGATAAACATTGTACTTTAGACTCTTTTTGGTTTGCTATCACCAAAATCCAACCAATCAATGTATGGGAAAATTACTTGGGTTAATGAATTTGTTGTTAGTAATGCAGAAAGGGGTTCAACACTCTTGAATACCCCCTATTGCAACCTGATTGTGCAATTTTAACATATGGTATCTACAATTCCTTCAATCCAAAAAGACTCTTAGCATATTTAAGGCCAACAATGTTGGTTCCCCTTCCTGTTATTTTAGGTGGCTAAAAAAGAGATTTAGACTAAGGCATGTTAAGTCATTTTTATACGTGATCACTCTGTTATTGAAAGTTTTGCTTGCTTTGTAATTTGATATTTATCTTAGTACACAATTCTGTCTCTTATTTCTTTACCGGGTGCATTAAGGGCATGTTATTTTCCCCTTCATTTCAAAACTATTTTAGGACTTCATTTTAAGCACTATTTTTTCCATATTTAATCTGTTCTTTTCTTGATATCCCTCTCTTTTGTGTAATTCCTTGAACCTTTTTCTATTTGTTTCTCCATTTACAATACTCTTGTCTTCATAATCAATATGTTTTCTAGCTTCATACATTTTTATTTGTGTACTCTTTTTGTTTTACCTTTAGCTCTTCTCACTTGCCATTTTATTGAGTTTCTGTGGGATTTCGATTGTCATCTGATTGTTTAAATTTTGAGCACCTTTTCATATACAAATCACTTCTCATGTTATTGAAACTGCTTTGTAACCTGTTTAAATTTTAAATTAATTATTTTGGTTGAATGCTTGATGATTCATTTCACTGTAGCTAATGGTAAATGGTTAAAAATCTAAATGTAAAGAAGTCCGACACTTCACAGCCATGGCTATGGATAATTACCACCCGCATATTACCTCCTAATTATCTATTCACCATTTACACGTCTACTTCATCTATCCATACTAGTAAAAATGTTCATTTCAGCCACAAAATCTATAAATAGTGGTTGTCACTCTTATCATTAATGCAGTTCTCTGCTGTGATAGAGTTTGAAGTGATATCCTGAAATATTATTTCATTCGAGCTCAATATATTTGATATGGGGATGAATTCAATTTCCTTTGTTGGTATGATATTATGGATGTTGTTTTTGTGTTCTGGGATTGATGGTGGGAGCTTGTTTTGTTAGATTAATTTTGGTAATTAATCTATAATTTGGGCCACACATGTAAATAATTAAAATGTGTGTGCTATCATTTAATTAAGCCTAAATATAGTGATCTAATTAATAATTGATTAATTGGCTTAAGGGTATAATTGTCATGAGATTATTGTGTAGATACCATTAGATAATTATTATTTCTATGAGGGGCGGAAATATAATTGTGATAAAATTAAAACTGCCCTAGCGGTTATTGTGATAAAACTGCCTAGCGGTTTATAAATAGGGTTATGGTCCCCATTCTACCACGACGCATTCCAATTTCTGAAAATCCTCTCAGAGAGAAGTTGACACAGAATCTAGTGGCTAGAATTGGAAGACCATCTCAAAGGGTTCTCTTCCTATAAGGTTTCTCCTTCAATGGATTCAGGTATGCTTCCGCTATTAATTTTCTACTCATTGTTTTAATCAGGAGATTCCAGTATATATAAATTAGGGTTTTCATTTTGGTTGATTTTAACAAGTGGTATCAGAGCCTACTTCTTGATTAATTCTTTGAGTTATTAATTTAATATATATATATATATGTCAATGGATTAAGATTTATGAAATATTGGGTTGATATATTGTTTTTTTTTATTCTGCAATCGGTTTCTATTGGTTTATCAATCGATTGTATTTATTCTGCCAATAAATCATCTGATAAACCAATAAATCATTTCATAAATCGTTTGACAAACCAGTGGATCGTTTTGATAAAGTCAATAGAAATTGATTGTATTAATATAAGAATATACATAAATACATTTGGAAATTTTCCTACTTTCTGTGCTTTTAGCTATTTTTTCTATAAGAGTATACATAGATACATTCATTGGTTAAGAAGAGAGGTGCAGAAAAAATTGTATTTGAAGTCAAAAGTATTACCTTTCCAATGATTTATCTTAGAAATTTCTTTGGGAATAGTAGGTGATGATTTTGTTAAAGTTTCAAATATATATATATGTATATGAGTATAAAACGCCTTTATCCCTTGCTGCTGCAATATTTATCATATTCTTATAATAATATATTAAGTTTTAATTTAATTTTTGTATTAAATAATTTTTTTTTGGTTTGGCACAGTTATTGTATTTAGTATATAATTATTGATCAAAACTGTGAATTTGAATTTGAATTTGATTTTTTTTTAATAGCATTTTATGATATTAATATTTAAGTTATTGATCTAGCATTTTAAATAGGCTAATTAAAGCGGAAAATCACCAAAGTGACATCTTTCGTGTAGATTAGTCTGTTCGGGGTGTTAGATATTTGTGTGTATGTGATTCATGCGGGTATTGACTGGCCCAAAGGAAAGTTAATATTTGGTCAAATTGCATACATACCTATGGTGATAAATATGTGATGATTATAAAGGTAACTTAATGTGAATAATAAATCAATCCAAAGATAGATTTATTATTTGACATAACTTATCATCAATGTTTGATCACTACAACAAGAGTACCACTTACAGTTAATATTACTGTCCAAAGACTTGATATTAATGTTGTGCTAGGTATCTTGAAATGTCATAATTTGTTTTTAAATTTAAAGATTATGTGTTTAATTGCTTATTTTATGTGAGCATGATGGTTTATTTGATTCATTTTATTTTGTTCTCTATTCAGCCTTTATATCAACTACTTCTATATCTGCCAACATCAATAATGTCCCTATGTTAAATGGGACTAATTTTAAGGATTGGAAAGAGAATATGATGATTCTCTTAGGCTGCATGGATATAGACTTAGCCTTGAGAATGTCCAAACCCGATGAACTCAATGAGGATAGTACTCAAGAGGATGAGGTTTATTGGGGTAAGTGGGAACGTTCAAATAGGCTAAGTCTTATGATCATGAAGCGCGGCATTCCAGAAGCTTTCAGGGGTGCGGTAACCGATGAGGTTACTAATGCCAGTGACTTCCTTGCGGAAATTCAGAAACGTTTTGCCAAAAACAATAAGGCTGAAACGAGCACGCTTTTAGCAAGCTTGATTTCAATGAAGTACAAAAGCAAGGGTAATGTTCGGGAGTACATCATGGAGATGTCTCATCTTGCTTCAAAACTTAAGGCTTTGAAACTCGAGTTATCTGATGATTTCCTCGTGCATTTGGTTCTCATCTCTCTTCCTGCACAATTTAATCAATTCAAGGTCAGTTATAACTGTCAAAAGGATAAATGGACTCTTAATGAGCTCATTTCATTTTGTGTGCAAGAGGAAGAGAGATTGAAGCAAGACAAGACCGAAAGTGCTCATCTAGCTAGCACTTCCAAGGATAAGGGCAAACGAAAGAATAAGGATAATAAGGTTGCTGCTTCTAAGGGTCCAGAACAAAAGAAACAGAAAGTTGAGGTAACATGTTTCTTCTGTAATAAGCCTGGACATACTAAGAAGGAATGTACCAAGTATGCTGCTTGGCGTGTTAAGAAAGGTATATTTCTTACTTTGGTCTGTTCTGAAGTTAATTTAGCTTCAGTATCTAGAAACACATGGTGGTTAGATTCTGGTGCTACTACTCACATTTGTGTTTCTATGCAGGGTTGCCTGAGTTACCGAAAACCAAGTGATGCTGAAAGATGCATCTATGTCGGAGATGGTCAGTCCGTAGAAGTAGAGGCAATAGGGCACTTTAGATTATTATTGAAATCTGGTTATTTTTTGGATTTAATAGATACTTTTGTTGTACCGTCTTTCAGACGGAATTTAATTTCAGTTTCTGTTTTGGACAAATCAGGTTATTGTTGTTCATTTGGAAACAATAAATTTACATTATCTATTAATTCAAATGCTGTTGGAACCGGTTTACTTAATGTTTATGATAATCTATATTTGTTGGAAACTGTTCCGTCCTATAATGAAACCTTGCATGTGGAATCACGAGGTACAAAGCGTAAATTGAATAAAGATAATTCGGCCTCATTGTGGCACAAACGCCTAGGTCATATCTCTAAATCTAGAGTTGAGTGACTTGTGTCCGATGGGATTTTGGAATCACTTGACTTTTCAGATTTTGATATTTGTGTTGAGTGTATTAAAGGAAAACAGACCAAAACAAAGAAATTAGGTGCCAATAGAGCTACAGACGTCTTAGAATTAATTCATACAGATATCTGTGGACCACACCCTACGGCATCTTGGAATGGTCAACAGTACTTTATAACATTCATAGACGACTATTCAAGATATGGCTACCTATTTCTTATACATGAGAAATCACAATCATTGGACGTGTTCAAAACATTTAAAGCAGAAGTTGAGTTACAACTCAACAAAAGAATAAAGAGCGTCAGATCTGACCGTGGTGGTGAATACTATGGTAGATATGACGGATCAGGTGAACAACGTCCAGGACCATTTGCTAAATACCTAGAGGAATGTGGGATCGTCCCTCAATACACCATGCCAGGATCACCTAGCATGAATGGTGTAGCAGAAAGACGAAACCGAACTCTTAAGGACATGGTAAGGAGTATGATTAGTCATTCTACTTTACCCGAAAAACTCTGGGGTGAAGCACTCAAAACGGCAGCTTATATCCTAAATCGGGTTCCAACTAAAGCGGCTGCTAAAACGCCTTATGAGCTTTGGACGGGTCGAAAGCCCAGTTTAAAGCATTTTCATATTTGGGGATGTCCAGCTGAAGCGAGACCTTATAAGCCTCATGAAAAGAAACTGGACTCTAAAACAATTAGCAGCTACTTTATTGGCTATGCAGAGCGATCAAGGGGTTTTAAATTTTATGATCCTGCTATTAGGTCAATTTTTGAGACGGGAACTGCAACATTTTTTGAGGATGTTGAGTTTGGGGGGAGAAATCAGGCTAGGAATATTATCCTTGAGGAGGAAGAGGGATCTACTATTGCTTTTGATAATGTACAGGTTTCACTACCTATCATTGATCAAGAAGTAAATTTGGATCCTCAACCAACAGACAATATTGTTCAACCCTTAATTGCAAATGAGGACATTGCTCGTGAAGAACAAACTCAACAACCTCAAGAAAATATGCCATTAAGGAGATCCACTAGAGAGAGGAAACATGCAATTTCGGACGATTATATCGTATATCTCCAGGAACGTGAGGTAGAAAGTGGAATGATGGAAGATGATCCAATCAACTTCCAGCAAGCCATGAAAAGTTCCAACTCTCAGAAATGGATTGAAGCCATGAATGAAGAGTACAAATCTATGCAAGACAATAAAGTTTGGGAACTTGTCTTATTACCAGTTGGTACGAAGCCCATTGGTTGTAAATGGATATTTAAAACCAAGTAGGATTCAAATGGTAATGTAGAAAGATATAAAGCACGTCTTGTAGCTAAAGGCTTTAGTCAAAAAGAAGGAATTGACTTCAAAGAGACCTTCTCTCCAGTTTCTACGAAGGACTCTTTCAGGATAATCATGGCACTAGTTGCACATTATGATCTTGAGTTACATCAAATGGATGTTAAAACATCGTTTCTCAATGGTGACATTGATGAAACAATTTATATGGTACAACCAGAAAATTTTGTGTCCGAAGACTCAAAGAATATGGTTTGTAAATTAACTAAATCCATTTATGGGCTCAAGCAAGCTTCTCGTCAGTGGTACTTCAAGTTTCATCAAATTATTGTCTCATGTGGTTTTGAGGCAAATCTTATGGATGAATGTGTGTATCACAAATTCAGTGGGAGTAAGTATATTTTCCTGGTTTTATATGTCGATGACATATTGCTAGCCACAAATGATATTAGCATATTGCACGACACCAAGAGATTTTTATCAAAACATTTTGAGATGAAAGATCTTGGTGATGCCTCCTTTGTCTTAGGAATCCAGATACACCGAGATCGTTCTAGGGGTATTTTAGGATTGTCACAAAGGACCTATATTGATAAAGTCCTCCAAAGGTATGGCATGCAAAATAGCAAACCAGGTGATACCCCTGTCGCTAAAGGAGACAAATTCAGTCTTAATCAATGCCCTAAAAATAGTTTAGAAAGTCAAGAAATGCAGAAGATTCCTTACGCTTCGGCTGTGGGGAGTCTAATGTATGCTCAGGTATGTACACGTCCGGATATTGCGTACATTGTTGGCATGTTAGGCAGATATCTAAGTAACCCTGGAATGGATCATTGGAGAGCAGCCAAGAGGGTTATGAGATATTTACAGAGAACAAAAGAGTACATGCTTACATATAGGAGATCGGATCAGTTAGAGATCATTGGGTATTCCGACTCCGACTTTGCTGGATGCCAAGACAGCAGAAGATCCACATCAGGCTATATTTATCTGTTGGCTAGTGGAGCAATTTCATGGAGGTCTGCCAAACAGACACTCATAACTTCATCCACCATGGAAGCTGAGTTTGTAGCATGTTATGGGGCATCCAATCAAGGAATATGGCTACGAAATTTTGTCACTGGGCTGCGTGTTCTGGATGGTATTGAAAGACCACTGAAGATATTTTGTGACAATAAATCAGCAGTTTTATATTCCAATAACAACAGGAGTTCTACAAAATCAAAATACATTGATATCAAGTTCCTAGTTGTAAAAGAAAAAGTACAGAGTGGACAGATATCCATAGAGCATATTGGAACAAACTCCATGATAGCGGATCCGCTTACAAAGGGATTACCACCCAAGGTCTTTCATGAGCACACTGCTCATATGGGTGTTGTCTCATTTGAGGATATCCAAATTTAGTGGGAGTTTATATTATTCATTGTATATTGCTCTATGTTATGTTTAGACTTTATCTATACATTTGGATTGTGTTCTGCAGAAATAAAGTATTCATTTTATTGCACTCTGTTAAATTATGCTAAAGATTTGATCTTAATAAAGTTAAGTAGGACCAGTTGGAAATAGGCATGAATAGATCACATTGCATGTAATTTCCATGCTATGCACTCATGATTGATCTATGTCATTTAGCTGTGCAGATATATGTGACCATTGATTGTTCTAGTAACGATTGATGTAACAAAGGCCACCTTGATCCTATGTCAGTATAGTTAATGGACCAGATTGTTCGGATATACCCTAAGGACATGATAGCAAATTTTGAGCTCATAAGGTTAAGCACATTTATTTGATTACATATGCATGTGGCCCAGTGGGAGATTGTTAGATTAATTTTTGTAATTAATCTATAATTTGGGCCACACATGTAAATAATTAAAATGTGTGTGCTATCATTTAATTAAGCCTAAATATAGTGATCTAATTAATAATTGATTAATTGGCTTAAGGGTATAATTGTCATGAGATTATTGTGTAGATACCATTAGATAATTATTATTTCTATGAGGGGCGGAAATATAATTGTGATAAAATTAAAACTGCCCTAGCGGTTATTGTGATAAAACTGCCTAGCGGTTTATAAATAGGGTTATGGTCCCCATTCTACCACGACGCATTCCAATTTCTGAAAATCCTCTCAGAGAGAAGTTGACACAGAATCTAGTGGCTAGAATTGGAAGACCATCTCAAAGGGTTCTCTTCCTATAAGGTTTCTCCTTCAATGGATTCAGGTATGCTTCCGCTATTAATTTTCTACTCATTGTTTTAATCAGGAGATTCCAGTATATATAAATTAGGGTTTTCATTTTGGTTGATTTAAACATGTTTCCTTATGACAGTAGGGTTCCCAATGCTGCCAATTATCCATTCTGTAAGACTTATTTTCCCATCAGAGTCAGAGTTAATGAGTTCATTGGCAGTTTGCGGATGTGTGGAGAAGGATAAACTGGCGGGGCTTTTGACAGAAGTGGGGGGAATGATGTTTGCTCAAATTTTTGTCTCACAATTGGGGTTGAATTGGTATTTCAATTTCTTTGTCGAAATTTGCTGAGGATTAATAGTTCTAATTTGGATCTCTTTTAGCACCTTCAAATCTAGACAAGCTATTGAATCAGGTAGTAAAGGAGAATTGGGAACACAAAAAAATATGTTTTTAATTGGCCATATTCCTTGACGATGGAAACTTTTATTTGTAGGGGAATAGAGTTGCTTGTTTCTGGATTCTTCCATATCAGGTTACTAGATTCTTTTATGGGGACATTGCTATTTGGGATTCAGTTGAGCAATTTTTCCTTTGTTGCAAAATCCCAAAGACGCTCCATATTTAGACCAGTGTTTTGTAGGCCTAAAAAGTGAAAATGTCGAGGGTGTGGCTGTAATAACAAGTCTTGCGGCCAAAATAGGATACACGTAGTTAATGAAAAGACTGTTGAACTGAGAAACGATTTACATGTAACCCGTTTCAGATTTTATGCATTTCAAGCAGTGAATTGACATAAATGATGTGTGGCATAATAATAATAATACTAGTGATAATAATAATAGTAAAATAATTTAACGTGATAGCCAAACATTAAATTTTTATTAATACTAGTGATAATAATAATAGTAAAATAATTAAACGTAAATTCCAAACATTAAATTCCTTTAAGTTATATTTTGCACAAATAACTTGCAAGCAAAATTATTTCATCTCTTTTCCCTAGATTACGTGATATATGGAAATAACACGGATGAAACTGGTGGCATGCTGACGATGTAAGTAGGAAAAACAGGTTAATCTAAATTTTTGTATGGTTAATGGCTATAGTTTTGGTTTCATCATGCACATCCATATAGTCACAGCGGTTGATGAAACTCCTATCATTCTCATTCCATATACTTATGTACTTTATACTTTTTAATATAAAGCTACTTCTTATTGATAAAAAAATCAATTAACGACCTGGACATAATAAGAAACAAGGCGGATCAAGGGGACTTGCTAGGTTGTTACCGTACAAAGAAAAATGACTATTTCTACATATCGAGGAATCGGAATGCAAATTAAGGTAGCTAGTACACAGATTTCTTTGAATATACCAAAATGTTGCATCGACCCTTAAATTTTACAAAACTCAAAATAGAAAATTGTATAGAGTTAGAGGAAATCATTTAAATATTAATAAACAAAAAAACACAATAAAAAGAATATGGAAAAATAAGGTATGTGAGATTCCTCATGGGTTCAAAGATCTTATCAAGGATTATATGCCCTAGAATCTAGCCCCATTGGTTTGTTAAGTAAAGATAAACATCATGTGGCATACTAATATAACCCATAATACTCATAGCCTGTATGATAGCATTTAAATGTATGCATGGGATAAAAAGATTAACAACAAATCCCTTCGTGTATTTGAGTTTTTAAGTTATTTAAATTAAGGTTGGATTTTAAATATAGGGGGTTTTATAAAAATATTGGTTGCACATCTTTGGCTACTTCCATTCGGAGAGAAGGTGGTTGATATGTATTCATGCATAGATGACCATCATTCATAATCAATAGAATAAGGGAAATGGAAATAACAAAGCAAATCCTACAAACTTGAACTGTGGAAAGCAAAAAAATATGAGAGAAACCATAGAATTGGAAAATATTAAAAATAACCATAACATAGGTGGGAAGGTTTTGAATGGGAAACACCTTGAAAAAAGAAAAATAAACCATATAGAATAATGATCTCCTTGGCGAGAAATCGATCTAGACAACAAAGGATTTGTTATCCACAAATTCATGGGTATGGTCAAACATATCTTGTAATGTGCAAAAGGAATCAAGTATGGGCTTGCAGGATTGAAAGTGCTTGAAGAAATCACATGTTGTGAATATTAATGACAACTACTAATTTACTATGGAAGGTGCTTTGAAGCATACCAACACATGTAAAGAGAGTTTATTTGTTGCCAATGAAGAGGTTGAGTATGAAGATGCTATGATTTTATTTTGAGTTCTGAACATAAAAGAAACCCATATACCCATCTTTGCACTTTATTGAAGCAAATCCAAAACAATTGAAAGTAATGGTGTGGTGCCTTCCTCTAGAGGAGAATAAATTCATGGGTGAGCATCATAATTGAAATTGAACTACTAATCTCCTTCTGAACAATATGATCCTTGAGATTAGTGGTACTTCAACTTGAAAATCTATACAATATGATGTGATGCAGCGATGACAAGTAGTTGAATTAGAAAACCCATAGTGGTTGCCCGCATCAAAAGCCATAATAGAGGACCCACCTTCAGCATTAGGAAAGCCTTCTAAGTCACTGTTATGTATGCATTGAACCTCATGATTATGCCTTTTTAATACCTCTAGCTAGTTTGCATTTTGAGGAAACATTTGTATGTTTTTTAAGTGCATTTGTTTCTAGGACAATGTGTAAGGCGATATAGTTATAGGAATAGTAAGAATATTTCAAGTTTTGCTTGCAATGTAAGTTGCTATGAAGAAGACTGTTCAGACCACCTCACGAAATCAATTTTGTTAAGTTTTTTTGAACTCCTTGAACTATTGCCCTAGTTTTGGCACTGCAGAATTGTGACCCATAATACATCTCTTTGGGCATCCATTGATGCAAATCAAATCACTGCTATATTTTCCTCTAAATCAAACACAGTGACACCCAGCAATTGGTGCTAGTATATGTCTATTGCTTGCATTGGTATCTAGATCAGATTATCACTTTGGTGGTTGGCTTATGGAGTGATTGATCACTCCTACTCATTGCCATTTTATTACATGATTGAATTACATATGGTAATACATAACCAAATAAAAGTGCAAATTTTTTGGTGGCTTTGGAGTCCTAATTCACCGTTTCCTTATAGATACAAAACCTGCACTTAGGACAGGCTTCTAAGTCAATGTTGTCTATGTTCTCAGCTTGCTGATTATGACTTTTTAGTACCTCTATCCAGTTTGCATTTCAAGGTAACAATTGTATGTTTTTTTATGTGCATTTGTTTCTAGAACAATGTGTAAGTCAATATAGTTACATGCATAATTGACCTGTTTGGTTTTCCAGCAGGTGCCTTTTAATATAAAATTCTACCCATTTATGTAAAGAAGAGGAAAGCAAGCTGGAGAGCTGAGATCTGCAATAATACAACTCCCCTTTTTACCAGGACCAGTCACATCATCCAATATTCCCCCGTAGGCCACAATATCCTTGGGAGTGCACACAATGCTCCTGCCCTTTAAAACCCTCTTTATAATCCATCCGAACTCTCCTCAAGCATTAACCAATATCTAGTTGTTTCCCCATTTACTGACTTTTTTCCATTGGTGTTTCCAAAATTCATACCCATTTACCTGTTTCAGGAAGGCGTAATTAATTATCTTCTACTTCAAAGGAAGAAAAATGACAATTAGTCTAGGTGCTAGTTCACTAGTGAGGTTGTTAGAGTTTCAAGTCACCTGCCAAGGTTCCATTCTTGTTGCAGTTTGTCTCAAAATTTCATAGCATGATCTTAAATTGGATGAGCCTGGGTATAATCTATGGGTGAATTGGAAGAATAAATACTCGTTAGATTTGGTTTCTAAGCTGAAGGAAGTATGATCTTCACAGTGCAGCCCCTTATGGCATGGTTATTGAAGTGGGATAACCAACTTCATTCAATTTTTTTACAGTTTTACTAAGGGCAGTCCTTTTTCACAAGGAGCATTTCACACAAAGAAGGTTCTTTTAATAACTTATAGGATGATAGTGCATAATACCTACTAAATAAGGTATGAATTTTGATGAGATTTAAACCATGAAACAACCAAAGACTCAAGAGAGTATTCCTTAGTCAAGAAAGCATTATATGCTATAAATGAAGAGAGATATTTTCACAAATGAGAAAAATATAAGTTATAAAAAAACCAAGCTTATCTTAAACAATTGCACAATATATTGTAGATATGTCCTGCTACAAATAAACCTCTGTCTAGACTAGAAAGTTGTTGATTTTACAGGGCAAACTGGCTGAATTCCTGGTGGGAAAGATGAGTTGAATTTTGGCTCGACCAAAAAATATTTCAAATATACAACTGCTAACACTCTTATACCAGTTGGCGCCTAAATATTATGTGCAATGAGATCAGGAAATCAAGACATGAGTTCCATTAACATGCTATGTAAAAGAGCTTCTATAAGAGAAAAAAAGTGATGAATGCTAAAGGATTTGTTGAACAGACTTGAAATATAATGTGTTATGGAAGAAAACATGCTGTAGTTATTCCACGAAAATGTGCAAATGTGCAAATTAGATAGCTCCTGTAGTTAATCCAAATGCTGCCATGTGTGACTGTTCTTGAATGTTATTTGCCTACATCAATAATTCAAGGCAATGATGAATCATGATTCATCATCATTCTATCTAGAAGCAATAGACCCATCTTTTGGTTTGTGCACTTCATTCTGATTAAATATAGTACAAACTTAGAAATCAGCTAAGGTTGTTTAGTGTTGACATCAACCAACTTAATTTTGAAACTTAATAAATGAGTATGTAGATCAGCTGGTTGCAGTGAAAATATTCATCATAGGAGTGGCCTTGACTGCATAATTCTTTGCACAGATGTTTTAACAAGATTAATTCTGATGTATAAGTTGAAAAGAATGAGTGATAGGACATTCTCAAATGTTATATTTGATCTTATATTTCCATAAGCATACTCCATAAACCATCATCAACCCAAACGGGATATCCTAGTGCCGTCCAATAGTGCTTGACCAGATGGTTTCCTTTCATGCTATTTTCATATATGCAACATAAATCCAACCATCTATTCATACAGACATACACAAAAATGTACATCCATAAAAACTAATTTAAATGCACTAGTAAGAGCTAAAATGTAGAAATAAATGCATAGGATTACAACATGAGGTACTAGATTGAATCCTCAGTTCTCTTTTTCCCTTGGTTTTATTTGAAAGCGTTTCCTCATTGAAATGTTCTTACACTTTTTGGCGAACTCTAAAAGAAAAAAATATTATTGCTGTACAAATTCTTCATGTCGGTTATCGGTAAATTTATTAAACCAACTTCTTGAATAGACTTGAGTGCTATACAAAAATTGATTTCTCCACCCACCGTCTAGATAGTTGATATATGTCCAACTCGAGATTGGAATGCATACATTATCTAGGAAAATTCGAGACATATTTAGTAACAAAATAAATGGTAACTTGAAATCATTTAGCTATTAAAACAATTATTATCTTAACTATAATTGCTGCATATGAAAACAATTCAAATTGCCATGGAATAAAAGAAGCCTATTGAGAAAAAATTCCAAGAATAAGATCCTTTACTTACCTTCTAGGACAGGGACTGTTGGAAGAGATGATTTGGCTTGGATAGTTTTGAATTTGGATTTTGATGTTTACATTATCTTGCTTTCTATCCTTGTGATTGGTATCAAGAATTAGTTTCAAGTACCTATGCTTGACTGACCAATGTATAAGTGACTGTTTACAATAGTCTAGCCTTGTAATGGTATGAAATCCTTAAAAAATGCTTTGTAATAATGGGGTTATTTCAGAGAACTATTCCATATTGAAGTATGGTGTGGATATCAAGACACCTGCTATATAGAATTTTAGCTTGAACCTACCACTTGTCTCTATAATGTTCATCATTTGGCTACAAAATACAACATAAAACCTTGTGGAACCCAAATTTGCCTAATTTTTATTTTTTTCCATTATTTTCAAGTGTACCTACTATGCTTCTAAGAGTGTTTCTGGTGGACACTGAGAAACAATACATTAGCTAAACTTGTTCAACAATATTTAGCTTTAAGGCGAGGTTGGAAGAAGTTTGAGATTTGCTTCAATTGACTCAGAAACTGGGGTCACAACTTCAATTACAATACAAATACATAGAATACATAGTTATTTATTTCAGGAAAAGCCATGGATATTTACACTTTCCTTAGCCTACCCTATAAAACTATGAAAATAGAGTGAAACGTCCACCAGGATTGCTTTCTTACTGTGGTATGTTCCACTTGTATGACATGTTTCATAAAGAGATGAGGCTGAGTGCAAATCCTGAGAAAATTTGGTAGAATTAATACACCTCAAACTCAGTACCTTTGTACTAGTGCATCCATTGGCCATGATAACTGAGAAAGATGAAGAAGTACCGCATAATCTAGGGAAAGGAAGTGAACGTTGCTAACAACTGAAGTAACTATGCTGATGAGGTCTTGAATAAGAATTTTGTAAGGGCCAATACTTTCCTGCCTAGATAGATATAGCTATATATATAGATAAATCCTACTTAAGATCTTGATTTGTGTGTGTAGTTTCCATTTGGCCTAAAGATGGATGCTCACCAACAAAGTCTCCATGTAGAGCGCCATCTCTTGAGAAACAGGGAAATATTTCATTGTTTCTAATGAAATAAACCCAGATATTTGCACAACAACCTTTGCAAATCATCTATTACTTAATTCATAGCTACCAAATTCACTCTCGATTTACAAAAAATATCATTTGTCCTGATATCTATAATTCATCCCATCTTGGCAATAAATTAAAGTATATACAAATTTTCCTGTGATAAATTATTCAAAGAAGCATAATTATTTACATAAACTTTATTCTTGCCTAATAGTCTATATAGATTCGAAGAATTTGCTGCCACAAAGTATACCTGGAATCACCTTTGGACAAAACCAATACCTTCACCAATAATCTATCTCCCTATATCTATCAAATGGAGGAAAGATTCTCCCTCACAGAGGAAGTAAAATTCTTATTCTTTTTAATATATTATTCAACTCCAAGGTTTATTCGAACCGATAACCAAAAAAATAGATAAAATTTCAAAAATAAAAAGTTAGGTATCATAATATCATTGCATAAACTTGGAAATACATCTGGAATTGTTCTATGACTTTTAAGGGAGACACATAGTGTTAATTTTTTGATAATTTCATTCCATTATCATTTAGGATCACTAAGAGAATAACATGTCCAACATATCTACAACATATCAATCATAGACACAATAATGCAAGCACACAAGAGACACAGGGTTTCCTCGGGGAAAACCAAGAAGGTGAAAAACCCCGCAACTTCCTCAGAGATAGAATAAGCCCCAATACAAGATCACAAGGATCAAACCCAAGGAGATGTCTCTAGCAGATACTCTTCCTCCTCCACATGCGTGCCACTTTCTCTCTTAGCTATGCGAGCTTGAGAAGTGAGTGAATGAATAGAATGAGAGAGGCACACCCTCTATTTATACATTGACTTGACCTGCCAATAATCCAACAGGTATGAATTCCTAAGGAAGCCTAATAACCCAACCACATGAACTAACTAGGGCCGACCCCACACTGGTGTTCTAATAACCCATCAATACAAATGACGACACTTACAATGTAACTTGCGACACTTGCAAATACAAATGACGACACTTCCAATCAGAGGAATAATACATCTCTGTTGGATATAAAATAAAGTACAAATGTAATATACAAGTGAATATATTCCGAAGTTACAAATACATCAACACTCCCTCTTAACTAGGAAGGTATTCTCTAGACACAGGTCATCAATACATATTGGCACAAGTCTTCAATTCTTGAGCTGGATCATCATCACTGGATCATGGAGCATCATCATCATCACTGCTGTTGTACTCAAAATCTCGATCACTGGGCTATCTATGAATTCTTCTCGTCATAGGAAGTTCTACAGAGCCAACCCTTTTTCATGTTGGGTGTAGGCCTAGCCTCCTGTAGGTCTTCATCATCACTGGCCATACTATAGAATCCTCAGGACTTATTACGTGTGTCACAAAACATCGAAAGAGTATCCCAGGATCCTTTATGTGCCTAAGCACGACCGACAAGATCTCCTAGGGCGCTATTACATGTTACCCCACCACAAAACCTCGAAAGAGCATCCCAGGACTGATTACGAGCATACTGCTCAACCTATCGAATCTCCCAGGGTGCTATTACATGTGGTCACCACAAAACCTCGCTAGAGCATCCCAGGACTGATTATGAGCATACTACTCAACCTATTGGATCTCCCAGAGCGATATTACATGTGGTCATGGAAAAACCTCGAAAGAGCATCCCAAGACTGATTACGAGCATACTGCTCAACCTATCAGATCTCCTAGGGAGCTATTATATGCCATAGGACAAAACCTCGAAAGAGCATCTACGAGATATCCCAGGGCGCTATTACATGCCATAGGAAAAACCTCGAAAGAGTATCTAGAAATATCCCAGGGTGCTATTATATGTCCTCCCAAGCAAAACCTCGAAAGAGCATTTGCCCAAGGCGCTATTATATGCCATAGGAAAAACCTTGAAAGAGTATCTGCAAATCTCCCAGGGTGCTATTATATGCTTATCTTGCACAACCTGTCCATGGCCACGGAGTATCAAACTGATACTCACCATACATCATCCTGATGTACATCATCACATGATCAACCTAATCATCATCACTGCATCATCCTGATGCATGACATCATCACATTATCATCCTAATCATTGTCACTGCATCATCTTGATGCATATCATCATCGCATGATCATCCTGATCATCGTCACTGCATCGTCCTGATGCATATCATCAACGCATGATCGTCCTGATCATCATCACTGCATTGTCCTGATGCATATCATCAACGCATGATCATCCTGATCATCATCACTGCATCGTCCTGATGCATATCATCATACATGATCCAACTGATCATACAAAGCATCCAACTGATGCATATCCAAAGCAGTAACTAGAGCATCATCTTGATGCTCATCACACAACGCTTACATCCGCAACCATGGGAAGGATCCTCCTATCACCATGCTTGGAATGGATCCTGCAGATGTGTCCCATCACTTCTTCCTCAAAGTATCTTCAATATGAAGAACACCAAGCCTCTCTCTGAAGTATTCAAACTTCACTCTGGCTAGTGGTTTTGTCAACACATCTGCAACCTGCTCATCCGTCGCAACATATATGAGCTTCACTGCTCCTCTTTGCAACATATCCCAGATATAGTGATATTTGATCTCGATGTGCTTCGTCCTGTCATGGTATCAGACAACTTCACACAACTCTGGTTGTCACAAAAGATACATGTAGCATCCAACGGGAGATCAAATAACTCAAATAGTAGCTTCCTTAGCCATACTGCCTCACAACTAGCCGAAAAAGCTGCGGCATACTCTGCTTCGGTTGTACTCAGTGCTACGCAGGACTGCTTCTTGCTAAACCAAGAGATCACACCTGATCCCATACTAAAGCAGCACCTCGAAGTGCTCTTCCTATCTGCAGCATTGTCTTCCCAATCTGAATCAACATAACCCTCTAGGTTAAACTTTTGATTTGCATCATACTTGAGCCCATAATCAATTGTACCCTTTAGGTACCTCATAATATGCTTTACAACAACTAGGTGAACACCTCTCGGATCCGTCAGGAACTGCCTCAATGTGTTCACCGCAAAGCAAATATCTGGTCTCATGTTTGTTAGGTACATCAAGGACCCAATCATTTGACGATACACAATGACATCAACCGGCTCAGATGAAGAATCACACAGAAGCTTCAGGTTTGATGCCATAGGTATGGCCATGGCCTTGCAGTCCATCATCCTGAACCGCTTCAGGATCTCTACTGCATACTTCCCTTTTCCAAGGAAGATCCCATCTACACTCTGCCACAACTCCATGCCTAGAAAATAGTGCATCATCCCCAAGTCCTTCATCTTGAACTCGGCAGCAAGCTTCCTCTTCGTATCTACAATCAATCTATCCTCACCTGTAACAAACAGGTCATCCACATATAATAGTAGTATCACTGGATTGTCTTCCTCAACCTTGTAGTAAAGTTTGGAATCCGCTTTACTCTTGGTAAAGCCCAAACTGGATAGAAAGATGTCTATCCTACCATACCAAGTCCTAGGAGATTGCTTCAAGCCATACAAGGCTTTCTTCAACCTGCACACATATGACTCCCTGTCATGTATCTCAAAATCGAGTAGCTGATCCACATACACTTCCTCTTCGATTACACCATTCAAGAAAGTTGTCTTGACATCCATCTGGTGTATCTTCCACTTCATCACTGCAGCCAGAGAAAGTACTGTTCTGATGGAAGTGTATTTGGATACAGGAGCAAAAGTCTCTTCATAATCTATTCCCTCTTTCTGAGAGAAGCCATGAGCTACAAACCTCACCTTGTATTTCTCTATGCTACCATCTGCAGCATGCTTGATCTCATAGATCCACTTGGAAGTCACAACAGACTTCCCTTCAGGTCTTGGGACCACATCCCAAACATCATTCTTCATGATCGACTGGTACTCCTTGATCATGGCATCATTCCATTCTTTCTTTTCCACTGCTTCTTCATAATTAGAAGGTTCTTTGTTCATAATGTCATAGAGCAAGGCAACATAACTGGTATGTGATCTAGTCCTCTTCCTTTCCCTGTGTTCTTCTCCGGGAATGCCATACCTTTCTGCATCTTGGATGAGCTCTCTAGCCCATGCAGGTTTCCTTTTGTGAGAGGTCTTCTCACATGGTGGATCTACAAGTTATTGTGGATCTTCAATTTCACGATCTTCTTCTGGAATTGCTTCTTTCATAGTGGTGTCTTGAAATCTGGTTACCTTTGGTTCTTCATGGTCTTCAATAGGTGTCTTCCTTGATTTGATGTATGCTGAGTCTTCATCAAATGTTACATCCCTGCTGATGTCAATCTTTTTGAACCTTGGAAAGTATATTCTGTAAGCCTTCGAGCTTTCATTGTAACCCACAAAGATTCCTTTCTTTCTTGAAGGATCTAGCTTTTTCCTCTTTTCTTTTGGAATGTGTGTATATACTGGACAACCAAATATCCTTAGATGGCTAAATTCAGGTTTCTTACTAAAGAAAAATTCTTCTGGTGTCTTGTTGTCAATTATCTTGTGAGGTGTTCTGTTTTGCACATATACAACTGTCCTAGCTGCTTTTGCCCATAGATGCATAGGCAGATCTTGGTCATGAAGCATTTCCCATGCTTCTTCCATGATCATTCTATTCTTCCTTTCTGCAACTCCATTTTGTTGTGGATTGTAGGGAGCAATCAACTCCCTCTTAATCCCTGAATCACTGCATAGCTTCTTGAAATCACTTGAAGTGAATTCTCTGCCATTGTCAGATCTGAAGGTCTTGATCTTCTTATCAGTTTGATTTTCTATCAAGGCTTTGAATTCTTTGAACTTATCAAATGCTTCATCTTTATTCTTCAGAAAATAAACCCAAGTCTTCCTAGAGAAATCATCAATGAAGGAAACATAGTATACATACCCACTCAGAGAACTGGATGACATTGGACCGCATACATTGGAGTGGATAATTTCCAAGATTCCTTTTGCTTTGCTTTCACTGCTTGGAAATGCTTTCTTTGTGTTCTTTCCTTTTGCACATCCTTTGCAAACACCTTCATGCTTTGACTGGATTTCAGGAAGACCTTCTGCTACTTTGCTTGCAATTGGTAGTGCTCTATAGTGCATGTGTGCAAGCCTTCTATGCCAAAGTTCACTTGGATCCATGGACTCATGTACCATGGCATGTTCAGGTTGTCCCTTCAATTTGTACAATCCTCTCTCTTGCTCTCCAATCACTACTGCATCATCTATGGTCTTACCCTTTGGCCACATGAGTACTTGGCCATCCACAAATGCAACTCTAATCCCCTTTGAATCCAAAGATGATATGGAGAGGAGATTCTTCTTGATCCCAGGTACATATAGAACATCTTTCATCTTCAAAGAATTCCCAGAGTCTAGTTTGTAGGAGGCTTCGCCACTTCCTTTTATAGGATATTGATAGTCATCCCCAAGTTTCACCTTATGAGGTGACTCATGTTTAGATAAATCTACAAAGGATTATTTAAACCCAGTCATGTGTTTGGAAGCCCCACTATCAATAATCCAATCATCACATCCATGAGAGATAGTACCTCTGGGAGCAAAGATTATAAAATATTCATCTTCACTTGATGAGTCATCACTTTTTGCTCTAGTCTTCTTCCTGGGAGGTTCATCATCCTCAGCAGCATGAGCATGATATCTCTTCTTGTTGTTGTTCTTCTTCTTGTCGAAGTTGTTGTTGTTGTTGTTCCTTTTTTTCTTAGGACAATCTGAGGAAAAATGTCCCTTCTCATTACATGTAAAGCATCTCAGATCTTTCTTATCTCTATGATGATGGTGGTGTGAATATTTCTTGTTATGAGATGGCTCCCTCTTGAAATTACTCTTCTTGGTATGTGCTGTGAGAGCTTGATCTTCATTCCCCATATTTTCTTCTCGGGCCACAAGCCTAGCTTCTTCTTGTGAACTTTCCTCCCACAGTCTACTGAAAGAGATCAATTTCCTTCTTGCATAGATTCCTTGGATGAAGGAGGCCCATGACCTAGGTAGGCCATTCAATATGGTCATTACAATTTCACCATTCTCCACTACTTCATCCACAGCTTCAAGTTGTTCCTTGATTTGAGAGACCTTAGAAAAGTAAGATTGAATGGTCTCTCCATTCTAGAGCTTTACCCCTTTCAATTGGTTCCGTAGAGTCATCTTCCGATTTATGTTCTTTCCTTCAAACAACTTGGTCAAGGAGTCAAACATATCCTTAGGTGTCTTTAAGGAAGACACATGGGGTATGAGATGGTCCTTTATAGAATCAACAATGATTCTCTTAGCTTTGACCAAGTTCTTCTTGTGTAAGGCCTCAGCCTCATCTTCCTCTGGGAATGGAACCTCTTCACTTATGTAAGTGTCCAACTCATTCTCTTCTAGGATTAACCCAATCCTATACTTCCTAGTCTCGGACATTATCAACCCCTTCAAGCTTATCCTCAAGCTTGGTGTGGTGAGACATCTTAAAGAGTACTTCAAATGGAAATAGAAAAGTTATTAGGTCTTACCACTTGATTTGCTGAAAACTGGATCTGGAGCTGGATTAGGGTTTGTTAGAGAAACCCTAAAAATTCAAACTTCTAAAAGGATAGAAAGATGTGCCTTGATGAACTGGTCAAGCTGGTATACTCCAAATTTGAAAACTGCAAAATTTGACCCCTCAACATTGCCTTTGAAACTTCTGGATTCATTAGATAGGACCCCAAACTAGGGTTTGATTTTCTCGGAGCTTCACCCAACCAAAAAGTTCGATCCAAAGCTCTAAAATTTGATTTTTCAGAGGAGATTCCAGTCATGGTCTCAGAATCCTTCCAGTCATGGTATCATAATCCAAAAATTCCAACTTTTTTCGAAACCCTAATTTCCGGGCCAAAAACTGAAAATGCTCAGAATTGAATTCTGTCTCGACAGAAAGATGTGCCCTTGCTAGGATAGTCAATATAGCCTCCTGCCTTTGATGATATGTGGAAAGAAACCCAAAAATTAAGAATCCCTAGCTTTCGTAGCTGCACAGTGCCTTCTTCTTAGGTAAGCTCTAATACCATGTTAATTTTTCGATAATTTCATTCCATTATCATTCATGATCACTAAGAGAATAACATGTACAACATATCTATAGCATATCAATCATAGACACAATAATGCAAGCACACAAGAGACACAGAGTTTCCTCGGGGAAAACCAAGAAGGTGAAAAACCCCGCAACTTCCTCAGAGATAGAATAAGCCGCAATACAAGATCATAAGGATCAAACCCAAAGAGATGTCTCTAGCAGATACTCCTCCTCCTCCACATGTGCGCCACTTTCTCTCTTAGAGATGTGAGCTTGAGAAGTGAGTGAATGAATAGAATGAGAGAGGCACACCCTCTATTTATACATTGACTTGACCTGCCAATAATCCAATAGGGACGACTTCCTAAGGAAGCCTAATAACCCAACCACATGACCTAACTAGGCTCGACCCGACACTGGTGGTACAATAACCCATCAATACAAATGATGACACTTACAATGTAACTTGCGACACTTGCAAGTACAAATGATGACACTTCCAATTAGAGGAATAATACTTCTTTGTTGGATATATAATAAAGTACAAATGTAATATACAAGTGAATATCTTCCCAAGTTACAAATACATCAACACTGCATAAACTTGGAAATACATCTGGAATTGTTCTATGAATTTTAAGGGAGACACAAAGTATAGTGTATAATCTTAGATTATAATATCTGCTTCTAATAAGCAAGTTATGGCCATGTCACCCATTGATGATGGGGTCTTGAATAAGAATTTTTCAAGGGCCAATGCCAACAAAATTTATGTGTGTTCTGACTTTTGATATTGCATCATGCCCATTAAGTTCACTTTGATCTATTGGATATTAACAATAGATGTGAGAACTCACCATCATGCAGTCCTAATTTGGAGAAGGAAGGCCTTATCATGGCATAACTTAAATGAGGATTTCTATCTATTTTTAACCTTGTAGGTTTATGTCTTTGCAGGCCTTTAACGCCAATTTCATTAAACTTGGACATATTCTAGTCCAAGTCACTTTCAAGACGGGTAAAAAAAAACCTTTCTAAACCCCAAAATCAAGCAAAATTCGGTTCCAAAAGTGCCAAATCCAGTTCCAAAAGTGCCAAATCCAGGTTCCAAAAGTGCCAAAACCGGTTCAAAAAGTGTCAAATCCGGTTCCAAAAGTGCCAAAACCGGTTCTAAAAGTGCCAAATCCAGATTCCAAAAGTGCCAAAACTAGTTCCAAAATTGCCAAATCCGGTTCCAAAAGTGCCAAATACAGGATCCAAAAGCATACTTTTTCTTTTGATATCGCCACTTTTGAAATTGGTTTTTGCGCTTTTTTGATATGATAAATATTATAATGTCACTTTTAGACCCTGATTTTTCCCTTTTGGAAGGCTACTTTTGACACTTCCAATACTTAAATTTGAAAATAGATTTTAGCACTTTCAAAATCTGATTTTACATTTTCGAAAACCAAACTCAACACTTTACAAGAATTATAATTGGCCCAATTTTGTCATCATTTTGGATATATGATCATGCTATGCTGGTACTATTTTGATTATTTTTGACATATCAAGTTCATATTGCTCATCATCCAGACATTGATATTGACTTAAGGTACCTATTTTTGAATTACGTTCATTTTTTCCATAATGTTCCATTGATTATCATCTCATATGGTGCATTTATATCAATTTAACAATTTAAACTCATTGGGCACATAGTTTTGTTGTTACAGGCTATCGTTTCCATATGGACTCTCATTCGGACACTCATTCTCATTCAGACTATCATTCAACCCGTCATTCGCACCATGAAAATCATTTGTTTGCTAATCTGTACGTGTTGAAGATGCCAACAGAGACGTGGGTTTTGTTGCCCACCTGTCACACATGGTTTGTGAGCTTTGGCCTGCCTAGATTCGCGCCACAACTTGCCCAAGCATCTAGCAGTTCATTGTCCACGTTTGAGAAACCACACCCACGTTTTGGGGAAAAACGGCTTGCTCTTTAATGAAGTTGTTTCTTATCATTTAGGGACATGCTATTTTTAGAGAGGTCGACCACTGAAAGGGTCGACCTGCTCTCCATTGTAAAACATTATATAGAGACACCCTGGGTTTTGAAGATGGGATAGGAAAACTCTTTGTAAAATTTGCTTATGTTTTTAATACAAGAACTATGTTCAGCTGTTAATTTTATGTTCCATTTCGTGCTTGGTGATTGATTAAGAGTAGAACGCCCACTGTTTTTGAGAAGGCCCCCTCAGCAACATGGGATTCACCTGTCCATATAATTTGTTTTTGCTTTCTTTTGTACAGATAAGTCATTTAAATTTCAGTATTGTGAATATTCATAAGCATCCATCCATTTTTCGTGTATGTATAAATTCAGCTTGTATAAAAATCATTTAGCTTGCTTTTGTTCATAATTTGTGTAATTTTTATCATTCAACCTATCGTGCGCACCGAGCATTCGGACTGCCATTCGAACTTTAATATTTTCTATTGCATTTTATGATTAACTAGGGTTTAAATTCTTGTATTTTGGTATTGCACCTACATTTTGTAGCTGGCCAGTTTTTGAGTTTATAGTCAGAGTCTTATTTTGAATAGCATATTGTTATCATAGAACTTATTTAACTCCATTTCCATTTCATTTCTTTTCATCTTTTTATCTATAAAAATCTTCAGCATTCATTTCCAATTTGCATTTTGAACATACCGCCAATACTTCACCTCTGTTTTCATAACGTATTATTGCTAGTTCCATTTTTAGCTTAGTTCAGTTCATTTCTGTAAGTACAATTTGATTTTGAATTTTAAAGATGCAGTAGTTTCTATTTGTTCTCATGGTTTGAGTGTAGAATTTCACATAAACTAGTTTAGCATAGTTCTGCTTTTCAATTTTTAGATTAGCTTGCATTATCTTTTCATAATTTCTTAAAATGCCTTAGCTTATGGTTTCATTTACTATAGAAGTAGACTAACAATACCTTGTTTCTATTTTTGCTTGCAAATTAAGTTCATTTCCAGCCATTTGGGTATGCTTAGGTTTGCTTAGGTTACTTTTGTATTTGATGTTTTACAAGATAGGTTGAAGTCTTGATAGGATAAGAGATTAGATAGGTATTGCATATTTCAATTCCAAAGTAGTCATTAGAGTGCATGCTTTTGATTTCTTGTCAATAGGGTTAGATTGTTAGGTAGCATTTCATTTTGAATTATTTCCAAGCATTGTAACTAGGTTTTCAAATATCATTTACTTGATGGACAAGTGATAGTTACAATGTTTAAATTCTCTTGTAATTGGACTATTTTTAGTTTCCATATTTTTATAGAAGTTAATTTAGATTTACTTCCGTTTTGCATCTCTGTAGCATTTGTAAGTCACTTTGACACACTTCCTCAAGAATATTGGAATTAGATAGGTCTGTTTACAAATGATTTACTGCTTTAAAATCTTAGTTGTCAATGTATGTTTAATTCTTAGAGTAGTACTTCGTTTGTAGTTTAACTGTTGGATTGGATTTCTTAGGCTAATTCATTAGTTGTCTTTCTCAAGATAGTATAGTTTCTTGTTTTTTAGTCAGTTGCAATTTGAAATTGTTTTGTAGTTAGGTTTTTGAATTTGTTTCATAGTTAGAATTTTGATATCGCATAGTAGAATAGCCTTTTCCCTTCCTAGAATAGGGTTTGAATGATTGTTTTTACTTGCATAGAATAGTTTGTTTTCAGTCAAGTATTATTTCTTAGACTAGTAATTTCCTTGTATTTTGCAATCTTAGTTCTTGTTCGTAGATTAGGATAACATAGATTTGAATTGATAATTAGGTTAGTTCTACATTCGAAATTATTGCAATCTGTTCAAGTTGTTAGGTTAGGTCTGATCTGTTTGATAGTTCATAATTTGATAATCTTATTTCTTATTTTGACTCGGTTTTTCATTTTGAAAGATATTTAAATATTTTCATTATTAAACATCTCTAGGATTTGCATAGTAAACATCCTAGGTTACCTTCTACCTCAGCATATATTTTGTGAAAACTCTAAGTTTACAAAACCTGGTTCATAATTAATATTGGCAAAATTTAATAGACATAAATTATACCAACATTTTGGCGCCGTTGTCGGGGAGTTGTAGATAAGTAGAATTTCCTTATGAAACTTAGTGATAGGCTGGTGGCAGGTGAGCGGTAAGACGAGATGTAAGAACCTGCGCATCTGTTATAACAAGAATCCCCAAAACCCAGCAGTAGTAGTAATGCAATTAGGTTTTGCTTTAGTTTTAGTTTTTCTTTCATGAATAGACCTAGAGATCCAAAAGGTAGATACATTAAAACTAGTCCCCAAAACACCACTAAAATTCCTACTAACCTTTACGGGGGGCGTACCACCCCGACTACTAACTCAACGGAGAGGTATCGAAAACCACATAAAGGGGATAGTCCTACTTGGAAATCTAAAGAAATCCTTTCTGGAAACCATTCAGGGGGAACCATAGAAACATCAGAGAAGTCAGTCCATAAAGAATCCCTATCAGGAGAACCTCAGGACAACATTGAGACTGAACATAGGCAAGAAGAAGATCAACCATCAGAATCCCTTAATCCTCCATTAGTTCCAAAGCCCAATGGCACAACCTTCTCACTAGTAGGGGGTCCGAATTTAGTATATTTTGTTGATCCTACACAGATAGATGCTCTTTTTGAAAACTCTGTGAATATAGTTGTTTCACAGATCGAAACATCAACTGTAGGACCTACAATCCCTATAGAACTGGACTCTCATGTAGCTGACAATTCTTCTCATCAGAGGAATATTTTCCCTGAAAAAGAACGTTGGGACATACCATATTCACCAGGAAAGGAACCACCTAGGTTTACTCTCTTTGGAAATCAAGTCTACATGGAGAATGAAAATGAAGATAATGTTCGACAAGATGAAGAAGAGGGGGAAATGGAAAATCAAACTTAAGGTACTTTTGGATTTCCTATTTTAGATACGACACAAAATGTAACCATGAAAAACATCCATCCCTCCTCACTACCTACCTTTTACGGAAATAGTAGTGAGGACCCGAATACATTCTTATTTGAATTCGACATTTTGTGCAGAAGCTATAATTACTTGCAAGATGCCCAAAAGTTAAAACTTTTACCTGCCACACTAAAAGATTCTGCTCTAAGATGGTTTATCGGGTTAGGAGAATCTAGCATTAGAACTTGGGAAGATATGAAAACTGAATTTATATGGAAATATCAAGATTATTGCAAACCTAAAGACTCTCGAAATGACATTTTCAAGATACAACAACATGAAGAATAGAGTCTAGAAGATTATCTCAAAATATTCAACTATGTATTACATAAATCAAAATATAACTTGACCTTCGAGAAGATGCAGTAAGGACTCTCTTCCTTAAGGGAATTTCATAAGACTTTTTAGAAAGCCTTAACCTCATGGCATTTGGAGATGTCTCTCACAAAACTTTTGCAGAAATCTGTGAGATGTGTAAGAATTACTCCAGAAGTAGAGGAAAAAGTGGGAATAACTTTCAGGAATCTTATAATAGAAACCTAAAAGCAAATACCTCTAGTTCTGGTGGAGTCACAAGGATAGAATTCGGGAACCTATTAGAAAAATTCAAAACAGATATCTTAGGAGCAATGGGTGTTGGGAATGTTATATCTCTTCACATGGTGGCTGCATGTACAACACGATCCCCTCCCCAGTAGTAACATGGTGGGAATGTTATATCTTTTTCGCGATTTTGACCCATTGTAGTCTATCTAATCTCGGTAAAAGGGATTAGGGTTGTAACCTAATTTCGGGTAAACGAATTAGGGATTTAGATGCTGCAGAATACCATATATTGTATTGTAAATGGTTGAATAAACATATAATGAAAAGGAGCAGTGTGGCTCTATGTTTTGCTAGTTTTTTCCCGGTTAAGGGTTTCCAGGTGAAAATCTCTGTGTTATGTGTGTGACATTGTGTATTTTCTGTTAATGCTTAAGAATCAATATAAGTTCGTACTTCACTGTTAAGGTTTAAAACTTACATTTAGTATCAGAGCATTTTTGGGTTCACAGGGACGCCTTTGTTTCCAAGGGTTTGGCTCGATCTTGGATTTGTGATAAACCTGGTTTCAGTGGGAGCTTTGCAGCGGTGATTTATTTTTCTTTAAAGAATGGCAAGCAGTTCTAGATTCGAGATTGAGAAATTTAATGGCCAGAGCTTTGAGCTATGGAATCTCAAGATGGAAGATCTTCTGGTAGATAGAGAACAATGGATCGCAGTAGATCCAGGTACCATGCCCACTGGTGCGGTAAAAGAAGAATGGGATAAGCTGGAAAGAAAAGCAAGGAGCACCATTCGTCTTTGCCTCGCAGATTCGGTATTGGTGAACGTATCTGGAGAAGACAGTGCAAAGAAGCTATGGGATAAACTGGGAAATCTGTATCAGTCAAAGTCCCTGGTAAATAAGTTATTTCTGTGAAAGAAATTGTACCTTCTGAGGATGACTGATGGAGACTCTATGTCAGAGCATCTAAACGCCTTCAATACTCTGGTAAGTCAGTTGACATCTGTTGGTATTACGATTACTGATGATGAAAAATGTATTAGTCTGTTGTGCTCTTTTCCAGATTCATGGGATAATATGGTTATAGCTATTGGGAGTAATGCAACCACGCTAAACTTCAATGATGTGGTTGCATCCCTCCTATCGGAGGAAATGAGGCGGAGATCCATGGATAGTTCAACCAAGGATGCCTTATTTGTAAGAGGTCGCCCTGGAGACAGATCTAAAAATAAGTCTTCAGGTGGTAGATCTAAATCTAGAGGGAGATCTAAATCTCCAGGACCTTCTGTAAGAAAATGCTGGAAGTGCGGTAAAACTGGGCATTACAAGAAGGATTGTAAATCCAAAAATACTGATAAAAGCAGAGGACCTAATGATGCTCCATCCGTAGATGGGAAAGAATCTACAGAGGAAGGAGGAGATGTGTATCTGGCATCTTCAAGTACACATGCAGAGCATGATTCATGGTTGATTGACTCAGGTGAGTCTTATCATATGACTCCTCACAGGGAGTGGTTTTCTGAATACGAAAAGTATGATGGAGGAGATGTATTTCTGGGAGACAACTCGGTGGCGAAAATCATAGGTCGAGGAAAGATGAAGCTACTGCTCAAAGATGGAAGGGTTAAAACTCTTCCTGGGGTTTTGCACATTCCAAAGCTGGCTAGAAACCTTATATTTGTAAGTAAAATGGATGATGCAGGTGTGAAAACTTTATTTGAAAAGAACACATGCAAGATGGTTCGAGAATCATTGGTGCTGATGAGGGGAGTTCGGATTGGAACTCTATACAAGTTGTTTGGAAGCACCTTCAAAAATGGATGTAACAGTACTATTGTTCCCGAGGGTAAAAATGAAGGAGACAGAGTCCTTACTATCTCTAGTGAGAAGACATTGCTATAGCATCGAAGGCTGGGACATATTGGAGAGAAGGGTCTTCGACTATTACAAGGTAAAAGTATGGCTGAAGGCATGTCTGATTTCACATTAGATTTTGATTTCTGTGAACATTGCTTATATGGTAAACAGAATCGGGTAAGATTCTCATCTGGTGTTGTAAGAGCTAAAGGAATCTTAGAGTTAATACACAGTGATGTTTTTGGACCTGTGCCTGTTCCATCACTAGGTAAATCTGTGTATTATGTTTCATTTATAGATGATTTCTCAAGGAAAACTTGGATTTATTTCCTGTGTAAGAAATCTGAGGTTTTTAAAATATTCAAAGAATTTAAGGCTCTTGTAGAGAATCAAACTGAAAAGAAAATAAAAGTACTCAGAACAGATGACGGTGGAGAATTCTGTGAAAGTGAATTTGAGGAGTTCTGTAAAACGTGTGGAATAGCAAGGCAAAAGACTACTTCATACACACCTCAACAGAATGGGGTTGCAGAAAGGATGAACATGACATTGATGGAAAAGGAAAGGAGTATGCTCAGTGGTGCAGGGATAACACAACAATTCTGGGCAGAAGCTGTTGACACTGCGTGTTACTTAGTGAATAGGACACCCACATCAGCATTGGTTGACAAGACACCTCATGAGGCTTGGACTGGTAAGAAACCCTCTCTCTCTCATCTCAGAGTGTTTGGGTGTGATGATTTTGTACATGTTCCAAAGGATAAAAGGAGCAAGTTGGATAATAAAGCGGAAAAATGTATTTTCATTGGTTACAAGGATGGAGTGAAAGGTTACAAGCTATGGAACCCAGTAAAGCGGCAAACAGTTTACAGTCGAGATGTGATCTTCAGAGAAGTTGAAAGCACTTCCAAGATTGAGGATGTACCAAAGGAAAAGGATTCAGAGAAGCTACACTTTGATATCAAGGATGAAAGAGGTGATTCTTTTGAGGAACCAGATTCGTCTGAATCAGATGAGGAGGCAGAATCGTCTGAATCAGATGAAGAGGCAGATCCACAGACTCCGGTATTGAGGAGATCTGACTGAGTAAGAAGGCAAGCTGAAAGGTATAGTCCCCTTGATTTTCGTTCTAATTTTGTGTTATCTATTACTGATGATGATCCTAGAACTGCTAAAGAGGCAATGGATTCAAAATATAGTAAACTATGGAAGAAGGCCATGATAGAAGAAATGGATGCCTTGGAAAAAAATGAGGCATGGGATCTGGTTGAGTTGCCAGAAGGAAGAAATCTTGTTGGAAGCAAATGGGTATTCAAGAAGAAGTTAAATGCAACAGGTAAAGTGTAGAAGTACAAGGCTCAACTAGTAGCGAAAGGTTATTCCCAAATTGAGGGCATCGATTTTGGTGAGATTTTTTCACCTATTGCAAAATTGACTTCTATTAGATTTCTTCTATCTATTTTTGCTGTTTTTGACCTTGAAGTAGAATAGATGGATGTAAAGACGGCTTTTATACATGGAAATCTTAATGAAGAGATCTATATGAAGCAACCAGAACGGTTTGTGGTGAAAGGAAGAAATGAGCTTGTCTGTAAGCTGAAAAAATCTCTCTATGGATTGAAACAATCTCCAAGAATGTGGTATAAAAAATTTGATACTATATACTGGGACTTGGTTTCTCAAGAAGCAAAGCTGATCACTGTGTTTATTTTAAGCTAACTGGTGATCATTTTATTTATGTAATATTGTATGTTGATGATATGTTGCTAATTGGAAACAACAAGGAAATCATCAAGGATGTCAAAAATCAGCTGTCATCTGAATTTGACATGAAAGATCTTGGTGCTGCAAATTTTATTTTGGGCATGGAAATAAAAAGAGATCGTGAAAACAGGAAACTCTGGTTAAATCAGAGGAAATATGTTGAAACGATATTGAAGAGATTTAATATGCAGGAAAGCAAACCAGTGAAGGTTCCCATTCCTGTAGGTGTAAGGTTATCTGCAGAACAGTGTCCCACGACACAAGAAGAGGTAGAGGACATGTCTCATGTTCCCTATGCTAGTGCAGTTGGCAGTCTGATGTATGCCATGGTCTGTACTAGACCAGATATAGCCCATGTAGTGGGAGTTTTGAGTAGATACATGTCAAAACCAGGAAAGGAACATTGGACTGCAGTAAAGAGGGTCTTCAGGTATTTGCATGGCACTACAGATTTTGCAATCTGCTACCAAGGAAGACCCAGTCTAAACAGAGAGATAGATATACAAGGATTTGTTGATGCTGACTGGGCTGGAGATCTTGATCACAAAAGATCTACAAGTGGCTACGTTTTTAACTATTTGGAGGAGCAATCAGTTGGATGAGTAGAAGACAAGCTGTAGTTGCACTCTCAACTACAAAAGCTGAATACATGGTAGCTACCCGTGCAAGTAAGGAAGCTGTATGGTTACAAAGATTGTGTTCAGGTATTGGTTTTGTTTAGAATGCAGTAAAGATTGGTTGTGATAGCTCAAGTGCAATATTTCTGGAAAAGAACCCTGCTTATCACTCGAGGACAAAGCACATTGATGTGCAGTACCATTTCGTCAGAGACATGGTTGAACAAAACAAAGTGTTGCTGGAGAAGGTTGACACTTTGGTAAATGTTGTAGAATCTTTGACACAGTCTGTGAGTACTCAGAAGTTCTCTTGGTGTAAAGAGAACATGGGAATTGTTTCCCTGAATTGTTAAAGTCATAAATTTCTCCTGTATGTGAATAGAACAACAAGTGGGAGAATGTTGGGAATGTTATATCTCTTCACATGGTGGCTGCGTGTACAACACGATCCCCTCCCCAGTAGTAATATGGTGGGAATGTTATATCTTTTTCGCGATTTCGACCCATTGTACTCTATCTAATCCCGATAAAAGGGATTAGGGTTGCAACCTAATTTCGGGTAAACAAATTAGGGTTTTAGATGCTGCGGAATACCATATATTGTATTGTAAATGGTTGAATAAACATATAATGAAAAGGAGCAGTGCGGCTCTAAGTTTTGCTGATTTTTTCCCGGTTAAGGGTTTCCAGGTGAAAATCTCTATGTTATGTATGTGCTATTGTTTATTTTCTGTTAATGCTTAAGAATCAATATAAGTTTGTACTTCACTGTTAAGGTTTAAAACTTAGAATGGGTTCCCAATTAGATGCATTACAAGCTAAGAAGAGACAAGAGGAAGAGAGTGCATCAATGAGCATTTTATATCCTAGATGCAGGACTAAACATCCCCAAAGAGAATTCCCATTGAATAATGTTTCAGTATGTCACCTTTGCATAGAATATCATCCAATTGAAAACTGTCCATCGTTGCCTGGGTTACAAGCCATATATAAGGGTGAAAATTTTGGTGAAACATATAGGAGGCCTTGGCCACCTAGATACCAACCATCATATTAGGATCCATCATTTCAGCGCCCACCCTACTATCACCCTTACCAACCACCTCAACAATGGAACACCTCGAATTGGAAAAATTGGCCACCTCAGTATCCTCCTCAAAATGCTCAACATCAACAATGGTCACAGGGATGGAGGGGATAAGCATATGCTCAATCACCACCTACTCTTGTGCCTAACTATCCTTACCCACCTAATATCCAACAACTCTTTCCTGGATTTGTGCCTCCTTCACTACCTCCTATCACACATCAACCCCACCATTTCCAGAATGTGAATCCCCCAAGACCCACACTACTACCTGCACAGCCGATACCAAACCCTAACAATAAACCAAATCAAGCTCTTAATAGCATTAGGTTGCAACCTCTTCCATCTTATATCATTTCGACTGCACCAGTGCATGAAATTCAATTGCAATCTGGAAGAGTTTTGCAAGATCAACTCAAATCATTAGTTGTCACTCATGAAGAGAATGAATAAGAAGACATACCTAGTGAAACCTTGAATGATGCCATTCTCAACGATGTGATTATTCCAAAAGTTTCAACACATGATCATCCTCAGAAAGAAGTAACTCCAGGAAAAAAAGTACCCCCATATTCGGAGCGTCTAGCAATAGAGAAACCTGCAATTTATCCAGAGTATGATATTTTAACGAATTGAAAAATATTTGTATCAAAATCCCTCTATTACAAGCTATTAAAGACATACCAATATATATCAAGGTGATAAAGGAACTCTGCATCAAATGGCCAGGTAAGAAACAAAAAGACCCTCTGACAATTCATGTCATTGGTGAAATGTCCGATTACATAGCAGATCAACCTAGAATAGCAAAATATATGAATCCAGGAAATCCTGTGGTAACTGTTATCATCAATAACACTACCATAGGAAACACACTTATCGATCTAGGGGTTTCTATTAAAATAATGACCACCACAGTGTTGAAAACCGTGCAATTAGGATAGTTTTTTGGTCCTACCCCAACAATGCTAGAACTAGCAGACCGCACTACAGTACAGCCTGCTGGAGTCCTAGATGATATTACTATATCGGTAGCTTCATGGGAGTATCCCGTGGAATTTATGGTCAGACAATCAAAGGATCCTTCCAAAGGAAACCCTATTATTTTGGGAAGACCATGTCTAGCCACTGCTAATGCATTCATAGGCTGTAGGGACGTAGAGATGACCATATCTGATGGGCTATCTACACAGAAACTTGATTTATACACCAACACAACCAGTAACCAAAAACTTATGGTGGTTAGACTGTCATTTTGGGGATGAAAATTTGGAGGAACTTTCACTTTTTAGTGATTGCTCCCGGAAACTTCAAGAACAAACTACCAAAAATGTGTTGAATCAATTTTTCTCCTCAACAACATGTATAGACTTTACCCAGTCTTTTGCCCAATTTGACCAAATTTTTGGAGATGAATTTCAAGAGAACATGAGCCTCTCCACATTTACAAATACACCTTGTGTCTTTGCATTTGAATAACATATAGGGTCCTATACCATACCTTGTGAGGTCAATCCTGAAAAGTTTCTACATATAAATGCAGGTCTAAATGAGAATCACCAAGAGCAATTACTAAAAATTCTTAAGAGTCAAACTAGAGCATTCACATGGGAATACACCGATATGAAGGGTATACAACTGGATACTTGTATTCACCATATTTACACAGATACAAACAAACCACCTGTAAGGCAGGCTCAGAGAAGGATGAATCGAGCTTTGAAAGATATAGTTAAAGAAGAATTGCAAAAACTCCTCAATGTTGGTTTCATCTACCCAATTTCTAACAGTAAGTGGGTATCTCCTCAGGTGGTAGTTCCAAAGAAAGTTACAGGGAAATGGCGTATCTGTGTTGACTTTCGAGAGGTAAACAAGGCCAGTCTTAAGGATTATTTCCCTTTACCGTTCATTGACGAGGTATTAGATACCTTATATGGGAAACAATACTTTTCTTTCCTCGATGGTTATAGTGGATACAACCAAATCTTGATAGCACCTGAGGATCAAGACAAGACCACCTTTACTTGTTCTTGGGGAACATATGCCTATAGAGTTTTTCCATTTGGCCTATGTAATGCGCCTACCACTTTCCAATGTCCAGTCTTAGGAATCTTTGCCGATCTTATACATGACTATGTAGAAGTTTACATGGATGATTTCACAGTATACGGTAATACCTTTCAAGAAGCCCTTTATAACCTTGAAACAGTTCTTGTCCGATGCCAAGAAACAAACCTATCCCTTAGTCATGAGAAATGCAATATGTTACTAACAGAGGGTATAGTTTTGGGCCATCATGTCTCTTTTCAGGGAATCAAGGTGGATCCTGCCAAGATAGAAGTAATTGTCAATCTCCCTCCTCCAAAAAATCAGAAGGAGGTGAGGAGCTTTCTTGGCCATGTAGGCTACTACTGACATTTTATTGAAAAATTTACCAAAATAGCCGCACCTATGTTCAAATTGCTTATGAGAGATACATATTTTCAGTGACTAAGCCTTGTTAGCTTGCTTATGAGACCTTAAAAGCAAAGCTATCAGTAGCACCAATACTTAGGGGTCCCAATTGGACCCTTCCTTTTCACATATCCACTGATGCTTCCGACATGGACATAGGAGGGGTCCTAGGTCAAAAGGAAGGCCAAGCATCACATGCCATTTACTTTGCTAGCAAGAACTTGACTCCTGTAGAATCAAAAGACACCGTTACTGAGAAAGAATTTCCGCTAGTAGTCTATTCTATCAATAAATTTCGTCACTAAATCATAGGCTACGAAGTTTTTGTACACACATACCACTATGCCATTATATTTCTAATGAAAAAACCAATCACCAATGGCAGGGTGACTCAGTGGCTTCTTTTACTACAAGATTTCAACATCACCGTTGTTGATCGTCCCAGTCGAGAAAATTTGGTAACAGATTTTCTCTCTCGTATTTAACTTGATGATGATGCTAGTCCCGTCAATGATAGATTTCCTGATGAGCATCTGTTCGCTGTGTCTGTTCAAACCCCTTGGTTTGCGGACATAACCAATTATTTTGCAACTAGGAAGTTACCAAACCATCTCTCCCCGCCTGAGAAACGTCGAATCATAATCTAGAGTTCTAATTACTCTTGGGTTGACAATGAATTTTTTTGTACTGGCCCTGATATTATTATTAGATGATGTGTACGAGGGGATGAGATTGCAGAGATCCTCCATGCATGCCATGGTGGACCATGTGGTGGGCACTTTTCCAACAAACGAACAACATACAAAGTGTTGCACTCTGGATATTACTGGCCAAGCATTTTCAAAGATGCAAGCAAGTATGTCAGAGGAGGTGACAGTTGTCAAAGAATGGGTAGACCTACGCCATCCGATGAGATGCCCTTAAAACCTTAGGTTATGATTGAGCCTTTTGAAAAATGGGCTCTGGATTTTGTAGGGCCAATTTCTCCTATGTCTCGCAAAAAGAAGTATATCCTAGTTTGTACAGACTACGTCACTAAATGGGTGGAAGCTAAAGCTTTATTCTGCGCCACAAAAAAATATGTGGCAAAATTTATATATGAAGAGATATTTACCCAATTTGGTGTACCTAGGGAAATTGTCACTGATCAAGGATCTCAGTTCACCTCCAAGTTAATGAAGGAAATTAATGAAAAATATGGCATCAGACATTGTAAATCTTTGCCATATCACCCACAGGACAATGGTCAGGTAAAATATACAAATAAAGTATTAGAGGCCATCCTAACCAAGACTATCCAGATGCACCACAAAGACTGGGAAGACATGCTTCTAGAGGCCTTGTGGGCTTATCGAATAACATGGAGGAATACTATTGGCCACACACCCTATGAACTTGTTTATGGTAAACAAGTTCTTCTACCCATTGAATTTCAAGTAAGAACCTTTCGTATGGATGCACAATTAGGGATGGATCTAGAAGAAGCACAAAAACAACGAATTTTGCAAATCAATGAATTGACGAAATAAGACAAGATGCAATTCAACGAACAATTTTAGTACAGAACCAACATAATAAGTGGCATGACAAATATATCAAACAGAAACTGTTCAAGACTGGAGATTGGGCACTATTATTTGATTCAAGGTATAAGATTTTTAAAGGAATTTTGACTACCTGTTGGATGGGTCCATATGAAATAGTTACATATTTTGACAATGGATCTATTGAGATCAAAACAATTGATGATTCACAAATTTATTTTGTTGTAAATGGACATAGATTGATACTCTATCATAAACCAATCTCTAAACAAGATTTTGTGCAGAATGTCTCATAGCAGAAGGAGACGGAGCTAGTTGAAGGGGAAGTCCCTCCTCCTAGTTCTTGATTTATTTTTGGGTTATCTTCCTTTGTATATATGTAAATATATTTCTGTTTCTTTAATAAATGTGAGTAATTTCTGATAGCTGGTTTATATTTTCACAGAAATTTCATTTTTATGATCAGCTCACAAGATTTCATCAATTAAAAAGAGGAAGACTCTTCTCCCTTTCCTAGTTTTTGATAAAATTTTCATATCATTTTTCTTTGTATATATGTTTTTTCTTCGAATAAATATGAATCATCATTGACAAGTGGTTTGCAGTATGATTACAGGAACTTTACTTCTACAATCAACCCATAAAGATCATCATTCGAAGAAGGGAAGTATTGTGATTCATTTTCCTTTGATTATTTTCCAAAATAAAAATTCTTGATTTTACTTTAACCACTTCTCTCCCTTGATTATTTTTGTTGCTTTCATTTTTATGTTTTTTTTGTCATTTGGCTGATACATGCACATTGCTGATCAATCGTTCGAACAGTTGCTTAAAGACCTATCATAACTATTATGATTTTCAAAGACCTACTCAATACCTATAGGCTACTATTTCATCCCAGACTCATTATTAAAAGCTTTTTATTTAAGTATTTTTGATTAAAAAGTAGCACAAGAGTGAGTGACATTTCTACTTATGGGGAAACATTACTAACCTTTTTATGGAGAAGATAGACTTAGGGGTCAAAGGACAACTTTAGGTCATTCTCTTTTGGCCTGAGTTATAAATACAAACTATTATAAATAAAGTTACTCACAAGGTTAAATCTAAAATTTGAGTTATGTG
The DNA here is from genome assembly GCA_027924585.1 of Larix kaempferi. Classification (NCBI taxonomy): domain Eukaryota; kingdom Viridiplantae; phylum Streptophyta; class Pinopsida; order Pinales; family Pinaceae; genus Larix; species Larix kaempferi. Next base: position 5,295,706 of record BSBM01000291.1, read on the forward strand.
CTTAGCAAAATTAATACACTCTAGTACCAACCGACTTCCACATACTAAAATAATTATACAAAGCAAACCCGCCGGGGTACTAAACAGGATCACTGGCAGCGGGTCCATGCTAAGTAAAATCATAAACAAGGAAGCTAGGTAAATGCAAGCAAACCCATCGGGGTACTGAACAGGCTCGCTGGAAGCGGGCCTATGCTTGAATGGTACCAAGGTAAACCCGTCGGGGTACTGAACAGGTTCACCGACAGCGGGGCAATGCCGGGTAAAAGAGAGATGGTCAATATATTACTATGCACATGACTCATTTAAACAGAAAAACCCTGAGTACACAAATACATGCTTAAGACAGTCTTTCATACTGTCACTAGAGAATGGATGTAAGTTGGACTTAGACCCTGTCATCTAATTCAAACAATACATAGGATATTGTTATCCTAGAAGTGGGACCCATAACTATAGAAATCTAACGAACTCAAGAGTGAACTTTATCTGTATTCCTTGGATGACAATAGAGTTTTAAAAATGAGTCAAGGATGATTGGTTTTCTATAGGATTTCTACATTATTTGTACTATTGTTATTCATATGGTCTTCATGAGCACTATTACTTATTGATGAATTTGCATGTATGAATAATTTTCATGTCTAGTTAATATTTCTTTTGCATACAATAATAACAGCTCTCTAGAGTTATCTGCTAACTGTTAATTGGAAGTGTTTGAATATCAATCAATTTTTATTTTGATGGCTTGAGGACACGACATATTTTTGGTTTGGGGGAGGATTCAGAATTGTTTCTATTTTCTGTTTACTTGTAAAACAATTAAAAGTTCATTTATCTCTTATGAAATGATCTGTTTTTAAGAAATAATGCAAGTAACAGAAGAGAAGGTTGTTCTGATCCATGTTGAACAAAGAAAGAGCATCTAAAGTAGTTCATCAGTCAGGATGTTTTTAGAGAAAGCAGGATTACATTTCCTTTTGAAAGAAGCAGTCACAGAAGCAGCAGTTTCATTCTTGAAGATTTGTTGGCAGCTTCATAAATTCTCTGCATAATCAGAAGTCAGTTAGATACAACAAGCACATCCTTTTCATTCAAATGGTCTGTATCTAGGGTCAGATCAAGTGTTGAATGCAGTTTCGCATGAAGTGTCGAATGAAGCGAATGAAGTGTTGAATGAGGCATCGAATGACGATATAAATGAAACTATAAGCTTTGTAACAACATGACTGAGTATGCCAAGGTATTCAATTTTTGAAATTTGATTATAAAATAAGGAATTCAATTGTTAACCATATCGAGAATCATCAAGTGTCATCTCTACATATGATTATCATTCCTTGGCTCATTTCAACTTCACAAAACGAATTGATTAACCCAGATAATCTTGCATAAACACGATTTCCAGAATTTTGTCTGACTATATTACTTTTCGACATACAGTTTCATTCCTCATTAATTTGAATGTAGGGATCATCATGCAATTCATCATTTTATTTTTATTAATTAAGGGTCATCATGATTTGTTTGAGCCTTATGTTATAATTCCATGATGGCGAAATTTCTTTCAACCTGTCCAAAGTTTACTTTGGACATTGGTTGAAAATTTAAACATAGTCATACGATTTCATTGACGCATACATCTTGATCATGGCACACGATTCAAATTTTGAATAATGATATGATCATTCAAACGTGCCAACTTCTACCTTATAATAATTCAAACGTTCAATTGGACCTCGTTTTAAAACGAACCCTACTTGATCTTCACCCTCATTCCTCTGCTCTCTCTCATCCATCCCGAGTTCATCCAGTCGCATCCTCCATCCACTTACCTCCGTTCAGCAATGCCTACCGGCCACGAGCCCGAGAGCTACCAAGACTTGCTGTGGATACCCGAGTTCCAATCATGCCGTGAGCTCTTCCTTCAAGCGGGTTGGGGCTCATTTCTTCATCTCCTCCATGGACACGACGATGAAATTTCACTGTTGTTTTCCAAGGTGGCCAGGGTTGGCCACCTTATATTTCCAGTGACCAAGGAGTCCATGGCAGTAGCTACGAAGCTCCTATGGAAGGGTTCCCGGTGGCACAAACATCTCTTCCTCCCTTGGTCGGCACACGACTTCTCTCTTAAGGCCGAGTATCAGCACATTACAGGCACGAAGGGGTTCCATCGGGAGTGGATCAGGATAGAGTACTTGGGGAACCTTTAAACATTATGGTCTTCCTTATAACTTGCGAGGGTAAGTTCACGACTTTTAAAGCTTTCCATCTCATATTTTTAGCACATTTTGTCAGCAATCAAACTCTTAATTTTCCATTTTACTTCCTGTGGAGTCTTGAAAAGATGTCAAACCAAGTGAGGAAGAACAAAGACAATCCCACTGGTAGCCTATACCATCACTATCTCATTAAGATTCTGATCATCCATCAATTGAGGGAGACGGGGCAAACATGGGAAAATTTTGTGTTTGAAGTCTTGAATCCACACTTGGCCAAGAAGCCTCTGCCTCTACTTCCCGAAAATGATTTCGGTCTCTGAAGCGAACAATAGTTCCTTCACACAAATAATTCACCAAAAGACTTGGTAAACTAGATAAGCCATAATAATAATATATTTGTATTGATGATATGATAAAAGATGATTACAATGGTTGATAACCCGCCTATTAAATAAGGCTTGGGCATTGTGAATGAAAGGTCATGCCCTTTCATTCTTAAGTATAATTAATTATGTTTATTATTAATTATTTACTTTTATGTTCATAGCATTGCCACTCTCTTAGAAAGGATTTGTCCTCAAAGCCTTATAATGTCGTCGTATCGTTCCTTGTAACATTGTGGCTGACGAAACATGTCGATATGAACTGCTAAGTGTAGAGCATAACTTCCGATATGTGGATGGGTCAATCCATCCCAAATTGATTTGTTGTTGACTATTGGGATTCCCTACTGATCTGTCGTCAGGAGCTTTGATCACATTAGTACCATTATCTTTCGACATTTCCCACTTTTTAGAATATCCGTTTTTATGGTTGGGGTGTCGATAGGGAATTTTCACAATGTCATTTTCTTTTACAAGTGCCGTCTTTTGAGCATTGATCTGAGCTGGAAGTTTTATTTTCGTCTCTTGAGGTTTTAAGGTTTCGTTCTGTATCTTTTCCAACTTGTTTTCTAACTGCCTGTTATCATTTTAAAACTTCTTAATCAATTCGACTTGCGATTTTCTGTCATCTTCAGACTTCTTAAGTTGTTCCTTAAGATCTTCATTATGACTTCTGATACAACTATTTTCTTCTAGCTTGTCTAGAAGTTTTCCTTCAATGTCTTCCGTAGATTGTTCTATCTTCCGACTATTTTTCAACTTCTTAATTTTTGTGACTAATGTCTTGTTATGATTTCTTAATGTGAAAATTTCTTTGGAATTGTTGGATAGTGTTTTATTATTCTTTGCGATCTCTAGTTTGTGTGCCTTTTTAGAGTCGTCATTTTGTTGTTGAAGAAATTTTATCTATTGTCGACATTGGTCAACCTTTGATTCTTGATCTCCTAAATTATGTTGTATCTACTTCAGTTCTTCATCTTTATCGTTAAGGATCTTGTTCAAGCGTATTATTTTTGCTTCGTAATTATTTATTTCCTTCTTTATATCTTGATTTCCTAACCTCTAATTGAATTCATTTTCGTCTTTTAATTCATCAATTTGCGCATACAATTTTTCTATACGCCTTTCCTGGTCAGAGATTTTTATTTCATTGTACCTTTCTTGTAATTCAATTCTTATTTCTGAACTGTTATTTATGTCGCGCAATTCTTCATTGTCTTTTCGATAATGTTTTAACTTGGCTTCTAATTTCTCTATTTGTAGTCGCAAACCAGCTTCCATAATTAATAATAAACATAATTAATTATTTACTTTTATGTTCATAGAAGTCTCAGACTCTTGATGGTGAACCGAGCCAAACCTTTTCCCGAGTGAAGAAAGGCCATGAGCCCATGCAAATTGATGAAGCCATCTCAGGAGAAAGGCAGCTTAGCCGATCTTCCTCCTCCTCTGATTCTGTCCACAAGGACGTGACAGTTGAACTCCCACTCTTCTCGCAAATACCTACTAAATGAAGAGGGACCAACCGCGTTCATCCCATCATTCAGACCGTTCATTCGGACAACCCCAATTCCCAACCAAACAAACCTATCCCTAACGCACCAACCATTGCATTGGATGATGCTCCTGCCGACCTACTCGATGCTTCCATTCCTGAGCTCCCTCATACTCTCATTGCAGACTAGGCCCATACTAAATCAACCACCTCTACTGACCCTAAAATGCCTTCTATGGGACTGAGCCCTCATAAAAATTTTGAATGCCCTGTAGAGTCTTCCACTCCAAGCCACCAAACAATGAATAGATTAACACAAGATGTGGCTCGCCTAACACATCAGAATCAGAAGTACATTGAATTTATCAATCAACTTCATCAAGATAATATGAATTTGAGTCTTCAAATGCAAAACATCAAGGATGCCAATAAAACTATCGGTACCTATAATGACATTCTTCAGAATAAGATTAATGCTTTATAAGCCAAATCTACAAAGCCCAAGCCTAAATCTACTTCTTCATCGTCAAAGTCGAAGGTTGCTGCTGGTGCAGCTAAGCCTTCCTCCTGATTTTTCCTCTTTTTTCTCAGTGGGACCTAGCACATCCTCGGTTTGGGGGAGTGTTGATGCCCAATTTTGTCCTCATTTTGGATCTATTATCATGCTATGCTAGTACTATTTTGATCATTTTTGACATATCAAGTTCATATTTCTCATCATCTAGACATTGATATTGACTCAAGGTACCTATTTTTGAATTACGTTCAATTTTTCCATAATGTTCCATTGATTATCGTCTCATATGGTGCATTTATATCAATTTAACAATTTTAAAATCGTTGGGAATATAGTTTTGTTGATATAGGATATAGTTTCCATACAGACGCTCATTCGAACATTCATTCTCATTCACGCACTCATTCAACCCGTCATTCCAACCATGAAAATCATTCGTTTGCTAATCTGGACATGTTGAAGATGCCAACGGAGACGTGGGTTTTGTTGCCCACCTTGTTAGTTTTTCATCATTTAATTCAATATGATCTAGGATATTAACTGAGAGAACAACATGTACAGCATATCAAACACAAGAGACAAGAGACACAAAGCTTTTCATTGGGGAAAACAAAGAAGGTGAAAAACCCTGCAACTTCCTCAAAGATAGAATAAGCACCAATACAAAGATCACAAAGATGAAACCCCAAAAGACAGATGTATCCAACATCTACTCCTCGTCCACTTGTGTGCACTCCTCTCTCTCAACTATGCGAGTTGGATGTGTGAGTGAATGAGCAAATAGAGTGGTGCAACCACTCTATTTATGCTTTAACTTGACCTGCCTTTTACCCTAAATGGGACGACCACTTAAGGGAGTCTAATAACCCTTCCACTTAACTCATATAGGGCCGACCCCACTAAGGTGGTCTAATAACCCATCAAATATAAGTTACGACACTTGCAATATAGCTTGCGACACTTGCAAATACAAATGACAACACTTCCAATCGGAGGAATAAGACATCTCCGTTGGGGATATAATAAAGTACAAATGTAATGCATACAATATACAAGTGAATATCTTCTGAAGTTAAAAATACATCAAAACTCCCTCTTAACTAGGAAGGTATTCTCTTGACACAGGTCATCAATACATATAGGCACAAGTCTTCAATACTGGAGCTGGATCATCCTCACTGGATCACTGGAGCACTATCGTCACTACTTCTGTACTCGTCATCTCGATCACTGGTGCTATATCTCAATTCTTCTTGTCATAGAAATTTCTACAGAGCCAACCCTTTTTCATGCTAGATGTAGGCCTAGCCTCCATGTAGGTATTCATCATCTCTGCGAGCGGCCTATCCGGTGGAATCTCAGGACTGATTATGTGCATCTGCAAAACCTGAAAAGAGCATCTCAGGACTGATTACGAGCTTATTGCTCAACCTATAAGATCTCCCAGGATTGATTACATGCGACCAAGCAAAACCTCGAAAGAGCATCCCAAGACTGATTACGAGTTTCCTACTCAACCTATAGGATCTCCCAGGACTGATTACATGCAAACAAGCAAAACCTCGAAAGAGCATCCCGGGACTGATTACGAGCTTCCTGCTCAACCTATAGGATCTCCCAGGACTGATTACATGCAAACAAGCAAAACATCGAAAGAGCATCCCAAGCCTGATTACGAGCTTCCTACTCAACCTATAGGATCTCCGAGGACTGATTACATGCGAATAAGCAAAACCTCGAAAGAGCATCCTAGGACTGATTATGAGTTTCCTGCTCAACCTATAGGATATCCCAGGGAGTGATTATATGCTATCAGTAAGAACCTCGAAAGAGCATCCTAGGACTGATTACGAGCTTATTTCTCAACCTATAGGATCTCACGGGGACCTATGACATGCCGCTGCACAACCTGCAACATATCCACAGCCACAGAGTATCATCCGGATACTCATGATCATACTGATCATCCTCGCACGGAGCATCATGCGAATGCTCATAATCATACGGATCATCATCATACAGAACATCATACGGATGTTCATGGTGGAGCATCGTCCGGATGCTCATCACACAACACTTACATCCACAGCCATGGGGAGGATCCTCCTACCACCATGCTTGGAAGGGATCCTACATCTGTGTCCCATCACTTCCTCCTGGAAGTATCTTCAATCTGAAGAACACCAAGACTCTCTGACAATTCTCATTCAGACGCTCATTCAACCCGTCATTCTCACCATGAAAATCATTTATTTGCTAATCTGGACGTGTTGAAGATGCCAACAGAGATGTGGGTTTTGTTTCCCACCTGGCACACATGGTTTGTGAGCTTTGGCCTACCTGGATTCACGCCACAACTTGTCCAAGCATCTAGAAGTTTGTTTCCCACATTTGAGAAACCACACCCACGATTTGGGGAAAACGGTTTGCTCTTTAATGAAGCTGTTTCTCAGCATTTAGGGACATGCTATTTTTAGAGAGGTCAACCACTGAAAGGGTCGACCTACTCTCCATTCTAAAACATTATATAAAGACGCCCTGGGTTTTGAAGATGGGATAGAAAAACTCTTTGTAAACTTTGCTTCCGTTTTTAATACAAGAACTCTGTTCAGTTGTTAATCTTATGTTTCATTCCGTGCTTGGTGACTGATTAAGAGTAGAATGTCCATTGTTTTTTAGAAGGGCCCCTCAGCAACAGCGGATTCACTTGTCCATATAATTCGTTTTTTCTTTATTTTGTACAGATAAGTCATTTAACTTTCAGTATTGTGAATATTCATAAGCTTCCAGTCGTTTTTCCTGTATGTATAAAAATCATTTAGCTTGAGTCTGTTCATAATTTGTGCAATTTTTATCATTTAGTTTGTCGTGCATGGCATTTGGACTGCCATTCGACCTTTAATATTTTCTATTGCATTTTATGATTAACTAGGGTTTAAATTCTTGGATTTTGGTATTGCACTTACATTTTGTAGCTGGCCAGTATTTGAGTTTACAGTCAGAGTCTTATTTTGAATATCATAATGTTATCATAGAACTTATTTAACTCCATTTCCATTTCAGTTCTTTTCATCTTTTTATCTATAAAAATCTTCAGCATTCATTTCCAATTTGCATTTTGAACTTATAGCCAATACTTCACCTCTGTTTTCATAATGTATTATTGTTGGTTCCATTCTTAGCTTAGTTCAGTTCATTTCTCTAAGTAGAAGTTGATTTTGAATTAAAACTCAATAATCTCATTTTGAATTTTAAAGATGCAGTAGTTTCTATTTGTTCTCATGGTTTGAGTGTATAATTTCACATAAACTAGTTTAGCATAGTTCTGCTTTTCAATTATTAAATTAGCTTGAATTATCTTTTCATAATTTCTTAAAATGCCTTAGCTTATGGTTTGATTTACTATAGAAGTAGACAAATAGTACCTTGTTTCTATTATTGCTTGCAAATTGAGTTCATTTACAGCCATTTGAGTATGTTTAGGTTTGCTTAGGTTACTTTTGTATTTGATGTTTTACAAGATAGGTTGAAGTTTTGATAGGATAATAGATTAGATATTTATTGCATATTTCAATTCCGAAGTAGTCATTATAGTGCATGCTTTTGATTTCTTGTCAATAGGGTTAGATTGTTAAGTAGCATTTCATTTTGAATTATTTCCAAGCATTGTAACTAGGTTTTCAAATATCGTTTACTTGATGGACAAGTGGTAGTTACAATGTTTAAATTCTCTTGTAATTGGACTTTTTTTCAGTTTCCATATTTTTATAGAAGTTACGTTATATTTACTTCTGTTTTGCATCTCTGTAGCATTTGTAAGTCACTTTGACACAATTCCTCAAGAAGATTGGAATTAGATAGGTCTGTTTACGAATTATTTACTGCTTTAAAATCTTAGTTGTCAATGTATGTTTAATTTTTAGAGTAGTACTTCATTTGCAGTTTAACTGTTGGATTGGATTTCTTAGGTTAATTCATTAGTTGTCTTTCTCAAGGTAGTATAGTTGCTTGTTTTTTAGTTAGTTTCAATTTGAAATTATTTTGTAGTTAGGTTTCTGAATTTGTTTCATAGTTAGAATTTTGATATCGCATAGTAGAATAGCCTTTTCCATTACTAGAATAGGGTTTGAATGATTGTTTTTACTTCCATAGAATAGTTTGTTTTCAGTCAAGTATTGTTTCTTAGACTAGTCATTTCCTTTTATTTTGCAATCTCAGTTATTGTTCGTAGATTAGGATAACATAGATTTGAATTGATAATTAGGTTAGTTCTACATTCGAAATTATTGCGATCTGTTCATAATTTGATAATCTTATTTCTTAGTTTGACTCGGTTTTTCATTTTGAAAGATATTTAAATCTTTTTATTATTAAACATCTCTAGGATCTACATAGTAAACATCCTAGGTTACCTTCTACCTAAACATATATTTTGTGACAACTCTAAGTGTACAAACCCTGGTTGATAATTAATATTGGAAAAATTTAATAGACATAAATGATACCAACAAACATATTTTAGCACTTTCAAACTCTGATTTTGCATTTTCGAAAACCAAACTCGACACTTTACAAGAATTATAATCACAGTGAAATTGAACATACTAGTACAAACAAACATTCAAGTGTATTATTTAACAAAATACTTTCATTTTATTCACAATTGGCCTCACATCACTCACGCCATTCAGGTGCAACAAGCAAGGCCATAATTGATCTAACAAGAATGTGCAATTGACATCTTGGCAAGTATAATTTTTTGTTATAATACAGTTCCCTTCCTCATTACAAACATGTTTTTATTTCAAGTCATCTATAATCATTGTATTTGTAGCATCCCAACCATGGATCAAACTATCCCAAAATTTGTTTAAAGGCTTGAGAAAAACATAAGGATTTCCATCACCCTAATAACCCTCTCTGGCTATGCAAGAACAAGATTCTTGCGATAAAATTACTCTAAATTGTTCCCTTTGCAAACTTGTTATTTGTAATAATGTTGGCAAAAACTTGTCAACGTTTTTTTGTTGTGCATATGTCCATACCCCAAATTCAAATATACTAAATCAATTTTCAAAAAATTCCCTAAATCTTGGACTAACAAAATAATACTTTGTGGTTGATTCGATATCTGGTGTTCGTGGAAATCCGAATTTCTTTTTTTATGTACTACGTGTAATAAAACTCCATTGAAATCGAAAATAATCAATGGTTTACTAGTAGTCAATCTTCTAGTCTCTGCAAACAAAAACAAACACACACAACACAGTCAATAAAATATTATGTTTCAATGTTTCTAAGTATATTTCTTTCATGTTCAGCAATTTTTTAAACACATCACTAGATACATGATACTATGTCCATAAATAATATGAGAATTATCCAATAAAATTTACATCAATTAAATGTAGAAGTTGTCAAAAATATACAAATCACTAAATGAATTGTTGTCTGTATAATATGACGGTTATTTTAAGTTGAATGTCTTTAACCAACGCCTTATTTTTGAATGAGGCCGGAGATAAATGAATGAAGGGGTGACTGACCCTTCTTCTTCCCAGTATTATTTTCATAATAGTTCTAGACTGCAAGAAGGGTGGGTCGATCCTTCTTGTGTTCACCATTCCGGATACAGGTGAATTGCTGGATATTGGTGTTCACAATTATCTACTAAACGAAGGGGCGACCGATCCTTGTTTTCGAAAGTCAGAAGTTAGGATAAATATTGTTTATATGTTATAACTTAGCCAATGTATTGATCCCTACCATTTACTGTGGAAGTTGGTAGTCGGGAATTGTCGTCCCAACCTTCGTATATTAAATATTTTTACATTTCTCTGTTAAATGAAGGGTCAGATGACCCTTCTTGTGCTTAGTATTTTTCCAGTCTTCACCATTCTGGATATACATGAATTGACGGCCTAGCCTTCGTAGGTTGAATATTTTCACAATTCCCTCATAAATGAAGGGGTGGCCGACCCTTCTTCTGCCCAATATTATTTTCAAAATAGTTGTAGACTGCAAGAAGGTTCATTTGATCCTTCTTTTGTTCACTATTCTGGATACATGTGAATTGTTGGATATTGGTGTTCACAATTTCTACTAAACGAAGGGGAGACCGATCCTTCTTGTCGGAAGTCGGGAAATATACAACTCATTCTAGGCGTCGCATAATCCACCTACTTTAGCTTCTGTATGCTACCACATCGTCTTGCTTTCGTCAATGCTAGTTCCCATGACTGAACCATTTGGGTCATGACTCCCAACCATTGTGCCCCTTCATGAGATGAATAGAAAAATTGGCCAGACAGCCTCCTCTGCACGTTGGTCTTCTCCGTAACTCTACGGAACGTAAGGTAAATCTAACACTCCACCTCGAAACTGTCTAAGGAACTTGACTCGGCTCCCCATCAACCAAGTGTTGTGACCTCCAACCATACTTCCGTTTCGGTACTTGATCAATTTTCTTCTGCAACCGATCTCCTTCCCTCATGTTTTCTTCCTGAACGCACATCTTTGAGAAGACAAGGAAACCCTTCTTTCCTCAGACAAAGAAAAAAGTATTTCTGAATTCTCTCATCCGCAACTCCTTTCGCAAGTTTTCCACGTTGTTAGGATTTGATGAACGCTTTGTTGTATCTCTTCTTTTCTCTATAGAATTCTTCCCATGACAGACCTCTTCGCAATCAATATACTTCATGGTCACCTTCTACGATGCTGCTCATCTTACCAAGATGTGATGCCCCGCACCACAGTGGAAATCTTGCTTCCTCACAACTCTCACAAGTTATCCTCAAACAACTCATGCTTCTCTATCGCACACTCACCTCCTAGCTGCTTCAAAGGAGCGTTGCTTTAGCAACCCTCAACGAGTTCTTTTGCAACACTCACAACCAGTTTGTTTTTTCAATGAGCTTCCTCCATCTGCACCACCTCGCGCCTTTGGAGGTTTTTGGGAAATTCACTTGACTTAACAACTTTTCCTGAAACGTTGTCATCTTTCCAGCAAAATTCTGCACGCCCAACACACTCCCAACCAAGTATGCTATGCTTCAAACTAGCATCCTGATGGTCTGCGTTCCTTGGCTTCTTGCATTGAGTATAGGCGCCTCTGCACCTCCTATCTTACTAGTGCATAAGCAAACATGTACACATCGCAAAGAAATGAAACTTCTATCAGTTTTTTGTTGTCCGACACACTCCAACCAAGTATTCCATATTTCGGATGAACCCTTTTGGGCAGCTATCTTCAAGGATTCCATGTCCTAACGCTTCACCATCTACTGCAACACATTTAAGGTGTGATTTCCTATAGGTCTGCATGACACCTCCTTTTCCAAACTCATCACTTTCGCAAGCCTTCGTCAACTCTTCTTGGCATCAGCATGCCCATCAAATTGGTTGAATTTTGCAAAGCTTTGGTCTTCCTCGTCCCACTTGCTCCTTCCTTTTTTTGGTGCATCTGATCCATTCGAACTGACTTGGAAGCTACTCTTACGAATTCTCAAGTCTTAGTGTATTCTTCATGTCGTATCACTGTTGTGCACCTCCTGTAACTAAACGAACTTCTTATGTGGTGCTCCTCCGTCTATCCTTCCACACAAATCCTAGTAACTTCAACATTCTTCAATGTGCATATGAATTGATCCCCATATAAACACTTCCTTTCTCCCGGCTACCACCATCGGAGATGTTGTTTCACTTCTAGCTAGGCACTCCTTCATGAACGCCCAACCAAAATTCACAACCACAGTAACCACCTCCGTCATGATACCATCCCTTTTTCAAAAGAATGGTGAAGAGCCCAACTTCCACTAAGCTGCTGCTCCAGTCCGCATCAACCTCTGCGTCGATACAACTCTGATATGTTCACAAGAACAGTGGTGAGGAGCCCGTGTTCTAAGCTCTGATACCAACTCTTCGTAAGAGGAGTAGTGAAGCGTCCGCATTCTACGCTTTGGTACCATCTCTTTGCAAGAAGAGTGCTGAAACTCTCGCATTCTATGCCCTAATACCACTTGTCATGGACCTAATGGACAAGTTCAATTTTTTTCTTTCCATCAAGCCATGCGACACTTCCCGGAAGATAACCGAGGGCATGGCCATCCTAGAAGCACTTTAATAGACAAAGCCTAACCTGCGGAATTACCTACTCCTACCTCCTTAACTTCTACACTTAGTCAATTTTCCAGCTACATGTGCATACTACAAATCAACTAAGTACAAGAGATAAGAACATGTGTGGGTGGAACCCCTAAACCGGAGTAGCCTAATACCCATGAGAAGAACTGTTATAACCATGGAGGATTCCACAATCATTTGGAAACCCATCTAGGCGTGATCCCAACCGGAAACACCCAAAATAAAATCAAGCCACAACTTCAATTATCTCCGTCACATACGCATGCTTGCACGCTTTCGATATCGACACTTTTGAAATTGGTTTTTTGTGCTTTTTCGATATGATAAATATGATAATGGCACTTTTAGAACCTGATTTTTCCCTTTTGGAAGGATAATTTTGACACTTCCAATACTTAAATTTGCAATTTTGAAAACAAATTTTGGCACTTTCAAGCTCTGATTTTGCATTTTCGAAAACCAAACTCGACACTTTACAAGTATTATAATCACAATGAAATTGAACATACTAGTACAAACAAATATTCAAGTGTATTATTTAACAAAATACTTTCATTGTATTCACAATTGGCCTCACATTAGTCATGCCATTCAGGTGCAGCAAGCAAGGCCATAATTGATCTAACAAGAATGTGTCATTGACATCTTGGCAAGTATACATTTTTGTTATAATACAGTTTCCTTCCTCGTTACACACATGTTTTTCTTTCGAGTCATCTATAATCACTGTATTCATACCATCCCAACCATGGATCAGAATGTCCCAAATTTTGTTTAAAGGCTTGAGAAATACATAAGGATTTCCATCACTTTGATAACCCTCTTTGGCTATGCAAGAACAATATTCTTGTGTTAAAATTACTCTAAATTGTTCCCTTTGCAATTCCATTCTTTGTAATAATGTTAGCAAAAACTCGTCAACATTTTTTTGTTGTGCAGATGTCCATACCCCAACTTCAAATATACTAAAGCATTTTTCAAAAAATTCCCTTAATCCTGGACGTATAAAATAATACTTTGTGGTTGATTCGATATCCGGTGTTTGTGGAAATCCATTTTATTTATTTATTTATGAATTGCGTGTAACAAAAATCCATTGAAATTGAAGATAATCAATGGTTTACTAGAAACAAATCTTCTAGTACTATTTGCAAACCAAAAAAGCACACACACAACCCAGTCAATAAAATATTATGTTTCAATGTTTCTAAGTATATTGCTTTCATGTTTTGCAATTTTTGAAACACATCACCAGACACACGATACGATGTCCATAAATAATATGAGAATTGTCCAATAAAATTTACATCAATTAAATGTAGAAGTTGTCAAAAATATACAAATCACTAAATGAATTTTTGTCTATATAATATGACGGTCATTTGAAGTTGAATGTCTTTAACCAATGCCCAATTTTTGAACGAGGCCCGAGATAATTCAACAGAGAACACAACATTGTTTTTATAGTTATTTCTCTCTCTTATCAACTGTCAAATGTCCAACTAGTTGGCATTTTCAAGTAGTTTTCCTTGTAGCTATTATCTGATATTGCCCTTCATCTATAAACAACATGTCTGTTTTTTTATATATATCTCCATATTGGATAAGTACATCCTTGAATGACTTTTTGTATACATTGAGTACTTAACCAACATTATAGTATGCAGACATTGACTAATTATAAATAGTACTAAGTTTACATTGCTCTCGAACCCAAATAAATACAAAGTATTCATTCTTCAACCATTCAAATATACCAAGGAAATTTTTAATTTCCATGTTGTCGAGTGAGGAAAACCACAGAGCAACATCAAAATTTTCTCTGGAAACACTAATAATATCAGGGATGAACATCCATGCATAATAATGATATCAATTATGGACAAAATGAGGTTGTTTGGAAGAATATTCAATGTTAGATAACATCCGAACTCCAAAGAGCAATCCCTCTACTCTGAGGACCAATAGTTTCTTTTGTGGTGATATCTAGACTGCATACGAGAACTGTGACTATATATATAACAAAAACAACAACACTTCGTTCATGAAGTTAATGATCACAAACATGCAACTGTAAATGAAGATTTTGATTTCCAAAGATTAATACAAAAATCACCCAAAATTTCATAGATTCAAATGATTTAATAAAAGCATCACACTGAACTAATAATATGTTAGATTCAAACGAAAATAGCAACGTCACTAAAAAAACTAGAAAACACATTGAATTGTTTAAAATCTTCATAGGTTACATCTAGTGTTTCCCGCTCTTGAAATAGGAAATGATAGGTTACATTTGATGGCTGTCACTCAACTAAAACAAGGCATTGAATGTTCTGATATCATATGATTCATGCATTTTACTAAAACCCTACCAGAGTCGATGTTCCAATTCATTATCTGTCTTAGCGGACGATGCAATAAAGGGATTACTCAAAATACAATTTTCACATGGATGTGCTTTCACATCATCACCCTCCAAAAAAATCATTGATGTATTAATTTCTGAATTTTTCGTTGGGAACT
The DNA here is from genome assembly GCA_027924585.1 of Larix kaempferi. Taxonomy (NCBI): domain Eukaryota; kingdom Viridiplantae; phylum Streptophyta; class Pinopsida; order Pinales; family Pinaceae; genus Larix; species Larix kaempferi. The sequence goes on from BSBM01000291.1 coordinate 5,310,991, forward strand.
CCTCCCACACACACTCCATATTTTTTTGTCTATTTCCTTCTTTATCGTAGGTACATCTCTCTCGAAACCATACAAATAAAAAAAATTATGCACTGCCTGTCCTAATTTTTTTTGTAAACAGTGACTTCCCCTCATTGACCCCACATTTAGATGATCAAATCCCAACATTGAATTTGGAAAGACATAATCCCGAAAATTGCATGGCATGTGTTCGTGAATCATATGAAGTTTCTTTGTGTTTATATTCAAATTCACCAACAGTACTTTCTTCCCTTTTTTTTACCTTTTTCCCTCCAATAGTATTTTTTTAATTTCCCTTTTTTTCTCTTTTGGAGTCATTTTCTGTGACTTTCTTGCGAAATAGAAAACCTTCCATTTCTAGTATCAATAAATTTTTTATATGGAGAGATGCAGAGAAATGTTGCTTGTCATTATATATTTCAGAATAAGTTTGTTTTATCAATTTAAGTAGAAAATATTCTTTGTCTTTTACCTGTCAATGGCAGGCCAACATTTGAGTGGTGAGTAACATCACTGGAGATACCGCGTTTTGACACCAATCCCTCGCTTGGTTCATTATTTTCCAATCTCTTGCCTGGTTCATTATTATTCGATGTGTTTTGTTGGCTAATATACACGGATATCGTCGATGCCAACTTTGGTTGTGGATGATCCACATGTTGAATAGAAATCCAGTCATCTTGACCTGGAAATTTGCAGGTATACATTTTATATAACTTTTTGCAAGTATTCAAAGTCACTATCCCTGGTCATCTTTGAAAAATAATTTTTTACCTTCTTGTCCATCTTGTTCTCCAGTTTTGTAGTTCTTTGTGGATTCTCTATCACATTCAATGTTGTCATCAGATAGTATAATTTTATTTGAAGTTGTAGTATAATAGGAATTTGAAGAAGTTATTGAACATAACCGACCGAGAAAAGTAAAATACAATGAAACAAGACATCTGAAAATGTTGATACAAATACCTTGGTTTACAACCAATTCATGATAGAAACTGTTCATAAACAACTCTTGTTATACTGTCTCTACAATAGAAATAACTATTCTATGTGGCGACCTGATCAATGAACGAAGAACTCTACCTCCTATGTACAATGAAAGAAATGTACCTCGAGAAGAGACCGGTATGGAAACTATGTGATCCCATAATTCCTGTGTCCTTTCTTTTGCAAAAACATGGATTCTCGAACTATCATTGTTAACCTTGGGAAAAGGTAAATCAATCATTGGTAGGAACTCATCCTTCCAATCCATATCCATTTGAACAGTAGACAAATTATCCTCATCCCTTCCAATTCTCCAACACTGTATAATAGAGAATCCTATAAACAAGTCCTTGGAGAAATCTCTATAAACTCCCTTGGTAGGATTCTGTGTTACCTTTTTTTTATTTCTTGCTGAAAATTGTGAAAGCTTTAGAAATCATACAAGAGTTTTCCATATCAGCTAAAAAAATACAAGTACATGCCACTTCATTTGATTCTAAGTAGTACAACAACGCAAGCATATATTCTTCTCTCCAAGAACTGTCACAATTACACATATCAACAACAACAAATTCACAGCTGATTGCCGCACTAAAAAATGCAATGGATCTTAGTGTGTTGACCAAAGATGCATGATAACAACATTGACAAGCAAACTGTGAACTATCTTTGATGACATCAATGGACATACCCATCCCCTCTTTATTGATATATATATATTCAATATTTTCTCAGCATCATTTGGGAATTTGGTACCATTATCCTCTTCATATTCTTTCTTTCTCTTTTTAGCCGGAGATTTTTTTTTCTTTTCAGAGCATAAAATACTGCATAGTTGTTGGAGATGATTTAGTGGAATTTTATAGATTTCAATGAATTTATGGTCAGTGATAATATGTGATCAAACCATTTGAACATCATGAACTCTGAAATATTCAATGATCGAATGTCTAGTTGATCTCTCGTCCTTGATTTGCTTGCAATATTGATATAAAGTCTCTGCGTAAACATTTTTGTTGACTGATGTGCTCAGCCAAACCGATCTATTGATTATATTGTCCTCCATAGCAGTCAATTCATCTTCAGCAAGATCACACAATGGTCTAAAAAAATTAGATCCATGATTATTTATTTTATTTTGAACAAAATCAACCCGAGTGATGCTCTTGGATGAGCATGGAAAGGAACCACTTTTGTAAAGCTCGAATCCAAACATCCATTTGCTCCACAGTCGATCCGATGTCAAAACAAGAGTTAGCTTGTCTTTAAGGTTGTCCTTTGTTTGAACAACAAAGATATCCTGTACATTCACTTTGGAAGTTCTATAAACATATAAAATTGAAGATAATATTTAATTTGCTAATTTCATAACACATGCAACAATCTAAAGACTTTGATTGATAAGAAGAAAAATTCTATACTTGCCAAACATCACTGGAAACGTTTCTCTTTCCCAAGCGGAATGGCCTACTGCAGGATATCCATTTCTCCCTTGCTTTTACAACTTGAGAAATGAATGGAGTGTCTGCAAATTCCTTGTTTGATAAATGTTGTTGTTTGCATAATTTGTTGATAATGTGCCGAGGAACATATTTATGGAGAAGACGAGTTTTTCGATGCCAATACCTTGAATGGACCGATTCATATTTATCAATTTCAATGATTTTTTTCTGCGCATAAATAGTATGCTTCCCATTCAATATATAAAAATTTACTGAAGACAAATTAATTTTGTCTTCATTTCTAGGAATAAATCTCAATGTGGTCTCCTTATCGAAAGGCAATAGAATAGCATCTCTCAATGTTGTTGTAAATTTTGAGAGAAGAGATATAACCATCTTTTCCACGACCTCCTCATCAACTTTTCGATATTGTAAATGTGGAGGCGCAACAACACATCTTGTTACGTCAATAGAAAAAACTTTCTCATTGAACAAAAAGTATTTGTTCTGGTCTTGTTGAAATTATTTTGAACTTTCAAAGCTCTTAGTCGCTTTCCACATCATCGCTATAAAAGGACTTGATTTGAGTGGTTTGAAGGAAGATTTGGTCACATCTTTTTCAATATCATGGAGAAATGTTCTTCTAAGGTAGATAAGAATCTTTTCATGGCCTACTTTTGTCAACTTCTTTTCAATATTCATGTAATGCAATACAAATGAATTTTTTGCAACTCGGATTCTTTTCTTCCATACTGACAAAATTCCTTTCTTCAAAGATGATGCGGTATTAATTCCGGACCGATTATAAACATCATATGAGGGAAAAACCCACCCTTTCTTCACATAGGAAACCAGATCTGAATCGGGAGCACTTTTCACTAGATCTGGTCAAAAATTAAAAACCATAAGATCAACCTGTAGAAGGAAACACAGGTCTCTCTCGACCACTTACTTGAACACGCAATAAATCGTCAGTAATGGGATCCGCAGATGTCAATATTCTAGGTCGAGTTGGAGATCCTTTCTCATCTAAGAAGAATATATATAAATCTGGGTACAAATTATCTGGTTCATCCATCTCAACATACCATCCATGCTTCAATAAGCCAAGGCTGTGATCTTTTAACAAATCAAGGAACGATATTTCCTGGTATTGATTAAGGCTCAACAACGCAGACATGTTTTATCTGCAAAATAATAAATATTAAGTAGTTAATATAAGAATGCATACAATGTTTATAATTATAAATTAGTGTTTTAATATTAGATGTATACTTACAAATGTTCAGGCTAATGATTGATGGATAAGGAACGACTGATCATTTTCAAAATCAATTGATTGATTAAGAACAAATCTTCTAGCATTATCCATGAGAGATTGAATGCACAATTTATATAGTCATTTGAGATTGAATCGATCATATAAGGAGCGATAATCATAGAAGGGGCAGCCCATCATTCTTGTTGGAAGTTGGAAGTCGGGATAAATATTATTTGTATGTTATAATTTATCCAACGTCTTGATCCCTACTATTTACTGCGGAATTCAGAAGTCGGGAATTGCTGGCCGAGCCTTCGTAGATTAAATATTTTTACATTTCTTTTGTATATGGAGGGGCGGCCAACCCTTCTTTTTCCCAACATTATTTTAATAATAGTTTTAGACTGCAAGAAGGGGCGTCTGAATTTTCTTTGATTGTAGAGAAGAGTCTGCAGCTGATTGCGCAGACTGGTACTGTTAACCTTCCAAGAAAATAAAAGAATAGTTCCTGTGTACATAACTCCCTCATGGGGTGAACCACGTAAATCAGTGTGTTTATGTGTATGAGTTTATGACATGTTTTGTATATGATTTTATGTGCATTTATGTATTTACTTTCATATGTATGTGAACGGTAATCGAATGTTGAGTAATTGGAATACAAGTGCGTGAATATGAAGAAGAAACACTTAGTATGATTAATTCATAGCTAACTGGTGAATAGTAGAGATTCAGTGTAGTTCTATATACTGCGATAGGTGTGAAGTGAGAAGTCATTTGTTATTATATCCCATTAGTAGAGATGTTAAATATAACGTTAAGCGAGGTTGTTAACCACACTAGCGCATCGCCACGCTTACGGAAGCTTGATTATGTAACCCCCCATATTCGCTTCGAGTGAGACTTAAACCTATTTAGAGGGTGATGCTGAAAGGGCTAGTGAAAGGGGTTTGGTTGTGTCTACATTTCTCTCGTAAATGAAGGGTCATCCAACCATTCTTGTGTTCAGTATTCTTCCAGTGTTCACCATTCTGCATAAACATGAATTGACGGCCTAGCCTTCATAGGTTGAATATTTTTACAATTCCCTCATAAATGAAGGGGCCGCCGACACTTCTTGTGACCAATATCTATCTTCAAAATAGTTATAGACTTCAAGAAGGGTTGGTCGATCCTTCTTGTGTTCACCATTCTGGATACAGGTGAATTGTTGTATATTGGTGTTCACAATTCTCTACTAAATGAAGGGGTGATCGATCCTTCTTGCTGATATGGGGAAGAACACATAGAAATCAAAGTTGTGAAGTAAAATAAGGGAGTAGAAATGCGAATTTAAATTATAAAGAGGAGAAATGTGAAGTGAACCTCGCCACTCACCTAACCGTTAGTGAAGCTAGTGAAAATTAGTTGTTACAGTTTTGATCGGAAAGTAATCGTTATATAGTACTTTTGGAAACTAGATTTTTCTGCTTTTAATTCATATTTGTCCATCGAAGACACATTAAATGAAAGGAAAGGACCAAGATATAAGAAGGATTTGGCGAATGGATATATCATTTAATGCTAATTTATCCATTTTTTGGCATAGCTTAGTGTCGTTGTCCCTACAAATAGTAAGGATCGCATAGTTACAGGTATTTACCGTGACTTTAATTTTTACCACATGTAATTTCTTAGCGTTTACCAGTCAAGAGAAAGAGTAATCCGACAATGTATGTCTGAACAAGAGAGATTACAAGATATATTAAGGGAATTCAAACATTCTGGTTTGGAAGGAATCACGAAGACACTAATGAAGAAAACAGTCCCAGAGAGAGATGGAACATCTAGGGCTTCACTGCGAAATGCACCAGAGCAGAAACAAAAATATAAGAAGAAGGATACTAAGCAAGAGAAGCTGAAGGCTACAAAAATTACAAAGGATTGTCTTCCAGAGTGACCTCACTAGAGGTCGATGGTGCTAGTACCCGAGTACATCCCTCTGAGAAAACAGGATGCACCAGTTGTGATACTCAAGAAGAATCTGAAATACGATATCCCGCTGCCACCCATGTCGAGTCGTGCGTGAAAAGGAGAATTTGCTAGGAAATATTCCATAATCCAAGTTTGAAGATCATGACTTGCTACAAGAGACGAAGTACCCACAATTTAAACCGAACTAGTACATGTGTAGGCGAGATGATGAAACCAATAAGAAGACAACAATCCATGTGCAATACTGGGTTACGCCATTGCTGCTCTCGGGATTGTTGAATTTACTACGAATTCCACATTTTGACAGAATCCTAGAGGTCAAAGCGGTTGTGCGAACATTGCTCTCCTGTACGCACCAGGATTACTTGTGGTTGGACTGCAAGATTGATATCAACATAGACCTGATCCATAGCATCAAGCACCTAAGTAAAAGAGGCACTGACCCTGCATAAGAAATCGTAGGCAAGAGAAAGGAAAAAGAAATTGCATGAAGTATGAAGAGCGAATTTGTCTTGGTAAAAGGAACTCATGGATATCAAATGACTCAAATACAGGATGTCGCCACGAGTTTCACGGTTCAACTGCTCATAGGAAAGGTATTAAGTAAATGCTGATCGACCGAGGTGCCAGTCACTACAATCTCCTTAGTTGCGAAGGATAAGGATGGATTCCAGTATAATTGGGAAACTTACCTTTTGAATGAGTTCCTACATGATGTTGCAGATACACAATACAATGGAAATCAATTCCATTATAGCTGGTTGTTAGTGTTGACACAACATCTATCGACAGGGGTTCATTGCACACTGTCGCCAACAAACACCAACCCAAACTCCCTTATGCACGGGCCCAGAAGGGCGTTAACCCTTCCAGCAACACTTGTGGAGCGAATAAAGTCTCACCCAAGATGCACAAGGGGGTTGCAGGAACCAAGTTTCTGCGATGGAGTTGAGGACATGCATCCAACACACATTACCTTTGTAGAAACCAGAGATTATATCTTCTGCAGTAAACTATTAACTCATCATTCGCATATTAGACCATTCACAGATTCAACAGAGAATAAACATTCGCAACAACATACTTAACCTACTTATTCTCATCAACAATAATCATTCAACCCATAGAGTATTAAACATGTTGCAAACATTCACATTCATCATCGGATAGAGACAAAGACAAAAATGGAACCATAATCGAACATCTTCATGCATTCATTAAAACATGTGGAATGAACTTCGCAGAAATAGTCAATACACCATGTCGCGGATACAAAACAGATCAAAAGATGAATCAACTTCTTATCACTTCTTCGATGCCCTTAGGATTACAAATCTACTTCTATTTATATGCTACTATGTGGTTACAAAACGGTCCACATGACCAATTCCAAGTAATTTAATTATTCTTGCGCTTTCTCGAACTCCGCGAATGATCCTTCTTTTGTGGATTGTCCCTTTTGCACCTATCGGCTTCCGCACTTCCTGCAAACTTATCCCATGTCAACAGGCCCCCAACCCAAAATTGTGGTTCACCCTCGAGCCACCTCAGTTGGACACCACTGGTGGATGCATCTGCCGTCGGAAGTCGTCATATTCTGTTTGGAGTTGATCGACCAGTTCCTTCACTAATGCTCGAAGCTGTGGACATTCTTTTACCTGCTCCTCCATTGGTTATTCACAACCCTTCTATTGCGCTGCCTCTAGTTGTGCCTTAACTTGTTTCATGACGTCTACTACCTGTGTTATGAGGACTTCAGCTTTCATTTGGAGCTTGTCCAGTTGTGTGGCCCTTCGTTGTTGTCGTTCATGGGCCTTTGTTACACGTTGTTGCATACTTTTCATCTCTACTACCTTTTTCATTCGCACCATTGGGGCCATCACTTTGAGCGATCCCTTGTAGGTCTCTAACTAGGATTCTGCCTCCCTGAGTTGTCTCCTCAGCGCGGCCAGCTGGTCATTCTCAACTACGCCGCCCCAAAACTCTATGATGCCTTCTGCGACTGTCTGTGCCACCTGTTCCATCTCCTGGATCTCCGTCACTACTTCTTTGATCGCCGTCTGTCGACTTTGAATCTGTTCCGACAGGGTGTTGGGTGTCACTTTAGCCTGGAGCTCTGCATTCTCCTTCCTTATCTTGATGAGAGCGACCCCTAACATAACCGCTTGCGCTTCTGGGTCTACCTCCGTATCTAGTGCTGCCATTTTGCATGCCTTCACAAGCGCCTTTTCTAATTTGGCCCGTTCCTCTATAGCCTTCTCTTTCTCGGCTTGTGTTGCCACTTTCTCATCTTGGAGCCACTATGCCTCAATGTCACTATTACGCCACTGCTGCTTATTCTTTACCATCTTGTTATGCATAGAAGCCTCGCGGACATGAATCTTGTCACTTGTTGTAGCTTGAATTGTGTGTAGTGACATCATTGGTAATAAGTTGAAATCAATGTCTAACTTGTCGATCTTCCTTAATTCTAAATCCAAAGGTGCATCCCCTGTCGTCACAATGTGTGGAAAAATTGACACCATTCTCGGATTTGTGCCCACCTCTATCTTGTCTCATTCTATCGATTGCACTTGTGGAATAGCCCCTTGTGATGTCCTTGCCTCTAGTATTACGTCCGCAATAGTGGAGAACATTTTTGCGAGCTGGTCAAAGTACATTGTTGCGTGCGATGTGACCCTCTCACCATTGTCCTTGATGACCTCTGTTATCTTTGTGAGGAGTCTATCAATGTACTCCATAGTAAGGCTTCCACCATGTTCCGTCCTTCGCTTTGTCCTCATCTCTTCGTGTCATGCTTCTAAGTCGAAATCTGTCAGCGTCTGTGCTGTGGAGGCTCCTTCATGACTGGACTCCTCTGATTGGTCTGTCACAGAGTTATCTTTTGTTGTTCCTTCCTGCCGACTGAATGATCCTTTTTCTTCTTTGCCTGGGGCTATCCGATCTGCTGGCGTCTCATTCAAAAGATCCTTCTCCTCAACTGGAACTTTCCATTCTGCTGGACATTTTCAAATAATGGCGTCCAACTCTTCCTCGGTGAGCTTATCATGCATTGGTTGCCAAGTATGCGACTTATCTGCTCGCGCTTGGATATAAATTGTGTGGGGCTCGACCGATAGTTTTGCAACTAGTTGGTACTTCGTTTCTGCTTGCTCTGATATGCGCAGTATCATTTGTGCATCCATCCGCAACCTCTCTAAGAACACATAAAATTGTAAAATGTTGTCTTGCTGTCGCTCTTTATCAATGGTTGCCCATAAATTCTGGTATCACGCCCCTTCGCATACCTGTGCTTCTGGTGTGTCCATACCTTGGTAATGCTCAGGTTCCCTCCACCCTGCTAATGCGACCAACATGAGGAGCCATGAATAGGTAAATTCCTTTCCTGTCTCTTGCATGCTGTATGCATCTTCGATCAGTTCACGCAGTAGGAACTTGGACCAGTTCAGTCGCTCTCCCTTGGCATAGAGATCCGCAGTGGTGAGGATGCCCGAGCTACATTCCTTATGTTTGTTCTTCTACACTAATTAAACGATGATTATCTTTACCGCGATCCTGACGGCCTAGTTCTAGATTGTGTCGATCATGGGGGCTTCACTCAATAAACTGCTATCATAGCACGTTCATTCATGGCATATGAAACAATACCCCTAATTTCACTAAATATTGGAAAATACTTTCCAAAATCGTTTTTTTTAACCCCCTCCCAATATGCCTTCCCAATTAAAAAAAACCCTTATTTTCACTAGATATTGTATGTATCAATTTTTTCATTAACATTTTTTATACCCCTTTATATTTCTACCTATTATATTGATATGATACCCCTCTTATGACCCCACCTGAATTCTACAATGCACCTTGCTTCTTTCGATGTATATTGTGGATGCACATTACTTCACCCACAATGCAATTACTCAACCACATATCATTATGATTTGCAACATCGACTAATGGTCTAATGAAGAGAGAGGAGATCACTTCTTGGATGTCACTAGAGCCAATGCACATAGTACAACATTTAGATTGCATGTTGCAGTTCCCCAATCGCTGACTAAGCCTATTGTGGGCTAGGTATCCAATCCCCCAGAGCCTGTAAAAAGCTCTAGGAGGTAAACTAAACCTCCCAAGGCCTGTAATAGGCACAAGTGGTTGGGTATTCAAGCCCCCAAGGCCTATCAGGGCCTATAACAAGCCCTGGAGGCTTAGAGCCTCCTAAGGATATTGGTAACAACTAGTTGAGTGCTATTGGTAATAATTGGCTATCAATGACCACTGTCTCTCGACTATGATCGATTGGAAACCCACTTCACCACGAAACCCCTGGCCTCAAGGATGCCTCAAGACGCGATTTCCCTGCATACTGGTAAGCCTGAGCCTTGCCTCAACCCGATTTCTCATTAGGCTGTGATCCCGCCATCCCCATTTGGAGGATATTTGTCAGCCCGCCCGTATAAAAAAGACCCCAAAGTATTTTCGTATTGTTACATTAAATAAAAAAACCCTTTGCCCCTTAATATATAAACAATATAATTTTTAGGTGTCGATCATGTATCCTATGGTATTCTTGTTGACGTCGTACTTCATCCTTAAGCTTTCTGCAAGATTTTTGTCGTTATCCTTCCCTTGGAAAAATTTAGAAGGGTTGACCTCGTCTTTAGGCAGCCCGGTGATTCTTGCGATTAATTTGACTGTGACTAGGATTCGCTCATGCAGCCAAAGGTATCAGCCATGAAAGCAATCCAACAACTGTTTGACACATGCATTAACCTGTGATGTCTGTCTAAAGTGTGGCATGTGGGTAATGCCTAATAGCCCTGACTGCTCCAATCTCTTCGCCCACCCTGTGGGTACGTTCGTTATTAGGCCTCCTTCATGGTGGAACTCATCGTATCCTTTTATACTCTCCTTGAAATTGGTGAGGTCGTGGTGGCTATATGTTAATTTCTGCAGCTTTGCTTCGATGTTTCCAACTCGAGGAACTCATGGTGGTATCAATGGCATTGCAATAATATACCATGCATTCTTGTCAATTCGCAATGCTAGTTCTCCCCTCCTCCATGGTGGAACATACCCTGGTATTACTGGTTCATACTACACTTATGGCATTTCTTGCACTACCTCAGTGCCTGAGGTACCTGCAGCATCTTCAGCGAATCGTGCTGAGGTTCGGGTCCCTTTCTTCGGCGCTCGACCGGAGGCCGGAGGCTAGAGGACAATTGGTGCCCCTCTTCTTCTTGTGTGGTAAGGTAGACATTACTTCTTGCTGTTCTTGCATAATTGGCGTGGGTAGGGGTTGTTCGTTGTTGCTGCTGGAAATATTAACTGCCATACACTACTTCTGCGGATTTTTTCTCAACACACAGTGTGTCGAACTGTTCTTCTTCTCCATATTTATAGTAGTGTAGTGCCGCATCCGTCCGATCTTGGGGAATAATTTCCAAATCCAACACCGATTTCCCAAATCCATCGCATGCGGTGGGCATTAATTGTGCTGGTTTTTCATTTTCGTCGTCGATTGTGGTGGTTTATTTGCTCATTTATTACCGGATTGGACCCTTTCGCATTGTGGAAACCTCCTTCTTTCCAAGGCATACTGTGTCTGGGTATACCTTGAAACATTGTCAATTTCTATTTTTTTTTTAACCGTTGATTAGTAGTGTGGCCACTTCTGTAGTGCCGTGGTGTCGCACTCTGTCTGTGTTTTCACAGTTGTTGTGGTTGTCGTCAATGCCCTCCAACTTTGTTTGTGCGGTGTCATGTACTTCCCGACCTCATCCCTTCATGGCTCTTTACTTTCTGCGTTAATCATTCTCCTACTCTTGGCTTGTACTTTCACCTTATGCCTTAGATTCAACCGGTAGGGTCGTTGCTTGAAGAGCTTCAGGGGAATCTTCATTTTGCCTAAGTCCCTGAAAATTCCTTTCATCTCTGAGAATTTCGTTGGGAATAGATCCTGAAACTCATGCAGCAAATCTGTCATCTTCGCAATGGTGGAATCATCCCAATAATCCCCAATGCTTGCAAACTTCGGGTTCTCCTCCATCCCAATGTTTACTTCCTTGAGCTTCAACGGTTACTGGAATTTGTGGGAAGGAATTTCTGGTGCCTCGACACTGCGACTACCTTCTGATTCTGGCACATGCGTAGCCCTTGAATCATCCTCATCATCTGGATTTCCTGTGATGTTGTAGCACTCCATCATCATTTCTGGTGTCATAGTCCACCGAATTTCTAATGGTTTCTCTATTGGTACTACCTCAAATATCTTCTCACGGATCACCTGTAGCGCACTATGGATGAAGGGGTTCTCATTTGAGAAACAAAATTTTTTGCTGAAGAAAAGTGTTAGCTGCTCCCAAGAAGTTGTTCTGCATCGCATTTCGGATGCGACATACTAACTCAGCGGTACTTCATCCAAAGTGTGAACGAACACATGGACCCACTCCTCTTTGGCTCGTAATCCCCATTTGCTTTCGCACTCCACCAAATGTACGTTCGGGTCGCTTCTACCGTCAAACTTCCTTCTGCTACATCCTTCCGCATCGCTGAACCTAACCATCATTAGGTGGTAACATAGTGGCTAGGTTGTGATATTAGACTTATGCGCTGCCCACCAACGCACAGGAGTAGCCTTCAAGGCTTTCTCCAAGGCCAATAAATGTTGCAGAGCCAGTACTTTCTCTTCAAACTATGGAAGAAAGGTGCTCAAATTAGGAAATCCCTCGTATGCTGCTAGCGTGTACTCCTCTATGGCTACCCATCGCAGTGACTATGTGATCCTTGCACATCTCCTAAATGAAACTTCATGCATCCGGTTCTGCCAATTCTTGAGCGCCTCATCCAAATCCGATGACGCTAAACTGACACTGCTCCAACCCAATTCACCGTTTGCTGTAGGATTTATGTAATCCTCTGATATATTGTATATACTATCCCATCCATTCGTAAATTCATATTTGTCTAGTTCAATGTATCGCTACCCCTTTGCATGATTTAAAGGTGCGATGAACCTCATCTCGCGATTCCCAAATTTCATTGTCTGCTTCTTAAAGTTGATAACAACTATCTTATCGATTGCCTAGTCAATTCCTAGCAATGTCGGGCAAGGACTAGTGTTGTCGATGATTTAAATTACATCGAAATTGACATAAGAATTGAGGCCCTCAATCTCAACGGGAAGTTGGTACACTCGACCAATTGGAGTGCCCTTACTCTGGTTTTCTGATCGCAACTGTACAGGTGACCAGGCCAATTGTGGTTTCCCCATGGTCTCCCATTTTAGCTTGGTCAGAATGTTGACATCCGACCCCAGGTCTAAGATAATCGAGTCAACATCAAAAGCTCCAATTTGTATCTACATTCACATCTCTCTCCATGTCTTTCTCTTGTGTATGCGATTAACTCTTTGTTCCTGGCGTGCACCCTCCCGTCGAGTCAACAGATTGGATATCTCCTCCAACGCATCCTGATCCTTTTCCAACTCCAGGAAACTCTTAAAGAAGTATTTTAGGGTATTAGCCTTTCCCTACGACTTCCTCTTGTCGAACGTCGGTGGCATATCATAGATAAATTCTTCTTGAAGAGGTAATTGCCTCCTCTGTTTCATCGCCTCTTGCGCTTCTAAGAAGATATCCCTTTCAGCCTCTGCATCAAAAGTGACATGTTTCTGTACTATTGGTCGGACAGTAGTTCATGGCCCATCGGCTCCTGTCATCGCTCCTCCTCGTGTCACCACTCCAACATTCGCATGTTTTTTTCGAGCCTTCATCGATATCATCTGTAGAACCGGTGGATTCTGGTTTTGGTTCTATGAATGTGGTGGCGGATTCTTGGTTTGCCACTTTGCGATGAGCTGTGAACAATCTTCAACACCATGATCAATAGCGCTGCAATACATGCACTACTGTGGTGCTAGATTCGGGCAATCCCTCTGATAGTGCCCCTGTTTCCCACAATTGCAGCATATAATTGGTCCACGCTCTTGTCCAGCAGCTCCTCCTCGTCCTACACCAGCACCTCGACCTCTGCGAAATCCTCATCTAGGCCCTCCATGAGGTGGACCATATTGCGAGTACTGCGGCTATTGCGGTGGTCCATATGGTGGGTACTGCAGTGGTGGATATTGCGCTACCAGTTACTGCGTTTTTGGATACTGCAGTGTCGGATACTGTGGTGTCGAATACTGCATTTTCCCATACTGGCCCTGATCATATTGCTACGGTTGGTGATTATACTAGTTCGACGGCTGGTTATACTATTGTTGTGGCTAATTCGATGCCTATTCTTCTCCTTCCATGAAATATGTCACTGTAGCTCTCTCCTGGAGTAGGCCATAAGCTCTCCAGTTGTTGTCATCCTGGCCAACCAATTTACATATCTTGCCATACAAGTTCTCTAGTTTCGACATCATTTTATGCAGATAAACACACTCTTATGGTTAGTGGCCTCTCGTTTGGCAGACACGACACCAAAGAAACCCTCCCTGACTGAGGGGATTTGGTGCACCAGATTGCAAATAGTCTCGGAAGTCTGGGCACTGATCCTTGTGGTGTCCCTCTGTCCTACACCTAGTATACCAGATCTCCTCGTGAGATTATTTCTCTTTCTTCATGTCTTGTAGTTGGATCGTCAATTTTTCCATCTCTGCTTGTATCGGATCCATACCCAACCCTGTTTCACCGATTGGTGAAGCCTCTAGCTTCATCACAATCTCCAATACTTCCACTTGGGTTACAACCTTCTATTGCATTAGTGGTCCACGGATGTGTGGTACCAGTCCTGCGATGAAACACTCCTTGTGCTGCATATCATTTATCCCAAAACTCACTTTTGCTATGAATGTCTTGTACCGTTGATCAAATTCCCACACCGTCTCATTCGGGAATTGCTTAATCTCCTTGATCTCAATAACATACTCCGAATCTGATTTTGGTTTTTTAAATTCATCAATCATCGATGTTCTGATCTATGCCAATGTCTTGGCCGTTGCTCCCGTTGGAACCTTCGTAAAATTCATGAACCAATCTAGTGCATGGGCCCTAAGGGTCGTCGCTAGCTATCCTTGTTTAATAGTTTCATCCTAGACCTACTTCACACATAAACCAAAATTGCTCGGGATCCTCGGTCGCGTTTCCTTGGAAAGTGGGAATTTTTGTGTCGTCTGCCATTCTAACGTTCCTACTATTGTTGTTTATTGATGCGCTACTTTTACCGCTGCACGTAGGGAAACTCTGCAAATAGCTTGGGTTTCCTTCTGTGAAATTTTGGGTAGTGTGTGGGGTTGCAGATATCTTGTAACTTATGATCTGTGTCTCTTATGCTTCTGGGGTAGCATGGTCACTGTCCTCGTCGCAATAGGGTTTATTTCTCCCTTGTGGTCCTGTTTCGAAGCCTTTTGTTCCAATCCTCTCAGGAGACTCTATCTCAGTTCTCTTGTTCTTCTCAGGACGCCGAAATATCGCTCCACTCCTCAAGGTACCACACTCTTCATCATATTCCCATACAAACTTGACGTCGCTCCTGTCCATGTACCCCGCATCTTTCTATCGGATCCGCATTCACGCGACACCCACAACCTCCGCACACTGATCTTTCTACTCGTAAGAAGTCATCCTCAGAATTCCCTTTTCGCACACGAGCATCTTAATCCACAGTTTTAGCAATAGTAAGAACCTTCCCCTTGGTCCCTTGAAGAAATTCCTCTCCACATCACTGTATGACTTGATCGTGTCTACTACGAACTCAGTAATATATCCCTCTAGGATACTATCCACCCAGAACTCGACAACCCTTGATACTATGTTGTCGGCATGCTTCAGATGTCAAATCAAATCTGGTGTCCAATGCTCAGGCTCAGTCTCTTCGAAATGGTTCTTCTAGAATGTTAGCTACGCTAAAAACTCGTGCAACAATACTGGGAATTCAAAAAAACAAATTTCGTGGATATTTGAATAAATGTACTTCTGCAGCCAACTGCTTACAGTCTGTTTAGGGTTTTTCTTCTCTCCTTCTGTGAATTCTTCTATCTTTCTGTCAAACCACTCTTGGATCTTCGGTTTCATCGGATTCCACAGCATATCCTCTTCCTTTCCTCTTCAAGGTCTTGGCAACGAAACTATTTGTTGACACAACATCTATTGACAGGAGTTCACTGCACACTGTCGCCAACAAACACCAACCCAAACTCCCTTACGCATCGGCCCAGAAGGGTGTCAACCCTTCCAGCAACACTTGCAGAGCAAATGAAGTCTCAGCCTAGATGCACAAGGGGGCAGTATGAACCAACTTTCCGCAGTGGAGTTGAGGACATGCATCCAACACAAATTACCTTTGTAGAAACCAGAGATTATATCTTCTGTAGTAAACTATTAACTCATTCGCATATTAGACCATTCACAGATTCAATAGAGAATAAACATTCGCAACAACATACTTAACCTACTTATTCGGATCAACAATAATCATTCAACCCATAGAGTATTAAACATGTTGCAAACATTCACATTCATCATCGCACAGAGACAGAGATATAAATGGAACCATAATCGAACATCTTCATGCATTCATTAAAACCTGCGGAATGAACTTCGCATAAACAATCAATACACTATGTCGCGGATACAAAACAGATCAAAATATGGATCAACTTCTTATCACTTTTTTGATTCCCTTAGGATTAAAAATCTACTTCTATTTATATGCTACTATGCGGTTACAAAATGGTCCACATGACCAATTCTAAGTAATTTAACTATTCTTGTGCTTTCTTGAACTCCGCGGATGATCCTTCTTTCGTGGATTGTCCCTTTTGCACCTGTCAGCTTCCGCACTTCCTGCGGACTTATCCCATGCCAACAGTTAGTATTGATTGTGTTCGCAGGATTTAAAGAGCCTAAGTATCAACAAAACATATTGGTGGCAGTTGGAGACTTCCGAGGACCCAAATACACGAACATGTGTGCTAATTCAAGGCCGGACAGACAAAGATTAAATAATGTGATGTTGTATACATATTATGAGCAGTTATGCGAAGTTATCAAGCCCACTTCATGTATTCCAAAGGCCATAACAACAACATATATTTGCAATATGAGATTCAAAGCGGGCTTACACTTTATCTTCATACATCCTAGAGAACCATCAAAAGAAGAGTGATATGAAGGCCTATACCAAATGGATGCACAGAGAATTGATATTATCATGGAAGATTGTCCGCCCGAATGGAAAATGAATGCACCAAACAAATTCATTACTACATCTGAGGAAGGTGCAAATACAAATGACACCCAGGAGCCAACAAATGGACAAGAACAGGAACAAAAACAAGAAAAACAAGAAGTTGTTGTTTTTCCAACATGTTAGAAGAGGAAGAATCCAGAAACAGCCATTCCAGAAGTGTTGAAGAGGAAGAATACGAAAGAAAATAAGACTCATCATCATGTGAGGTTGCATCATGATGATTGTTATTCCATCGTAGCACGAGTCCATGATCATATTGGAGATATGCTCGCAATAAAAGACATCAAGAAATAGGAACTCCAAGTGAGCATGATAGAGAGAATCACAAAACTAAAGAGTATGGTGGAAAGAGTGTAA
Source organism: Larix kaempferi (assembly GCA_027924585.1). Taxonomy (NCBI): domain Eukaryota; kingdom Viridiplantae; phylum Streptophyta; class Pinopsida; order Pinales; family Pinaceae; genus Larix; species Larix kaempferi. Next base: position 5,328,274 of record BSBM01000291.1, read on the forward strand.
CAAGTCCAGAGAGACTTGGTAAGGGAATACGACTCCGAAGTCCGATCAGAGGAGTCCAGCAGAAGAAAAATAAAAGTGCTATAATTGACAATGAGACTTAGGTTAGTTCGCATAGAGCCGATGAATGTGATATTCCCATCAGACGAACTAACTGAAGGTGAAAAGAAGCTCTCACATCTGGATATCAATGTGGGAATGTTTCCCATCGAAGGACTACATAATCTGCATCTACAGGTTGTGGAGGAAATTATAGATAGAGATATGATCTCATACAACCAACATCTGAAGCTGGAAGATAGTTATAAGGAGTAGAAGAATGAATGCACGTTGAAGAAAATTGATCTAGCAAATTCTCATGAGAGGAAGAAAAAGTTAATGAAAACCTTAGTTGAAGTTTGTGCGAAGATCCCAAACTATGAAGAGGAACTTGAAGTGGAAGCGACCATTCTTAATATTGGTGCAGTTGTGGACAATCTCAAAGTGAAAATGGAAGATATGGAGATTTCCTACAAAGAAAATATTGCTGACTTAGAGTCTCAGAAACAACTTGGCACTCCGCCAAAGGTAGAATTAGAAAGAGCTGAAGATCTGAAAACATCAACTGAGAACATCTCGACAGAAGTTGCGAGGTGTGAAGACTTGCTAGAAGAAGTACCAAAGGTTTGGGGTATACTGAAAGAGGATATCGAATTACAGAAAATTCAAGATGAAACTCACAAAAGGTAGAAGGACCTTGATTCTATGAACAAGGCCATGAAGGATTTGACGCTAAAGCAAAAGATCCAAAAGTTCGTAGAAAAAAAAGAGATTGAGAATGAGTTGAAGTCACTAAGGGAAAAGGAAGCTGAAACATCGTCGAAGTTACAGTTTATGCAAGAAGAAGCATTGGCACTCTTTGAAGAAATCGACGAAAAATTTCAAGAACTCCACACGACAGAGAGTGTAGTAAAGGGTCAAATGCAAGAACCCATATCAGTAATGATGCTCGAAACGATCAAAGAATATGAGCAAGAGGCTAAGGAAGCAGTTGCAAAGTTAAGTGCAACTTTTGAGGAAATTGTTGTGACGACGAACATCCCAAGTGATGTGCAGTCAAATAATCCTAGTGTAAGTGACTCGGGGATGAGTCACAAGTAAGTGTTAGAGGCCTGTTGGGTGCGGCCCAAGTATAGGATGTTTTGAAGGAGGGTATAGTTAGGCGAGGCACTACAGAAGTCAGAGTTGTGCTGTCAGATAAAGTGTCAGAGTTAGACGAAGCGACGATAAAGGGACAAGGAAGTTAAAGCTTATCGTGGTCTACAGGAGAACAACGAGGTTTTTGGGTTTTGGGTACTATGGGGTTTGTCCCATAGTTATTGTAATATGTGACCTCGGGAACATCTATATAATGGTAATTTTGTATGTGGAAGGGTTAGTTATTATAGGTTTGTTGGGATTTTGATGGTTATATAGACCTTAGAATATAATAGTGATGAAGAGAGAAGATACTCTACAGATGAGTGCATAGAGATCTGATTGTAGAGAAGAGTCTGTAGTTGATTGCACATAATGAAACTCTTACCCTTCCGAGATAATAAAAGAACAGTCCTTGTGGATGTAGCTCCCGCCTGGGGGTGAACCACGTAAATCAGTTTGTTTATGTGTATGATTTTATGACATTTTTTATATATGAGTTTATGTGCGTTTATGTATTTACTTTCATATGTATGTGAATGGTAATCTCACATTGAGTAATTGGAATACAAGTGCGTGAATGCAAAGAATAAACACTTAGTGTGATGAATGCGTAGTGAACTGGTGAATACTGTAGAGATTCAACGTAGTTTTGTATACTGCGATAGCTGCGAAGTGAGAAGTCATATGTTATTCTATCCCATTAGTAGATGTTAAATAAAACGTTAAGGGAGGTTGTTAACCACATCTGCGCATCGCCACAATTACATAAGATTGATTCTATAACCCCCCATATTCGCTTCAGGTGAGACTTCAACCTATTTACAAGATGATTCCAAAGGGGCCAGTGAAAGGGGTTTTGTTGTGTCTACATCTCTCTCATGAATGAAGGGTCAACCGACCCTTCTTGTACTCAGTATTCTTTCAGTGTTCATTATTTTCTGCATATACTTGAATTGACATCCTAGCTTTTAGAGATTGAATATTTTTACAATTCCCTCATAAATGAAAGGGTGACCAAACCTTCTTGTTGCCAATATTCCATTCATAATAGCTTTAGAATGCAATAAGGGTCAGTCGATCCTTCTTGTATTCACCATTCTGGATACAGGTGAATTCACAATTCTCTACTAAACGAAGGGGCGGATGATCCTTCTTGTCCGATGTCAGAAGTCGAGATGAATTCACAATTATGTTATTCTATCCCATTAGTAGATGTTAAATAGAATGTTAAGAGAGGTTGTTAACCACATCTACGCATTGCCACAGTTACAAAAGCTTGATTCTCTAACCCTCGTATTCGCTTCGGGTGAGACTTCAACCTGTTTACAAGGTGATGCTGAAAGGGCCAGTGAAAGGGGTTTGGTTTCGTCTACATTTATCTCGTTAATGAAGGATCGGCCAACCCTTCTTGTGCTTAGTATTATTGTAGTGTTCACTATTCTGCATATACATGAATTTATGGCCTAGCCTTCGTAGGTTGAATATTTTTAAAATTCCCTCATAAATGAAGGGTCGGTCGACACTTCCTATGCCAAGTATTCTGTTCAAAATAGTTCTAGACTGCAAGAAGGGTCGATCGATCCTTCTTGTGTTCACCATTATGGATACAGGTGAATTGCTGGATATAGGTGTTCACAATTCTCTACTAAACGAAGGGGCAACTGATCCTTCTTGTCGGAAGTTGAAATTCGGGATAAATATTGTTTATATGTTATAACTTAGCCAATATCCCGATCCCTACTATTTACAACAGAATTTGGGAGTCGGGAATTGTCATCCCATCCTTCATAGATTAAATATTTGTACATTTATCTCTTAAATAAAGGGTCGACCGACCCTTCTTGTGCTCATTATTTTTCCAATGTTCACCATTCTGGATATACATGAATTGATGACCTATCCTTCGTAGGTTGAATGTTTTTACAATTCCCTCATAAATGAAGGGGAGAACGACCCTTCTTCTACCCATTGTTCTTTTCATAATAGTTCTAGACTGCAAAAAGGGTTGGTCGATCCTTCTTGTGTTCACCATTCTCGATACCGGTGAATTTCTAAATATAGGTGTTCACACTTCTCTACTAAATGAAGGGGAAATCGATCCTTCTTGTCGCAAGTCGGGAATTATCGTCCCAACCTTCGTAGATTAAATATTTTTAGATTTCTCTCTTAAATGAAGTGTCGAACGAACCTTCTTGTGCTCAGTATTTTTCCAGTGTTCACCATTTTAGATATACATGAATTAATGACCTAGCCTTCGTAGGTTGAATATTGTTACAATTCCCTCATAAATGAAGGGGCATCCAACCCTTCTTCTGTCTAGTATTATTTTCATAATAGTTCTATATTGCAAGAAGGGTCGGACAATCCTTATTGTGTTCACCATTCTGGATACACGTGAATTGTTGGATATAGGTGTTCGCAATTATCTACTAAAAGAAGGGGTGACCGATCCTTATTTTTGGAAGTCGAGAAAGCTCACTCGGGAATAGTTTCCATTTGGGAGACAATTATGTTTCACATGTAACAAATGATTATCATGATCATTGAATTTTATGGACAAGAATATGTGTAGTTTCTTTGACTCATAATATGAATAGCAAGAGGCTCTTTTTCTTCCAGGAAAAAGAAAAAGAGCATCTAACTAGGATGCAATCTACATTAATTTGGAAGAAAGAACATTGACAATATTTAAATGTGTGAATCAGAGCATATAAAATGAATTCTAACTCACATAGTACAGTCAAATATAAGGCAAAGCGATAAGATGGTGTAACACGAAATACATTCACAAAAGAGAAATTAAAAGACTGAAGAAAGTGACAGCATATGAATCTCTGTTTATGATAGACTTGTACTTCTTCTCTTCATTAAATTCTTCAAAAAACATTACATCACTGTATTTTTTTCTCTCGGATCCAACCCCGATTACTTTGTAAAATCAAAATTTATACAAAATTTTCTTTGAATAAACCCTTCCTGATTCTTCTCTAAAAAAAGAAATTTCAAAGAAATCTCTATTAAATTTCAAGAACATTTGTTTTGTTGTCGACCAAGCTAGTATAGTGTTTCTTTGACTTGGGCTGACATAACACTTGGGAAGTTAACAAAGGAACCGCAACTTCATTTCAAATTAAGACACCTGAATATTCATTCTTGATATAACTTGTATTTTGTTTTCTCAAAATTTTCAACAATTTTCCATTGCTCTTGAGTTGGGATTTCATAATCCATCATTTCTTTCACCATCACCTTCAATTCTATGCATGTTGTGTAACACACAGCTGGAATATCCTTCTTAATCATTATAAATTGTTCAAGTATTTCAAAATCATCGGTCAATTTATCAACTATTATCTTTCCAGATAATCCTTTAACCAAACCTTCAAATTTTGATTGATCCATACGAGCCTGTACTATCAAACTGTGATAATTTTATTTAGTCATTAATCTTCCATCTTCACTCCAAAAAGAAGGTAGACCAATTTCAAAATGCCCCATAAATAATTCCTTAAAATTTTGAACTTCAAGGACCATCTATTGCGCTTTCTCTTGTACTTCTTTAACACAATCATGCTTGCCAATAATTCTTCCTGCCCAAATGATGATTGATGGTCTGTCTTTGATTCCAAAACTCTGCATATCTAATTGGATTAGAGTGTTTAAAAATATGACTGTGTTTTGAGCTATTTCTGAATGCCTTTTGCATAATGTATTGTTTGCCACTTTGCACCTCTGGAGATCTATGTTTGCTATAGCATCTTTATCTTCTATAGAATTCAAATGTGACCAGAATTTGGTGACTTCCACTGATATCACATCCCATATAAGGTGTTTATCTCCTTGTAATGGAATCCTACCTGTCAATATATATTTTAATTCATAAACTTTATTTTGCAACTGTATTCGATCACTCAAAGTTTTTTTCTTTTCTTCATAATTTTGAATCACTTCCTATTTCAACTTCTAGTTTTCCGCTGTCAACTCTTCTATCTCTAGATATTTTAGACTAATTTGTGACATAGAACTGCTCAGTTCCTCTGTTGAGGAATTTTCCATTTATCCTTCATCTGTACATAGAGATTGATCCCTTGGCTTCTTTGGCACTTGCACAGTTTCAATCTGATTGGTATTTAACACTGAAATTTGTGACAACAATTCAATCCTTTCTTTTTCCCAATCATGTTTTTCATCTTGTAACTTTAACATTTTACCTTTGTGATCCATCATTTCTTGATATATGGATTCATTTTATTGTTGTAATGCTGTCAACTCTGGATATTGCACATGTTGATTATTTGGCACCTTCAATTTTTTCTTGAGCATTTGAATGGTATTTTTTTCATCAAGGAGCATTTTGGTACACTGAGAGTTCCCTGGCTCGGATCCCACTATCACAAGGTCCATTTGTAGTCGTTTAATCTAGATCAAATTTTCTTTGTTTTCTGCCTTCTCTTGCATCAATTGACTCTCCAACTTTTGCTATCACATACTACAATTTAGAAATTTTTAAAGTGGATTGTAATAAATCATAATACAGGACATCTCATGTTTGTTTATGCAATTGAATATTATCAGGTATATTAATTGCATCAAGCTTAACTTCCATTTCAGAAACTTTATCATCGTTCACCACTGCAAACCTTATAGTGTTTCTTTCTGGATCCGTAACTGTAAGAAGGGAAACTTTTTGTTCTGCCAACTTTATTACTTGAGGGTACAATTTTTGAGTTTCTTCCAAATACTGCTTCTTCTTTTCTGAATATTGTGAAAGGACATCAAATCTGGACTTATAATGAGATTTACTTCTAGATTCCTTTATTTCTGAAAAAGAATATTGTTGCATATTTGCAGGTGGTTGCGAAATCAAAGCAGTTTTTCTGGAGCAATTAAATCTCGTTCCTCCATACTAATAATTTCCTTATGTTGTTCCACTTTTGATTTCTTGCTTGAAACTTCTTCATCGAATTCCATACTATCAATTTCTGAAATACTTCTCTTATTGGTGATATCTGATTTAGCTCGTGTCTGAACCAACAATGCCAAATTGCTTGTTTGTTCCATATTCACTTCTTTCCTATCTTGTTTAAATTTGAATAAATTTTCCATTTCTTTTAATCCGTCGACTGTTTGATGATCAAAAGCCTTGTTTTTATTTTGTTGTCTCCTTTGTGATATAATTTGATGAGGATCATAATTAATCCTTTCATCCTCTTGGAAATCCATGATCTTCAATAATTTTTCTACTATAGATAGGGCTGCCTTAGTCTTAATGATGAATGGACCAACTTTAAGTGGGAATTTCACATTTGATAATTTTTTGAAAACACTGAAATGTTCTTCTTTTGAAATCAACCTTTGTCTAATAAATTCTAAGGCAAAAACCCTTGGTGTTAAAAAGGCTGGCAACAGATATGGTGCTCTAGTAAAACCATACACTCTAATTATAGTATGTTCTTTATACAAGAACCAATCACCTATTTGGCCTTCTGGTGTAGGATGCAAAGTTTCTTTCATTTCTTTTAACACTTGGGTAAATTCAACAATCAAAATAATTTTGTAAACTTCTGCCATGATTGTATTGGTGAACTCAAACATATTGATCTATTTAGGAAGGTCACGAGAAAAGATGGTACCAAGAAAATTCAATTTCAAAGTATCTGAACACAAGAAGAGGTTCAAGAGATATGACTGATATCTGAAATGCTTCAACTCATGTAAATTCACCAACTGGATATGAATCACTTCAGCTAGGAATTCATCAAAGTTAAATCAACGCAAGGAATTCATCAAAGCTAAATCAACGCACCGGACTCGATTGAGACTCAGGTGAAATTACTTGTAGAAGTAAACCTAACATAACTTTCGTAATTGACTTATCACTATATATACCTAAAATTTGAATCAACAAGGACAAAACTAACTGGGTATCTCGCTGAAAGATATGAATAATCAAAGGGAACGATAGGTTTTCATGCGACTGGCCATCTTTCAAGACTTGTGATAAAAACTTGTCTTTTTCTTCCGGACTGCAATTTCTATAAAACTTTACCAAATTTTCTTCGTTAAACGACTCAAGTATTTTGGGAAAATTTTCAGGTAAACATAGAACCTCACGGACATTCTGCGCGTTTACTTGACATAGAATTTTGGTCATATTTACATTAATGATTACCCTTTCGAACTGCGAATAATTCGCTGCTGTTGGTAGAATTTTTCCCTACGGATAAGTCAAAATTCTCTTAACTTAAAGCAGTTTCCTAACTGAATCTAAGGTAAGAACAAAACAAAACAAATGCTACCTTGAAATTCCTGAACTAACTTTCACCACAAAATTACATGCATTCAGAAACAATGAAAGATATGACTCACCTTTCAATTTGACGTTTGTCCCGCTTCTAGCTCTTGATCCAAAAGCTCCAATGTAGAACCTGTTGAGATCAAACAAAGAACAAGCATACAAGCTTCCAAATACCTTGAAGTAAAGATTAGATTCAAATCTAGACTAGATACATTCCATGCTAAAGACTTGTACAATACACATGAAATGGGAAAAACAAGACAAGTTATCTTTATTACAAACTTGAAGAATGCTTACAAAGGTTGCTTGATGTCCAAGCCAATCCTCCAGCTCCAAGTGCTTCCTCCTCTAGCTATCTCCACAAGGCTGCAAGATCATAAGTTTGGTACTTCTAGGAGTCCTCCCTCTTTCCCATGGAATACCTCTCTTTTATAGTGTATGGTAGGGTTAACGAACAAGAGAGATGGGTGGATCTTGGGAGAACTTAGTGGATCAGGGTTTCTAATCACAGAAAATGAGTTAGGATTGAATCAGGGACCCCAATCCTCCAATATCTCTCGAAAATCCAAAATCCCACAAGCCATGGCAAAAAGGCTATAAAAAGAGTACCGTGCCCAGCAATCTGAGCATAACGCGGTAGTACCGCGTGGAAGGGTCAAAGCATAACGCGGTAGTACGGACTACCGCGCACCTATAACTGAGCAAGGCGCGGTAGTTAGGGTAAATAAAGTCTCAGCTGAGTTAATTCTTGACAGGGTGGATTTGCCTTCAAGGATTACACATCATCTGTCTCTTCTGGATGGTTTAAAGTAGTGGGGGAAGTGTCGTCAACTCTTTTTGTGGTGGAGATGCGACACTGTGGAATATGGAGGTATAACACTGCACACCAACCAACAAATTCAGGGAAGTGTAGGGTTTGTTTGACACAAAAATAATACATAAAATAACCAAAAAAATTAAATACATCCTTTCCCTGTGACTTAAACTCCATTAATTTCTCTTTAGACTGCGAAATAGTACACACAGACAAAACAGGGTCAAAAATATCCCTTTCCTTGTCAACTACATCCTCATCGTTTTGATCTGAAATTTCATTGAAGCGAAGAAGGTCTTAGGTTTTCTCCATTTGGGAAACAAAATATGAAGACTAAGGGTTTGGAGCTACCTATGAAGTGAGCTTGTTGACTTCTATTCTTGTTGATGAAGACAAGGACGTATTTCCCGTGACTTCTTTTCTTCCAGGAAATAATCGACAAAAGCACTTCTTCAAACTTCGAACAAACCTTTTATATAACATATGCTTATGTGGTTTCAAAAATTGTGATGAGAGGTTTAAATTTAACCGCTTTTCATAGTGAACTCCACCAACGCTTGCCACGTGGTAAGCAGTTTAATTTCCACTCCACCTTTTCGAGTTTAACGACCGTGCACTTTCTAGCACCGAAACCCATTTCCACCATCTATTTGCTTCTGGGTGGGTCTGAATCATTATTCCGACACGGGTTTACACGTTTGCAACTTTTTGTGTGAGTTGTTCAATGGTTTAGCACCTTTTCCATCTCCGGCCTTGGTCATTTGAAGCCCTTCTGTGCATGTAAATCCCCTGTGTACAATCATGAAGGCCGTGAAGTTGACTTGCAAAGAACATCGTTGATCTCAGAGGAATCAAATCCAACGAATCACATCCATTTCGCTGGTTTGACATGCACTAAGTTCACGCGTAGGATAAAAGACAACCAAAACACCCCGCTTTTATGACATTACGAGTCAGAGACCTTAATATAGTGACAATATTTGCATTGTTCCTCTCTATAAACTTTAATAATCAATGCTATATTATTATGGGCTAGTTAAATAACCCAAGAATCCATAGAGAATAAATTTAAAAAACATAAAGATAAAAAACCTAACAATATCAAGAAAACACTTGTTTGATCAATTATACCAATTCTAGACATTGTTTGTAGATGGGTTTGTAGAAGATCTAGTGTAACATGGGAAAAATTCGATGAAGAAGAGGGAGAGATTACCATAAGAGATAAGAGAAGTCTAAACAACAAGATCAATCTTCCAAGATGGCATTGAGATGAAACATTAAATTAGGAAAAGAAGGAGAGATAACATGCCATAGGAATAACATCTAAGGTTGGTGTTAATTTTTTACACAACCCGTAATTTCATATTATCTGCATAATTCTACCATTCAAGGTTTGGAAATTGCAAAAAATGGCAGTGAGGTTGTACAATCTAGGAAGTATGATTTTTTGTTGGTTCATTAGTGTGGGTGATTTGAGACTTTGTCTCCATAGACTAGTCGCATAATGCATTACAAATTTCAAACAATTTGGTTGTGCAAAGTTAAAACCATACATCTAACTCTGTTCTCCACATACAAAATGCTACACATATTTGAAAATCCAATCCATAGTGCAAAATTCTGCACATATCTATAAATTCACAGTAGCCCAGTCATATAAGGATCCCATTGGATGAACCACGATTGCAAATGTTGCAGAAGATGTTTGTAAGGATCCCGTTGGACGAATCATGAATGCATAGTGAAGAAAATGAGGTAGAAACGACAATGGGAACGAATTACCCAAGATAAAATATGTTTTAAGTTTCACCCCTATGCAGTTGGAGTATTAGGCATGGTTGCATCCAATTTCTCAAAAAAACGACAAAATTTGCATTGTTCCTCTCTTCAACTTTTAATAAGCAATGTATAACCCAAATAAACCAAGAAACCATATAGAGTAAATTTTAGAAACATAAAAAATACTTGACAATATGAAGAAAAAATGAAAAATATTTATAACCGTGGAGTTTGAATTGACAAGTAATCAAACTTCTAATAGAAAAATCAAGGTTGGATGGAAATGAAATACAATATATGAAATTTCCAATGAATATAGATATTGATGAATACAAAAGAGGGAGGGAATCTAAAAAATATGTTCATGAATACAAAAACTATTATCTTGAATCACTTCAATAACAAACATCACTCCTTTGAAGCCCTTTGGCAACTTGAAAGTGGACGACAAAGTGAAAAGGTAACATTAACCAAAGCTAAATATATAGCCAATTCGTGAGCCTTTAGACAGTTTTGGAAAGTGCTTTTGACACCTAAGGGGTTTTTATGCTTTTAGTAAGCCTTAATTTTTTTCTCTTTTCAAATTTCCTTTAAGGCGTTCTATTTTCTCTCTTGAGATGTATAATATATTGTATTCATATTGAGGAATAATACATGAGATGATATTTCCATCAATTGAGTTACTTATTTGCTTCAAGATTATTGGCTATTAGAATTCTTTCATGGTATTGATCCTATATAGAATTCTCACAAGATGAAGTGAAGAAGGCCGAAATTCTAGTGGAAAATGAAATCTTGCGATGATTTCTATTTGGTCTTTTCTATTTTAGGTCATCTTGGAATTTTTAGTATATCTTTGTTTCTGGGATTTTTAGACCATGAAATGTTTATGGGATGGAGACATGTCAAGACTTGTGAGTGCCTATGGTAAATATTTCATATGTTGATTTGCTATAGTTCCGAAGATATGTCCTCAGAAAATTAGGGTTTTTGAATAACCTTCAAACATGTCAATTTGGAATTTTCCTTATAAGTTTTGAAGCAGAATGTTTCAGATAGTGCCCTTTGGAGGATATGCAAAATAGATCTTTAAGAACACATGGTTAAAATTTCAGATCTTGGTTTGCTATATTTTTCGAAGATATGAACTTGGGAAGACTGGGATTTTAAATGACTCAAAAATCATCTTTAAACAAGTTAGTTTGGCATTTTCACTATAACTTTTGATCCATGACGTTCCAGAGAATGAACCTTAGAGGAAATGTCATAGAGATATTGAAGAATATGTGGTAAAAGTTTCATATATTTATTCATTACATGTTAAGAGTTATACTTGTTGAATGTTAGGGTTTGTGACAATTAAAATTCAAGAGAAGAAGGTTGACAAAATCTTGCATAACTTTCTCATATGGCATCAGAATCACAAACTTGTTAGCACATTGGATCTTCATTCTTAATGATGATATTGGTGATTATCTTGGCACATTCCATGATGATCCTAACATAGATATTATTGGTGATTGTATTGAAATATTCCATGGTAATGTTATTGGCATGAGATTCCTCTAAGCTTTTGGAATGTACTATGAGGTCTATGATGTAAGGGTTTGAAAGTGCAAATATATGAAGTCTATTGTTGATTATTTATGGGATTTGATTAAACCATTTAAAGGAATATTTATGGTCTTGCTATACATCTGAATTATATCTTGGAAGAAGTTGCTGGCATTCTTGGGGGACAGATTTGAGGCATGTACAGGTTGACATTGTGACAGAGATAGTTTTTGTGGCATTGTGACAGAGACAATGATTGTGTCATTGTGATGAACATGGAATGTGATAGTGACAACAATACAATTATTGTGGAAATGATAGATATAGGTACATGGACAGTGATACAGGTACAAGGATAGTGATACATGTATAGGTTGATGGATACAGTGATATAATGGCAGTGGAATATTGTTCTTCTTATTCATATCAGGGTGGTAGGATCAGGAAAGGGTAGGAGATTGAAGTCTTTTTTAGGTTGGTGCTTGTGATATCAGGGAGTTGTGTATTCCTTCCAATTGGTGCTAGTAAAACTATCGATTTGGAGTTTACTGAGGATTGGAGTCCTATATATAGGTTGGAAATTATGAAAACCAAGGGGTTGTAGCCTCCTTCTAGATGGAGCTAGTAAACTGAAGAGTTGGAGCTTCCTTAAGGTTGGGGCCTATACATTAGGGGGTTTTAGCCTCCTTCTAGATGGAGCTATTAAAATGAGGAGTTGGAGCTTCCTTCATTTTGGATCCTATAAATTAGGGTGTTGGATCCTCCTTCCAGTTGGTGCCGGTAAACCAGGGAGTCAATTCCTTCAGGAGAGTATGATAGCTGGACTGAAGATCTCTAGAGTGCATGGATGAACATGAAAGTCTCTACTCTATAGATGGGGTTCGATTGTTCGATGGATCAAATTTTGATCTTATTGGATTATAAGAATGAGACTCCATTTACATGAAAAAGGTTTTGATATCTAGAAATCTATTGTAAATGGTTACATCACTCTAAAAAGACCACAAAAACCTGCAGCCATGAAGGAGCTAAGAAATAATAATGCAGTGGAAATGGATATCATCTTGCATGGAATATATGATCACATGAAAGATAAAGTTGGAAGGTGTTCATAATCTAAACTGATATGGGACAAGGTACAAAATATTTGCACAAAGGGACCCCATTCTTAGCATTATTTTTGTCCCAAGTACCTAAAAATACTGGGTAAATAGTTCATGAGGTTTGGATCCCAAATAAGGCTTAAAAAGTATAAGGGACGTAAGATTACCTTAAGGGGCCTACAAACTTATTCCAATAGGCCCAAGTGCTTAAAATATTAAGCAGAGGCGCTAGAGCATCAACTACACAGGACCCTAGCCGATGACCAGGGCGATATGTGACAGATGTTGGTTTATCCAACAATACTAAGAGGTGGGGGGGAATCAGTATTGCCCTTTAAAATTTTTTTATCTACAATTAGGATTAAGCACAAGTTAAATAATCATAAGTAACGTGAATAATACAATTAACAATTTGAACATACCGATTTATCATGGAAAACTTAAAGGTAAAACCAACAAATATTTCTTATTAATAAGCTAATCTTATACAAAATTGTTTTACAATCACCAACTTGATGGAGAACTTAATATCCTAGATTCTTTTGCCACTACAAAAAGGATGCACCTACACCCATGGTTTTCTACCTTCTCAACAGAGAAGGATTCCCAACAACCCCCTTAGAAGGCCTCAACTTGCCCCAAGCACCACCCAACCACCCTCTAATTTATAATAGTTTTAACTTCAGTTTTTTCAGATCTTTTGTAATGCTTCATCTATCTCACTGGCCTCTTTCTTGCTTCTAATATGCAATTACCAAAACTTTAGAGACACCTCTGGTCCTCTTCATACATTTGACTTGTATGGCTATATATCTTTTCAACGAACTTTATTATTTGAAACATTGTGTTGTTTAGGAAAATCATGCCTCTTCATAAAAAATATTGTATCCTTATAATGGAATCGATTCATCATTGATCTTAATAGTCTTTCAATCTTGTTTTAATTAGTAAGGAATTACTATTTTGCAGATTTAACCAATTTTGGCAATTCTCCAAAGTTGGCAATTTGGACAAATTGTTCTCCAAATATACCATTGCCAAATGTCTATTAAGCAGAGTGGATGTAAAACTGACGGTCAACTAATATTTACAAATATTTCACGTTTGATCCTTTTAATTAACCCTCGAGCATCTTTCAACAACGAAATGATTCAAAACTGTTGGATCTTTGTCAATCCACATCGACGGTGGACTTCAACATGTGCTTAGCAATATTTCATAAAGATTTCACATCACATCCTAAGCTTTAAAATATGAACAACTTAACCCAGCGAAATTGTCCTGTATAGTTGGATCGCCCCATCCAAGATCGATGGTGGACTTGAAAATTTTATGAGCCCAATTATGAACCCTAGCCATCAATCTGTTCCATCAGTTAAATCAAAGGTTAGTCAGGGTAAGGTCTGCTAAGTCTCAGGTAAGGTCTTTGACTCTTAATGTCATATAACACTCTTTCGAGTACTTTGATATTTAATTCCGACAGTTGTGAAGATTTCTTCTGATCTGTGTTCTGGTTATTTTGTTCATTTTCACTCGTTTAAATCATATATGCCCGTGTTCCCTCGTGTTTGCCAAAATTTTTGTCTAACTTAGCTCTGTCTTCGACTATTTCTTCCTCCACTGGCCCTCCTCAACGTTTGGTTGTTAAATTCGGAGAAAAGGGAAGTCTTTGAAATCTAACCAGTTCTCTGCTTAGTGGCCACGAGCTCCTGTACGGGAATCTTTGTTACAATAGTTATTCAGGCTTATCTCCTTGTTTTATAATGGCAGAAGGTAGTAGTCATGGCCCTGTTGGAAGGACTAGCGCCATTTATGAAAACATCCGAAGAGTGGAAAAATTCAAAAATAAGATAGCATATCTTCGGTAGAAGTTGAACTTGAAATGCAACAAACAGGACTTGGAGTCATTGAATAAGAGAATCGAGGATACCATCGACCGCAAGCTCAAAACTAACAAAAATGAACTGATCGAACAAATGCGAGGGCTCCTTGTTAACCACAATGAATCCATTCGAGTTCAAGCCACCGGATTTCAAGGTGATGTCGAGAGGATCCCAGCGACTTCGATAGGTTTTGGGCAGTTCCCTCTAGCTACCAGAACTCCCTCAGGGACAATACCATTAGGGGTAAAATCAATGGAGATTGACTACTAAGGGAACCACGCGGCCCACCCACCATGGTCTTTAGATTAGGTTTAATTCTATGTTTTTAGATTTTTGTTTTCTATAAGGTTTACTTGTCTATTTTTAGATTTTCATTTTCTGTTAGTTTAGGGGAGGGCTTTTGTCCTTGTGCTTCGAAGAAATTTAAACTCTGTATTTTTTACAGAAATTTGAACTCCATGTTTTGCAGAAATTTAAACTCTATATTTGAAGAATTTAAGATCTATACTTTAATTATTTAGATTATGTAAATTGAAGTAATTTAATATCTGTGTTGATGAGATTTAAATCTTGTATCTGGAAAGAGTCTAAACTTTATGTTTTGAATCAAATTAAACCCCGTATTGGAATATTGTTCAGACTTACATGACTTACACCATCTCTTGGGTCCGAGCCGCAGGGTTCGAATTTGACGGGAAAAATGCCCATTGGAATATTGTTCAGACTTACACGACTTACACCATCTCTTGGGTCTGAGCCGCAGGGTTGGAATTTGATGGGAAAAATGCCCATCACGAGGCATTTTTCCCATCTTTTATGGCCAAAAGAATTTAGTAACTGTCATGATTGACTCCCAAGTTAGATGTTAAAACATATTTTTGACCAGTTATTAATTTTCGAAAACGTTATTGTAGGGATATTAACCTGTCTACAATATTTGTAGTTTTTTGAATATTAATTTTAATTGATTTTCTTAATTCTTTGTTCTTCTCTAAATTCTTAACCTATCTTAGTTATCGATTATGTTTGGATTTTTCTGTTTCAATTTAAATAAATTTTTGAATTTCTTTTGGATTATAATTTAAATAACGGAAAACAAAAAATCTAGGCCATCAATTCAACATAGTGATCATTTACTATAGAAAAACTCTTTGAATGTAGAAAAACTCGAGGAGATACATACTGGTAAGAAGAATTACATGTCTTGTTGGGTTTGCATTGTCCTCTCTCCTCATACGACTGTATTTTCCAAAAATTGTTCTTTCCAACTGCTTTTGGTGAAACTACTGCTAACAAATCATGAATTCTCACATGGATTTTGTTTTATACGCTTTAATAATTATTTTATTTCATTTTTCAGATCGAGTGAGGAACCATATTTTTCTTGGAAGTGCATTTTAGCTATTTTGTATAGATCTGAAAATGGAGTTCTGTTGACTTTCCCCATAATGTTTGTAAATTACCTTACTTTACTTTGCATAATATACTTGGTTATCTAAATATGCCTTAATTTTTAAGTTTGAAAACAATAATTTTTAATAAAACATTATCAATAGGATTATTATAAAAAGAGTATTATTGAAGGTCATGTATTTCTTGGTTTTTCTCTCGATATTTTTTCTCTTGCATTGGATTTACTATAACTTAAATCCATAGGTTTATATTGAAATGGTACCTTTAATATCCTTAATATTCATTTAAAAAATCAGTAAAATAATTGTAAAATTCAAATATGCCACGTGTCACAATCTGAGGTTCCATGTGTCACCCTAGATACTAGATATCGGCATTTTAACAACAAAATTTATAGAAAGATTGCTTGAAAGAGTTTGCTGGCAAGTTGAAAGTTTTTCAGAGAAAGAGAGGTCGCTCTTTCCTCAGGGTTTTCTATTTTAGGGTGTTGGAAGTAGATGCTGAGGAGAAAAAGCATTTGCTACTTCCTGCAGGGATTTTTTTTAAGAGTGGCAAAAGTAGATATCAGCACTCTAAACACAAATTTCTCAGGGACATTGCTTCACATAATTTTATTGCAAGTGGAAATATTCTCAGAGAAAGAGCGGTCGCTCTTTCTCCAAGTTGTTCTATTTTTACAATTCCCTCATAAAGGAATGGGCAACCGACCCTTCTTCTTCCCAGTACTCTATTCATAATAGTTCTAGAATGCAAGAAGGGTCGGTCAATCCTTATTCTGTTCGCCATTCTAGATATAGGTGTTCACAATTATCTACGAAACGAAGGGGAGACCGATCCTTCTTGTCGAAAAACGTAAATCGAGACAAACATTTTTTAAATGTTATAACTTATCTATTGTTCGGATCCCTACTATTTACAGCGGAAGTTGGAAGTCTCGAATTCTCAGCCTAGCCTTCGTAGATTAAATATTTTTACACTTCTCTTGTAAATGAAGGGTCGACCGACCCTTGTTGTGATTAATATTCTTTTAGTGTTTACCATTTTGGATATGAATGAATTGACGGTCTAGCCTTCGTAGCTTGAATAATTTTACAACTCCCTCCTAAATGAAGGGACGGACAACCCTTTTTCTTCCCTATATTCTTTTCATAATATTTCTAGATAGAAAGAAGGGTCGGTTGATCCTACTTCCGTTGTCCATTTTGGATATAGGGAATTGTTGGATAAACGCATTCACAATTATCCACTAAACGAAGGTGCGACCGATCCTTCTTGTCGGGAAATGGAAGTTGGGACAAACATTTTTTATATGTCAAAACTTAGCTTATGCCCAGATCCCTACTATTTACAGTGGAAGTAGGAAATTGTCGGCCTAACCTTCGTAGATTAAATATCTCTAGATTTCTCTCGTAAATGAAGGGTCGACAATCCCTTCTGGTGCTTAGTATTATTCATATGTTCACCATTTTGGATATACATGAATTGACAGCCTATCCTTCATAGGTTGAATATTTGTACAATTCCCTCATAAATGAAGGGGTGACCGACTGGTGACACAGTTCTCTCGACAGGGGTTCACTTCGTACTGTTGTATGTTGATCAAGTTCTGTCGACATGGGTTCGCTTCGAACTGATTTCAACAAACATCGACACCAACTCCCATAGAAATTGACTCAGAAAGGTTTTACCCTTTCCAGCAACACCCGCAAAGCGAGTGAAGTCTCACCCGAGATATCTAAGGGGGCTGCAGGAACCAAGTTTCTGTAATTTTAGGGAGACACACATCAATTTCACACTTAGTCATAATGAAACCATAGATTCATAATCGCATCAAAACATCATACTTGTTAACACCCAAAAAGTGCTCAATAGCTCATTCCCTTATTCACATGACCCATTTGTTCACTTTTCCACCATTTGAGCCTCTAAAACCATCAAAAGGTCACCAAAAATACCACAATACACCTTTTTCCCCTCAAAATATATATTTTTCCTCAAAAAACCCTAAAAAAGGGTCCAAAATTCCCTAAAATTATTAAAAGGGAATAAAAATATAAAAAATATTCAAAAAATGAAAAAGAGGGAAAAAGAGACCTAAACTATGTTGGTTAATACCATTGGTTTCCTTAAAACCATAATGGTATTCCCCATCACCAAAAAACTATAAAAATGTGATAGGGGCTCCTCACTTTTCATCCACATTTCATCCCATCCTTATGCTAATTCCCTCTGAGAGCCATTTCCCCCCATTTCGAGTTTGAAGATCCCCATTGAAGCTTTGGAGAAGAAGAGACCATTGGATATTGGAGCTTCTCAACCTTGGAGTTGCTCAACACTTATCATCCTCACCATTTGAGGTAATATAAAATCAAATATTTTTCAAGTTATTGTTTTTCCATAGATCTTATTGCTTATGTTCTTAAATTCAGTTTTTTATTTCTTTTACACATGATTAATGTTAGATAAGATTATATTAGTTTATTCATAGATGTTTTTGTTTTGTATTGAAATTTCTATTACAAGTTAATAGGTGCATCCTTGCACATGATTGGTTGAAAAACCAAGCAACAATTTTTGGCGACTCTGCTGGATTTTGAACTTTAAATCTTTGCTTTAGATCTTTATTTTAGTCGTTTTTCCCATTTAAAACTGTAGATCTACCATACTAGTCAGCTTCTTGGTAGTTGCCCTAGCCATTGGCCCATTCTGCAGCCCGAAATAGCCCAAAATTTCAATTTTTGGCTCGTTTTTCACTGGCCAATTTTCGTCCCGCAAATCGTGAGTTTTAAACTCACAGGCGCAATCCAATCGCGGTTGTTTAGCAGAAAGCCGCGATCCAGATCGCAGGTTTTGAAAAGAAATCCGTGATCCATATTGCAGGTTTTGACTCGAAAGCCGCGATCCAAATCGCAGGTTTTAGCTAGAAAGAGGCGATCCAAATTGCAGGTTTTGACCAGAAAGCCATGATCCAAATCGCAGGTTTTAGCCTGAAACCCGCGATCCAGATCGCAGGTTTTATCTCGAAACCCGCGATCCAGATCGCAGGTTTTAGCTCGAAACCCGCGATCTAATCACCCGATAACACTACCCAACTTTCAAACGCCCATATCTCCCTCTCCCGAACTCTGTTTGAGACGATTTTTTTTTTTTAAATTGGGTGTTTTCGAGCAAGGAATCCAAATATCTTATTAGATTTAAGAAATTTTTCATAGAAGTTTCTCTAATTTTTTTATTTTTTATTTATTTTAGTGTTATTTATCATTTCAGTTCACCCATTTTGGCCCATTTCTCCCAGCCATCTCCCTTGCAATTTTTGGACAGCCTACTATTCTATTTTGCAGCATTAAAAAACCAAATTTATTTTCTGTTATATGTTTTACTAATCTTTTTGAAAAATTTTAGTTAAGTGAAAGAAAGATTTGTTAAGTATTTTCTCAAGTTGTAAGTTTCATACATTGCAAGGTTAGAACCATATTTCTAAAATGCTCAATAATTTGCCCAAGAAAGACTTTAGAAATCCATTTATTTTTACATATGTTATTTGCTTTACCTTACAAAACGTTTTAAAAGAATCCATATTTTTTGAAAAGATTATTAAAGCATTTATATTTGAAATGTCTTTCATTTTTTCACAAATTGGAATCATTATTTTAGTTTGTGATTAAATCGCCCATGCGAGGCAAATTGTTTTGATATACACCCACACAAGCACACAATCTATCACAATAATTTCAAGTGAGCCTTAAAAATTACCTTAACTCAACCAATATTCTAACCCCACTTGGGGAACACAAAAAGAATTTTGTAGCTAGGTAAGACTGAGGAGATAAGTATCCAAATAACACCCCTCACTCATTTTTCATGTTGAGACATAGTGATTTGACATTTAGGTTACCAAAATCCCTTATTATTTGTTGACATGGTTTAACACCAATTTATCGGGAAGGCCTCTCCCTTAGGAGGGTTGAAGTAGCCAGACTGGTTCCAGAATCCTGAGTGGAACACCGTTATCCATTCAGTAACCGAAGGCAACCTTTCGCAGTTCTCGTTGTACCACCCTTATGGGAGTATAGTGGCGATAGAACCAAATTGCAGATTCACCCAACCGAATGTGTCATGAACGGTGTATCTTAGTGGCCAAACTTTTAGGATTGTCTACCCGGTATCCCTCCCGGTAGGGGGATATCTAGCCTTTGATTCTACAATTTATATTATCTGACTTGGATTTAATCACCTTGCAGAGGATATACCTTGTCGAGTCATAATACTTTTTAGTTAGGTGTTTGCATGCTCCATTACCTCCTTTTGGTCATAGAGTCTACCTTTTTCTATTTTTAGGAACTGTTTGCATGTTGGTTTCCTGACCACATTTTTTGATTACTCCACTTACTATAGCACAACTGTTATAGTAAGTGTTTTTGAGGTTGATTTTTGGTCTGAGTGCTAATTATTTTTTACGCTCCCCTCTTGCACATATGGTTGCATTAGGGCTTTAGAGCTTTCCACTCACCACCACCTGGTAGTATTTTGATAAAATTATCACCATTTATTCCCTAAGACATTCTCAACGCTTTTGGGGAGACCCCCCGCAGTACGGTTCCCTTGACTCCACACGTCATCGGAATAGAGCCCCGTCATCCGATTTTGATGCGCCTCATTTCACATCAGATTCTGAGGTAGATTTTGAAAATCCCACATACACCGCACCCACTAGCCCTATGGCTGATTTTTCTTCCAACCCTTTCAACACAGGGACTATTGGTGGAATGTCTTCCACCATCCCATCTACCACATTGGCCACCACTCCCACAACCAATGTTGGTATTCCCAACCTGGGAACTGCTTCCACTCTAGGCATTCCTAATATAGGAACTACATCTACTATAGGGATGCCCAACACAGGACCTACACCTGCTATAGGTATACCTTTGACTGGAATCACTTCTAGTATACCAAATCCTGGGGCTACTATACCAAATCCAAACCCATCTGTAACTCAAGCTACACTTGGGAATACAGTCCCCACCCATAACCATTTGATTGGAGGACATATCCCTTTCACACACATTCCCCTAGCAGGCAGTGGCCTAATACATAACGCCACCACCAGCACTTATGCCCCCATGACAACATCACAACCCTCCGCCAGTTTGCCATTTATGGCTAGCCTTAACCTACCAGACTTGGCTAGGCTAACAAATGATCCCATCTGACATGACCCTACTTGGCCCCCTATGCCCACAAAGCTCCCTTCAGACATCCCAAAATTTGAAGGAAAATCCAGGGAAGACCACCAAAACCACATCATGTCGTTTCACCTATGGTGTTCCTTGAACTCCATAGTAGATGATTCTATTCAACTCAGACTTTTACAAAGAACTTTCACTGGCTCTGTAGCCAAGTGGTACATTGAGCAGCCACATGGGACACACCCCACTTTTACATCCCTCGCCTCAACGTTCCTTCAATTCTTTCAACTACCTGTATGCTATGATGCAGGAGTGGAAATACTTTTGTCTTGTAGACAAAACACTACTACACACATCATTGATCATATCCATGAGTGGCATAAGCACCGTAGCCTCTGCAAGATAAAGCTTGACGACCGTATCTTTTTGGATTGGTTCCTCAAATCACTCCTCCCCCTCATAGCCAAAGATGTAGCTTCCGAATGACCCCAGTCGGAAGAAGAAGCCATCTTAAAAGCCCAGTAGTTCGACCTCATATACGCCCAATCTAGATATCTATACACCATTTTACCTGGCGCCCCGCGCGGTGATCCATCCCGCCATGATGCACCGGGAGCATCCCATGCCACCGACGGTATTATCGGCCAGGTTATGGTACAAAACAAACCTTTTACCATGATGAGTACAAACAACGCCCGAGACCTTTCTAGGGCTACATCTCATTCTGGAGCTACAACTTCACATGCTCTAGTAACGCACACCCACCACACTCATGGACCCTCATGTCCACCACAGTGTTATGGGAAAGCACCATCAGCTTATGCACCACCTTCATACTATAACCAGCAGGCCCACCAGACTCCGGTTCAACCACAAGCCCAAGTGGCTTATTATCCTCAACAGGAATCACCTCTTGCTCCAACACTTCCAACAACTCAAGGTTACCCACAACCGCAACAAGCAATAGGTCCACCTCATAACCCTCCTACTTACTACACACCGCAACCTACTTCAGAGCCTCCACAACCTCAAAACACACCTACTTCCCAAGGGCATGTGTACGCACAGCAAAACCAACCTCAAAACCAGAACAACCAGCGTAACCAAGGAGGTCAACAAAATCGTGGAAGAGGACGTAACCGCAGAAACAACCAACAACAAAACCAAGGTGGACCACCACCTAATCACCCAAATAATAACAATGCTGCTCCCCCCAACCAAAACCCTGACCGTCCACCAAAACAAGTCAAAAATAATAACTTGAGAACAAACCATCCATGTTCCATTTGTGGAGTCTACGGCCATTACACACATAATTGTCCCCATTTAGATCGAATGCGTCAACTCTGGACCGACGACACCCAACGACAGGGACATGTTGCACAGCCAACACCTCCACCTCAGCCACAACCCATGATATTGCAAAATCCCCTACCAAACCAAGGCGTGGTAAACACTCATCCAAATGATCCCCCTCGAGGATCCACTGCAACACAACAGAAAATTACCTATGCGGTAGCCGATTACCAGCATACAGAGTCCAACACTCACCATTTGCTAATGATGTCATCAAATGATGTCAATCTTCAAACCCGTCGAAATCAATACGGCTCTGCCGCTGAGGCCACACCTACCGACCCATCTTCCAGTATTCTCCCAACCGATCAACCACTTTGCATACCCAATATGCCCATAGACGAGGGTCCAAAAGCACCTCATTTCCCTTTGAGACGAATTAACAATAACCCTAACGCTCGTGCAGCTTCCAACTATAACATTGTAGAGGATTTAGCTCAGTCCCCACCATTATGTCCGCTCTAGAAATCCTAAAAAATTGTCTTGCACAAATAAAATTGTTGTTATCTGCCATCGGTGCCATAGACCCTAACGAATCCAACATGATGGCTTTCGACTTAGACCAAGGCGAAACCTCGTCTGCCTTCATCTCTAGCTTTTCAAGTTGCTGTGTCCATTCACAACCTCGTCGTTCATCGATGCATAATCAATGAAGGTGCCTCCACCTGCGTTATGTCGACTTTCGTATGGTAGAAACTTGGATCCCCAACGCTACAACAGTCAACTAACGCATTGCGAGCTTACGATGGCCGTGCAACTCAACCTCAAGGTTTGTTAGTGAACGTACCCATACAGCTTGGGGGCAAATTGGTTCTCATAGATATAGAGGTCATCAACGCCCAACTTGATTACAATATCCTTCTAGGACAAAGCTACATGTATAAAATGAAAGCTGTCACTTCTTCAGTTTTTTGCCTCATGATGTTCCCCCATGAAGGATGCGTATTCAAAATCGACTAGATTACATACTATGATCCCAATGCCCCTACAACACCTGAAAATGTTCTTCCCATGATCAAACAACCCGTTCAGAATGCACCCACATCGTTCATCTCCTCAGTCGGACCCGGGATATATACGGATAATCCCATGACCACCACTTTCCCTTCTATCCCACCCCCTCTCCAGGTAAATGAAGTATCCGATTTGTGCACCCTATCGTACAACGAACAACAACATCCTCAACAAACTCAACCACCGCCACAAGCACCCATCGTGCCTAGTCATATCGAAACAACACTGATTCACACTATCCCATTCTTGTTTCCATTTTCAGGATTTGTCAGCATGCCAGTAATGGCTACACTCAACCTTCCAAGTTTAACGTTAGGATTACCTGTATGGTACTTGCCTGCCCCAACCCCCCCACTGACTCCAACCGTTGTTTTACAACTGGTACAACCCATGAATATGTCGAACCATCCACCACCTGGCATACCCAACCCCCAAAATCATCCATCACCAGGTATTTCAAACCCCCAAAACCGACAACCTTCAACAGGGGGCACTACATCGACATCTAGTTATGTCCCCCCTCAATCCCACCACACTGGGGGCAGAGGTCCACAAACCTACAACACTGCACCCACAACTCGCACCCCCCTAGTGACTCCCAAATTAGGTAAGAACCCCCTAACTCGTGTGCTCCCTAAGTGCTCCTTGTGCGACAATATAGGTCACGCCACCCATCTATGTCCACAACTACCGGCACTTCAAGAACACATGAATATGTTGGATGACAACACCAATGTTCTAGTCGTCAAACTAGAACTCCCCCCTCAGCCTCGCGATAAATCATTGCGCACAAACCACCCTTGTGCAATATGCGGCATCTACAACCATTATTCACATCACTGCCTCGATCTCCCAGATTACAGAGCAACACTATACGATTTGAATAATGCCGACCTAGAGATATCCCCACCATTTATTGAGGAAATATTCCCCCTAGAATCTTCCCATTCAGAATAAATAAATACCATTTATATGATTTCAACTACCTATAAACCTGAACCAATTAATTTAATGACACACTACTTCTGCACTGATGAGGAAATTCTAGAAACACTGTACTGACTTCCGTGACCTCAACCTAGCTTGTCCCAAAGACAACTTCCCCACACCATTTATTGACCAACTAATCGATGAGTGTGCAGGGCATGAGGTACTTTCTTTTATGGACAGTTTCTCTGGATACAACCAAATCAAAATCCGTAAAGAAGATCAAAACAAGACCGCTTTTACTACCCCATGGGGCACCTTCACCTATCGCGTCATGCCTTTCGGTCTCAAGAACGCTGGAGCCACTTTCCAATGAGCCATGACTTATTGTTTCCATGATCTGAATGAAATCATATTAGTTTATCTAGACGACCTCACGGATCGATCTAAGAAACGATCCAACCACTTAGATGATCTTCGACAAGTCTTCTTGCGTTGTTGAAAATACAACATCCGCCTGAACCCACTCAAGTGTGTCTTTTGTGTTCCAGTAGGTCGCGTGCTAGGATTTGTCATTTCAGAAAAAGGGATCACTGTCGACCCCCTAAAATTCCAAGCCATAGTAGACCTCCCGTCACCTCGTACATTAAGACAACTACAAAGCCTCCAAGGGAAGTCCAACTTCCTTCGTCTCTTTGTACCAGATTACACCACCATAGTACATGGTTTCCTCTGTTTACTTCACCTTCATACCTGTTTTTATTGGGACGACCAAGTAGAAGGGGCTTTCACAGACCTGAAAAAAGCACTTATGAGTGCCCCCTTGATTTCTCCTCTAGATTTCACAAAAGACTTTACCCTATACATTTCGGCATCAGATTACACCGTTTCCGGAGTACTCGTCCAAGAAGACTTCGCTCGTCAAGAACATGTCATTTACTATGTGAGCCAGACCTTGTCAGGCCCACCACTACGCTACCCACATGAAGAGAAAATGGCCCTCGCCATCGTCTTTTTAGTACAAAAGTTGTGACATTACATTCTCCTCAGCCACACCACGGTTGTGGCCAATTCCAATCCAATGGTCTATCTCTTGAATCGTCGCCTTCTACAAGACCGTGTTGCCAAATGGGTGATTATCTTACAAGAATATGACCTAACTTTTAAAATACCGAAGAGCACCAAAGCATTAGCAGTCGCTTAACTCATTACAGACTTACCATGATTGTCATCATCACCAACTATCCATACTAATATAATCGACGAACATTTTTTCATCATCTCATCTGACGACCCTTGGTATGGCGACATTTTGGTATACCTCCGCACACAGAAATTTCGACCCAACATCGACCGTGACGAACGTTGTCGCATCCGTCACCATGCCCCCCATTATCTCCTCTTGGGTGATGTCCTCTATTGACGTGGCTTCGACACAATCTTATGACGATGCCTTTCCCAAGATGAAGCAGAACAAGTCCTTAATGACTATCATAGCGGTGCCTACGGCGGCCATTTCTTTGGAATGGCCACCGCCCAAAAGGTAATCCGCGCAGGTTATTTTTGCCCATAATTATTCACTGATTGTATCACAATAGTCAAACACTGCCAAAACTGCCAGCTCTTTGCCCCAAAGGAAAGAACCCCCCCCCACCCCCCTTCATCCAGTTGTCACCACTGGACCATTTTGCAAATGGGCCATCGACTTCATGGATTGCAATCCCACATCATCCAACGGCCACAAACACATTATTGTGGCTGTTGATTACTTTACCAAATGGGTGGAAGCCATGCCTACTTACAATTGCAAAGTCGACACTGCAGCCCATTTTTTCCTTAACCATGTTATTGCTCGTTTCGGAGTACCAAAGCAACTCATCTCAGACCACGACTCTCATTTCGAAGACTCCATTTGGAGAGAATTGTCCATACTCCTTAAGTTTGAACATCATTTCTCCTCCGCCTACTACCCCCAAGGGAACGGCCAAGTCGAAGCTGTTAACAAAATTTTGAAGACCATCCTCCAATGCACCGTCGACAAACATAAATCCAATTGGCATCACATGATTTTTCCCACATTATGGGCTTATCACACATCGACCAAAACCACCACCGGCTTTACCCCATTCCATTTAGTTCATGGCGTGGAATCTGTCCTCCCCATTGAATGCCAGATACCAACATTACAAATTCCCATAGAAATTCTCCCCGATACGTCACTAATTGAAGAACGTCTACTTCTTTTAGAGCAGGCCGACGAAGATCGCCGCGCAACTCTCCAAACAATCGAAGCCGCGAAGAACAGATCTAAACTCCATTATGATAAACATGTTCACCCACGAGCATTTAGTGAAGGAGACCTGGTCCTTGTTTACGATCAAGCCCATGACAAAACAGGCAAAGGAAAGTTCCAATCTATGTGGCAAGGCCCATATATCATACACACTTGCCTTGAACATGGAGCATACATTTTGACCGATTCAGAAGGAAATCCCATGCGCAACCCCCGTAACGGGTTGTACCTCAAAAGATTCTACCCATAAAAAACCCCTGGACACCATAGTCCATATTGTACTATTTTTTTATTTTCTTTACTGTAAATTTTCGAAACCTTACATTTTAATTCTTTCCTGCATGAACACAGATGGATCCTACCCCACTCTGCCACGTCGGTTTTGCTGATGGCGCAAGTCGTTGGTCTCCAAATCTTGCATCAGCAGCTTGGGTAATTTATTCCCCTTCACATGAGTTAATCCACCTCGACGGAGTGTGTATAGGTGCTGCCACAACAAACCAAGCTGAGTACGATGCCGTGATCGGTCTCCTGGCTGCTGTTCTCCAAATGGGAATAAGTCATCTTAGTGTTTTCCTGGACTCCTAGCTCCTTGTTTCCCAACTCAACAACAGTTACCAGGTACACGATCCCTGTCTATTTAAAAAATTCCTGTGAAATAAACAAATGATTCGACACTATGAATCCATCTCTTTCATTCATGTCCCAAGAAATCTAAACACTGTAGCAGACCAAATGGCTAACAACATTCTAGATTGGCACGTCAACCAAAACATGTAGGACATCACGACATGCATCACATAGGCATCAGAAAATCAAAATAAATAAATCATCATAACGTTGCATCCACATGCATAACATGTGCCTCCACGGGCGTATAAAAAATCATAACTTTGCATCCACATGCATCGAACATGCCTCCACAGGCAAACAAACAAACTACAATTGCATCCACGTGCAACAAAACATAAACAAAAAGACAAGATGTGCATCCACGTGCATATACCAAAACACACACACATATATATATATATATATATATATATATATATATATATATATATATATATATATATATATACATATATATATATATATATATCATCATAGGAGTCATAATGTCAGCAGTGCTCTCAGCACCCAAAAATACAAAATGTACACCAACCGTACAAAATACATCCCCAACTCAATTACTCTGTGAAACTCAACGGTGAAAATGATACTTGTCACATTGGGCCCACTTGCTATTTATAGAAATTTGACCATTTTCAATCAACCATTTCGGCATCATATGACGTCCATTTTTCAAACCGTTGGAATCAGCGCAGCGAGAACTTCATGATAGTCCACTCCTTTTCCTGATTCCACTAGGTCTCGTTTTTGGGCATTTTTTACATGCCCCTCGTCACCTCGATTTGCGTGCCACATCGGTCGTGGTTCATTTTTTATGAGTCTTACATCGCTGGATTCATTTTTCCGTGCTCGTGATGATGCTTGAGATCATTTCTCGCTCTCACCCCCATAATTTTTGGGCATTGTTTCAAAATGCCACTTATCACCTCGATTTGCGTGCCACATCGGTTATGGTCTATTTTTGACAAGTCTTATTTCACCGGATTCAGTTTTTCACGCTCGTGATGATGCTTGAGATCATTTCTCGCTCTCACCCGCATAATTTTTTAGCATTTTTTCAAAATGCCACTCATCACCTCGGTTTGCATTCCACATCGGCCATTGCCCGTTTTTGACGATCTTTATATCGCCGGATTCAGTTTTCCACACTCATGACTCTACTCGAGATCACTCCTCTCTCTCACCAATACCTTTTTGTTCGGTATAATTTTACCCCTTTTTCGGGCCGAGAATTTCTTTTACGAAAAAGGCACTTAGGGAGTTTCTGTTAAGCTCTTTTCTGACTCCTAAAATAATGAAAAGATTGCCGAGCAATCTTGCTTCCTTTCATGCTCGCTAAAAGTATCTGAAAGGGCATCTACCTGGTATAAGTTTACCCCTTTTCCGGACCTTGTAGACTAATTACGAAAAAGGAATACTCTAGTCACATTGGCTAGAAGAGTTCTCCATTTGCATCATTTTATACTTTTTTCGGGCCTTGGAGACTAACATACGAAAAAGAACACCAGTGGAGTCTAGTTATCACTTTCAGACTCTCTAAAAATTGAAAGCAACCACGAGAAATCACCATCTTGGGCTTGTACAAATCCATAGGACGGTACCCCTCTACCAATTCAGAGTCTTCTTATCGTTTTCAGACTCCTTAAAAGTGAAAGCACTGACGAGCATGAACAGTCCTGGGCTCACATAAATCCATAGGACAGTACCATTTCAGAGCACACTTTTATCCCTTCTTGGAGCTCATTAAAACTACGAAGAAGGACCATGGTGCTTTTCGGTGCCACAACAAATCATGTATACTCATAAGGCAGCTTCCCAATTATGGTTGCCTTTGTTCAGAGTATTCTGCAGTATGTCACCCTGAGAGTCCCCCAATAGCATCCATCAGCTTGTCCCCCCAGAGTTACTCCAGTCTGCAATACATATCCTTGATCCCTTAAAGCTATGGTCCTCACACCTAAAAGTCAGTTTCCTATGCTGCCAGGTCAACCATGTCATCATGCTCTGAACAAAGGAAGTTTGAGTCCACCCACTCTATGAGCCTAGTTTTTTCCACATCTCCATAGTATGCCAGTCCTATTATCACAGTTTCATTGCACAACTCACACTCCTATCAAGGAAACATCATTTCCTTGGTATTTGTCGGTCTCCCTCTGTCGACGCCAACCAAATCTATTCCAAAGGATAGACCCAGAGGTCCCTGTGCCTTGGACTCATGACCATTAGTGATGAGTGCCTACGGATCATTTTGAAAGGATTCCTCAGTTCCTCTCCAAATGATTGTTTCTCACATGCTCGTCTTCAACACCTTGATCGCATCATTGAGACTCATACAGGGTATCGATCCTTTCAGTTATTTATTGAAGACCCCGGATATCACCTAACTCTACCACATCTATGAGTCTTTTTGAGAAAACAACTAGTTACACATTCCTATGGATATCCAGGTTGCGCTCAGCGATAGTTTTCAAGATGTACCCCAGTTTTATACTCCCTCGAGTATACAGTTACATAAATTCCTTAGAGATATGCACATAGTCTTTGAGTCCTTACAAGATGTTGGACACCTTCAGCTCCAACAGTTCATCAACCATACTGAAACCTTTTTCAGAATGGTTGGTTCTCTTTTCCAGTGTATCAGTTATTGAGATCAGTCATGGTATGATCATGAGTACGTCCCAACATTGTGTCCCCTCTAGACCATTATGATGTACCAACAGATTTTTATGTGTTATTTAGGTCCCCCTTCTTGGGTCTAATTGTTATGTATATGTCTTGACACGAGCATGGGTATGCCCTCCTTGTCCATTATCAGAGATTATTCCTCATTCATTTTGAGGCCATGTATTTTTTCATTTTCTGCAGCTTCCAAGGGGCCGTTGTTCCATTCTCCAATTGGTCTCTTCTCTTCTCCAAACCCCAGGAAAAAATACAAAAGAACTATGATGTCTATCGGCCTAATGATGAGCTCCTACACTCACACATCAGGGGGCAATCTGTTAACACCCAAAAAGTGCTCACTAGCTCACTCCCTTATTCACATGACCCATTTGTCCACTTTTTCCACCATTTGAGCCTCTAAAACCTTCAAAAGGTCACCCAAAAAAACCATAATACCCCTTTTTCCCCTCAAAATATGTATTTTTCCTCAAAAAACACAAAAAAAAACCCTCAAAAAGGGTCCAAAATTCCCCAAAAAATATTAAAAGGGAATAAAAATATTCAAAATATTCAAAAAAGGAAAAAGAGACCTAAACCATGTTGGTCCATACCATTGGTTTCCTTAAAACCATAATGGTATTACCCATCACCCAAAAACTATAAAAAGGTAATAGGGGCTCCTCATTATTCATCCACATTTCATCCTATCCTCATGCTGCCAAAATCCATCTTGAGCTTTGCCCATCTTTTGAGATTTGCCCAACCATTGAAGCATTGGACAAGAAGAGACCATTGGACATTGGAACTTCTCAACCTTGGATCTACTCAAAACTCACCATCCTCACCACTTGAGGTAATACAAAAGATTAAATTTCTTAATTTCTTGGTTTTGTTATAGATCTTATTGCTTATGTTTGAAATCTAGTTTTTTATTTATTTACACATGCTTATGTTAGATCAGATTATATTAATTTATTCATAATTGTTTTTGTTTTATATTGAAACTGCTATTACAAGTTAATAGGTGCATCCTTGCACATGCTTGGTTGAAAAACCAAGCAACAATACTGTCGAACTAGATCTACTTAACTGACACAACCCTCATTCAAATCAAACATAACTATCTCACAATGGACAAGTTAACTAGATCGACAAAATGACAGTTTATCAAAATGACAAAATGAGAGTATATCTGGATATAGGTGTTCACAATTATATACTAAACGAAGGGGCGACCAATCCATCTTGTCAGAAAACAGAAATTGGGACAAACATTTTATAAATGTTATAACTTAGTTATTGTGTGGATCCCTACTATTTACAGCGGAAGTCGGAAGTCGTGAATTGTCAGCCTAGCCTTCGTAGATTAAATATTTTTACAATTATCTCATAAATGAAGGGTCGATCGACCCTTGTTGTGGTCAGTATTCTTCCAGTGTTCACCATTTTGGATATAAATGAATTGACGGTCTAGCCTTCATAGGTTGAATAATTCAATTCCCTCATAAATGAAGGGGAGGCCGACCCTTCTTCGGCCTCATATTATTTTCATAATAGTTCTCTACTGAAAGAAGGGTCGGTAGATCCTTCTTGCATTCTCCATTCTGGATATAGGGAATTGTTGGATAAACATGTTCATAATTATCCACTAAATGAAGGTGTGGCTGATCTTTCTTGTCAGGAAACGGAAGTCGGGAAAACCATTTTTTATATGTTAAAACTTATCTTATGCCCGGATCCCTACTATTTACAGCGGAAGTCGGAAATTGTCATCCTATCCTTCGTAGATGAAATATCTCTACATTTCTCTCGTAAATGAAGGGTTGGACGTCCCTTCTTGTGCTCAGTATTCTTCAGTGTTCACCATTTTGGATATACATGAATCGGATGCCTACCGTTTGTAGGTTGAATATTTTTACAATTCCCTTATAAATGAAGGAATGACCAATCCTTCTTCTTCCCAATAATATTTTCATAATAGTTCTAGACTGCTAGAAGGGTTGGTCAATCCTTCTTGTGCTCAGTGTTCATTCTGAAACCCGAGATTCGTAATCGCAGCAAAACATCATACAATCTAACCAGTTCTACTTAACTCATAAATCGACATAACCCTCATTCGCGTCAAACATAACTATCTCACAATCAATAAGTTAACCAGATCGATAAAATGACAGTTTATCAAAGCATAATCAAGAGATCTGAGATACATCATATAGTGACGATTTCATTCATACAACACATCGAGTCAGCGAATGCTGCACTAATTCATATTCAATGGCACTGCGACATAAAAGAGAGAGACATAGATATAACACAATCGATCATTTTCATTCATCAAATTGTCTCATACATTGCGGAATACATCTCGAAGAACCAGTTTGCGACTCAACTAAATTCCACATACATAGATAAAAACTTGTCGGATATAGACAAAGATCAAAGATACAGAAAATATAGATGCTAGCTCATCAATATTCACTAAAGGATCGATCTCTAGCTCCAAATATGCCCTTAGGATTACAATTGCACTTTTATTTATAGGCACACATGGTCGTTACAAAATGGTCTGATTGACCAATGACTAACTAATTTAACCAAAACAAATTTGTGGCTCGCCCTCGAGCCACCTCAGCTGGAAACTGATGGTGCATTTACTTGCATTTTGAAGTCATCGAATGCAGCTTTCACCTGATCGACAACTTCTCTAGCCGACGATTTCAATGCTACACAGTATTCCACATCTTGCTATGTTGGGTGTTCACCACCCATTTGTTGTGCTTTCTCCATCTATTCCTTGATCTGTGTCATCCCTTCAATTGCTTTGAAAGCTAATGTTTTTTCCTTTATCTGCATCTCGTCTAAGTGCGTTGTTCTTCTATGTTGTTTTGTGCACTCCCTATTAACCATATGCTGCAGCTCCATCAGCTCTGTAGCCTTTGACATTCTTGCTAGTATGGGCATCGCTTTAAGTGATCCCCACAATTCTTCAAGTTGCGCCTCTGCTTCACTGAGTTTCCCGTTTAGGTGATGCAACTGTTCATCATGTACTAAGCTTCCCCAAAACTGTGTAACCTCTTCTGCGATCGCCTGGGCTATCTTCTCCAATTTTGCAATCTTTGTCGCAGTTTCCTGTATCGCATTCTTTATTTCTTCGATATGTCTAGGCATCGTGTTGGCATCTCCCTTATTTGTAGCTCTTCATTCTCCTTCTGCAAGTCTGCAATGATTTCTCCTAGCTTTATTTCCTTTTCCTATGCCATTATGTATTTATCTATCTCTGGCGCATCTTCACATGCCATAGAGATGGCATGCTCCAACCTTCTTTTGTCCTCGAATGCTTTTTCTCTTTCGCATATGATGGCTTCTTTTTCTTCTTGAAGTCGTTGGATTTCTACTTTAGTGCTTCGCACTTGCCGATTGTATTTCACCATCTGGTTGTGCGCTGCTGCATCCCTGTCATTAATCTCTTCACTTGCTGCAGTGTGTGTTCACTACAGTATTAACATTGGAAACATGTTGAAGTCTGTTATGATCGCATCATTCCCTCGCAACGTCGCATCCAGGTCTTTGTCTCTTGTGGTGATTGCACCGGGTAGTACTTGTACTAACCTCTGATTTGTGTCGATTTCCACCTTGACCCTTGCCATTGATGCGCTTAGCGCCACTTCTTGCGGCACCCTTGTTTCTACTATTTCATTGCTTAATGTTGTAACAGGTTCGATACTTGATGAAAGTACCCAATCGTGTGTTGTGTGATCTTTGCACGGTTTTCCTCTGCCACAGACATGATATTTTCCAACAATTTGTTCATTTTCTCTTCAGGGAGGCCAACAGGTGCGCTCCCCTCCCCTCTTTCAAACCTGAATTTTGTTCTTCCTTCCTCGTGATGCGCCTCTAGCTATGAGTCTGATGGGGTTTCCGATGATGCTTAGTCATGAATGGCAGTGTGCAAGTTCTCATCCGCAACTCCACATTCTTCCGCATCGTCCCCTTCATCTTCTGATTATTTTGTCTCTTTTAGAGCCTTTGGCCCATCTGTTTGTTGCGCATCCTCTAGGTCCGACAACTTGTCTTCTGCTACCGGAACTTTCCACTCTTTAGGCTATTCTTCTATTATAGCATCTAGTTCTGCGTTGGTCAACTTATACTGCGTCAGCAACCACTTCTTCTGTGGGTCTGCACGTGCCTGAATGGAGATCACCTGAGGTCCTACCAACAACTTTGTGAATATTCGATACTTCTTAACTGCATCTTCGGTCAATCGTGGAATAGCTTCCGCATCTATTTTTTAGTCTTTCTAAATAAAGAAAGAATGAAATATTGTTATTAGTTTATTTCTCCTTATCAGTTGTTTCCCATAGCTTCTCGTACCTTGCTTCTTGACATATTTTTGCTTCCTCCATGTCCATTCCTTGATATTGCAGTGGCTCCCTCCATCCAACCAACACAATTAGTATTAGCAGCCATGAATAGCTAAATGGATTTCCTTTCTCTTGCACTGCGACTGCATCTTCCATCAAATCATTCAACATAAACAATGACCAATTCATCTTAACACCTGCGGCACACTGCTCCACAGATGTAATAACTCCGGATGTGCATTAGTTTGGTCGGTTCTTCTGCACGATTTTGATTTCCAACAAATTTGCGCCAAATCTAACCACCTGATCGTTGATTGTATCGATCATGTATCCCATGGTGTTCTTCTCCACCCCGTATTTTGTCTTTAGCTTCACGACAAGCTTCTTGTCGTTATCCTTGCCCTGGAAACACTACGAAGGATCTACCCCTGCCTTGGGTAATCTTGTCATCCGTGAGATGAGGTCTACGATTACTAGAATTTTTATATGCAGCCATAGATATCCACCGTGAAAGCAGACCAACAGCTGCTTCACGCATGCATTTGCTTGCGCAGATATCCCAAAATGTGGTATTTGAATGATGTTCAGGAGTCCTGATTTCTTCATCCATAATGCCCACTGCACTGGATCTCTTGTGATCGGGCCTCCATCTCCATGCGGTACATTGGCATGTGCATCCTTACATTTTGGGTAGGCTAATACATCATGATCGCTATACTGCAGCTTTTGTAGTTTCCGCACTATGTTCCCCATGACGTGGACACCCTTTCGTACTGGATCCTTGATGGTGTATTTATCAGTATTTCCCAACCTAATTGCTTTTATTCCCTCCTTGTGTGGCAGTACATAGTCCGAGATATCTGCAACTGTCGGCTCTGTTTGTCTTCCTCTTGTTGTTGTCTCTTCCTTTGTAGCGGCCGATGTGCCCGCTCCTCCTTCTTCCACTACGGTCTGTGTCGAGCTATGAGACTTCTTAGTTTTCCTATCCGACCGTGCTAGTCAACCTGCTCTTTGTTTTGTTTTGTTCTTCATTACATATGGTTGTTCTTGGGAGATTGGTACCCACGCTACTAGTGTGTCCTCTATACTCGTGCTGGAAATCACTTAAGCCATCGTAGCTTCTTGATTTAATCTTCGCTCTGGCTCTTATGCTTAAATTTTATTCTAACTTGTCTACTACAACTTTCAAAATGCATAATGGGTCGAATTGTGAGCTTTAGTATGTTTTTATAACCTTCATCTCCTGCTCTTCGTCCATCGAGTCAATCTCGGACTATGATTGTCAAATCCTCCATCGATCTCCCGAATGATGTACACTCATTGGTTATAAATGGCGTCTTAATCAGTCATTTATTGAATTTTCCTTTATTTGTGTCATCCCCCGTGGCATCTTAATTGCTGCATTTATTTCCCGATTTGACCCATTCGCACTACTTCGACAAACATCTGAATTCCAACTCCGAATTCCTCCAATGTGGATGTGGGTTGGTGAACGTTTCATGGTTTACAACATGCAACAACACTTAACTCTTATAGAGATTGGTATCGTGTGTTGTAATCATCCACTTCTCCTCCCTATTATTTATAGTAGAAGTCGCAAAGTTGGAATTGTCGAACTTGCCTTCGTAGATTAAATATTTTTACATTTCTCTTGTAAATGAAGGGTCGGATGACCCTTCGTGTGCTCAGTATTCTTCTAGTGTTCACCATTTTGGACATACATGAATTGATGGCCTAGCCTTCGTAGTTTGAATATTTTTACAATTCCCCCATAAATGAAGGGGTAACCGACCCTTCTTTTGCCCAATATTATTTTCATAATAGTTCTAGACTGCAAGAAGGGTTGGTCGATCCTTCTTGTGTTCACCATTCTGGATATAGGGAATCACTGGATATATTTTTTCACAATATCTACTAAATGAAGGGGCGGTAGATCCTTCTTGTTAGAAAATGAAAGTCGAGACAAATACTTGAGACTTATGGTCGCTCCCGAGTTCTCTTTGTGATATATGAGCATTTCCATATTAGTTCCCTGAAAAATCCTCACCACATTGGGATATATGGGAATTTCAAGCACTCTCGAAGCCCCAAGAATAGGATTTGTATCTAATGTGACTCAGTAACTTCCATTTGAAGCATAAATCAAGTCTATGTATATGTAGGAGAAGATAGTTAAAAAAATAGAGAGTTTGTGAAGAAGCGAGAGCAAGAGATAAAGGAGGAGAAGAAAAGGTTCGCGATGTGTTTGTGAGCTCAAGCTCATAGTCGTGAAATGTATTAAGATCCCGAGCTCTGTAAAAGGTGAAAGATCGAAGTAAATTCCATCTCTGTGTAATGCGGCGAAGTTGCCCTATTTTAACGTGGAATAACTTTGATTGATTTTTATGTCTTAGTAAGAAATATTTTAATATAAAGCTTGTTTAAGAGTGGGATTTTTGAATATTGACAAAATTAAGAGGTCCACGAAGTAAAAAGTTTTGCTTCAAAAAAGTTAAGAGGCCCACGAAGTAAAGTGTCCACGAAGTATATGTTCGTCAAACTGAAGTTTACTTGTTGAAGTAAATGCTCATCGAAGTGAAGTTTACTCAGCGAAGTAATTTCCCATCGAAGTGAAGTCCTTGGAAAATTAAAAGTTCCTGACAAGACATAATGTCACAAACTTCTATATAATTGTACAATTACTCCAGCAAAATCTACAGTCGGTACAATTACTCCAGTAAAATATAAGGCATGATGAGATTATTTTTTTCACACATGTGATACAAGGCATCATTCACCATTAGCACCATCAGGATAACCGCTATTTCAGAATTTCATCGTATAAACCATCTCCATGTCAGCATACAATCCTTTCTCAAGGCATCGATTGGAGTGATACATGTACAATTACACCAGAAAAATATACAATCGGTACAGATGATATCTATGACCACCATCCCTCCATACTGTGATAATTATCATTCCCCATCCCAGTCAATTGACCAATTCACTATCCTCTCACTATATATAGGCTAAACTATACCTCATATCGCAACAAAATGAAATCTTCGGCAAGTAATGACACTCTTCTTTACCACCTTTGTTTTGTTTCCTTTGTTGATTTATCATAAGTACTTGAGTCTTATGGTCGCTCCCAAGTTCTCTTCATGATATACGAGCATTTCTACATCAGTTCCCTGACAAATCCTCACCACACCATTATATATAAGAATTTTGAGCACTCTCGAAGCCCCAAGACCAGGATTTGTATCTAATGTGACTTAGTAGCTTCCAGGTGAAGCAAAAATCAAGTTTGTGTATATGTAGGAGAAGATAATTAAAAAAAATAGAGAGTTTGTGAAGAAGCGAGAGAAAGAGAGAAAGTAGGAGAAATAAAAGGTTCGCGATGTGTTTGTGAGCTCAATCTTGTAGTCCTGAAATGTATTAAGAGCCCAAGCTCTATAAAAGGTGAAAGATCAAAGTAAATTCCATCTCTGTGTAATGCGGCGAAGTTACCCTGTTTTAACCCAGAATAACTTCTATTGATTTTTATGTCTTCGTAAAAAATATTTTAATATAAAGCATGTTTCATAGTGGGATTTTTGAATTTGAATCTTGATAAAGTTAAGACGTCCACGAAGTAAAAGGTTTCACATCGACAAAGTTAAGAGGTCAGCGAAGAAAAGTGTTCTGCGAAGTAAAGAGTCTGCCAAGTAAATGCTCATCGAAGTGAAGTTTACTTGTCGAAGTAAATGCTCGTCGAAGTGAAGTTTACTCCGCGAAGTAAATGCCCTTCAAAGTGAAGTCCTTGGTGAAGTAAAATTTCGTGACAAGGCATAATGTCATGAAATTCTATATAATTGTACAATTACTCTAGCAAAATCTACAGTCGGTACAATTACTCCGGCAAAATCTACAGTCGGTACTTCTTTTTATTTTTTTCTAAATAGAAACATTCTTTCTTTTTGTTTTTTTTTAAATAGAAACATTTTACTTTTTAAAGAGAAACATTCTTTCTTTTCTTTTCTTTTTAAATAGAAACATTTTAATTTTTAAAGAGAAACATTTTTTCTTTTTGTTTTTTTTTTTAAATAGAAACATTTTACTTTTTATTGCAATGGTGTAGATAAAAAAATCTTATAACAAGAATAAAATCTCATAAAAAAATTGAAAAGTCTTATATAATATAGTAAATTTCCTTACCCTTCAAATGAAAAAATAGAAAATAATCCTCCCGCCATACTGTTGTAATTACCATTCCCCATCCATCCCATCCCAGTCAATTGACCAATTCACTAGCCATTCACTATATATAGGCTAAACCATACCCCATATTGCAGCAAAACTAAATCTTTGATAAGTCATGGCACTCTTTTTTACCGCCTTTGTTCTGTTTCCTTTGTTGTTTTATCAGAAATACTTGAGTCTTGTGGTCGCTCCCCAATTCTCTTCGTGATATATGATCATTTTTATTTATCTTCCCTGACAAATCCTCACCAAACCATGATATATGGGAATTTCGAGCACTCTTGAAGCCCCAAGACCAATATTTGGCATTCTTTTCCTTAACACCAATCTTGATTGGTGGTCGTGGCACGGTCATGGTAATTGTTTTATGGGACACTTCTCTAAAACAACATGTGCTTCCACTTTCGTCAACGTTAGGTTTCCAGAAGTCGTCTCCGAATAGCCAAATTGACAGCAAGAATACTCATGTTGACAACAAGAAGATCCATGTTGACAGCAAGAAGATCCATGTTGACAACAAGAATGGCCTTGTTGACAGCAAGAATGACCATGTTGACAGCATGAATGGCCATGTTGACAGCATGAATATCCATGTTGATAGCAAGTATGGCCATGTTGACAGCAAGAGTTGACATGTTGAAATCAATAATAGCCATGTTGATAGCAAGAACACCCAAGTTAACAGCTGCGGTGAAGTTCATTTGTTTATCCAGCTCCAGGCGGAACTGAGACATTGCATTGTATTGTATTGTACTTGGTTGGCACTAAGAGATTGTATTGTATTGTACTTGGTCCTGAGTAATAGAAGACTTCTTCACTTCTTGACTATTCTATATATCATGTATCATGTATCGCTGGTATCTATATATCATGTATCGCTTGTTTATTATATATCATGTATCGCTGGTATCTATATACTTGCATGTTTATAGAATTTTGTGTGCATGAATTATGAAACTTTTGTTTATATATAGACTTTTGTTTATCGACTTTTATGTGCATGAAGTATGAAACTTTTATGTGCTTGGAAAGACCAAATATCAAACCTTTGTATATGTCACGATTGGACAGAAAGGTTCCTTAAATAATAGAAAGAGTGATCTTGTATTGGAAATAATTGGTAAGTTGGTGTCTGAATGTACAATACCTCCACCATCAACTTTATTAAAATCTACAAATTAAAATGAATCTATAATGTTTTCAAATATTTTTGTTGTGTTCTTGGCCCCTAATCCCATTAATCTATAATGTTTTCAAATATTTTTGTTGTGTTTTTGAAAACAAATTAAAATGAATTTAAAATAGATCTACAAATTAAAATGAATCTAATCACAAGAAGATTCCATATATTCGGATTTCTGTTTCCAGCTAATACGCCCAATTACTTCGTCGTCATTGATTCCGCACAACTAGTGTCTCATAATCAATCTACAAAGTCAAAATATTCTATATATTTGGATTTTGGTATCCAACAACTTCTGAGTCCCCTACACTATCCAACTTGTCTCTCATAATCCAATGACTTCTATCTATTTAACTAGATCATCATCTTTTGTTGATGCAGAGAAAAGCTTTAGGCCAAGAAACTGAGGTTTGAGATTTGTATTTACCCATGGAGAGCCTTGATAGGAAGGAATATTGCTCGCAAGTTTAGGTTCCTATAAATGTACTAGGGTATTTCATGGTTCCACCTTCCCAACCTTCTCCCAAAACCATTATCTATCTTTCTAATCTGGATGACCATCTCCTCGTAAGGAGGAGATTTGATATATTTTTTTTACCATAATGTCTCTCATAAAACCTAGAATCCTGTAAAGGTTATTCGGGACGCTCTGTCACAAGTATTAACTTCCTACTACCCACTTGCAGGCCGGGTAAAGAGTACCCAAGACGGCCGAAAGCTCCAAGTAGAGTGCACATGAGAGGGTTCTCTCTTCATTGAAGCAGTGAAGAACAACACTCTTTCACAGTTGGGTGATTTGAAGGACCTGAAATCCTCACACAAGAAGCTTCTCTTTAATTTTTCGCCCACCACAGAAGTTGAGGAAGTCCCCCTGTCATTTTTCAGGTAAACTTCATTCCTTATATTTTAGGGTTTCACTTTCTCATTAGTCTTAAGGTTTTAATGGATTGGATGACTCTGAATTTGAATAGAATAGGTAACACGATTAAAGTGCGGGGCCCTTGTTGTGGGTGAGAGTTTCAACCATACTATGTGTGACGGTCGAGGGGCAATACAGTTTCTTAAGGGAGTCGCAGAGATTGCGAGAGGAGAGGCAAAGCTTTCCATTGAACCAGTATGGCAGAGAGAAGTTCTCAAACCCCAACTTCTTGGCCTCAATCTATAATGTTTTCAAATATTTTTGTTGTGTTCTTGGCCCCTAATCCCATTAATCCCTCTTAATCTTCTTCTTTTTTAAAATCATTTTTCTCTATTCTTGGTCTCGAATCCCATTAATCCTTTATTTATAATGCATCAGTTATTTTTTCGTTGTTCTTGGTACCCAATCCCATTAATCCCTCTGTAGTTTTTCTCCATTGCAATCTTATAGTTGTATTACACCTCCCCTTGAAGACGAATGAGGTTAATGATGAATTTACAAGTATACATATCCCAGGATAGAGAAGCCACATGTTCACTAACTAGATTCCTTATCTTTAAACCCTGAAACCATGAGTGGCTATGTTTATCTATTTAATTATATGTTGAGGGACGTGCACTCAATCCATCATTATAATGTCTCCACATTCAAAATAATCATAGATACTGTCTAACACTTTCAAAACACACTTATAATTATCATGATTGGTGCTCTGTTTTATGTTTATACTTGATGCCATTTCTTTTTAAAAGCAAGATGCCCTAGTTTTTATTTTTATGGAAATCTTGTCAATTTTTTTTTATAAATTGAAATTTTGTTATATAAATTTTGTGTTTTTAAATATATAAATAAATTTAACACCATCAAATATTATATTCCTTCAAAATCATACCTAACTATTAAGCAAGGAGAAATCCTATAACGTTTCAACTTTATTTTGCTACGCGTTTTCTTTCGCTCTAATTCTAATATGTGCGTTGAGAACTTAGCGAGGCTTAATGACCGTAATGCCTTTTTTTTTATCTCGCTATGCCTTTTTTAATTCTCAGAGGCAAGTTCGAGATAACTAGAACTTTTTGACATGCTACGAGAGTGAGATAAGGTTCTCAGTATATTTATTGACTTTTTGAACATTTTCATCTAGTGTTGACAACCATGATTATCGAACATGTACATCTAATGTTAATAACAATTTAACAAGCATCAATCCAAATTGTCGGCTTTCACGACTATGGCCAAAACTTCTGTCCTTGACATTCCTTGGAAACTTATTAAAATGTTTTCCAATATAAATAATTTCAAAATTTGAAACCCTTTGAATTTCATGTAGAGTTTCCTCCAGTAAAAGACGAAGGAAATCATCATCTGGATCGCTATGAAACATGACAAGTGAGACCTTGTTTATAGGAAGTTTAGATATTTGCAATGCCTCTCCACACTTATTGATGAGAAGGCCATCCAATTATAACAACACCTTCTAGAGTATATTCGCCTTCTCCTTCTCAGACAAATCCTGAAGAAAAATCTGAAGTCATTAGAAAGAAAAATATAATATGGCATATACTTATTGTAAAAAAGTAAATCATAATGCATGAAATAACATAAATTGTTAGTATGGTCACAAAGTTATGATAATGCATCAAATAACATATAATTGTTTGGTTTGATAAATAGCAGACTCTAGATGGGAGATGGGGTTAGAACACAACTAAATCAATCAGCAGATACCGTTGATATTTCAGTAATTGTTTTATATTTAACTCTTCACACTTTTTTTTGTTAGCACTTAGTGTTATAAAGCATAGTTTGGTACAAGAGGAAAAATTTTGTGTTTAAAATTTGTAGTAGGGAAAAAAATCGACAATACCTAAAAATTCAACATTGGATAATGTACCGAAAATCAAAAAATTTGTTTTTTTAATAGCCAGATTCTATGAATAGCCAAAAAAGGTGTAAATAACAGTACAAATTTCCTATATCCTATTCCATTCAAAAAGAAATGGAGAGATCTCACATGTCACTAAAAAATTATACTGTATACTGTTGAATCAAATTCGTTAAATTTATAACCGCAAGAGTTGTAAGAGGGATGTAATAAATTCTGATTACTTGTCTGACTGCTTTGTTAGAATTGAATTTGAACCATGAATTATTGTCTGCTGGAAACACTGTAGAAGCATATAATTTGAATCATTATGAAATCACTTAATTCAGCGCCGCTAGAAACGAACCATTGTGTATGCTGGAAACAAAGTAGAAGCATTGAATTTGACTCATTAATGAAATCACTTAATTCGATGCCACTAGAAATGAAGCAGAAGCATCGAATCTAAACCACTAGGTAAAGAACATTCATAGACGAATCAAATTTGAACCAAAAAAATAGAAGCATCGAATCTCTATGCTATGCAAAATAGTAACAGTGTGCCTTTGATCTCAACTTGAAACTAAATGGCTTCCCATTTGCTTTTGTTGAATCAATAAGGAGCGAACCACCCGAAATATTGCATTCCTTGTAGTGGATTTTATTCTTTAACATATAGACATTGTGAAAAATAGAATCAAGCTCTGTAGGAGGAAATACAAACACTGCACAAACATATATACTAGAAAAAAGAAATCCAGGGATTTAGGAAATGAATATAGCGATGAATATATAAATATCA
The DNA here is from genome assembly GCA_027924585.1 of Larix kaempferi. Taxonomy (NCBI): domain Eukaryota; kingdom Viridiplantae; phylum Streptophyta; class Pinopsida; order Pinales; family Pinaceae; genus Larix; species Larix kaempferi. The sequence goes on from BSBM01000291.1 coordinate 5,371,726, forward strand.
AATTCTTTATTCACATATTGTAATGTCTGAATTCCTACCAATCATATCATTGGCATGGAATGGACCTTCCTTTGATGCCCACTCGACGTAATTGAAGCCAGAGCGCCATCCTTGGCATTTTCCTCCTACCAGGATCTGTTTAGCAATCATGGTTTGGGATATAATGAGCAGAATAATATATATATCGGCCACCGCCAGTAGTCTTACACGAATGATTCTCATTATCTATAGGTCCATTGAGAATATAAATTGCCAATAAATATAATTCGTCGATACAATAACCATCTGATTGTTTTCCAGTTTTCTACTTCTGGAAAAAAGAATATATTGAAGGACACATAGGATCACACCTGGTTGCATGGGTAAGTGCCATCAATCGTAAGAAGATACCAACTTTTATAATATATCGTGTAGGTGGTTTAGGGATCACGAGAAGTGGTTTTCCATTACAATTTTTCATTCAGTGGAATGATCCTCGACTCGACACGTGGCTATTGAACTCTTATATAAACGAATCTCTGAGATGGGGTTAATTATTATTTTCGTTGCAACTTTTTTTTTCAGCAGAAAAAAGAAAAAAAAGAAAAAACATACTATTTATATTCAAGTTGAATCAAATAGTACATGGATGCTCAAGTCTTTAAAATACTTATCAGCATAATAACTTATCATAGCTCAGGCTTCTCTAGATAAGACTTTACAAAAAAGGACAATGTAACTTTCAAAACCATATTACCAAAATACGACATCTAGAAACCATAGATCATCATTCAAAAATACTTACAGATCCCATATAACATATGTGATGCCCCTGAAATTATTCCCACACAATGACCCCTTCCTTTCCTTCCATAGCTTGTTTTGACAGTTTGTCTGCCAATGAGTTATGCTTCTTGTAGATATGCTCAAAGGATATGTTATTGAAAAGTTGAATTTCTTCCATGATCCTGTTGCACCAGTGAAGAAGAGGTAAATTTTAAAATGTATTCTCCACGAGCCCATTTTATGGTGACCCTTGAATCCCCAAAGACTTTAAGGTCCCCAAGACCAACAATATTTTCCACTTTCAATACACACCAAAGAGATTTCCTGAGTAATAGTGTTCCTGATTTATATAGATTTCTCCACCTGCTTCACATAATCCATATGTAGCCGTACCATCGAAGAAAGCTACTAGACCTATGAACTGATGGATGAAAGTGCTCACTTTTTTAATCTTTGAAGATACCTTATCAAAACAGTAGACTTTATGTAAATTCAGAATCTGAATACAAGTATTCTGCAAACTCAGATCCTTGTTCTAAAAAAAATCCTTATATCTAGTATGCCATATGGACCAGGATATCAAAACTAGAAAAGTAGGGTGATATATACAACTTCTAAACCAGTGAAGTGCACAAATATCAAAATTCTCATTCCCCCGATTCTACTCAAGCTTTAGAGAGGAACAACACATGTTCCAAATATTTTTTGTAAATGCACACTCCACAAAGAGATGATTAGTAGACTATGAGTTGTTTCTGCATAAAGAACAAAAATTTGGCCAATACCAACCTTTCTTCATAATATTATCCCAAGTTTTTATTCTTCCTTGTAACGCAAACCACATAAAACACTTAAATTTCAATGGAATCTGCCATTGGCAAATCCATTTATACCACCAATGCTATGGAAAAATGAAAGTTCTGTTTTTTATTATAGTGTTATATGCTGACTTCAGCGTCACCATCCCCATCGCTGAATTGCCATTCCAAATAAGTGAATACTTCTCTTGATTAATTCTGCATCCATCCGAGTTCAAGAACCTTATATAGATGTCCCATTCATATGCATACTGCCCTCTGAATCCCAAATCTTTTCCACTGAACCAGTAAGTAGCTTGAGCAAATTTATCCTTGGTCTTTTTAATTTTATTAAGAGTGATAATACCATATTCCTTCAATAAATTAATAATATCTTCTGAAAGTTTGTAATTCTCTTCCAAACCCAGGATCAGATCTATACCGAACAATATCTCCTTACCATTTCCTACTCACCAATAGAGATATTTTTCCAGTCAATTGTAGACTTTTAGGAAACCAGCCCAAACAACAAAAACAACTCTTGTTCTTTTCTTTGGATTTGTGATCCAGTTGCCAACCAATTAACAATTTTTTTAATGAAACGTTGAGTTAATTTATTATTGTCAGTTGAAGTGTAATTTTCTAATTAAATCCCTTCATGCTAGAAGGGTGGTATGAATATATATCCTTCAACCTGAAATTAAGTTCAACCCTTCAAATTTGCTCCCTGATACCTATTCCAAAAATTTATATAAGTTAAATCCATATGTTTATATTGAAATGGTACCATTAATATCCTTAATATTCGTTTATACAATATTTAGACTAATTTTAAAAATCAAATATGCCACGTGCCACAATTCTAGCGTTCCACGTGTCACCTTGGGAAACTAGATATCGACATTTTAACAACAATCACATTCTTTGGTCAGTATCACTAGCCTCCGACTCGTCTTTTCCATTTCATCTGTGAGTTTTTTGTATAAAGACTATCATTAATTTTTCATTCATTTTTTATATAAGGACCATTAATAATTATTAACTATTAATAATTGATGAGACGTGTTGATTTTGAGACCTTTAGAGATATAAATACTATATAGCTTTATTTTTCCTATTGTAAAGGTCATTGGATTATACTTTTTAAAATTTTCTTGATTATTTTTAGATTTGTTAATTTTTAATTATCAAGGATAATTTGATGATTATTTATACTTGTCATTCATCAATTATTCATTGGACCATTATTTTTAATAATTGATTATTAATGAGACATATCCTTAGTTTATACTTTTTAATGATTTTATTCTTGATTATTTTTAAATGTGTTAATCTTTTAAGGTAATTTGATGATTATTAATAATCAATTATTAATTAACGACCATGGAGACCCTCTTTATATTTTTATTATTATTTTAGACCCTTATTATTATAGTTCATTAGTAAAGGTCTTTTAATAATCATTAATTTAATGATTATTATTAATGATTATTATTAATTAATTAAAGATGATATTTCTAGAATTAGGGTCTCAAGCGTGAATGGTTTACATTTATGAATGGATAAAAAATTTTGAATGAATTTTTAGTAATTTGGTGCTGAAGCTGAAACATCATTATTGAAGATGAAAAGATGAAGAAGATGAAGATGAAAAGATGAAGAAGACAAAGACGAAAAGATGAGAAGGCATCCCTAACTATTTATACGCAGGTGAGCAACGTTTTACAACATATTATGTCCTGATGATGAATCCAGCTTGGGATTCGAAACGTCGACAACAAAAATGACAACCGTGGATCATCCGAATACCTTTTCAAACACTACAAACCACAGAAACCTAAAATCCTTAAAATTTATAGAATTTTTGCTTCAAAGAGTTTGCTTGCAAGTCGAAATTTTTTTAGAGAAAGAGAGGTTGCTCTTTCGTCAAGTTGTTCTATTTCTGGGTGTTGGAGGTAGATGTTGAGGAGAAAGAGCATCTGCTCCTTCCTCCAGGGATGATTTTTAGGAGTGGAGAAAGTAGATACCGACACTCTAATCACAAATTTCATAGGAACATTGCTTCACACAGTTTGATGGCAAGTGGAAATATTCTCAGAGAAAGAGTGACCGCTCTTTCTCCAAGTTGTTCTATTTTTACAATTCCCGCGTAAATGAAGGGGCGACCGACCCTTCTTCTTCCCAGTATTCTTTTCGTAATATTTCGAGACTGCTAGAAGGGGCGGTTGATCCTTTTTGTATTCTGAATTCTGGATATAGGTGAATTGTTGGATAAATGTTTTTACAATTATATACTAAACGAAGGGGCGTCTGATCCTTTTGGTCGTAAAACGGAAGTCGGGACAAACAATTTGTATCCTTCTTGTGCTTAGTATTGTTCTGGTTTTCACCATTTTAGATATACATGAATTGACATCTTATCCTTCATAGGTTGAATATTTTTAAAATTCCCTCATGAATGAAGGGGCGATCGACCCTTCTTCTGCCCAGTATTCTATTCATAATAGTTCTATAATGCAAGACGAGTCGGTCGATCCTTGTTGCTTTCGCCATTCTGAATATAGGTGAATTGTTAGATATAGGCGTTCACAATTATCTAATAAACGAAGGGGTGACCGATCCTTCTCTTTGAAAAATGCAAGTCAGGACAAACATTTTTATATGTTATATTAACTTAGATGATATCTGGGTCCCTACTATTTATAGTGGAAGTCGGAAATCGGGAATTGTCGACATAGAATTCGTAGATTAAATAGGTTTACAATTATCTTGTAAATCAAGGATCGACCGACCCTTCATGTGCTCAGTATTCTTCTCATGTTCACCATTTTGGATATACATGAATTGACAGCCTAGCATTCGTAGGTTGAATACTTTTAAAATTCCCTCATAAATGAACGGGCGGGAGACGCTTCTTCTGCCCGGTATTCGTTTTCGTAATATTTCTAGACTGCAAGAAGGGTCGGTCGATCCTTCTTGTGTTTGCCATTTTGGATATATATAAATGTTGGATATAGGTGTTCACAATTTGCCACTAAACGAAGGAGCGACCGATCCTTCCATTCGGAAAATTTGAAGTTGGGACAAACATTTTTTTATATATTATAACTTAACTTATATCTGAATTCCTTCTATTTACAGCAAAATTCTGAAGGTGGGAATTGTCGGCCTAGCCTTCGTAGATTAAATATTTTTACATTTCTCTCGTAAATGAAGAGTCATCCGACCCTTCTTCTAATCTTTATTCTTATAGTGTTCACCATTTTGGATATACATGAATTGACACCCTAGCCCTCGTAGGTTGAATATGTTTTCAATTCCCTCATAAATGAAGGGGCAGACGACCCTTCAACTACCCAGTATTCTTTTCATAAAAAATTTAGATTGCAAGAAGGGTCGGTCGATCCGTCATGTGCTCAGTATTCTTCCAATGTTCACCATTTTGGATATACATGAATTGACGGCCCAACCTTCGTAGGGTGAATATGTTTACAATTCCCTCATAAATAAAGGGGTGACCGACCCTTATTTTTCCTAGTATTCTTTTCATAATAGTTCTAACCTGCAAGAAGGGTCGGTGGATCCTTCTTGTGTTTGTCAAAGATATGGATCTAGCTAAACCAACTTACATATCTATGAAAATAATAACATATCAAAGTAAATAAGAACAGAAAGAGAACAAGAGAAAAGAGTACACCAGATATACGTGGTTCACCCAATTGGGCTACATCCACGGGAAGGTAGTCTTCTATTATCTCCAGAATATCTCCCTCAAGCTTACAGAGAGCAATGCCAATAACCCCAATACAATATAGAAATACTTGTGAAAGTATAGATCATGATGAGTGATGTGACTCCCTTGACTCTATTATATACTAAGAGATGAGGAGGAATTACTCTCACATATTACATGTGAGATAATATAATTCTCCATAATAACATCTCTTTATATAATAATGAATATCAATAGTATATTTTACCATAATGAATATGGGATATAATGTATTAATCTTTTACATAAGATTGTGGATATCTTCCGACATAATACAAAGACATTATTACCTTCCAAGGAATATAAAATATTCCAACGCTCCCCCTTAATAACAGCTGGGAGAAAATCCCAATAAAAAAGGAAGGAAGGAGTCATTACTGCTCCCCCTTGATGACAACTTCAAGAATATCCATAAGCTACAAAATGGAATTTGATGAAGAATGATCGATTCTCACTAAATCATGAAATTGCATACGAACCAAGTTGTATGATGAAATACCCAACAGTAAAATGCCGAGAACATGTGACGCAATCCAACAATAAGGTGCCCAGATCACCACAAGAATAATCACAACCATAACTGATAGCTGAAGAACTCTGATATAACATCCACACCAGTGTACAGATACCTTCTGACGGCTGATACAACAGAACATGTGGCTAAGAATACCACAACAGTGTACAAAGTACGCAAATGGCCAATATACATGCGGATAATAGACATTCTTCCAATCAATGTGCAATATAAATATCTGTAGAAGACCTCAAACATCAAAGGAACAAGACCCCAATGGTCTACACATCGAAAATGATATCATACAGATGGACATCATGAATTTAATAGTAGAATATGGTGCTTCATTATTTCTGGAATAAGGTGAAAGCTTAAACAGAAAACTGATTTGCACAAGAACTTCCAAGATTAAAGCATAGAAAGATCATAGAATAAAATTGCTCATACATAAATAAAAATGCTTATACACCAAAGGTTAGCAAACATCATATAAAATATGGAAACATAGTATGATCAAATAAAAGATTAACTTGCTCAATAAGGAAAATGAAGTTACTTTAGGAAAATGAAGTTACTTTTACACATTAAGTGTCAGCCACAACATATAAATAGTGATCCCAAGATTTCACTTAAATATACGAAAATTTAGCCATCAACCAACTAATCTGAAGCATAGGTGCATTTATTATTAGTATGATGTTAATATGCAAGAGACGAAGGCCCTGAAAATGTCAATGTTTCCATATAGGAACGTTAGATACAAGTAGGAACAAGATAACCTCTGCAATCATAATAATAGAAATCTCATTGCAACAAGAACAAGGTGCTCATGATAAATAGTTCAAGATTATAAAATTGTTCAAAGCCATATAAATATTGAGTAAAAGATGATCAAAATAAACATGACATGAGATATATATATAAAAAAATGTTTAATATGATCAACATATAACAACTTATGATCAACTCATGATATCACTTAAAATAAATTATGAAATGACAAGTCACTAATGGTCTTAATCATGGATTCATTTCTTGTTAACACTATGTAAATATGCAAGAGATGAGATGCCCTGGAAATTTCAATGCTTCCATATATGAATGTTAGATACGAACAACACATGTCAATGCTTCCGTATAGGAATGTTAGAGACAAATAGCACAGGAACTAGATACAATCTCTGCAATACATGAGAAAGAAATTATATCCCAATTAAAGAACTTATGACAAGTCAAAAAATATGATATCACATAGATTAAAAAAAATGATTTTACTCAAGAATTTAATTAGCAAGAGCATAGAATGATCATAAAGATATTACTTATAAAACAATGAAATTTCTTTTACACAAAGGTCAGCAATAACATATAAATAAAGCAAATAATTATCAAAAGATAACACATATGAGATTGTTCTTATAAAATTGCATTTATAAACATGACATGATTAGAAATCAACATGATTAAACAAAAAAGAACAAATTAGTTATTAATTATAAAAAATATTAAGCATTAGATGGTTTATAGCTATCATCGTGACAAAATACTAGAGATCCATGCCCTTAAAAGATGCCAATGTTTTCATATAGAAATGTGAGACAAAATATATATCAAGAACAAGAAATAATCTCTTAATAAACATGATTAGAAGCAAAACCTAAATGAAAAAAATGAATAACAGAAAACTTAAATATGTTACCATACTGATCTGAATCTGCAAAAAACACAGTTAGAAAAACAGTAAAGGAAAGAAAAACTTTTACTTGAAACCATTTTGATTGAGTGCCCATACTTGCCTGAGTTCTGTTCTGTTAGCAAAGGTGGACGCAAAACTCCTCTAGTTCCAAAAACAGGTTAATAAAAATTCCGGTAAATATTGACTGATGTATGGTAACTCGCGGGTCTGCCAATAGGAAACCCGCGATTAAACACTGATACTCGTTGGTTCTGCTCAAAAAGGGTCGCAGTTACTCATGGGTTGACAGTAGAGTCATCCACGGTTTCATGGGTTGCAGTGTAATGGAGTCACGGCTACTTGCGGGTCTCTATACTGTAAAGTCGCGGTTCTGCCGAAGCATTCCCGATTTTAGTAGAGGGACGGTCGCGAATAGTCTAAAGCAAATGTGGGTTCTGCAGTGGAACAGTCGCGAGTATGCAGGAGCATACATGGGTCTACAAACTAGGATGTCACGAGTCTGCAGAGTATTCGCGGGTTCGTAGTAAGAACGGTTAACCGTGGGTTCCTACGAAGAAAAGTCACGATTGTCTAGTATAAGGATGAAAATAGTGTCAAATCTGCCAAAGACGGAAACCTTCACAAAGTCTACAAAACTTGAATGAAAATTGTTTTTTTGACAATCGAAAGATATATCTCCTCGAGGAGAATCATAAAATCATATAGATCTACAAAAACAACATCAAAAAACCCTTGAAAAAAATTCTGCAAAAATCTACACAACAAAGTTAGGGTTAGAAATAAAAAACTGTAGAAATATGCCCGAATCTGAAGAGAAGCCTAATGGCTACCAGATAGAAAGCAAATCTAAAAGAAATAATCAATGCCCATGTGATAAAATATTGTTTGAAAGAAATAGAAGGTTCTAGATCATAGCAAGAACCTCTGATACCATGTCATAGATATGGATCTAACTAAACTAGCTTACATATCTATGAAAACAATAACATATCACAGTAAATAAGAACAGAAAGATAACAAGAGAAAAGAGTACACCAGATATACGTGGTTCACCCAATTGGGATACGTCCACTGGAAGGTAGTCTTCTATTATCTCCATAATATCTCCCTCAAGCTTAAAGAGAGCAATGCCAATAACCCTAATACAATATAGCAATACTTGTGAAAGTATAGATCATAATGAGTGATGTGACTCCCTTGACTCTATTATATACTAAGAGATAAGGAGGAATTACTCTCACATATTACATGTGGGATAATATAATTCTCCATAATAACATCTCTTTATATAATAATGAATATCAAGAGTATATTTTACCATAATGAATATGGGATATAATGTATTACTCTTTTACATAAGATTGTGGATATCTTCCAACACAATACAAAGACATTATTACCTTCCAAGGAATATAAAACATTCCAACAGTGTTCGCCATTATGGATATAGGGAATTGCTAAATATAGGTGCTCACAATTATATACTAAATGAAGGGTCGACCGATCTTCTTGTCGAAAAATGGAATTCGGGAAAAACAATTTTTATATGGTATAACTTATCTGATGTACGGATCCTGACTATTTACAATAGAAGTCGGAAGTCGAGAATCATCAGCCTGGACTTCATAGATTAAATGGTTTTACATTTCTCTCATAAATGAATGATCGGTTGACCCTTCTTGTGCTCAGTATTCTTCAAGTGTTCACCATTTTGGATATACATGAATTGACGGACTATCCTTCGTAGGTTGAATATTTTTACAATTCCCTCATAAATGAAGAGGCGCCCGACCATTCTTGTGCCCAGTATTCTGTACATAATAGTTCTAGACTGCAAGAGGGGTCGGTCGATCCTTATTGTACTCACCTTTATGGATACAGGTGAATTGCTAGATATAGGTATTCACAATTATCTACTAAATGAAGGGTCGACTGATCCTTATTGTCGTAAGTCAGAATTCAAGACAAACAATTTTTATATGTGATAAATGAGCTGATGTCTGGGTCCCTACTATTTATAGCGGAATTCGTAAGTCGGGAATTGTCGGCCTAGACTTCATAGATTAAATATTTTTTACATTTCTCTCATAAATGAATGGTCGGATGACCATTCTAATTGGCTTATTTGATAATATATAATGGTGGAAAAATTATTCTTTGTTTAAAATAAATATGATTTTTAATGTTCTCCTTTTATTTTATATTTCATAAATTGCTTCTTAAATGGATTTTTGTTTTGAACAATGTGTCCTGTTATTTTATATTTCAGAAATCGCTTATGAAATGGATTTTGGTTCTCAACAATGTGCGGACCTTCTTTTAAATGGATTAAAAGTTGTTGAAGGAATCTCTTTTCCAAAAAGAAAAATATTGCATAATATCAACATTCATGATGGATGCATCATTGTAAATGTTACCAAGACTTTAAATGCAAGTGGTCAATTTCCCTATCCATCAGAAGGTGTAGATACATTGTCAAAGGCAGTTGGTGGTTATATTCCATGGCCTGTATCTGAGATCATTAACCACATTGGGTCTTCTCTTCACGAGAATGAGATGAATGATATACCAGCTTCTACTTCACCGAGTGTAGAACATATCATAACAACTGAGAATAAATCTTTTTTTATTATGAGAAAAGTTAAGTTGTTATATAAGTGTTCAGAATACAAGGATTGTATTTCCATAGGTTTTGTAACAAATGAGAGTGGGATTGATTTGTTAGGGGAACGTGTTTGGGTGACTTCTCCTTTGGTATTCCTATGGATGAAGTGGTGTTTTCTTGTATGGCGTGTTTTCTATGGTTGAGCAGTGGAGGTTTTGTTGTATGATCGATTAATAGAGTCGTAGATTTTAATACAAAAACATTTCTTTCTATTGAAAGAAATTTCAACAATAATCAATCTGAAACTACTTTGAAAGTATTAAGAGAAAATCACAATGTCAGGTTTGTGGGAGAGAAAGTTAATTTGATACATCAATGTTCTTTAAAGCCACATTATGTTGCTCGGGGAATAATGTCAACTTTTTTTAAGGGAAACATTGTACAATTCAAAGCACTAGATGCTGGTGAGTTTGGTATTTTAGTTCATAAAGTCTTCTGCAATTGCGAGGATTATGGTGTATTTGAAGGCTCTCTTATAAGATGGCCTGCAAACAATTTGCTTGACCTCGATGATGTTCCTATCGATCTTATACTCAAAAAAGAAAACAAGCGAAGATATGGTCAACATTTGGAATATTTTTTAAGAATGTCCTTTATAGATGGTCCTTCTAGGTACTCCCCATTGTGAATATATATATGTTAAAGGCAATGGAACAAGGCCATACAATTTCGTAAAGTGGCAATCTGGAACTAAAATTTCCGAAATAAATTCAATATTGGTACCTTACAGGCTTGGAATTGATCAGGGTGCATTCCTTTCAAAAATTGTCACTGAACATTGTTGCTCAAATATTTGTATCTAAAAAATTCACTTCAATCGATAGTTGAATGTGTGAATACATTTCATAGTATGAATGGAAATTCAAGAAGACAGTATGTTATAAATTCTATGGGATGAAATGCTCCTATGGACAAAGAAGGGGATGATATAAAAAGAAGCATGTTTACAATGATATTAGACACAGTAGACGTCTGTCAAAATGCATGGTATAAACGCCATGGGATAAAAATGATCACTTTCTACAATTGTAAAAGCATGTTCTTGAATGGTGATGTGAGATATGTGCATGTTAACAGTGGCTTGGAAAAATCCAGGGCAAACAGTGTTTCACTGGTAGCTACCATTAATAAAATTGTAGAAGAGAATTCATACAAATCTCCACATCTTACACGATTAGTCGGTGAATATGGAACAAGGAAAACCTTGAAATTATTGCCATCTAATATGTCCCATGGTTTGTTGCGAAAAATGGAAAATGAAGAAATCAAAAGTATCAGTTTTCCTCCAGTATCACAATCCTCCATTAACAAGGTGATGGGGGAAGATGATCGAGATGTTAAAATTTCTAAATAAAACTCTTTTTCAAGGTGTAATGAGTGCATTACAATACAGGATATGCTTAAGGGGACCACTGATCCAGCTGAGGTGGAAAGGTTGGGAGGACACCAAGCAACTCATAATAAATATATCGCAAGTTGTCGCCAAGTATATTATTCTCACAAATTAGCTTCACAAAAAAATCCAAAGACTTTTCTCAATATTGTTCACGACAAAATGGATAAGTCAAAGACTTCCATTCCAAGGATGGGTAAGAAGGAAAAATATTTTAGTTATGTTATGAATCTTCCCATATCATTGACTGGAATGTTGACTCATGGGCACAAGACTGGGGATTTTGGCCATTCCAGCCTCTCATTTTTAGAGATGGGATCAAATTTCATTGTGACATCCCTGGCTAAATGCTTGAAGTGTCTTGAAGAACCAGTGGTTGATAAACATGGTGAGTTTCTCTACAAAGGTGAAACATATAAGCACCAATTGCATGATGCTCTATTGCAATCAGATTCATATGAAAAGTGTTTGATATACATACAAGATGTAATTCAAGATGATATATTGTGTGTTGATGGTACTAATCAATGCATTCCAAATATAAAACTACCACCCATATTGTTGTTTCAAATGGATAATTGTTCAAGCAATAACAAAAACCACTTTGTATTTGCATTTTATCTCTTTTAACAGCAAGGAGAGTGTTCAAGATAGTTGAAGTTGGATTCCTCTCGATCGGACACACCCATCAAGACATAGATGGAACTTATGGAAGGTTATCAGTAAAGCTAATGCGCAAGGATATATTTCCACTCTCGGAAATTAGGGATACGTATAGGACATGTGAAGATCAAAATTTCTATGTCCCTTATCTAATTGATGAAATTTACGATTTTAAGAGTTTTGTGAAACCCCACCTTTGGATGGAAATGCCAAGATCATCGGTATAAAAAAAGGCTAGTTTTTTAAATTTCAGCTCATAGATGACATTCTAGTCATGCAATGGAGGGCATCACTTCGGTATGAATCTTGGTCGTCTCCTATTCATATTTGGCAATCATTGCCATATGGTAGCGCAAGCTTGCTGGTGGGACAACCTAGGTTATTAAATATGCAATCAAAAAGACCTTTGGACATCGACAAAATAAAAAAAGGAATAGAAACATATATTTCATTCTGGAATCAAGGGATTGAGAAGGAAGGTGAACAATTTTGGTGTCCCAATTTAAATTATTGGGAGGTTGTATATAAATATTTGGACAGTCCCTTCGAGAGTGTTGATCAGTCGTCAACTAACTTTTGGCCATCCACAAGACATGATATTCATGTTAGGATATTTAGACACTTAGGAGTTAGTTAAGATCAACTTGTGTAATATATCCGTTAGGGATAGTGTGTTTCTTTAGTATGCATTAGTATGCATTTGTATATACTTAATCCGACGGTCACGATATGTTTCCGACATAGAGTGATCCGACGGCTCAACTTCTCTTAGATCAAACCTAACCTTGATCCGTGGCTTAACACCCGATTGGTCCATGATCTCTATTTAAAGAGCATGGAGGGTCATTGTTTAGTTGATCGATTATGAGAAGCTCATTTGTAACTTTCTTTCTTTGCATAATAAATTGTCCCGTAGAAGCTATTTGGCCGGGGCCGTGGAGTGTTTCCCTCAAGAGGGTTTAAACCACGTCAAAACATCGGTGTGTTGATCTGTGATCTGTTTATGTGAAGTGGTTGCTCTTGGTGTTCGGTCCTTTGGTAGTACCCTGTGTACCCGAACATGGTATCAGAGCTTTTATGAAGTGCCGCTTCCGGTTATGATCTAGATCTTGAACTGTTGTTGCCGAAACTCGAAAGGGTTTCTAGTTCTGGTATTTCTGTGCATTTCTGGGCTGTGGGAGGTGTTCCATTGCGTCCGGAGCGTCGTTTCCATTGGGAAATAGTTTTCGTTTGATCGAAAACGGTTCCCGGTTGCTCCAGAAACGCGTTTTTCATCAGATCTGAAGGTATAATGTTACAGTGACGCATTTTTTTTATTTCGTTTTTGAAAAGAAAAAATCTCATATTTCATTTTTTTTACTGTTAGATTTTTTTTGGTTCGGATTGTTGCTTTCCCGTCTGCGTATGCTCTTTGCCGTGCACCTTGAGCGATCTCGGCAAATCAGAAACAGAAAGGGAAAGGGTTTTTCTCGGCTGCGTATGCTCTTTGCCGTGCACTTTGCGCGATCTCGGCAAATCAGAAACAGAGAGAAAACGTAGACTTTCCGGGCAAGCTAACAAGATCTAACTCCACAAGTGTGGAAAAGTTTTTTTTTGTTTCGTTTTGTGGTTTGTTTTGCAGGAAAAAGGGCAAGCACGCAAACCGAGCAAGAAGAGTAAAAAAAAAAAAAAAAAAAAAAAGCCCCCTTCCTCATTTCCATATTTTACATACCTTTTAAACTAGCTCACTTGGTCCAAAGTTGCTTTATTCCTTAATAGGTCTTGAGTTCAAGTCTTAGGAAGTTACTTTTAAAAAGGAAAGTGCATGCAATTTCTATTTTCAAGTTACTTTATTGTAAAAGTGCATCTCACTTAAATAATAAAAAATAAAAATACAAGTGAGTCACTTAAGCTTTTTATTTATTGTTGCACTATTTAAAAGTAATATCATTGTAAAAGTGAAATCACTTATTTTACAAAAGTGATTCACTTAAAAGCAACTTTTTTGTAAAGTGATTGTCAAAAGGTTCATCTTGGGAAGAGGGGGGTTCTTTTTTTTGCTGGACATTCTCTAGCTGCCACGTCACTATTGGGGACATCTTCAACAGTTTCTTTGTTCAAGCATAACTTCATCATACAGAGTCCGTTTTCAGTGCCGTTTTTTTTGAAACCGGCTATTTTTTCGAGCTCTTCACATCCAAACTATTGGTTTCTGCTTTTACAGCCATTAATTTACAAATATGGCCGCCCTTTGTGATATTCTACTTAACAGTTCCAACTATTTCTCATGGAAATCTCGTATGGAGGATGTTCTACGAAGTAGGGGACTTTTCAGAATTACAACAGGGAAAGAAAAAGAACCCACTGATGATGATAAGAAAATAAAATGGGCAAATAGATGTGATGAAGCTCGTGGATTGATTGGGATGTCAATCTCTACTGATTTGCGATTCCACATATCTGGAATTGATGAACCTAATGCTGCTTGGGACAAGTTGGAAACTGTGTTTGGTAAACACAATGAAATTCGGGGTCACCAACTCGAAAATGAGTTGATTTCTTTAAATCCAAGTGACTTTTCATGCATTCAAGATTATTTATCTAAGTACAAAACTCTCAAGCTCTTATGTGCAGAATGTAAGATTGAGAGGGAAGACAAACAATGCATTTATCATATTCTTTCCAAACTTGGACCTGCATATTCTGTTTTTGTATCTACATTTTACTCCATGAAAGCGTCATTGAATGCAGCTAGCTATCAAGAGCCTAGTCTTGAATCCTTTTGTGATTCCTTGATTAGGGAACAAGATAAACTCATTCATCTTGGAATAATCAACAATGCAGATACATCTGGGAAAGCCTTATTGTCCCAACAGAAAGAAAAGTCCAAGCCTCCCAAGAAACAAAATTTTCGCAATAATAAGTCAAACAAGGGTCCCAAACCCTCTCAGTCAGCTCCTTCTTTAAAAAATGACAAAGGATCCAAGCCAAAAGGCAAGAAGACTGAGCGTCATTGCAACTATTGCGGGAAAGATAATCATGATGAATCAAAGTGTTTCAAGAAGATGGCAGCCTTGGAAGCAGCAATGAAGAAGCACCACATCAGCCTAGATTCGCCATCAGAATCTACCTCTCATGGACATGCACTTTGTGCTTCTGGTTATTCTTATAATGCATCTTCTTCTTCTACTTCAAATGAATGGCTCATTGATTCTGGAGCATCTTATCATATGGCTAAGGATCAAGCCATCTTTTCTACTATGCATGAATGTAACACCAAACAAATATTTGTTGGTGATGATAGATCTCTAAGTGTTGTAGGAGCTGGAACAGTTCCAGTAGATAATGGTCATTTTAGTGATGTACTATGTGTTCCAAAAATTTCCTGCAATTTGTTATCAGTCTATCAGATCACTCATTCTGGTGAAGGTAAAACTGTGACCTTTACACCTCACCAAGTTGTAATCAAGGATTTTAAAGATCCTCAACAGGTCCTAGCTACCGGAATTGTTGATGATATTACCAGGTTGTACAAGTTTAACAACTTTGGGTCATCACCTTTCCCTTCAGTTTTTGTTGCTCATAGTGATAACTTGAGCAAACTTTGGCATGAGCGATTTGGTCACTTAAATTATCGCTCATTGCAACAACTATGTAAAGAAAATATGGTGACAGGTCTTCCGATGGTATCTTGCAGAGATGGTGTTTGCTCCGGTTGTGTACTCGGAAAACATCATCGGGACAGTTTTGACAAACGTGCCTCTTGGCACGCCTCGGTTCCCTTGGAGCTTGTGCATAGTGACTTGTGTGGTCCTCTTCCATCTGCTTCCTTTTCTGGTTTCAAGTATTTCTTAACTTTCATTGATGATTACACCAGACGCACTTGGGTTTATTTCCTAAAACTTAAGAGCGAAGTATTTAACATGTTCTTGGCCTACAAGGCCCTTGTTGAAAAACAATCTGGTCATCAAATTATCAAGTTAAGATCTGACAATGGAGGAGAATATGTTAACAAACAGTTCACTACTTTCTGCACTGAACAAGGCATCCAACAACAACACACTGTTCCATATACACCACAACAAAATGGTGTAGCTGAGCGGAAGAACCGCACTTTAAAAGAAATGGCAAATTGTATGATCCAATCTAAGGGACTAAGTCTTCAATTTTGGGCTGAAGCCATAAATTGTGCAAATTACATAGTTAATCGCACCCCCACAAAAGCATTACAAGGTATAACACCAGAAGAAGCATGGAGTAAAATTAAACCTGATGTAAGTCACTTTCGTGTGTTTGGTAGTGAAGCATGGGCTCACATTCCGGATGAAAAACGGAAAGCATTGCAGCCTAAAAGTGAAAAGTGCATATTTGTTGGATATTCTGAAGATGTAAAAGGTTATAGACTTCTTCAACCACATTCTCATGCTATAATCATTAGAAGAGATGTTAAATTTGATGAAAATATCTTGGCCTGCGAGCCTAACTCGGCGAGTGTGCCATCTTTGGCCTGCGAGCCTGATTCGGCGTTTGTGCCTTCTTCTTCTTCTTCCAACTTCCTTGACAGGTTTCCAACTCCAGTTTCTGATGATGACAGTGAGGATGAAAATCCACCTCCGCCTGCTCATGTTCCTCCAGTTGCACCAGCACAAGTGCTTCCTCGATGGGTCCGTTCAACATGTGAAGCAGCTGGTGATCTTGCCGGTGATCCTAGAGATCAACGTCGAACACGTTCTCAGTTTCAGCGAGCCTCTTCTCTTTTGGCTCAAGTTTCCGAGAATCATGATCCAGAAACCTTTGCAGAAGCTTCAGGGAATCCAGATTGGGATGCAGCCATGGATGAAGAATATCGTTCCTTAATGGCGAACGATACTTGGGATCTTGTACCTCTTCCAAAAGGAAGAAAACTTGTCAGATGTAAATGGGTCTACAGAACTAAGTATGCATCAGATGGAAGTGTTGAAAGACTTAAGGCAAGGTTAGTTGCCAAAGGTTTTTCTCAAGTTGAAGGGATTGACTACAATGAAACCTTTGCTCCTGTCGCCAAAATGAACTCCATCCGCCTTGTTCTTTCCCTTGCAGCCTTACACAACTGGGAAGTCCATCAAATGGATGTCAAGTCTGCCTTCTTACATGGTGATTTACAGGAGGAAATTTACATGGAACAACCTCCTGGCTATGTTCAGAATAACTCTAGCCTTGTCTGTCGCCTTAAGAAATCCTTATATGGCCTTAAGCAAGCTCCTAGAGCTTGGTATGCCAAAATGGATAACTTTCTCCTTGACACTGGTTTTTCTAGATGCCATTCTGACCCCAATGTCTATACCAAGAAAGTAGGAAACCATCTCATCATACTTGTTCTATATGTTGATGACCTTATTCTTACTGGTAGTGACCCTAAGCTTATAACCCATGTGAAATCCAGTCTTAAACAAACTTTTGAAATGTCAGACTTAGGACATTTGCATTATTTTCTTGGTCTCCAAGTTCTGCAAACCAAAGAAGGAATCTTTCTTTCTCAGTCTAAGTATGCTTGTGACCTTCTTCGTCGCTTTCACATGGAAGATTGTAAACCAGCCCCTTCTCCCTTCCAGTCTGGAGTCAAACTTTCTGCCACTTGTACTTCACCTGAAGTAGATGCCACACTGTATCGTCAGCTTGTTGGTTGTCTTTTATACTTGACTCATTCCCGTCCTGACCTTTCCTTTGCCGTTGGTCGAGTTGCCCGTTATATGCAGACACCTCATGAAAGTCACTGGAAAGCAGCTAAAAGAATACTTCGATATATTCGAGGTACAGTTCAGTTTGGGATTCATTACAGTACAGGGGGGAAACCTTTGTTGGTTGGTTTCACTGATTCAGATTGGGCCGGCGATCCTGATGATCGAAAGTCTACTGCAGGTTATGTTTTCAGTCTGGGCTCTGGACCTATTACTTGGGCTTGTAAGAAACAACAAGCTCTTGCTCTTTCTTCAGCAGAGGCAGAATATCGAGCAGCAGTTAATGCCAGTCAGGAAGCTTTATGGCTTCGACAGATCCTTTCAGAGTTTGGATTCGAGCAGCAGCAGCCTACTCCACTTTGGTGCGACAATCAAAGTGCCATCAAGCTTGCCAAAGATCCAGTTCTACATCAACGCAGCAAACACATTGAGCTACATATGCACTTCATCAGAAATCTTGTTCATGATCGTGTTCTCGAAGTGCTCTTTTGCCCTACAGATGATCAAGTTGCAGACATCTTCACCAAGTCTCTTACAGAAGCGAAGTTTTCTAAACTTCGATCTATGTTAGGAGTTCAGGAACTTGTCATTAAGGGGGGATAGGCTCTAATGCCTCCTTCCTTCTCCTAATAGTGTCACTTTTGTAAATCCTTCAATCCTATCCCAAGTTGTTCTTAAGGGGGGATGTTAGGATATTTAGACACTTAGGAGTTAGTTAAGATCAACTTGTGTAATATATCCGTTAGGGATAGTGTGTTTCTTTAGTATGCATTAGTATGCATTTGTATATACTTAATCCGACGGTCACGATATGTTTCCGACATAGAGTGATCCGACGGCTCAACTTCTCTTAGATCAAACCTAACCTTGATCCGTGGCTTAACACCCGATTGGTCCATGATCTCTATTTAAAGAGCATGGAGGGTCATTGTTTAGTTGATCGATTATGAGAAGCTCATTTGTAACTTTCTTTCTTTGCATAATAAATTGTCCCGTAGAAGCTATTTGGCCGGGGCCGTGGAGTGTTTCCCTCAAGAGGGTTTAAACCACGTCAAAACATCGGTGTGTTGATCTGTGATCTGTTTATGTGAAGTGGTTGCTCTTGGTGTTCGGTCCTTTGGTAGTACCCTGTGTACCCGAACAATTCATAGTAGTGAACCTACAAGATCTGACCATGAAATTATGGATGCTTATTTGAAGAAAAATGTTCATGCTTTGCAGGATTGCTATGTTGGACTAGTATGCAACAAGCCTAGAGATGAATTCATTCCAAGAGTTGATGTTGTAAAGGGACAAATGGTCATTATGCAATCACTAGAGCCAGATTGTGCGATATGGTTGGGTAGGGCGATTGGTAATATTTATCAGGATTCAGATGTTAATATTGTTGGGTCTTACAAAGTATAGGTGCAATGGTGGAAGCAAACAAGAGCATCGAAGGATATGAAAGTATTGTACAAAAACTGCTTAGATAGAAATAAACAATGGGTTGTTGGTGAAGAAGAAAATATGATGATTGATGTAAATAGCATCATATGGGCATGGTCACCAAGGATAGGATGGACAGGAGAAAAAATTAGAATAAACAAGAAGGGCCTTACAGTAGGTAAGGCACAACAAGAAAAATATGGGGCATAGTGTTCAGAGTGGGATGGATGTTTCTACGGATATCGTTTGATGTGATCTTATCCCCAAAAAATTATATTTTGTTGCAATCCTTCTAGTCTGTTTATCAACCTAGCTGGGCGAGCAAACGTCGAGCATCTGGAACGTCCACGAGACTCTAAGCATCAAAAAAGAAACAAGAACTGATAAACTTGTTATTCAAACAAGGACTGAATATTATAGACATTGAACTTTTCACCATAAAAGGTTGCACTTTTGAAATCAAAATTTTTATTTTTTGATTTGAAATTCACACTTTTCAAATCAAAATTTGCATTTTTTTATTTGAAATTCACTCTTTTTGAATTGAAATTCATAGTTTCATAACAAAAACCTGCAATTTTAAGGTTCATAAGTAGTCAAAAAATACACTATTCGAATAGCAAAACACATTTTTAAAAGCCAATATTGCCGCTTTCAGAACCTGATTTTGCACTTTAGAAAGGTTGATATCGACACTTTCAAAGTCTGAATTCACACTTTCTTAGTCCAAATTTTTCCTAATAAGTCCAAATTTAATGAAATAGGCCTTCTTTGGTAATGAATGCTTTTGATAAAGTCTAATTATTTAAGTATGATTCGGTTGCTTCAAGCAAATTCATAAAAAAAATTGTTGAATTAAAAGCATGATAACACTTCTCTTGTTATATGAATGTCTCATGAATACCAAGTCCCTATTTCATTTTATGTTTCATGTTTTTTATTCTTTGTTGTTGATGTTTTCTATTCTCTTCCTACAATCTTTCTTCCATCTCCTGATTTATGTTTATTAATCTTCTCCTAGTTCGAATTTGGCCTGATCTGTTCTAACTTCTACGCCTACATAAGAACTTAAGAACTGATTCATTTTGCAAGAGTACTTCGACAATAGTGCACCTCTCTATGTTATGTAAATTATTTTGTATAATGACTTTTCTGGTTTAAGTATGTAATGCATTCATTGGCATTATAAATTTTAATCTAATTAAACATAGATTTTGTGACTAAACAACATATAATCAAAGTGTAACCATAACAACATATAAACAAAATATAAGCATTTTGCAATAGCATCAAATAACTAAGAATTTTAAAAACTTCATTGGTGATTCACACAACATAAATTAACATCATAAATCATGTAGCAATAGCGTCATATGAGAAGTTTACAACAACATATAAACAATTTAAAATCACAAAAAAAATACCTCGTTATAAGAATGGTGACGGAGTCCAAACTGAGCAAGCTTCCCTCTTCTCCTCAAGTTGATTCCATCTTCATTGCCCAAATCGGGACCACGGTATTACCTCCCAGCCAACTAGGGGCCTAGCCGGCTCCCTAGCCCCAGGAAAACCATTGAACGGTCCCATCCAAATGGCCTCCTGGCCCTCCGTGCCAAAGACCCCCAAAGAATAGAATAGTGATGCACTAGTAGGCTATGTATCAAATCTTCCAAGAGTTCTCAAACTCTTCCAACTATTTCCAACTTCTCATACCCCAAATTATCCAAACGACCTCTTCCTATCAAAACTCTTACCAAAATATCCTTCAAGAGAAAAGACTCCCCTCTTCCTATCTCAAGTCTCCTATTTATATCAAAACGTCTCATCATCCTCCTCATCCATCAATAAATTCCAAAAATAATAGTCAACAATCAATAAATTCATTTTCTAGAAAAAATATAGCAATTTGATTTAAATAGTTAAAATATTAATAAACATGGTTGCAAAGTCTTACTTGTCATGCTCCCTTCTTAATGCAACTATGACAACTCTTTTCTAAAAATTTGTGCAAATCCTATCAATCCATTTATTTATATTATCCTTTCATTCATAAGTCACATAAGATATTTTCATATACTATATTATACTATGACATAATTTATATTATATTATATAATTATATATGTAATTCAATAATACAATCAATTTATGTAAATCTAAAACATATTTGACAAGTCAACAAACTCATAATTTCAACACACAAGTAATACTTTCAACAATTCATCAACCAATATACTTTTAGCTAATATAACAATATTAATTTATTCATCAATCGACCAATCATAGTATTGTACTCATGAATTGGCGTATGCATGGACAGTGCACACATCTTAAGCGTGGGTACTAATAATCACATTTAATGCTCCTAATAGATCATTATTACATGCTCTCAAACAACATATAGAAGTACAATTAAACCATGCATCATTCATCATTCATAATCATTCATACATAATCAATAAAAAAAAATTACATAAACATAATGATGAAATCAAGCATATAATCACAATGGTTAATAACAATCAAGAACACCATCCAATCCATCATTGGTCCCATCCATCCCATCAGTACTCCAACCACCTAATCACCACTACTTCCAGCTCCTGAACTCACCATCCCATCCTCTACTGGAATATACCATGGAATATCGACTACGCGTATGACCATGTATAGAACTCGTAAGCGGAAGTGTCGATCGACCACATCGACCAAGCTTCCCCAGTAGGCACCCACTAGTCGTCATCACACATCCACGGGAGCCTGCTCAACACAGCCCTCCCACGACTTTGGGTTTCGGAGGTTCGATGGTGGGAAATGCCTCCACCCCTCCTAATAGTACTATGGTCGACGCCCTACATCAACCATACTATGCCATCACTAATCTAGGGGTCCCATCATTGAAAAACCACTTTGGGCAAGTCACAATTCTTGTCAAAACTCACACTCACCCACAAGTCATAGAAATATTGGAATTCATAATTAAATAGCATGGAATTTGATATATAACATCATTATACTCATGATGTTCAAGACATCTCGTGCCCTTTGGAAATATAGGAATCCGCCTATCTCATAGCCAATCAACATGTGGAATAGTTCATCATTAACATGAAACATATATATAGCCATACCCAACTCTTTCAAGTGCCAATCCATATCACTAATATGACATTTACAAATAATAATGTAAGTTCTTTTTGCAACAACTAAATTAGCATTCTACACATGGATATTCTATATTAAATTTGGATGTTCAATATGAAGTGACATATTCATTTCCATTAATGAATTCAATAGTAAATTCCACTTACCATACACACCTCAAGGGAGTCCACATGTCCATATAACAATAGTCTTAATCAATCTATCCTAGTCAACATATAATAAGCAAATAAAATGGTAAGCTAAATCACATTAGAGTTTTTAATTAACGACTGTCAAGATATGGGGTGTTACATACACCCACCCTTTAAGAAACTTCGTCCAGAAAGTATGGTCATTCAGAATTTTAAGAAAAATCTCGATACCATAGATCTCTATTCCTTCCGATTAAAATATATTAACCATGCTAGTACCAAGAGACCTTCACATGATCAACATGTCGTTATTATATAATTTTACCTCTTCCATCACATAAGATGTGTTCTCAAGTTACACTTTACATGTTATACACACAATTGATCTAACTTCATCAAGGTTTATCACTTCATTTAGTCCTATTTAGTTAACATATAATCATAATTTGTTGTTTTTTCTATATCATAGTTCATAAGAAGACCTTGTCTCCCATATAGCATTTCCTTAGGTTCAAGATGTATTGTTATGACTCATTTATTGATTCTTAGCTTCTTTGAATATTTTCTAATAAACACCATTTACTCCCTCATTAGTAATTTAATTATATCTAAATTTCTACAGTATTTTAAATGAATTACTATATAATAACTTAGTAGTGCTATGTCTATCTACCAAATACACACTATTAGTGAACACGTGTCAAAGGAGAACTCCTTCACACAAGTCTCATGTTATACTAAAATAGTTACCATCGATCACTTCCATCCTGACTAAATTTCTCAATAGTGCAATCACTAATGCACATCATGAATCTTGTCCTACCACCTCTCTTACTCACTATTTACTTATTTTATCCTAAATGCCTATTACAATTTTATTTTTTTTGTAAACACTCTCATGACACTAAATAGTTATACTCATTGCTATATAATCATATTGCTATATAGTTTTAACCATAGTCAAGCTTAGTACTATTATTCACATGCCTTTCCTTATTTGACTAAATTTCACTAAAATTACACATGTTTCATGTTTACATTTACATAATTTATGTACATACTTTATGGTATTTAATTTTTAACATTGTTTGTTTTATATAAAATATTTCCTACCTATTTAAAAATCTCAAATTTAATTGGGCTAAAAATTATTAATTTAGTCTTAACTAAGTCCATATTAATCTTGTTTATATACACATATATTATCATTTTCGTTTTCTTTTAATATACAAAATGCCAATAACCAAACATAAGCCTTACTTCAATTTTTATTTTTTTAAATGTGAAAAGTGTGTTTGAGTTGTTATAGTATCTATAATAATATTGATCATTACTTTAATTTAGTTTATTATACTATTTTCTTTATGGATTTTCCCTATAAACCATTTCAAATTTTAAGATTTTTTTTTCCCATATGTACAATCCCCCCCCTTTTTTCCCTATCTTCTACAATCTATAAATTGAATATATATATATCTCTCTCTCTCTATATATATATATAATGTAATTGACTTTAAAAAATAAATTTGACCTACCTTTTAACAATCTCTTAACTTTAAATCTAACACAGCCCAAATTTGTTTAAGTGGAAAGAAAGGTAAACTTAGACCTCCATTTGTTGAGGTTGTTAGTGTTATCAAATCTTAATAAGATAAATTAAATTTGAACAAGTGTAAATTTTAAATCTACACAAATGGTACAATGTACAATATGGCAAAAATATTTGTGTGTATTCAATCCCTTATAATCATGCTTACCTCATAATTCACATTCTTCACATAACTTTATAATATTTTATACTATTATATATTATTAATTGAAAAATATATATTATCCATATGATGAATTAACATATAATTATTCACTCTTAATATATAAACCAATGAAATATATATATATATATATTACTACCATTAAATCTTCCAAATCTCATTTCCCATAAAATTTTGTTTCACATAAATAGATTTGCATCTATTTTTTTTTTTTCACATATTTATAACATATATTGAGTTGAACACTACTCATGTATACCAATTACACATTCCTTTTATAAATAGATTAACCAAATTAAATGTATTTAATAACTAAACCAACCAAAACCAACTAAGAATATAATATTCGCACCATTATCATTTATTACTCATTTTGCAACATATTAAATATATATAACTATTCATTTACTACTCCTTTTACAATATATTAAATATATATACAATATTAAATAGTTATATAATAGTTATATATTGATTGATTTATTTATTTATTTATTATATATATATATAACCAAAAATAAAAATAAAAAACATAATTTTAACCACTAAAGTTTAATCCAGAGAAGAAATTTCAAATTATAAATAAATAAATAAAATTATAACCAATTTTCACCATCATAAATTGGTTCATATTATCATAACGTAGATGCCGATCCTCCTCCTACCTAAACTATAGGTCTGAAATTTTTTAATATATCATATTTCTGGGGAACAATCCCAGTAACAACCTCCGTCGTCCTATTCTTATTCCATGTTATTGAAATTTATGTAATTTTGCAGTTCATTATTTTGGCAACCAAATATATATATATATATATATATATATATATATATTTTAAATGTTTACCCAAATTTTCAAAATTTAAAAGATTTATTTTTAAACTAACAAAGTATGCATTTCCTAAAATTAGCATACTATTATATATATATAAATGGTTCTCAAATTTTTTTTTCTTAATCTGCAGTTTCATCGTTGCACGACAGGTTTCACATGCCACGAAAATCCACGCATTACATGTGCAATGGAATCAGCGCTTGTGGAAATTACTTAAAGCTTTCATTATTAGTCTATAACATGAATGGGCATACAACCGTGTCAGTACTATGTTGATCATCAAACTACAGGTGTAGAAGATATTGTAGTTGAAGTCATGGATTTTAATTGGGAGTTTATATATATATATATTACAAAGAAAATTTTATAATCTTTAACTCATACCCAGAAGTTGTTAATATTCAATATTTTATTAAATATCTTGAAGATTATAATGTGATTTAAATCAATTATTCTCAAAGTTAAATTCTGAGTAAAATCATGATTTTTTTATGTGTGTGTGTGTTTTTTTAACGGATCCTGTGCTATACTAATAGATATTTTCACTTTAAAGCCTTTACTCAATTAATTTTTTTTTTAAATTTATTAATATGCTCAAAATATATCAGTTTTAGAAAGACATTTAATTAAGTTCTTTTTTGAAAAACTTCAACGAATTGTCGTCAATGAAGGGCCCGACAGCGTTCTCGATTTTGCATTTAGCCTATTTGTGTAGTTTGTGAACAATGAACAATTGCTTTGTTGAATGGTGCAGTAGATCATAATGCAAATTGTTCTTTTATTTGTATGCAATTCTCTTGTTTCATTTACAATTTATTATTATTTTTTTTTAACCTAACTATTTCATACAATTAGATAAACATTATTATTAAATTTATTTACTTAACTCTTTTTATTTCTTTATTTATTTATGTATGTGTGTGTATATATATATATATATATGAAAATATCAAGATTTGATATTAATCTCTTCCCAAATACGGCACTGTCAAAACCTTCAAAGGCTTTCAGTTTCTTTTGGGGCCCTCACCTCACTACCCAATGTTTAGACTTTATGATACACTTATAACCCTAGGGCACAACCATTGAGGGAGTTATTACGGACAAGGATGGGCGTCACCAAACCTTATACCTTATTTTAATATTTTATTATAAAAAAATACAGAGTTTTCTTTTCCACCGTCATTGTTTGAATAGAAGATACCCGGTGTCGAGTAATCACATCAACTGTAGATCTCGAAATATCTCTTAGTTATTTTATTTTATTAACTTAATGCACGCAATTAGTTTTCCTATATGCACAGGGAATTGGGAAGTGGAAACTTGGTTTTGAATTGTAAAATCCTCAAGGTACTAAATTAAATGAGGTAAGGTAAGGATGAGAAATTTATCTGGCATCGTCATTCAGTATATATATATATATAGTCCCATCCATCAATTGGTCACTTCAGCCACTGTTCAGCGAGTTACTTCATTCTTAGTTAACTGTTCCACGAGTTACTTCATTCCCCCAAAACAGAATTCGAGGCAGGGACTTTGTCGACCGTGTCAATGTCATAAATGTTTTGATATCAATTTATGGTTCTGTTACTATTGTGGTTTACATATTGCATGCGGTCTGGTTGTTATTACTCCCATTGACAATTTGGTTTTAAATTCTCTAAGAAATAACATCCATTTTCTCACTAAAAATAGGATGTCAAACTTTATTTCATCTTTATATGATGCAATTAATATTAAACCGGTCTCTCTATTACCCCCCAAACTGTGAAGTGCACTTTTAACTAGATATTTCATATCCATAAAACGCAGGTATTGTTTTTATTATTATTATTAATTTTTTAGGAAGGAATGGAGTACTTAGCCCCAGACCAAATTGATTCTCTGGTGCCTCTCCATTGTAAAAAATGAAAAGGGTGGTTGTTTTTTTTCCCAGAAGAAATGGCAGCAAGATCAGCTGGAGGAATTACACCCAACTCAATCTCACATGGACATGGGCGGCTTGGCTTGTACCCACGACACATTGAAGAGCTACTAAGTATGGAAACATTGATATCTTTAAAGAGGGACATGCACACAACACACTCCAGGAGGCCTCCCAAGGTCATGGCTTCTTGCAGCTACTCTTCCTGCCTCTCCAAAAAACCTGCACCCATAACCTAGTCTACAAGGCAACTGCAGAAATAGCTAGCCACCCGATATTAAGTAGATAGGTTTCAATGCTTCCAATTGTTGCCAGGTGTTCAGTAACCTGATGCAGTCGATCCAGGGAGGGAGGAAAAGGATGGAGGAAAATAAATAGATAGGTTTCAATTCCAGGAATCAACGTGGAGATGCCACTGCTACTCACTCGATTCAGGTAGCCATCACTTTACTACGAGAGATTTTAACTAATACTAATAAGGTTGCTTCATTCCCAGGTGTTCTGATCTCCTGGCTCGAATATTGTTATCATTCTTATTTTATCCCATAGATCTTCTCTTACGTCATCATTATTTCATCTCATCTTATTTCACTAGTCTTTCCCGATCGAGGTGACTAGCTGGTTGGTGTTCCCTTGTCTTTCCTGATCGAGGTGAAAGCTAGCCCTTGATTTTTAGGTTTCCTTTATTGGTTGGTTGGTTGGTTATATAGATAGCGAGGCATACAAATACATTCTCCAGGAGAACTCCATGATTCACGTTGACCAGGTCCCACTGAAGTAGCAAGTCAGGTTCGTCGCTATCAGAGGGTGAGTAGGATGCTAGCTTCTTGAGCTGCATCGAACCCCGCTGTAAAGTGATTTCGACAAGTTTTATGTACAAATTCTAGCCCTGCAGTTCTTTCCATTGAAATACCAGAACCTGCTTCGTAAATAAATGGATCGTTTGGCCGGGCACCAGTTAGAGGAAACATAGAAATAATAATTTCATTTTTTTTTTGGACACAGTGGGGCATATCATGGGCCCCTTCAAAGCACCCAATGGCGATATTTTTCAGGATTCGATGTTTCTTTACAGGAATCGAATCCAAGATCCTTCAAAGATAAGGATTTTTGTTTTTGTTTTTGTTTTTGTGTGGCATGTAGTTGCTTTTTGACAAGCCACAGGGGCGCAGCCCTAGCTCTGACTGTATTTCTTATATATGTTTCTTGCTATAGCGAGTCTGCCACGAAGGGAGTAACCCTAGGGGCATGGCTGGGTTTTACTTGCAGTACTACTTTTAACATTTTGTGGTTTGCTGTAGTAAAGGCGATGCTTGTACTCTTTGTTTTAAGTGTACCCAGTTTTGTAGGAAACATATCCATATTTTAATTTTGTGGTATTTTGCAAGTTCTCATAGGTTTTTTTTTTCAAAAAGGTTATGTTTTGTTCAAATAAATATTAATTTTTTTTTTATCAGCAATAATGCGAGCAGGACTAAGCATAGTGCAGCAGACGTTAGCCTAGGAGGTGGCTACGACGTTTTTTTGGTAGACCCTGCTAGCCATCTGTGCCAGGCTTGCTTGGCAACAACTTCAAAGTTTAGGGGTTCGTGATGAAGTCACTGGCAATAGCAATGATGAGATTAGAAGACTCAAAGAAATTCAAAACATTCATTCCATTAAGGTTTATTGGTATTAGAGAGCAATCATTGAAGACTATTGCAGAGCATGAGGTTCTGTTTTATTGAAGATTTCCACTACATCAGGTAGGAAACTCATGTTTATCAGTATTGAGAATACTTAAATATTACACACATAAACCTTGTCGGTCTGATCCAACTCTGATTTCACCGTGAAGAATGTTGCTGTATATGTTTGTGGGTATATTGAGACTTCACAAATACATATAACCAAAAGTTTAAGTACTTCGTCTACAGAACCCGTAAGGAGTTTTTCTATGTCACCATATAAACATAGGTTTTATAGGCTCACCAATATTAATATCCCGTCAACATTTCAAACACAAGTAAACCTTGTTATTCCGTTCCAACTCTTACCTCATAATGGAGAATATACCAAACGGTTTTAGAGACTTAGTAATGAGAATCCATAAATATTTATTCTTTGTTTGCATAAAACTAAAAAATTTACAGGCTTAAGAGCACTTAGAACCAATAAATATTAACATACCCACAAAAAATTTAAACCATGTGTATTTTATGTTGTATTTAAGTTTACTTCTTCATTTACAATGGAAATTTAGATTTCACATTTATTCTTTTTCAGTTTATGCAAGCCCTTGAAGTTCCAGTTTTTGAACCAAGAGCTCTGATACCATATGTAATGCCTTCATTGGCATTATAAATTTTAATCTAATTAAACATAGATTTTGTGACTAAAAAACATATAATCAAAGTGTAACCATAACAACATATAAACAAAATATAAGCATTTTGCAATAGCATCAAATAACTAAGAATTTTAAAAACTTCATTGGTGATTCACACAACATAAATTAACATCATAAATCATGTAGCAATAGCGTCATATGAGAAGTTTACAACAACATATAAACAATTTAAAATCACAAGAAAATACCTCATTATAAGAATGGTGACGGAGTCCAAACTAAGCAAGCTTCCCTCTTCTCCTCAAGTTGCTTCCATCTTCATTGCCCAAAGCGGGACCACGGTTTTACCTCCCAGCCAACTAGGGTCCTAGCCGACTCCCTAGCCACAGGAAAACAATTGAACGGTCCCATCCAAATGGCCTCCTGGCCCTCCGTGCCCAAGACCCCTAAAGAATAGAACAGTGATGCACTAGTAGGCTATGTATCAAATCTTCCAAGAGTTCTCAAACTCTTCCAACTCTTCCCAACTTCTCATACCCCAAATTATCCAAAAGACCTCTTCCTATCAAAACTCTTACCAAAATATCCTTCAAGAGAAAAGACTCCCATCTTCCTATCTCAAGTCTCCTATTTATATCAAAACTTCTCATCATCCTCCTCATCCATCAATAAATTCCAAAAATAATAGTCAACAATCAATAAATTCATTTTCTAAAAAAAATATAGCAATTTGATTTAAATAATTAAAATATTAATAAACATGGTTGCAAAGTCTTACTTGTCATGCTCCCTTCTTAATGAAACTATGACAACTCTTTTCTAAAAATTTGTGCAAATCCTATCTATCCATTTATTTATATTATCCTTTCATTCATAAGTCACATAAGATATTTTCATATACTATATTATACTATGACATAATTTATATTATATTATATAATTATATATGTAATTCAATAATACAATCAATTTATGTAAATCTAAAACATATTTGACAAGTCAGCAAACTCATAATTTCAACACACAAGTAATACTTTCAACAATTCATCAACCAATATACTTTTAGCTAATATAACCATATTAATTTATTCATCGATCGACCAATCATAGTATTGTACTCATGAATTGGCGTATGCATGGCCAGTGCACACATCTTAAGCATGGGTACTAATAATCACATTAATGCTCCTAATAGATCATTATTACATGCTCTCAAACAACATATAGAAGTACAATTAAACCTGCATCATTCATCATTCATACATAATCAATAAGAAAAAATTACATAAACATAATGATGAAATCAAGCATATAATCACGATGGTTAATAACAATCAAGAACACCATCCAATCCATCATTGGTCCCATCCATCCCATCAGTACTCCAACCACCAAATCACCACTACTTCCAGCTCCTGACCTCACCATCCCATCCTCTACTGGAATATACCATGGAATCTCGACTATGCATATGACCATGTATAGAACCCGTAAGCGGAAGTGTCGATCAACCACATCGACCAAGCTTGCCCAACAGGAACCCACTAGTCGTCATCACACATCCACGGGAGCCTGCTCAACACAGCCCTCCCACGACTCTGGATTCCGGAGGTTCGATGGTGGGAAATGCCTCCACCCCTCTTGATAGTACTAGGGTCAACGCCCTACATCAACCATACCATGTCATCACTGATCTAAGGGTTCCCGTCATTGAAAAACCACTTTGGGCAAGTCACAATTCCTGTCAAAACTCACACTCACCCATAAGTCATAGAAATATTGGAATTCATAATTAAATAGCATGGAATTTGATATATAACATCATTATACTCATGATGTTCAAGACATCTCGTGCCCTTTGGAAATATAGGAATCTGCCTATCTCATAGCCAATCAACATGTGGAATAGTTCATCATTAACATGAAACATATATATAGCCATACCCAACTCTTTCAAGTGCCAATCCATATCACTAATATGACATTTACAAATAATCATGTAAGTTCTTTTTGCAACAACTAAATTAGCATTCTACACATGGATATTCTATATTAAATTTGGATGTTCAATATGAAGTGACATATTCATTTCCATTAATGAATTCAATAGTAAATTCCACTTACCATACACACATCAAGGGAGTCCACATGTCCATATAACAATAGTCTTAATCAATCTATCCTAGTCAACATATAATAAGCAAATAAAATGGTAAGCTAAATCACATTAGAGTTTTTAATTAACGACTGTCAAGGTATGGGGTGTTATAAAGTAATACCCCTACATGTAATGGCCAATGAAGTTTAATCGTTCAATTTCTCATTAGCGATTCTCTAAAGAAGAAGATACTTTTTATTTTTTTGTCCTTGTAGATCATCTTTAATACTTCTTTTCCCTAATACACGGTCTCATAAATACTATTTCCATAATTGAAAGCAAGTCATGGCTAAGTATTGATGACTACGGGGAGTCTAGTCAATGGCTTTCACCGAAGTATTTTCCTTAGCCCCATCTACATGGGATGAGTCCTTAAAGAGGAAAATTGGTCCATAAGGGGAAAGCATGACACAACTGAGAATCAAATTTGGGTGGAATGGATAACAACACTCTATTTTAAAAATTCATGAATTTGCTTTGTTTCATTGCTATTGTCTTTGTGAAACTGCTTCAGCTGGTAGTGGTTTGGATGTTGAGAATTTCATTAGGCAGTGCTAATAACACAACGAAACATTGTGATTGATAAACTATTAGAGAATGTATTGCATCTTTTTTTTTGTCAATATGGACATTGCAATTTTTGTCAATATTGACATTAGACTGAAGTTCTCTATTAGCATTTTCTCTTTCAGTACACTCTTATCAATGATCTTCATATCCTGAGCAGTTCAATGCAACACCGACTCCACATTTAGAATTGAATACTATTTGATGTGTCATTAAAGACTATTGTTCTTCTCTATATAGTGCACCATTTGTCAATGTTCTATGTTTGTGCACAGGTTCTTGTGTTGTATATTATGCTTTTGCTAAAGTCGCAATGGTGTTTTCTGTTTTCTATTGTTATTTGTCATCCTGTAGGACTTGAATTGATGTTCATTGTTGGAATATTCTCACCATAATTTTTATATTTTGCATGCCTGCATGCATCCAGTCATCAATATGGTAGTCTCCCAGCACCTAGTCCTTGTTTTACAGCCCCCAGGAGCCTGTTTCTGCTCAGTTTTAGCCCTCCTAGCCACATATGTGCCCTTGTTTCCATCACTGGAGTACAACTGCGCCCTCTTCCACCTATGTAGGATTTACTTCAATTAGTTCCATGATTAGTGGATATGATCCTTGTTTTGAGGATTGATTACTAGTTTAACTGACTAAACCACTTAGATAGACCTCCAGAGAGACTATATCAGCTATACTAACTACTGACAGCTCCTCATGCGCCCACATTGGAGTCTCCTTCCTTAGATCAGTGCCCATGCACTCAGATAGACTCATTTGACTGACTATTTGACTATTGTGACTACTGCCACTGGTTTGGATGATGTCTCCATTGCTATCCAAGCCACACTTTGAGGAGAATTCGAATGACCCTAGTGGAATTCGAATTCATTTGATTGTATTCAGTTATTATTCACTTTACAGAGTGCCAGCTCATAGCTGATGTATGATACAACAGTTTTTGTCATTTCTTGTGTATGAGTGATTATTGAATCTCCATTTCTTCTTCTTGTTTCTGCACTTCATGAGTGAATTCTAGTGAGGTCTAACACTGCTGAGTGATCCTAATACTAAAATATCACATTCATATAGAGGAACATGGAAATAAGAGAAATTAACACTGGACATAGTGGATAAATTACTACTGCTAGTTGTCACATTGACCTTCATACTGTGTTACAAGCACATGGGTTGTCTCGCCTTGACAACTTTGTGTATGTTGTTGGCGACTGCCTTTTTTACTCTTTCCATATTCTCTTAAACTATAAGTACACGTCACTTGAGTTACGAGAAGGGATAATTACGTACTTTCGGAAATGCTTGGTGGCAAAGGATCCAGATGCAATATCATCTTACAAGAATGACTTGAACACATGTTCTCTGATGGAAATGCAAAACATCAATGATGAAATTATTTCTTTAGCTCGGATGTCAAGATCTACATCATTGTCTTTACCAAGAGAAGAACGAGGGATATGGGGTGACATTGTTTGCATAAAATGGATTTCGAAGTGGATTGCAATACCAATACATGTGTGTTCAAAGACACAAAAGATGAGTTATCTCTATTTCAATTCAAGCTTTGACAAATATACTTATGACATATTGTTCCATGATGAAAATCCACTCAATGGGAATTTTGAGCCTTTGGTATGAAAACAACATCTTGGTCCAGATAATAGAAGAATCTAGTTGTTCGATGTCATTCAATGCTATTATGATCCATCACATTTAAACTTTGGATCACCACGACAAGTAGAACATTCATTAACTGGATGTGCATCGCTTCCTTCTAAAATGATGGGTGTAGAAAACACACCAAGGTATTTACACAAATTGAAAAAATCCATTAGATCTAATATTTTTGTACACGATGATGAATTGGTAAAAGACTCAAAGTTGTGCAAAAAGAGATTGCGTGAATTGGATCATGGATTTGTCAAAGAGAACAAGATCATATTGCTATCAAAGATGGACATGTCTAACAAGAAATTGTGAAACATGGAAAATGAAAATGAAAAGAAGTTTATGATCAACAGTCCACTCTGACAAATATTGCTTCTAGTCAATGTAATGACATCAGAATGGTGGAGAAACATCTCCCTCTCTGTCAAATCAAGATATTTATTAGAGCTAAGGGTTGCATCCAAATTGAGACTATAAAAGCTAGCACATGTTTACACAAAAAGGGTTCAAGAAATCAAAGTGCGCAATTGAGAAATCCAACGAATTGTTGAGGGTGCATTTTGACAAAAGATCTCTGAAGCAATCAAAGCAAAGAAGAAATTGTAAGAAAGACAAAAATGACTCTGCATTTTGTTCTCTTGCTGAGAAAGAATACTATTATCAAATTCAAGACACACCGATTTACGATTGTGTAGTATGCAACCGTACTTGGTTTATAAAAGATGTAGTTCAACAGACTTTGTCTCAAATAAATGCATTTGTGGATGAGACAGATGAAATGAATAAAGAATGTTGGAACAAAATCACTGGTCATATTGATTAGGTTTGCAAGAGTTGTGAGAAATCATTTTCTCTTGACCAGGTTCCAAAATCTGCAGTTCCAAAATGCATTAGGAGAAATAGATGAATACGCAAGGTGTAAAAGTTGCAAGAACTTGAAGAAAGGCTTGTAGCATTAAGAATCCATTTTTTGCAAATTTGAGAGCTTGGGAAAAAGTAGAAATAATTCATTGATGAAAACACACGAAATAGCAGAAATAACAGAACTCATAATCACTTTTATATTGATCGCAGACCACTTCAAGGGGGCAACCTCCTTTGAGCAAGCTCAATACAAATAACTTCATGGTACCTTCATTGGTCTCAACACAAACTTATATACTAATTCTAGGCGCCAATACCATGGGTCAATAACATGTGTCAATACAAACCATAGGCCAATACAAAATATGGATCAACAATTACTACAGGATGACTTACAAAGCATATGCGTCCAACAACAATAATACAAACTATGGATCAACAAATACTACGGGATGACTTACAAAGCATATGCGTCCAACAACAATATACTAACAAAGTAAATAGAAGGGTTGACATGGGTTCCTAACATCCTCTCTCCCTTAGAAAAAGCTTTGTCCTCAAAGGTTTAGATGTGGAAATTGATGCCGAAGCTGTAGGAGTGGTTCCCCTATAGCATCCTCGAGTTGCATTCTGGGCCACTGACGCCTTTTGAGTTTCAAGGAGGGTTGCTTGGAAGGCTGTAGACGAAGAAGAACCATATCAGCTTTGTGAAAAGTGCGCTCAGAACGGTGTTGATCGGCTTGTTGTTTCAGTTGAATTATTTCCATGTGAAGATTGTCCTACAGAATGAGAAGAATCTGATTATGGTTTCGAAGAACCGAGTCAATTTCCTGAACTGGGGAGCTGCTCAAGGTGTATGGAAGAAGAACTGGTGGTGTCTGTCCATAGACTTCTTCATATGGTGTCCTTTTAGATGTGGTATTGTACCACTGGAGCGCTTCTAGGAAATCCATAGAAATAGTTGTCCAAATCTGTCTAGGGATGGGAAAGGGTTCAAGCAGTCCCGAAAGGAGTGTCATTTCACCCTTGTTGACCTGGAAAGTATCACAGTCAGCCACCATCTGTTGAATTGTCATTTTCAGTCCCTGCCAAAATAAGTTACATTTTTCCCGGTCATACATTTTGTGGAACCCAGAGTGCCCTGCTGATGAAGAAGCATGGAGTTCATAGAAGAGATAGCCCTGTTGAACAGATTGCATCCAATTTGGATCAAGTAGAGAAATAGCTGTAAGAGAAACTTGGTCATCAAATGTGCGAGAAGGAGCATCTGCCACCATATGGTCCTTACCCTTCTTGTAAGTGATTGCATAGGCATAACCCATGAGTTGGATAACCCATTTCAGGTGTGCTGGTGAGGAGACCCATTGTTCCAGGAAATTTTCCCGACTCTGGAGATCGGTCTTGATGCAGAAATAATTCCCTAATAGGTATGGCTGCCACTTCGGTACTGCATGCAAAATAGCCATCATTTCCTGCTGAGATGTAGATGCGGCTAAATTCTTACCGGAAAGGTCTATTGAAGGCAACAAGCCCACTAGTTCAGCAAGGACACCTGCATATATATCCAAGGAAGTAGGGGAGACTATTGATGGGTGCATCTAAATGGAATGGATTTGAGCGATGACACCATGTGAATTATTCTTAAGGATCTTTTCCAGGCGATGTGAACTGATGATGCAGAGAGACCTTCGTTGTAAGCCCTTAAATTTGTGTTGTTTCCCATTGACTGAAAACTACATCCAAAGTTCAGCAAAATCCCATAAGATGGGGCCAAGTGTGCGTAACCATTGAATGCCCAAAACCACATCACATCTGCCTAGGGACAAGGCAAAGATGTCAGAGCACAAGTTATAATCTTCTAGAGAAATACGCACATTGTGACACTTCCCCTTGCAAGGTAAGGTGCCCCCATTGACAACCATGACTTCAAAGTTGGAGCAAGGATGGACAAAACAATCAACATGTTTGGTGATCCGAGGGTCAATGAAGTTATGAGTGCTACCAAAATCAATGAGTATTGTAAGAGGAAGCTTCTTGAAGTAACCCCTAACCCGCATTGTTTGGGGGGTGGTGACGCCGGATAAAGCATGGAGAGATATCTTTGGTTGTTCATCCTGAGATGGGGGGTCAATAGGTGGCTCCTGAATGTCGACCTGATCATCCATTGTATCTGGAGCTTCTTCACCAATTTTAGAGGGAGGCGAAGAATCCATATCCAAGAGATAGAGCTTTTGTTGAACACATCTATGTCCCCGAGTGAATTTCTCATCACAATTATAACAAAGCCCTTTTTTCCTGCATGCCTGCATATATGTTTCAGACAAATGCTTGATAGGAGTTGGTTAAGGAGCTGGCGAGATGGGAGGTCATTGAGAACCCATATTTCGGAAGGGAACAAAAGTGGGTTTGGAGCGTTGTTGGGCTGCAATCTTGTCTTCTTCCAACTTAGCCAACCCTAGGACTTCCATCATTGTGTTGGGACATAACATTTTAACCTTTAACCAGATTTCATCCTTAAGACCACTGATAAAAAAACTCCTGTAGAATTCATCAGACAATCCTTCTGTGTGATTGGCTAGTTTCTCAAATTCTGTCTGATACTCTCTCACAGTGCCACTTTGACGAAGTTTAGTGAGTGCTCCAGTGAAGTCATCAAAAGCACTAGGACCAAATCATTGCAAAAGGAGTTGGAAAAAATCTGTCCATTTTGGCTCGTCATGCGCCTTGATGTACCAACGGTACCATTGAAGGGCTTCCTATTCCAAATGAATGGATGCAAGTGGAAATTTTTGGACATCAAAAGTATTATGCATACTAAAATACTGTTCTGCACGATAGATCCATCCAGTCGGATCAGTACCATTGAAGCAAGGAAATTCAAACTTCAGACCACGGAAATTTCTGGAAGAAGAGAATCCATTGGCTGTAGAAGATTCTTGCTGTCGATTATTGCTCATGGCTGAATGCTGAAGATGGAGGCTGAGAAATTTTTCATCCAGATCTTGGAGTTTGGTTTAGATGGCTCCTCCATGGTTTTTGCTCCTGTGCAGGTGACAACCATAACCAGGATTTTCTTTTTTTTGTGGGGGGGGGGAATGAATAGAAAAACAAAAACAAAAGCTTATTTATTAAAGGGAAATTTGGATTTGGGAAAAACTCCGATGGGTAATTGGGGTTTGAATAGGTTTTGGACACTTTCTGATGGACAAGGAAGCAGAAAATGAGGATTTGAAAAGCGGGGTGAAAGAATGAGAAAATTTGGCAGAGAGGGACAAAGAAGCAGAATTATGAAAGGAACTCAGTGGTAAAATTTGAAGGCGATTGGGTGAAATTCGAAGAAGTTATGGCAAACCCTAAAAATAGACAAATGTGGGATTTTCGGCTTTGGGAAGTGGAATTTGGGATAGGGTCCTCAAGAATGAAATATGCAGAATGGGATTATAGGGTTGTCAGGAAATTTTCAAGGGAAACGGAGTGAAAACAAGGGAGATATGGCCAAAAAATAGATTTTTTTTTTTTTTTCAGAATGGATCGGCTACGGCACAGAAGGGAATAGAAACAGATGGATCTGCAACGACGCGGAAGTGATCAACAACAAATGGATCTGAAGCAACGTTGAATGGACCGAAAATGGCTGGATCTGAAACGGTTGGTTCTGGAACGGCTTTCAGAATGGATCTGAAACGACGCAGAAGTGATCGGCAACAGTTCAGCTGAAAATAGATATGGACCCTAGGTATGTGCGGCTTCCTAACAGTTCATGGGTTTCACTCGGCCACCAATGTTGTCTGACGGCTTGCGTATTGGGGCAATACCCCTCACTCCACGGCTCAGGTAAAACTGATAACCGCTTTGCCACAAACGACAGCTCTTAGTTTACCTCACGGGTGGGAACTAGTCAATCAGGTAGGGGTCGTTGCCCTTTTCGCTGGTAGGTCCTCTCAATGGGCCAGCTACTTCGGGGTTCCTATGGTACTCCTCACAATGAGTTTTAGGGCTTATGCCCAAGTACTTCCCAAAGTTAAGCAGATAGGGATTATTCCCAGATCTGAAGCTGCAACAGATGTGAAAAAAAATTTGGGCAGAAATTTGACCCAACGAGCCCAAGAAAGTGCTATGATACCAGATATGAAGAACCTGCAATAATTAATTAATGAAAACACACGAAATAGCAGAACTCATAATCACTTTTATATTGATCGCAGGCCACTTCGAGGGGGAAACCTCCTTTGAGCAAGCTCAATACAAATAACTTCACGGTACCTTCATTGGTCTCAACATAAACTTATATACTAAGTCTAGGCACCAATACCATGTGTCAATACAAACCATGGGTCCATACAAAATATGGATCAACACATAATACAGGACGACTTACAAAGCATATGCGTCCAACAAAAATAATACAAACTATGGATAAACAAATGCTACAGGACGAATTACAAAGCATATGCATCCAACAACAATATACTAACAAAGTAAATAGAAGGGTTTACATGGGTTCCTAACAAAGTACAAGAAACAAAAATTAGTCTTGACAGGAGGTGTTATCAATGTTCCTCCTGACACATCGCGTATGGAACATGCTTTCCCATGTGACATCAAAGAAACTGAGACAATAGCAGTGGAAATAAAGAAACATTTACAATACAAGAGTGCATATGCTATTGGACAAGTGTGTGTTCATGTTGTGATGAAGACTTTGAAGTGTTTGTGTGACACTCCACTTTACAAAATGGAGAAAGCTATAATGAATGATGCTTGGGAGGAGAAGTTCTACCAGGAGACACTAGCATCAACAAGTGATAGTGATCTTGATAATACTGGTAATGATGATGAAATTGATGAGGATCCTATAACAAAAACACTTCTGCATGGTTTCACTGATTCTTATAGTATTTATGATCTTGATGGTTATCAGATAAACATTGCTCATGGTGAAGGATACTTTCCATTGGGAATTTTCAAAGACAAATATTCTGAAGAGATGAGCTTCCCTGTGCTTTTCTATGGACAAAAAAGAGTTGATGATATCACATAGAACTTCACTTCTCAAAGTATTTTTCAGTGGGATATTCTATACAAGTACCATGACTTTGCTTATAATACAACAAATCTTTTCTACAAAGTAGTGCGCATTATTCTTATCATATAAACTCGTAGGAAATAAGGGTTCCTTGTTCGAGTGGGAGCAATGGAAGAAGAAGGAAAGTTTAAGGTCGAGAAATTTAATGGCCAAAACTACTAGTTTTGGAAGATGAAAATGGAGGACTATTTGCATTAGAAGGATCTGTTCCTACCGTTGGGAGGAAAAACAAAATAGCCGACGACTATGAAGGACGAAGAATGGGAGGTTCTCGATAGAAAAGCAATGGAGAAAATACATATGCGCCTGGCTTCATTGGTGGCTTTCAATATCTAAAAATAAAATACAACAAAGCGTTTGATGAATGCATTGGGTAAGATGTATGAAAAACCCTCGACCTCCAAAAAGGTATTTCTAATGAAGCGTTTATTTAATATGAATATGTCAGAAGGTGGATCCGTTGCTGATCATTTAAATGAATTTAATACGATTACAAATCAACTAAGTTCTGTAAAAGTGAACTTTGATGATTAGGTTAGGGATCTTATAATCTTGTGCTCATTTCTAGAAAGATGGAACGTTTTGGTCATGGTTGTAAGTAACTTTGTCTCTGGTTCAAACACTTTGAAATTTGATGATGTTGTTGGTGTTATTCTTAGTGAGGAAATGAGAAGGAAAAGAACAGGTGAGACATCAGGTAATGCATTGACCATGGAGAGCAGGGGAAGACAAAGGGAGAGAGGAAAGAGCATAGGTAACCACAACAATTCTAGGAAGGTAATATTCAAGTCCAAACTGGGAAAGATAGAGTGCTGAAAATGCAGAAAGAAAGGACATCTGATGAAAAACTACATATCTATAAAGAAGAAAGGAGATGGACAACATGAGACTACTTAGGAAGCAAATGTAGCAGGTGATGTGTTACAAGATGCTTTGATTCTTGCATTAGACAATACTAGTGATTACTGGGTAGTAGATTCAGGGGCTTCATGTCATGCTACACCCCAAGGGAAATTTTTTCATGATTATGTTGTAGGCGATTTTGGACATGTTTTATTGGGTGATGATGAACCATGTAAAATATTTGGAATGGGTAAGGTACGGATAAAGTTAAAGAATGGTGAATGGATAATGAAAGATGTAAGGCATATTCTTGCTATGAAAAGAAATATGATCTCAACAAGTTTGGGAGATGGTGGTTGTTTATCTACATTTGGAGAAACATGGTGGAAGATCACTAAAGGATCAATGGTGATAGGAAAAGGAGACAAGATAGGTATGTTGTATTTATGTCCTCATAATATTGATTGTTCTATCTCTTTAGCTTCCACAGGAACATATACAACATTATGGCATCATAGGCTTGGCCACGTGAGTGAGAAGGGGATGCAAATTCTCCACTCAAGGAAGTTGCTTCCATATCTGAAGCAGGTAAGTTTGGAATTCTGTGAGAAATGTGTTTATGAAAAACATAATAGATTTATATTTCTTAGGGTTGAGAAACATAAGCATAGTGAAAAGTTAGAGCTTGTGCATACATATGTATGGGGACCAACTCAGGACGTACAATATCTTGGTGGCTCTTGGTATTATGTTACTTTTATTGATTATGCAACTAGAAAAACTTGGGTTTATTGCATTAAACAAAAATATGATGTGTTTTTTACTTTTAAGAAGTGGAAATATTTGGTTGAGAATGAGACAGGAAAAAGGTTGAAGTGTCTCAGATTTGATAATGGAGGTGAATACTGCGGCGCGGACTTTGATTGTTGTTGTTCATACCATGGGATTCATAGGGAGAAGACATCCCCAGGAACACCACAAGAAAATGGTGTGTCAGAAATGATGAACAGAACAATCATGGAGCGTGCAAGGTGTATGAGATTGCATGTAGGTTTTCCCTTTCAGTTTTGGGAAGATGATGTAGATAATGTTGTTTACTTAATAAACAGAGGACCTTCAAGCGCTTTGGATGGTGGTATTCCAAAGGAGGCATGGACCGATAAAAGGATAAGATACTCATTTTTTAGAACTTTTGGTTGTGAAGCATGTGTCCATATTGATAAAGAAAATAGAACAAAGCTTGAGGCTAAATCCAAGAAATGTACCTTTATTGGATACGGGGTTGATGATTTTGGATATCGCTTATGGGATTATGAAAATAACAAAATCATTAGGAGTAGAGATGTGGTATTCAATGAAAAGGTCATCTATAAAGATCATTTGCAGCAAAAGAAATAGGAAAAGGAAATCACAGAGTACACAGTGCTTGATGAAATTAAAGAAAATGAACTTCCAAAGGTGTTGAAAAATTAAGAACAACAACAGGTACCTCAAACTCCTGCAAGTGTTAAAATATCTATCAGGTCAAGTAGACCCCCTGAACGATACTCTCTTCAATGTATTATTTATTGATCACCGACTCTGGTGAACCAGAATGTTATGAAGAAGCAATGCAGGTGGAAACTAAAAGGAAGTGGGAGCAAGGCATGAATGGGGAGGTGAAATCATTGGTAAGAAACTAGACTATGGATTTGGTTCAATTGCTTGTTGATAAAATAGCATTGTAGAATAAATGGGTTTACAAGTTGAAGGAAGAAGATGGATTTAAGAAGCAGTACAAGGCCAGACTTGTTGTAAAAGGGTTTGCACAAAAAATAGGTATATATCTTGGTGAAATATTTTCTCCTGTTGTTAAAATGACTTCAATTAGAACTATTTTAAGTCTAGTGGCAGTAGAAGATTTGCATCTTGAATAGTTATATGTAAAAACAACCTTTATCCATAAGGATTTGGAGGAAAATATTTATACGCAGCAGCCACATGGGTATGAGGTCAAAGGAAAGGATAATTTGATATACAGGTTGAAGAAGAGCTTGTATGGCCTGAATCAAGCGCCAAGGAAATGGTATTTAAAATTTGACAGGTTTATGAAAGTACATGGTTATAATAGATGTCATTCTAACCACTGTGTTTATTTCATGAGGGTAGATAATAGAAGATATATTATCTTGTTATTGTATGTGGATGACATGCTTATTGCAGGATCTAACATGCATGATATAAATGTGCTCAAAAGGAAGTTAACTAATTCATTTGTGATGAAGGATTTGGGTGCCGCAAATAAAATCCTTGGTATGAGAATAACAAGAAACAGAAAAAAGCACAAATTGACATTGTCTCAGGGTGAGTACATAGAAAAGGTTTTGGAGAGGTTTAGAATGTAGAATGAAAAATCAGGTAGTACACCTTTGGCCATTCATTTCAAACTAAGGAGATGTGTCCCAAGATACATGAAGAGATAGCATATATGTCTAGGGTTCCCTATTCATCAGCAGTTGGCAGCTTGATGTATGCCATGGTGTGCACAAGACCAGATATTGCGCATGCAGTGGGAGTTGTGAGTAGGTATATGAACAATCCAAGTAAAGAACATTGGAAGGTAGTACAATGGATTCTTAGGAATTTGAGAGGTACTGTTATTTATGCATTATGTTTTGGAGTTTCAGACATTGTTCTACGGGAATATGTTGATGAAGATATGGCAGATGATGAAGATAACAGGAGGAGCACCACAGGGTATGTCCTTATTGTAGGTGGAATAACAGTAACTTGGATTTCAAAGTTGCAAAAGGTTGTCACATTTTCAACAACGAAAGCAGAGTATGTTTGTGATACCCCAAAAATATTATTATTTATGTAAGAGTTATTTAAAAAACTCAAAAACAGAAAGTGACACTTTGCACAACAAACTATTTTTATTATTAAATAAAAGAAAAGGGCACTTGGAGAGTCAGTTAAATGAGGGGACACCACCATGGCACAGAGAACATGTGTAAGAAATTAATATAGATATTTACCAATCAAATCCAATCTAAAACTTGTTAAGATTCAATATGCTAAGACAAAAAATATCAGCATTACATTCCATTTCACAATGATATCATATACAGGATCACTGAAGAAACAACAAGCATAGCATAAATACAAGAGACACAGATTTATCCTGGGAAACCCTCATGGGGTAGAAAACCCAGCAAAGCTTCCTCAATATAGATGACCAGCAATATACAAAGATGCAAACCAAAGACATCATCTCCTCCTCCTCCATAGCATACCTCTCTCTCACAAGTGCGCTACATTTCAAGTGAGGGAAGTGTGTGTATAATGAGGAACACACCTCCTCTATTTATACACATCTCTGACTTGTACTTTATATTAACTAGGTTAGACCCAACTTTACCATTGGGTTAAACACCCCACTACAACTGACTGGGCCGACCCCACTAGGGTGGTCTAACAACCCTTTGACCCAAATAACACATACAAGGCCGACCCCCACTAGGGAAGTCTAATAACCCAAGTTACCACATTCCGACGGAGGAATAAACATCTCCGGATATATAATAAGATCTTCACGGAGGAATGAAACATCTCCAGAATAATAAAGTACAAATATAATATTCTTTGAAGTTACAATATTTCAACGCTCCCCCTTAATGAGAAGGATATTATAACAACATCTGCACGAGCAAGGAGTCATCAACATCATACATGATACATATATAAATCATTGGAAGCTTTCTCAACATCATCAGTAACTCAAGCAGTTACTGGAACATCTTCAATACTGGAACATCTTCAGTACTGAATCTTCTTCAGCACTTGAACAGCTATAGCAATTTCATCCTCTGGATCCTCATGATCAACAGCAT
This sequence comes from Larix kaempferi, assembly GCA_027924585.1. Taxonomy (NCBI): domain Eukaryota; kingdom Viridiplantae; phylum Streptophyta; class Pinopsida; order Pinales; family Pinaceae; genus Larix; species Larix kaempferi. Next base: position 5,416,338 of record BSBM01000291.1, read on the forward strand.
CGTCGTCACATGATCATCAGCGTCGTCATCACATGATCATCAGCATCGTCATCACACGATCATCAGCATCGTCAGCACACGATCATCTGCATCGTCATCACATGATCATCCGCATCGTCATCATCTCGATCTACAGCATCTGGATCATCTCGATCTACAACATCTAGATCATCTCGATCTATAGCATCTGGATCATCTCGATCTACAACATCTAGATCATCTCGATCTACAGCATCTGGATCATCTCGATCTACAGCATTTGGATCATTAGTATTAGTATCCACACCAATACAAGTATACACATCATCAATACAAGTATCCTTATCAATACAAGTATACATATCATCAATACAAGTATCCTCATCAATACAAGTATACATACAAGTATCCTCATCAATACATATCATCAATACAAGTATCAAATACATCAATACACATATCCTCATCAATCAAGTATACACAATAGCAGCATACCTTGCAACACACATGATCCTTCCTTTCAGAATTACGAGATCATGGACAATCCTTCCTTTCAGAATTACGGGATTCTAGTCCATCAACTCTGGTGATCCTTCCTTTTGGAATTACGGGATCAATCTCATCACAATCATGTTTTAAGACTATCCTTCCTTTCGGAATTACAGAATTTACGGTCTAAGGATGATTAATCCACACTCAATCTCTTTTAAGACTATCCTTCCTTTCGGAATTACGAGATTTACGGTCTAAGGATGATTAATCCATACTCAATCTCTTTTAAGACTATCCTTCCTTTCGGAATTATGGGATTTACAGTCTAAGGATGATTAATCCACACTCAATCTCTTTTAAGACTATCCTTCCTTTCGGAATTATGGGATTTACGGTCTAAGGATGATTAATCCACACTCAATCTCTTTTAAGACTATACTTCCTTTCAGAATTACGGGATTTACGGTCTAGGGATGATTAATCCACACATGTACCTTTTGAACCGAGGTCCAGGGACGATCCAGTCCTATCATGTCCACTAGGGACTTCATTTTCGGAGACACATGTCTATGGCTCACTTTAGGACTGAAGTCCAGGGATGATCCAATCCCCACATGTCCACTAAGGACTTCATTCTCGGAGACACATGTCTACGGCTCACTTTAGGATTGAAGTCCAGGGATGATCCAATCCCCACATGTCCACTAAGGACTTCATTCTCATAGACACATGTCTACGGCTCACTTTAGGAGTGAATTCCAAGGATGATCCAATCCCCACATGTCCACTAGGGACTCCATTCTCGGAGACACATGTCTACGGATCAATTCAAGGGACCGAAGTACGGGGACGATACAATCCCCACCTGTCCACTAAGGACTTCATTCTCGAATACATCTGTCTACGGATCCTTTTAGAACATGTGTTCAAGGATGATGCAATCCCTCTTCTTTCTCGGAGACATATGTCTACGGATCCTTTTAGAACATGTGTTTAAGGATGATGCAATCCCCTCGTCAACTTATACTATTTCTAAGGACCATCCACCAACCTCTCTGTTGGCATCACCAATATAGGTATCCACATCATCGACCTCATTGTCGATGCAGGAAATCTCATCATAAGTGACCACATCACTCCCGCTTTCGAGGAGGTTCCTTTTGAACTACACCAAGCTTGTCTCGAAAATATTCAAACTTTTACTTGAGGTAGAGGTTTGGTTAGTACATCGGCAACTTGTTACAAATTCTAACTTTATAGTTCCTTTCTGCACCATATCATGGAACAATGGATTCTCTACCATCTTGATATAACTCTGTTTGTCACATAGGATCACAGTTGGGTCTATCTCTAAGTCAAACAATCCTGAAGCCATACTGCTTCACAACTAGCAGAGCAACCAGCCATATATTCTGCTTGTGCTGAGAGCCACACTAGACTGCTTCCAGCTAAACCATGAGATCATGGCTGATCCCAGACAATAACATCCTCTCGATGTGCTCTTCCTGTCTGATACACTTTCTTCCCAATCAACATTTGTGTAGCCATATGAAGTCATGATCTCCAAGATAACATAGATCAAAGTCTATCGTATCCTTTAGGTACCTCATCACATGCTTTTCAACTATCAGGTGAACACATATAGTTTCCACTAGATACTGACTCAAGGCGTTTACAGCAAGGCATATATCTAGCCTGGTATTCATCAGATACATCAACGACCCAATAATGTGTCTGTACAGAGTCACATCAACTAACTATTAGGAGTTGTCAGCTAACAGCTTCAAGTCGGAACCCATGAGAGTGGCCATGGTTGTACATTCCAACTTATCAAATCTTCTCAAGATTTCCACAGCATACTTTCCCGGGATGAGAAAGATTCCTTCGGAGCCTTGCCATACTTCCAGACCTAGGAAGTAATGCATCAATCTGAGATCTTTCATTTTCATTTCTGCAGCCATCTATCTATGCCATCTCTCGTAAAATGGGTCTACTGATATGAGCCTCAATATCATTCGAATTCAGTGGTGAGTTCCTTCTTGCATCTATGTCATCTGTGTATAGAAACCATATTCAACCTTGTAGCAAAGGTTGAGATCCACATCACCCATGGTGATCATTAAGCTCATCAAATTACTATCGATCCTGAGTACCCATACAAAACCCGATTCACACTTCTTGTTTAATTACACCATTAAGAGAATGGTCTTATCTAGCCACTTGGAGCAAACATCTCGTCATGATTCTCTTCCTCTTTCTAAGAGAATCTTCTAGCCATGAGCCTTCTATATTTTGTTTGATTTGTAAATCTTCTTGTTGAACATCCATCACTTGCTCGGTGTTCATCATTCTTCATGATCTTTCCTACAAATCAAAATTAAGTACATGATTAGTAATACTTCATAATCATGAAATCATGTTGACATGATAACCTATTATGCATACAGATATCATTTACATAGTTATGCAACTATCTTAACCAATACTTTGGCACAGCACTTTTCTATATCATGTATGCATACAATGGCTATCTAGATGCCTTCCATCTCTACCAGAACATACTATCGAGAGTGTGCACAGCTCTCACCATGTCAGCAAAGAGGTTTCATTCTAGATAAGCAACAATGGAATGTTTGTCCAACTTACCAATCATATGCATATTAGTAGTATATTGTTCAATGCTCTATGAATGTTTGCACTCAACATGATATATTCTAGGAATACAAATATGCATACAACCTATTACAAGCAATATCATTTACTATTTCAAATAACAACTCAAATACTTATCTTTTATGTTTGTGTGGTTGCCTCCTGCTTGATCTTCTAAATGTCTTTTGAACTTCTATTCATTCTGTACCACTGTGCATGCTCAAGTGTGCACTAGTGTTATCCTCATGATCTCATACACAAACATACATTCATTAGTATATTATAAATATTATCAAAACATTATAATTCTAAATAATCTTGAATATGTATAGTCATGATCATAGATAATAAACATTAGTTCAAAAGAAGGTAACTAAATTCATATGTTCTAATAAATGTCAATAAATCTTTGAAAATCTTAGACACTTGTTGGCCATCGCACCTATTATATGAATAGCGGATCCATACAAGGACTTTGTTGTATGTACAAATGCCTGCTTAGAAGGGTTAGGTGGCGTGCTATTGCAAGAGGATTATGTAATAAGCTATGAGTCAAGAAAAATTAAACAAAATGAATGTAACTATGCGACACATGACTTAGAACTAGCTTCTATAATACATACATTAAGGATGTGGAGACATTACTTAATAGGAAGAAAATTCACTTTGTTGTCTGATAATATAAGCTTAAAATACTTATTTGATCAACAAAGTTTAAATTCCCTTCAAGAAAGGTGGTTAGCCTTCTTGAGTGAGTATAATTTTGAAATTAAATACATTAAAGGAAAAGAGAACAAAGTGGTTGATTCCCTGAGTAGGAATGTCATTCCACATTGTTCGATTGCTTTTAGCAGTTACAAGACAAATCTTGAAGATTTGATAAAGGATGCAGCTAAAAATGATGAAGAATGCCTAAAAAGTAAAGAACAATTGGAAAATGATGTGAATGGAAATGAATGATCAACTTACTCCATAAGCTCAAAAGACTTGTTAGTCTATAAAAATCGATTATATATACCAAAATCTGAAGAAGTTAAGCAATTAATCATGAACGAGTTACATAAGAAACCATAGTCCGGACATCTAGGATACCAAAAGATGATAACAAGACTAAGAAGAAGCTATTATTGGCATAACATGAAGAATGATGCTACAAATTAACTAGCTAGATGCATTGAATGTCAACAAGTAAAAACATAACATCAACATCCTGTCGCACTACTTTAACCCTTACCGATCCCATAATGGAAATGGGAGATAATAAGTATGGATTTTATAACAAGATTACCTAAAACGGATAAATAATGTGACTCTATAATGGTAGTTGTTGATAAGTTTAGTAAAGCTACACATTTCATACTTGTGAAATCTAGCTTTAAAGCCATTAACATAGCTGATATTTTTATGAAAGAAATATTATGTTTGCTTGATATTCCAAAAGTTGTGATTTCTGATAGAGATGCAAAATTTACAAGTAACTTTTGGAAATCCTTGTTTAAAGGTTTAGATACACAACTGAATTTCAATGTTGCTTATCATACTCAAATGGATCGGCAAAATGAAAGAACTAATCAAGTATTAGAAGATATGTTGTGAATGTATGTAATGGATAAACTAGGTAAATGGGAAGAGTATTTTCATTTAGTAGAATTTGCTTACAATAATGGATATCAAGCTTCATTAAAAATGATCCCATTTGAAGTCTTGTATGGTCGAAAATGTAACACGCTTGTGTCTTGGTATAACCCTATTGATGGGATTGTTCTAGGACCTGACATGTTAGAGGATATGGAACAAATGGTGAAAGAGGTACAACAAAAATTAAAGGTTTCCCAGGATCGGTAGAAGAGTTATGCAGATTTAAAGAGAACTCCAAGAGAGTTCAACATTGGTGATCATATATATCTAAATGTAAAGTCGAAGAAGAGTGCCTTGAGCTTAGGAAGGTGTTCCAAGATGGGACCCGGGTATTATGGACCTTTCAAAGTGTTAGCTAAGATAGGGCTGATAGCCTATCAGCTTGCACTTCCCCCTAATATAAAGGTGCACGATGTATTTCATGTCTCATTATTAAAAAATATATATACATGATGCTACTCATGTAATTGACTGGAATGTGATTCAGGTAGAAATCGAGGGTGAGTTATAGACTGAACCTTTTCCCATACTAGACAGGAAGGAACATATGCTATGGAATCCAGTCATCATTCAAATAAAAGTGCAATGGAATCACTTCAACCCTGAAGAGGCAACTTGGGAAATGAAGGATAAAATGCGAGATGCATATCCCTCCATGTTCCAGAATGAGCAAGAGAGATCATAATAAAGAACACCAAGGAGAGTGCCCTTTTCACTAGGATTTTAGATCTAAATTTTTAGAGAGGAGTCCTCTGTTCGTAGATATTGCGAGGCTACTCGATAAAAGACACAAGTGTTGTCGTCTTCAAATCATGAACTCGACTGGGGAAAAGGCTGGTCTTATGTTCCTAGAAATTTATAGCTATATAATTCCCTGTTTTAAGTATAAATTTTTTTTGTTGGTCTAAATGGTGTCCTCCCTTCTGAGAGATTCACAACGAAATGGCGTTTAAATTACCTCCATGCGAGATGTAAGGAGAGTGTAAACCGGTTGTCCATGATCTCTGTCTTTATTTACGTATGTCAAAAAGGTAATCTTGGGATGGAGGAAATATGGGGTGGTTGGCCATTCATAAACGTCTCGACTTTTAGACTCGGTGACGATTCAGTTTTTCACTGATTCAACACTCAGTCAATCCTTCTTTTGTGTATCTCATCCCTTACTATTCGAATCCTCTTTAAGAGGGTTCCCATTGACAGATGGTGTGAGTCATTGTTATGAGTGTCCATTAAATATCATAAATATATTTCCTCGTGCTCAACGCGATTGTAATTTAACTGGGAAAAACTTGTTGAGCTCTATGATGAAAGATAGAGTGTTGTCTTTAAAACTATCCATATAAAAATAAAAATTCCATTTAAACTGTTGATTAGAGTATAAGTATTTAGAGACTAGACCTTGATCGCTTACATGTCATTGATATGAGTTTTTATACCCTTGAAGTACTATTAAAAAAAAGTCTCGGGTCAATTAAGTTGCAGAGACTTTATTAATCTCGCTTCCATGATTATAGAAGTCGAGACTGTTAACTGTCATGTTGTTCAAATCATTTCTCCTTTACTAATCTTATGGTATGTTGAAAACTATAAAAGACAATCGAACAAATGGGTCAATATTTTGTTAAATATTTAAAAGTATTTATAAATAATAGAATACTTTATGTTTATATAGTTACAATTAGTGAGATAACATTAAAAGAACATGTAAATAATATGTTTATCAACGAGTATAGAAGCATGTGTTGGGAGAAATGGGATACTATATTGGGAATATAGTGCGAAGAAAATATTAATCCTCTTTTAGGTCATATTATTTAAGTATTAAGTTATTGAGAAAAGATAGCCATACACAGTGATTCGGTTGAAATGAGGAGGAAACTGCGTGCCAACAATCCGCATGTATAAATAGGGTTTGAGAATTAGGGTAGATAATTTTTCGATTTATGTGAGGGTAAGATTTTATCAAGTTGTCGGCTAGGTTAATAGTGAGAAGACCTTCAATTCTTTAATTTTGATGTGAAAAGGAGTAAGGTTTTACAATGGAAACTGAGACTATTTAGGAGAACCATGTTAATATAAATTGTTTTTATCGAGCAAGGCGGTCTTAAGAAGGAATTTTTCTTATGAGCTGGTGAACTTAAAAGGAATTAAAAATATTTTTATTAAAAATAAAAATTAAAAAAGTTTTAAAACTTATTATTAGGTTTTTTTAATGAGAGAGGAGAGGAATCTAGAGGCAAGGGTGGACTTGGAGAAAAGATCAAAGGGAGGAAAAGACGATTTTTGATAACCAAAAGGGGAGGGGGATAAAAGGATTTTCCTTGGGCCTTAAGGGTTCTTCGAGGAGTGTTTTTTTAGAGAGTGTAGAAGGGGAATCCATGTGTCACTAAGTTTTGTACCATCATCTCTATTCAAACATTCTTCATTCATGTTGATTTCTATTTTCTCTCTTATTTTTTGTTTAGTTAGGTTATCTTCCTTTGCAATGACCAAAGCATTTTCAAGACAAATGTGGTGTTGGGTAAGGTGAGAGTGTTCAGTTAGGGCTGACTTCTTGTTCCTATCACACCTAAGGTTTTCTTTGTGTTCTTTAAGTGTAGTTTCTATGGATCTTCCCATCTCACCAATGTAGGATTTTTTACAAGAACATGGGATCGAGTAAACACCTTTAAAGTATTTGGTTTCTATGGGGTCCTTAAGAGAGTCTACCATTTTCCTAATAGAATTGGGAGGAGTAAATAATACCCTAAACCCTTTCTTCCTTAAGGTTTTGGATACTCTATCAGTGGTTCCTTTTTTGTAAGGAAAGAAGACTCTTATTTCTTTCTTGTTCTCATCATTTTCTTTCTTCTTATTAATTTTACTCGTATTCCTTTTAATGTTAGATATCATTTTCTTGACTTGTTTACTCTCATATCCGTTCATTCTAAAAACTTGGCCTAGGTGTTCTAATTCTTGATCTATGTGATCTTTATCTGAGATTCTATATGCTCTTGTTGCTAAAGTAGTGATGATACCTAAATTTTGAGGGGGAGAATGATGCGAGTTGGCGTGAAGGTATCTTTCTGTGTGTGTATTTTTTATGAATACTTGGTGTGATATAGATCCATATTCCTTCTTTGATATTAACACATCTAGAAAAGGAAAACTCTTGTTTGTTTCCATTTCCATGGTGAACCTGATACTATTATTTTGCTTGTTGAGATGTTCCAGAAATTTCACAAGGTTATCTTCCCCATGGGGCCAAAACACATCTGTATCGTCAACATAATGTTTCCATCTTTTTGGTTTCAAGGGGAAAGATTATATGGCTTGTCTCTCGAATTTCTCAATGTAAATATTTTCCACAATGGTTGAGAGGGGTGATCCCATTTCCACCCCTTCCACTAGCTCATAGAATTATTTTTGGAAGGTGAAATAGGTGGATCGCAAACAAACCTCGACCAGTTTTTGTATCAGTGTTGGTAAGTTCTTTTATGAAAATTTAAATGGAATATTACCTAAAGCAATATATATGTATATATATAACGTCAATATAAATTTTTGATTGTCCTTGATATATGAGATAACTGAAGAATACATTTAGATAGTACGTTGGAAATAAAATCTCGTAAGTGGTAAAATACATGCATCACATACTATAGGGTTGGATCATATTTGTATGTCAAAGGAGAATGTGAAGTGTACCCTATTTGTTATAGAATTTATTGGAAATAATATTGTCTATAAAAGGATTATGCACCATTTTTTTCTTAAATTAAAGGAAATTGAATATAAGTTTTAAAATTAGTATTTCATCAAGTTTTAAATTTTTTCAAAATTTTCGTAATTTGGGGTTGTTACAATGTTATTGCTACAAAGGCTAGTAAAGAGATGATTTGGTTACATAGGTTCATGGAGGAATTGGGTAAGAAGCAGGAGAATAGCAAGTTGTACAATGAAAACCATAGTCATGCCATTCATCTTGCAAAGAAATCAACCTTCCATTCTAAGACTAAACACATACAACTCAAGTACCATTTCATACGATTTGTTCTGGAAGATGAACTGTTGAAGCTAGAAAAGATACACACTAGACAGAATCCTGTAGACATGTTGACAAAGGTAATAACCAAAGAGAAACTAAGTTCCTGCTCGGTTTCAGTTGGCCTTCAAGCATGAAGGTGGAGATGAGAAATTTTCCAAGTCCAAGGTTCAAAGCATAGTCTAGCAAGTGCAGCAGTGGTGGAGTTGTTGTGATTAGTATCCTAGTGGGAGATTGTTGGTTGTGGAGCCCGATATTCTTGATGTAGAGATGTTGTTGTTTTCAGCTGTGTTTGTACCATAGTTTTATATAATGTGTGCAGGTGGAATGTACACTCATCCCATTGGGGGGCATCGCCCCCGATGGGGGTTCGGGGGTCAATGGGCCCCCGGTAGGAGTTCATGGGCGAAGCCCCTGAAAGAAATTTTTGGGTTGTTTGTTGGCCAACAGTTTACGGGCCCATGGTATTGGGTATCCCGTAGTATTTTCCCATCGTAATTCCCCTTTAAAAGGAATACATTGTGTTATACATCAAAGTTACACTTCGAGCCTTTGTGTCACATCTTCGTGACATGCGACTTGGCAACACTTCCTCCTAATATGTGTTGTACCTTGTCAGTCCCCTCATTGGCCTCATACGGAATCTTTGGAGACAAATCCAATCAACCCTATTCGAATGAAAACTTAATGGGCCAAGTGTCATCTTGATTGACCTTGCCTTTCCCTAATTTTCGTGCCCTGCCTATAGCCCAAAGCGTGAAATTTCCTTATTTTCGTGTCTTGCATAACTGTTGGGGTGCGGAAATCCCATTATTTTTCGTGGTATGCTCAGTACAAGGGGCACGAAAATCTCAATAACAAATCTTTGTCTTGGATTTTGGATCTAACCCTCGGGATATTTTCTTGGGATTGGAGGTTCTGTTCGATCCTAACCTACCTTCCCTATTTGTCTTGGATCAAGTCCTTGATCCACTAAACTCTTATCAAGATCCACCTTCCTCTCCATTTGGTTGCCCTCCCAAAACCTATAAGAGAGAGGTCCTCCATGAGCCAAAGGGAGGAAATTTTGTGGCATCAAACCTATGATCCTAAAAGGTTTGTAGAGATAGCTTGAGGGAGGAAGATTTGGGGATGAAGGTTTGCTTGGACATCAAGGGATCACTTTGTAAGTTTCTCCTAGTTTCCATTAATGAAACTTGTCTTATTTTCCCATCTTGTGTGTTGTGTTTTAATCATGAGCATGAGATGTATCTAATTTGATTTAGATCTAATCTAATATGAAAGATATTTGGATATTTGCTTTGTTTGTTGTTTGCTTAGTTTGAACAAGTTCTGCTCGTGGAATTCAAGATAGGAGCTAGAAACAAGACAATCACCTGGTTGAAAGTATGTTACATCATCTCTTTCTCTCCAAATACACTTAAGATTTGAATGCAGTGATTAGATCTAGAATTTTAAGGTAGCATTTGTTTGATAGTTTTCTTAGGTTAAGCTTAGTTAATCTCAGTTTAGTCTTAGGAAAATTCTAACTGTCCGTAGGACGAATTTGTCGATATAGAAATTGGCAACTCCACTGGCTTAGATCAAGTTTTTATTTGATTGTGAAATCTTGTCTTTCCTTTCATTTAAAGCATTTTCTCTGCACATTTTCATGTTTGGACCTATAACATTAAGTTGAGCCTCAGCATTTTGTCCCCTAGGTCTGCAAAACCCGAGAAAGATCCAGTTTTTTTCTCAAATTTCGCCCTTTATTTTCCCCACTGTGAATTTTTGCACCCTACCTATACTACCACAACAAAAATGTTCAAATTTTCGCCCCCCAACTGCTTTGCACAACACGAAATTACTCAATTTCCATTCCTGGGCTTCCTTTAGACCCACGAAAATTCTCTGTGTTATGATATTTTTTGGTTTTTCTCAGTTCATTTCTTTTGGTTGCTAATCTGTTGCCTCAATTTCATTCTACTGACAGTGATCAGAATTATGTGACCTATGTGCTTGAGTTGCATCTCTTGCATTTTTCTCTTTTTGGCCTTTGTTTCATGTTCATAACCCCTTTGTAGAAACTTTGAATAGATTAGGATTTAGGTCATTGTTTCAGTATTTCCTACATCCTCATCACCCTCTGCATTTCATCTTAATATCCTCACTGATATCCATAAACAAGGCTGCAAGTTTACTTGGTTTGTTTCATTCATTTTTTGAGTTTGGATTTTATGAGTTTATGAAACAAGAAGCAATTAAGTTATTCACCTTCTTGATATTATTTTTGCAAAGATTGATCATTTTTTGAAAATTCAAGGTGATTTTATTATCATCATTAGTATCCTTGATTGAGGCATTGAGAAAATTCTATCACTTGGAAAAAGCTTCCTTGCATTCTTTCATTCATAAAATTGCCATAGAAGATTGTTTCAAAGCTCTATTTCTCCCTCACTTAAAAGATCAAAGTTTTTTTTTTTTTGCAATAAGAAGGAACCCTTCATTTGTCATGCATTTTTCTCATTAGAAGTAGGAAAAATATTTGTTGGATTCATTTACTTTGAAAGAGTACTTTTAGTTTGGCACATAAAACGAAAAATACAAATTGAGTGGTTTTCGTCTTTGAGAAAGTTTGCATTTGCATTTTGCTTTAGGATCGAAGAACTCTCTCCTTTCTATATCTAGAAATTGATCGAAAGGAAAGGTATATTTGATTCATTCACATATGCATGGTTTGAGTCAAGTTACAACATCATCCAGTTGCACTTCCATTTACCTGATTGAGTAAGACAACAAACCACTAAAATTTATCTCCCTAACTCAACACATTTTAACCTCATTTGAGGATACAAAATAATTTGTTAGTTAGGTAGGACACCGGGGATAGGAATCCAAATAATTCCCCCTTGTCACTTTTTCATTTGAAACATAGTTGTTGTCCTCTAGGGTACTAAAATCCTCTATTACTTATTGACACGGTCATCGACCAGTTTGTTGAGAGGGCCTCCCATTCCACAGGGGTAAGCAGCGAGGACAGGTTCCAGACAGACTTTGTGGAATACTGCACTCCACTTAGCTCCTAAGGACATCTATCCATTTTCTTCCTTGTATTTTTCGTATAGGTGATATAAGGGCTCAAAGGAAGAAGCTCTGGTTAACCTTCTCGGATGTGTCATGAACAAGGTAGCTTAGTGGCTTTTCTTCTAGGTATCCTTTACCCAGGATCCATTTCGGTAGAGGGATATCCTTCCACTTTGGTCTCTCATTTCGTATTGTTCGGCTTGGATTTCATCACCTTGCGGAGGATATGATCTGTTGAGGTCTCCATATCCTAGTTAGGAATTTTTCCTGCTATTTCATCTTTAGAGGGTCTTTTTTATTTTCTAGTTCTAATTGTTGGCATTCTGGCCATTTTTTTATAGCTTTCTTACTACGACACCGGTCCTAGTCAAGTTTTTTGAGCTTATTCTTTTGTCCTGCGCACCTTTTCTTTTCCTAGATCCCATTTTGCAAATCGGTTGCTCTAGGAGTTTTTAGTTCTTTTTTCACGAGACTTTCCCTAGAACACTTAATATAGGTCCATGGTAGATCAACGTAAATCATGTATACAACAAAGGAAGAGTCTTGAGGCAGTACCTCCGATCAGTCGACCCTCATATTCACGCATACCCACACCCCCTACCAGCAGATTTGTTGGGTGGGGAACCATTCCACCATCAACTGGTAAGACACCACCAGCTACTATGGTACCCCTAACACATAGCACATTTCCAGATACTAGTACTATTCCATAACTTAGTATGGTAACTGAGAATAGTGCAGTACCATCCACCGTTGCCTCATAAGTCAGCACCACAGTGGAAACTAATTTATCCCCTGAAGTTAGTGTCTCACCTCAAACCACTATTCTTTCAGAGGTCATAATCATTCTGGAGACTAGAACCACTCCAGTTATGCCACCATTATTTGATATCCCTGAAGGATATGTCGATATTATTGAAGAATCCGAACCCCTACCTCCTAGACAATTCCACTTAGCTACCGACTTTAGCCAACCCCTTGTACAATGGGGAACCCCACCTGTTATAAATTATTCTTCAATTATATGTAGCTATGGCGTTGGATCTTCTAGCAATCAACATTTCAGAATGCCTTCTCCTGACCTCCCTTCAGCCCAAGAGACCATGGCATCTATACGACCCGAAATGGACAACCTAGCCAATGAACAAGTGGCAACAAAAAAATTCAGACATGAAGTTTCTCAGGTATTGGCTTCAACCTCGCAACACCCACCTAAAACCGCTTATCAAGTGGTAACCTCTCATGATTCCCCAACGCCTCGATATTCATCTCATGATACCAATTATGGAAAATCATATGTAGGTTAGTCAGGACCCACAGACTGGACCCAACCAGAATGCTTCCCTGATAAATCAGGAACAACAAACATCTTCAATCCATCCTCCTCATTATGGAACACAACTCTGGGCCAAGCCCTCAACGATTTTCACACTCTTTCCATACCCATGCAATTTGTTAATTTTTCGATAATTGCAATCAAACATTATCTAGAATCCTGCTAAGAGAATAACAAGCACATCATAACAATCATAAACACAAGAGACACAGATTTTCCTCCGGGAAAACCAAGAAGGTGAAAAACCCCCGCAACTTCCTCAGAGATAGAATAAGCCCCAATACAAATACCACAAAGATCAAACCCAAAAGATAGATGACTCCAACAGCTACTCCTCCTCCACTTGTGTGCACTCCTCTCTCAACTAATGTGAGTTGGATGAGTGAGTGAATGAATAGAATGAGACACACTCACTCTCTATTTATACACAACTTAACCTGCCTTTAATTCTAACAGGGTCGACTTCATAAGGAAGCCTAATAACCCAACCATATGACTCATACAGGGCCGACCCCACACTGGTGGTCTAATAACCCATCAAATATAAGTTGGGACACTTACAAATACAAATGATGACACTTCTGATTGGAGAAATAATACATATCCATCATGAATATAATAAAGTACAAGTGTAGTACATAGAAGAATATCTTCCGAAGTTACAAATACATCAACACTCCCTCTTAACTAGGAAGGTATTCTCTAGACACAGGTCATAAATACATATCGCCACAAGTCTTCAATTCTGGAGCTGGATCATCGTCACTAGTTCACGAAGCATCATCATCATTGCTGTTGTACTCGTCATATTGATCACTAGGCTATCTATCAATTCTTCTCGTCATAGGAAGTTCTATAGAGCCATCCCTTTTTCATGCTAGTTGTAGTCCTAGCCTCCTATAGGTCTTCAACATCTCTGGCCATCCTGTGGAATGTGCATCAACAAAACCTCGAAAGAGCATCCCGGGAATTTTACGAGCACACAGCTCAACCCATTGGATATCCTAGGATCTTTTACATGTGACCACCACAAAAACTCAAAAGAGCATCTGAGCTCAAACTATCAGATCTCCCAGGATCTTTTACATGTGGTCAAGCAAAACCTTAAAAGAGTGTCTTGCAACCTGCATGATCTCTAAAGAGCATCCCAGGACTTTTACGAGCACACGGCTCAACCTATCAGATCTCCAGGACTGATTACATGCCTCCTGTAGTAAAACCTCGAAAGAGCATCAAAGCTCAAACTATCGGATCTCTCGGGATCTTTTACATGCTACCTGTAGCAAAACCTCGAAAGAGTATCCGAGCTCAATCTATCAGATCTCCCAGGATCTTTTCTATGCTACCTACACAATCTGTCCACGGCCAACCTATAGAAAAACCTCGAAAGAGTATCCGAGCTCAAACTATCGGATCTCCCAGGATCTTTTCTATGCTACCTGCACAATCTGTCCATGGCCAACCTATAGCAAAACCTCGAAAGAGTATCCGAGCTCAAACTATCAAATCTCCCAGGATCTTTTCTATGCTACCTGCACAATCTATCCACAGCCATAGAGTATCATCCTCATACTCATGATCATATTGATCATCATCATGCAGTACATCATCCTAATGTATATCATCTGGAGCATCATCTTGATGCTCATGATCATCCTGATCATCGACACAGCATCACCCTGATGCATATCATCTGGAGCATTGTCCTAATGCTCATGATCATCCTGATCATCATCACAGCATCACCCTGATGCATATCATCTGGAGCATCGTCTTGATGCTCATCACACATGATCATCCTGATCATCATCACAACATCATCCTGATGCATATTATCTGGAGCATCATCCTGATGCTCATCATACATGATCATCCTGATCAACATACATAGCAGTAACCGGAGCATCGTCCTGATGCTCATCATACGGCACTTACATCCACAGCCATGGGAAGGATCCTCCTACCACCATGCTTGGAATGTATTCTGCAAATGTGTCCCATCACTTCTTCCTCGAAGTATATTCTATCTGAAGAACACCAAGCCTCTCTCTAAAGTACTCAAAATTCACTCTGGCTAGTGGTTTGGTCAACACATCTGCAATCTGCTCATCTGTTGCAACATACTGGAGCTTCACTGCTCCTCTCTGCACCATATCCATGATATAGTGATATTTGATCTGGATGTGCTTCGAACTGTCATGGAACACTGGGTTCTCTAACAACTTTACACAACTCTGGTTGTCACAATAGATACAGGTAGCATCCAACTGGAGATTAAATAAATCAGACAGTAGCTTCCTTAGCCATACTGCCTCACAACTCGTTGAACAAGCTGCGACATGCTTCGGCTGTACTCATTGCTACACAGGATTGCTTCCTGCTAAACCAAGAGATCACACCTGATCTCATACTAAAGCAGCACCCCGAAGTGCTTTTCCTATCTGCAACATTGCCTGCCCAATCTGAATCAACATAACCCTCCAGGTTAAACTTTTGATTCGCATCATACTTGAGCCCATAATCAATTGTACCCTTCAGGTACCTCAGAATATGCTTTACACCAATCAGGTGAACATGTCTAGGATCTGTCAGAAACTGGCTCAAGGTTTTCATTGCAAAGCAAATATCTGGTCTTGTGTTTGTCAGGTACATCAAGGACCCAATCATTTGACGATACACTATGACATCAACCGACTTTGATGAAGCATCACTTAATAGCTTCAGGTTCAATGCCATAGGTGTGGCCATGGCCTTGCATTCCATCATTCTGAACTGCTTCAAGATCTCTACTGCATACTTCCCTTGTCCAAGGAAGATTCCATCTGCACTCTGCCACACCTCCATACCTAGAAATTAATGCATCATTCCCAAGTCCTTCATCTTGAACTCGGCAGTAAGCTTCCTCTTTGTGTCGGAAATCAATCTATCCTCACCTGTCACAAATAGTTCATCCACATACAATAGGAATATCACTGGATTGCCTTCCTCAACCTTGTAGTAAAGGTTGGAATCCACTTTACGCTTGGTAAATCCCAAACTGGACAGAAAGTTTTCTATCCTGCCATACCATGTCCTAGGTGCTTGCTTCAATCCATACAAGCCTTTCTTCAATCTGCACACATATGACTCCCTATCATGTGTCTCAAAACCAAGTGGCTTCTCCACATACACTTCCTCTTTGACTACACCATTCAAGAAAGATGTCTTGACATCCATCTGGTGTATCTTCCATTTCATCACTACAGCCAAAGCAAGTATTGTTCTGATGGAAGTGTATCCAGCTACAGGAGCAAAAGTCTCTTCATAATCTATCCCCTCTTTCTGGGAGAAGCCACGAGCTACAAATCTTGCCTTGTATTTCTCTATCATACCATATATATCATGCTTGATCTTATAGATCCACTTGAAAGTCACAATAGACTTCCCTTCTGGTCTTGGGACCACATCCCAAAAATCATTCTTCATGATCGACTGGTATTCTTCAGCCATGGCATCCTTCCATTCTTTCTTTTCCGCTACTTCTTCATAACTGGAAGGTTCTTTGTTCATAATGCCACAGAGCAAGGAAACATAGCTGGTATGTGATCTTGTCCTTTTCCTTTCTCTGTGTTCTTCCTCTGGAATACCATACCTTTCTGCATCTTGGATGAGCTCTCTAGCTCATGCAGGTTTCCTCTTATGAGAGTTCTTCTCACAGGGTGGATCTACAGGTTCTTGTGGATCTTCTATTTCACAATCCACTTCTGGTATTGCTTCATTCATGGTGATGTCTTGTGTTCTAAGTATCCTTGGTTCTTCATAGTCTTCAACAGGTGTCTTCCTTGATTTGATGTATGTTGATTTTTCATCAAAATTCACATCCCTGTTGATGTCGATCTTCTTGAACCCTGAAATTAGATTCTGTATGCCTTCGAGCTTTCACTGTACCCCACAAATACACCCTTCTTTCCTGAAGGATCTAAATTTGTCCTCTTTTCTTTTGGAACATGTGTATATACTGGACAACCAAATATTCTAAGATGGATAACTTCTGGTCTCTTACTAGGGAAAAACTCTTCTGGTGTCTTGTTGTCAAGTATCTTGTGCGGTGTTCTATTTTGTACATATACCGTTGTTCTTGCTGCTTCTGCCCATAGGTGCATGGGTAGATCTTGGTCATGAAGCATTTCCCGTGTTGCTTCTATGATTGTTCTATTCTTCCTTTCTGCAACCCCATTTTGTTGTGGATTGTAAGGAGTGGTCAACTCCCTCTTAATCCCTGAATCACTGCATAACTTCTTGAAGTCCCCTGAAGTGAATTCTCTACCATTGTCAGATCTAAAGATCTTGATCTTTTTATCAGTTTGATTTTCTATCAAGGCTTTGAATTCCTTGAACTTATCAAACACCTCATATTTGTTCTTCAAGAAATAAACCCAAGTATTCCTAGAGAAATAATCAATGAAAGAAACATAATATACATACCCACTCAGAGAACTGGATGACATTGGTTTGCATACATCGGAGTGGACAATCTCCAAGATTCATTTTTCTTTTCTTTCACTGCTTGGAAATGCATTCTTTGTGTTCTTTCCTATTGCACATCCTTTGCAAACACCTTCATGCTTTGACTGGATTTGAGGAAGACTTTCTACTGCTTTGCTGGCAATTGGTAGTGCTCTATAGTGCACATGAGCAAGCCTTCTATGCCAAAGTTCACTTGGTTCCATGGATTCATGTACCATAGCATGTTCAGGTTGTCCCTTCAATTTGTACAATCCTCCCTCTTGCTCTCCAATCACTACTGCATCATCTATGGTCTTACCTTTTGGCCACATGAGTACTTGGCCATCCACAAATGCAACTCTCATCCCTTTTGCATCCAAATATGATATGGAGAGAAGATTCTTCCTGATTCCAAGTACATATAGAACATCTTGCATCTTTAAAGACTTTCCATACTCTAGCTTGTAGGAGGCTTCACCACTTCCTTTTATAGGGTATTGATAGTCATCCCCAAGTTTCACCTTGTGAGGTGACTCATGTTCAGATAGGTCCATAAGATATTCTTTGAATCCCGTCATATGTTTAGAAGCCCCACTATCAATAAGCCAATCATTACACCCATGTGTAACAACACCTGTGAGAGCATAGATTAGAACATATTCATCGTCATTTGAAGAGTCTTCACTTTATGCCCTAGATTTCTTTCTAGGAGGTTCATCATCCTCAGTAGCATAAGCATGACACCTCTTCTTTTTGTTGTGGTCTTGATTATTCTTGGGACATTCTGAGGCAAAGTGTCCCTTTTCATTACAAGAGGAGCATCTAATGCAAGAGAGATCTTTCTTCTTTTGATGGAAGTGAGGAGATTTCATTTGATGAGAATGATCCCTCTTGGGCTTACTTCTCTTGGTGTGAGCTGTGAGAGCTTGGTCTTCAATTCCCATCTTTTCTTCTCAAGCTACAAGCCTAGCTTCTTCTTGTGAACATTCTTCCCATAGTCTACTGAAGGAGATTAATTTCTTTCTTACACAGATACCTTGGATGAAGGAGTCCCATGACCTAGGTAGGCCATTTAATGTGGTAGTGACAATTTCTCCATTCTCCACTACTTCATCCACAGCTTCAAGATGTTCTTTGATTTGAGAGACCTTAGTAAAGTAGGATTGGATGGTCTCTCCATTCTAGAACTTAACCCCTTTCAATTGATTCCGCAGGGTCACCTTCTGATTTATATTCTTTCCTTCAAACAACTTGGCCAAGGAGTCAAACATCTCCTTAGGTGTCTTTAGAGAAGACACATGGGGTATGATATAGTCTTTTATAGAATCAACAATGATTCTCTTGGCTTTGACCAAGTTCTTCTTGTGTAAGGCCTTAGCCTCATCTCCCTCTGGAACTGGAACCTCTTCTTTTATGTATTTGTCCAATTCATTCTCTTCTAGGATTAACCCAATCCTATACTTCCATGCTCGGCAGTTGTCAGCTCCTTCCAACTTATCCTCAAGCTTGGTGTGGTGAGACATCTTAATGAGAAACTCAAATGGAAATAAAATATTTAGGTCTTACCACTTGATTTGTTGAAAATTGGATCTGGAGTTGGATTAGGGTTTGTCAGAGAAACCCCAAAAATTCAAAATTTGAATTCCAAACCTCTGAATGGATGGAAAGATGCACCTTGCTGAGCTGCTCAAGCTGGTATACTTCAATTTTGAAATCTGCAAAATTTGACCCCTCAAAATTGCCTTTGAAACTTTCGGATCTTCTGGTCAAAATCCCGAACTAGGGTTTGATAATGCCCGGGGTTCTGCCCAGCCAAAAAGTTCGATCTTGTGCTCTAAACTTCGATTTTTATGAGGAGAATCCAGCCATGGTAACAGATTCCAAAAATTTCAACTTTTGCAGAAACCCTAATTTTCCACCTTTCTGATCAAAATCCCGAACTAGGGTTTGATGATGCTCGGGGTTCTTCCCAACCAAAAAATTCGATCTTGGTCTCTAAACTTCGATTTTCTTGAGTAGCATCTAGCCGTGGTCTTGGATTCCAAAAATTCCAACTTTCTCTAAAACCCTAATTTCCCGCAGCAGTGATGGGCCAAAAACTGAAAGTGCTCAAAATTGATTTATGTCTCGACAGAAACATGCGCCCTTGCAAGGAGAGTCATCCTATCTTCCTGCCTTTGATGATCTAAGGAGAGAAACCCAAATATTAAGAATCCCTAGCTTCCATAGCTGCACAATGTCTTCTTCTTAGCATGGCTCTGATACCATGTTAATTTTTCGATAATTGCAATCAAACATTGTCTAGGATCCTACTAAGAGAATAACAAGCACAACATAACAATCATAAACACAAGAGACACAGAGTTTCCTCGAAGAAATCCAAGAAGGTGAAAAACCCCTCAACTTCCTCAGAGATAGAATAAGCCCCAATACAAAGATCACAAATATCAAACCCAAAAGATAGATGACTCTAGTAGCTACTCCTCCTCCACTTGTGCGCACTCCTCTCTCAACTAATGCGAGTTGGATGAGTGAGTGAATGAATAGAATGAGACACACTCACTCTCTATTTATACACAAGTTAACCTCCCTTTAACTCTAACAGGGCCGACTTCCTAAGGAAGCCTAATAACCCAACCATATGACTCATACAGGGTCAACCCCACATTGGTGTTCTAATAACCCATCAAATATAAGTTGCGACACTTGCAACACTTGCGACACTTACAAATACAAATGACAACACTTCTGATTGGAGGAATAATACATCTCCATCATGAATATAATAAAGTACAAGTCTAGCACATAGAAGAATATCTTCCGAAGTTACAAATACATCAACATAATTGATGCCCAAAATTCCTCTTCAACCTTCCCCACACCTATTGCCAGAAGAAATTTTTGGTACTTCTTTGGGGAATACTCCTACTATGAGAAAAAACCCTACTTTCTCACCGTCATCTTTACCATACGGAACTAGTGCACCACCATCTTCACAAGTCGGCCCCACTCGTGCAGTTACTCAATATGCACATCCAAACTCTTCTAATGTGCCCGTTGGAAGACCATCCATTCCTATTGTTCGAATACCTAATGTGCCTGGAGTCCATTCTTCAGCCACAACTACACTATTTCCTGAGGACAACCATTTATTGCATCCCCAAGTGGAACTAGTAACCAACCTCCTCTGTCTGGATCATCTACTATGTGGGGACCACACACCTCACTAATTGGAGGAAAACCATTTGTTGGTGCCCCAAGTGGGACCAGTAAACAACCTCCTCCCTCAGCATCATCTTCTCTGTGGGGACCATATACCTCACTTTTTGGAGCACATCCATTTGTCAGTGCCCCAAGTGCGACCAATCAACAACCTCCTCCCTCATCTTCTCCGTGGGGACAACACCATCAACCTGGCAGTGGACACCTTCTTGTTAACAACCAAAGTGGAACCAACATACCAATTCCTTCGTCAGGCACAATCCTTCTTAGGGACCACAAATCCCAACTACTGGGGGCATTACATTCCTGGAAACCATAACCAAGTTGGGGGGAAACCTAATCAACATCCATCCTTCATTGCCCCTAACTTGAATTTTGGAATACCCTATCCTGGTGCCTCGAACACTCCATGGAACCCACCCCCTCAAACCCCGTCTCTTAATCAAAGCGGAACAAATAATCCATGGGATCCATTCTTCTAGTCACACCCCCCCTCTCAAGGTATGGGAAATCCACCCAATCAAGGATTTGGAAATATTCCTTGGAAACAACAACCCCAAGCCTCTACTCCATTCATTCCCACACAGAAGTATGTTCAACAACCAACATCCAACTCAATCCCGAATCAATTTATCAATCCTATGATTCCGAACCAACCACTGGTAAACCAGATGATCCCTAATGCTAAAAAATTCCAACAGTACCCCGCAATTAATATGTTTGGGTACAACATGCAACAATATGCAGTGCAATGCCCCACAGGAATCCCAACACCCCATCAGTACTACTCATTCCCACAACCTAATCGACAACTTCCATTTCTGGCCACCCATCCCAAAATCCTATTTAGAACCAACCTCACTGGAAACCCATCCCTGCCAAACTACCATCGGACATCCCAAAGTTCGATGTGAAACACGGGGAAGATCCAAAAAATTACGTTATGACATTCCATCTTTGGTGTTCTTCGAACTCACTAATGGATTATTCTATTCGACTATGGCTCTTCCAATGTACACTCACCGGTACGGCAGCAAAATGGTATATCAAGCTGCCCTAACACTCCAAATATTTCAACACCCTAGCTATGCATTTTTTGACACACTTCCAGCTTCCCATCTAATACGAGAATGGAACAGACTTGTTAACTTCATTGCGCCAAACTACTGCCATCCACATATCTGATCACATTCATGAGTGGCGAAGACGCCGAAGATTAATCAAGGCACCCATTCCAAACCAATTACTAGCTGATTGGTTCACAAAGTCACTACTGCCACCCATTTCTAGGGATGTTGCTATGGGCGGACCTGTTACAAAGGAACACGCAATTTCTCGTGCGTAGTATATGGATTTGGTTTATACCCAATCCAGAACATTATACGAGGTCATTCCCCACACCTCCCGCCCCACCAATGATCCATCAAATCCCACTACCGAACCTCCTATCAATGGAGTAGTTGGTTCTGTCAAGGCTCATCCTACAACCAAATCGAGTGGGAAAAAAAATACTGTTGCTCTACCTCAAACTCAGGCTACATCTAAAACATCTACCTCTCCTACTCAGTCCTTCAAGGTGAACATCATCCAATCCTCGTCACAACAATCCAAAGGGAAAAGAAGAACAATAAAGTAAAATCCAAGAAACCTTCTACTCAATAGGAAAATCCCAAACCTCAACAGACCAATAATGACAACAAACCTAGACGGAAAGCAAAGTTTCCCTGCCTCATATGTTAGGAAGATCATTACACAAAAGACTGTCCTTACAAAGAGGAAGTCAATAAATTTGTAAAAGGTTCTTCCCACCCGGCAGTGTTAACCGACCCTTTTCCTCATCAGCAGCAACAAATGGTCACACATGAACCTCCGCAAGGGGGCAACCAAAATAACTCTTCTAGAGAAGAAACAACCTCAAATCGCAAAGTTCTTATGATGAGTAATGAGATGGTTCACATATCTACTTGTTCAAAGACATATGATTATGTCCCAAGTTCGAACAAGACTGAGACTGCCAAAGGAAAGTCTCCCATAGAAGATCGCCCTTCGACACCTCCTTCTAATGGTCATCTCCATATTGAGAGACCCGTCACTGATACCGTGCTGTGCCCACCCAAGGTCACCATTCGAAAGGCGACATTTAGTAGAACCTTATTATCAGCACTTGGAGTCGTTTACCCAGTTTCTTCCAATACAATTTTGTTCAACTTGGAATATTTCAATCCAACGCTTTCTCACCAGTTGGCTTTCCAGATTCACACTAGTATTTGTGGAAAAAACATCCATTAGAAAAAACATCCATCGTACCATTTTGGATGAGGGAGCTTCCACTTCCATTATGTCTTTGACCTGCTAGAGATCTATAGGTTCTCTAGAAGTAACCCAGACTCCAACCACCTCAAAAGCATTTGATGGACGCGGTTTCCAACCATATGGACTCATCCCCTCGCTTTTCGTTGAAATAGGGGGAAAGACTGTATCTATTAATGTGGAAATTGTTGATTCTCCATTAGACTATAACATCTTACTCAGTCGTAATTGGTTCTACACCATGACCATCATAGAATCCTCCATTTTTCGCTTAGTGCAATTTCCTCACCAAGGAAAGATCGTCACTATAGATCAGTTATATTTTTGTACTCCGGACATACATCAAAACTCCACCAACAATGCCCCATTGCTGGCACATTAACAACCTCATTTTGAAGACATTGGCGTTGGTATCTTGAAATATTCCTCCATTATCGGAGTATTTTTAGAACTCCCACCCCCATTTTTTTTCAATCAATATGATTTCAACAAGCACTCCTCAATCCTACGAATCTGACGATTCATGGGTGGTACCGAGTCCTTCTGAGTTTGAAACCCTTGGCTCTTCCATGCCTTTGAACTTGAACTTAGAAACCTATGAGGCCATTCAGTTGGCTTCCGACTGGATCGACACCATTGACCACCATACGGTGGCACATCCTTTGCATCAAATCCATTCATCTTTTCCCTACATTGACTCCATTACACAGAATTTTCCCTCTGACGAATCTATTATGGAGATCATGAGCATTGATGAAACACCGTGGGAATATCACCATCATCGGTCTTCTTTCCCTACGATTCAGGCGGTGGATCTTGATTCTAAATCCATTGTTTCACCGAACAATGTCAACACTAACACTCTCATACCTACACATGACGTGTTTTCCGAAGGGAACTTAGAAAACATCATGGAAACCATTCCCATTGACATATCCGTGAAACCTGGTGTAGTGGAACAAATCCATCTGGGAAAAACATGCACACCTATTGAGGTAGAGATCTATACTTCCCTATTCAAAGAATTCCACAACATTTTCGCTTGGAGTTATGAATAAATTCCAGGAATAGACCCCTCCATTGTAGTTCATGAGATAAAAGTCTATCTTGGTGCCCAACTAGTCCGGTAGAAAATCCGACCCATTCATCCCCCCAAAATGGCTTCCATAAAAGTAGAAGTTGAAAAACTTCTTCGTGTTGGTTTTATTTACCCTGTCCCACTGACAGATTAGGTGTCCAACATTGTTCCCGTCGCAAAGAAACAGGGTACAATTAGGGTCTGTGTCAGTTACAGAGACTTGAACAAATCTTGTCCAAAGTACAACTACCCAATGCCTTTTATCGACCAGATTATCGACAATTGTGCCAGGAGTGTCATCTTCTCATTCATGGATGGCTTCTCTAGCTATAATCAGATCGAGATACTCCCATCCATTCGGCACTTAAACCACTTTTATTTTCCCATGGGGGACCTTTGCATACCATAATTTATCCTTTGGTCTTAAGAACGCCAGGGCCACTTTTCAACTGGCCATGTCATACACATTTCACGATATCACACATGTTGTGGAACCCTATTTGGATGAACTACTCGCGCATTCCAATTCATGAGAGGACCATCCAGATCATCTGAGTGCAATATTATCACGATGTCGTCACTACAACATCCGCCTGAATCCACACAAATGTGTATTCTATGTCGAAGTCAGTAGATTGTTAGGTTTCATTATCTCCAAGGAAGGCATACGCCTTGATCCCACAAAGGTGGAGGCCATTTTAGTCTTACCTTCCCCCTCCAATATTCTAGAACTCCAGAGTTTTCAAGGGCATGCAAACTTCTTATGCCCCTTTGTCTGCAACTTCGCCTAGATCACTAAGGGCTACATGAGGCTTCTCAAAAAAGACATTCCTTTTATCTGGGATGATGAAGCCCAATGCTCTTTTAACAACCTGAAAAAGGCCCTTACTAATGCACCCGTGATACAACCCCCTGACTATACACGGGACTATATTTTATATCTCGCTACCTCTACTACCACTATTGGCATGGTGATGGTTCAGGAAGACAGTAACAACCAATAACATGTTGTGTAATATCTCAACAAGAGTCTCATTGACTCTGAAACACGTTACTCACATGTGGAGAAGCTGGATCTGGCCAGTCTTTGCGGTCCAGAGGTTCAGACACTATATTTTGCTTCACAATACCACTGTTATCGTGAACTTCAACCCAATTTATTATATCCTAACGTGTCAAGTGCTAGGGGGGAAATATTCTTGTTGGATTGTCATTCTTCAAGAGTTCGATTTGGAATTCTCCAAAGCAAAATCCAAAAAATATTTGGTTTTTTTCGAGCTGATGTGTGCATTTCCCTGTGTCGATGATCAATCAGATCCCATTGATTCATTTCCATATGAATCATTGTTTCTCATCAGCACGACTGACCCCTGGTATGGAGATATCATCTTGTATCTCCAAACCCAATGCTTTCAGCCTAATCTTAATCATGATGACCATCGCCGTATTCGACACTGGTGAGCTCCTAATATGGATGCCTAATGAGGGCAACTATACCAAGAGCCTACTTTAAATGTCAACCCGAGGAACGTACAAACTTTAGAGGTGCATGCACTATCTATGCTCTTATATGATAATCTCTGTCATAGTTGGATGTTGGTATCGATGTTCTAAAGGTTGTCTACTAAAGATGTAAACTGGTTATGCTACGGAATTAAATACTGGAAAGCAATAAATATAATTAAAAGAATTAAAGTACCAAAAGCAGTAAATCTATTCTAAGAAATAAAGCAGTAAATCTATTTTAAATAATTGAAATGCTGAAAGTGAAGGAGATGATCTTACGAAATTACTCAATGCGGAATGGTAAATCTAGAAAATGAAAATGTCATAACAGATCTATTCTAAGATTTGGGAAAACGAAGTCTGTAGTTACTTTCTACCTAAAACTAGAATTCTGATCTAAACCATTTTAAATCCCAAAACTAATATTGAAGTGTAATCGTTTCAAGCTATCCATCTACTACTAAAGAAATTGATCACGATGAGAAACAGTCAAAAACCTCAGATATAAACCATGATATTGAAAGCAAAGCTGATACACATGCAATCATTGATTCAAATATGCGTTGAAAGAAAGAACCTATAGGACTACTGAAATTGTTCTGTTGTACTACATAATGTATTATAAACTACTACAGAAATAATAAATCATTCAAGCGCTTCCATATGTAATAGAACGGTTCATCAATGTAAAATGCATAATTGAAAGAAATACCTACAAATAGAAATCTCCTAACCTACGTGTTGGAGGGGCCCTCCCCAACCCGTACGCAGGAGAGAATAAAGCTTAGAAACGTTGGCTAGAATTAATCATCAATCTCTTATTAAAATGTAAAATCCATGTCAAAACATAGGTCTGTACTTCGCAGTATCGATAGGGGCAGAAACGTTAATACAATGTTTTTCTCAAAAATAACAGCAGGGGCCTCTCGCTACTCGAGAGGTCCATATTTATATGATTTTAATGCTGATCCTAACTGATTGTAAAAATGCCGATTCTTATTGAAAGTGGGAGTGTGTCCTCTATAAATCAGGAAACAAAGCGCCGAGCTTGGTGATCCTTTAGTCTTCTACACATCCATCCTTTAATGACCCTGAACCTGCTCAATCACACTTGGTTTCCATATAATCAGTTTATTTGATATGCATTCTAACATACAAGAATAATCATAAAAACAATTTCATTAAATAATTAAAGTAAAACACTTTTCCCACAATTGAGTGTGTTTCTTTGCCATTGCTTGAGCTGGACTATGGAAAAAGGGTTATCAAATACCTGAAAATTGGACCCATCAAACACCACGCTAAGTATTATCTTATCATTAGCGATACATTGTATCGTTGTGGTATTGACTCCATGCTACGTCGTTTCTTAACCCTCGATGAGGCTGAACATGTACTGAATGACTGCCACTCCGGAGCATGTGGTGGTCACCTTTCTGGGATGGATACTGCCCAGAAGATGTTGCGAGCGGTTACTTCTAGCCTTCGACCTTCAAAGATTGCGTTGAAGCGATAAAGAAGTGACCCCCATGTCAATTCTTTCACTCCAAGAAATGCTCTCACCCCACTTCTCTCCACCCTGTCATTGCCATTGGCCCCTTTGCAAAATGGGGTATTGATTTCACGAATTGTAAGCCCACTTCAGCTAGGGGGCATAGTTATGTCATCGTTGCCGTTGAATATTTTACAAAATGGGTTGAAGCCATACCTACATACACCGAGGATGAAAAAACGGCATAATTATTCATATTCAATCACATTATATCTAGGTTCGGCATCCCACAGGGCAACGTAACTGATCACGGTTCCCACTTTAGGAATCACATGACGGAAGAATTGAGTGCCAAACTGGGTTTTCTCCATGAAAACTCAACCCTGTACTACCCACAAGATAACGGTCAAGTAGAGGCAATTAATAAAGTCTTGAAACGCATGATCCAACGCACCGTGGGAACACAAAAATCAAACTGGCACTTAGCTCTCTTTTAAGCTCTTTGGGCCTACAGGACTTTGGTTAAAAATGCAACCGGGTTCACACCATTTCAACTGGTGTATGGCTTGGAAGCAATCCTCCCGATTGAGTGTGAAATACCATCTCTGAAGCTAGCAGTAGAAATTTTACCTAACACTACCGCCGAAGAGGAACGGTTTCTATATTTGACCAAGCTAGTTGAAACTCACTGAGATGCCGCACTCGCTAATGAAGCTCACAAAAAGTGCATCAAAACTCAGTACGATAAATCCATTCAACCTTGGGTATTCAATGAGGGAATCCTAGTCCTTACCTATGATCAGATGCATGACAAGTTAGGTAAGGGAAAATTGGTCCCTACGTCGTCAAATGTGTGTTAGAGAAAGAAGCTTATGAGCTTGTTGATTGTGATGGTATACCTTTGGGTCATCCCCGTAATGGGATCTACCTAAAGAGATTCTATGCGTAGGACTATCTTGCATATAAAATCTTGTACATAATGTATTTAGCATGATTTTAGTTCGCTTTTGTGTGTGAATATTCTATCTCATACACTGTTATTTATCTCACCTTGTGCTTGTATGTGCAGATTTTGGTGTACTATGGATTCGCAGATGGTGCGAGTCGACATACCCAGAACCTTGCTTCCGCAGCATGGGTACTGTATTCCCCTGCTGACAAGTTGATATCCTTGGGTGGCATCTTTTTAGACCCCGCAACAAACAACACCGCGAAGTACCATGCAGTTATCGGACTCCTAACTGAAGTTGCTTCTCTCAGGATCCACACCTTTTTAGTCTACCTAGACTCTCAACTCATAGTATCTCAGTTGAATCGTGTCTACACCATCCACAATCCTACATTGCTTTGATTATTTAGAAGGGTACGCCTCTTGGAAAGATCATTTGACTATATCCAGTATCAACATGTACCAAGAGAATTCAATATGGTGGCTGATTCATTAGCTAACTATATATTGGATTGGCATCTAGCCCACGTATGAACAAAATATCATAGCAAACGCATGCAAAAAATGTAAATACACAACTCGTAGTAAATAAACAATCTATAGAGATAGGTCCATATATGTAAATATCATGTAAAAAGTGTTTTTCCAAAGTATAATAGCATGATGCGTCCAAGAGACAAAATTGGGATCATGTCCCATACAAAAATTGGCTCTCTGGCCTACATACCATGTACATGCCGCTAGCAACAGTACTTCCCAAACACAACTCATCAAGCTCCCAGTGCTCGTGTTAAAATATGACTGCTCTCGCCACACGATGGAGCAATCTACCAATACGCTCCGACACCTCGACGATATGCCTCTGGAGGTGGAGAGGTATATCAGGAATCCTCATAGGAGGGACACCCATCATCAAACCTTGGAAGTTCCGCTCGACATCGCGGAGTCCTCTTGCCTCCTCCTTCTCCTCATCTCCAGCATGCTACTGAATCCCTCATTGATGTAGTGGTGAATACCCAGCTGGCCTCCATGGTCTACGATCTGTGATAGTGCACATACATATGTTAGATCTTTTCATGCATTAAAAAACAACAAAAAATATATATAATCAAAAAATACCAAAAACAAATATCTGAAGTTCACATACCTGAGTCATCCCAATCAACATCCTCAGGAAATACTAGATCAATGTCTCCTTGGAAGTCCACCTCGACATAAGGATAGTCCTCAATCATTATAATATTCTCCTAAAGCCACAAAAAGAAGTCTTTGCCG
Organism: Larix kaempferi; assembly: GCA_027924585.1. NCBI lineage: Eukaryota > Viridiplantae > Streptophyta > Pinopsida > Pinales > Pinaceae > Larix > Larix kaempferi. The sequence goes on from BSBM01000291.1 coordinate 5,445,839, forward strand.
AAAGCTAGGACCTGCGGCCCACCGAGCTATCCAGCATAATCACTCCACCTCCCCATCCTAGGCCAGGATGCGGGATGTACCGGCCTATCTATCTGAGGGCGTAACAATGGAACACTCTCCAGTAAAAACGTGACTAGGATACTTCCATATCCAAACTGGTGGATATCCCCATTCCTGCATTTGGTAACCTGATCCTTGATATTTCCCAGGACCCCCTCACACAAATTGAATAGCTTTGGCTCCATAAATTCTACCGCATAAGTCATTTGTGCCTTGGTATCATGGTGGACCCCCACGCTCCCCGCCACACGTGCTATAGTATACAAAATGGTCCTCAAGGGAAGATCTATCACATCCGCGATGAGCACCTTCCCACTCTTCTTGTAGGACCCTTGTCTACAATAGCGAGCAATATATTTGTTTGTGTTCTACTTTGAATTTCGGTGCCCAGTTAAATTGACCCGTGCCCCTCTTTTAGAGAGACCGGTCAAGAAGTAAATACCCTCGAGTTCAATCTCGAGTGTGTGCTCCTCGATACGGAAGACCTGGATATCTGTGTCCCACATCTGGATGATATAGTTCAACAAATTCCCTTGTTTACGAATACCTCTTATCTTGAAGAACTTTAGAAAGCTGCATTCTCGTAATGCTGCAAGTGTGGCATCATCATTTAGGGCTTCCCTCTCATCTCCTTCATGCTCTCTTTCCTTCCAATCCACCATTTTCACTCTAGTGAGTTGCAATCACCTGCAAATCATCAAAAGATACCTTAGTTAGAACATGGAAGCTTAAATTCATGCACACAGGGAGAGGAAAACTCAATTTTCTTTATTCCTGCAGATTTTCGGCCCGACTAGATATGGGGATGCGAAAACTAATAATTTTCATGCCCCATGCACTAGCCAAACCGTGATGATCTAGGAATTTTCAAACTTCTCGACATGGGAAGGCCGCGAAAATTTCAGGGCGCAAAAAATGTTCCCTAAGGCCCTTTCCAAACCAGAAAACTTGCATGAAATGGAAAAATAAAGGAATAAAATGAAAGAGGAGGCTGAGATGATCTACCTGGTTCGATTCATGGTCAAAATGGTGCCCTGGATCTGCTGATATCTTCAGTTGAATATTTTCTCTCCACAAGGTAAAAAATCTCCTTTGAGTAAAAATGGCCAAGTCACATTGGGTAATTTCCCCATTTACCCTCTTTTATACATATTAAGTGGTTATTTTTACCTATTATTTTATTTCAAAAGCCTTTTAGATTCAGTTCTTCATACATTTTGATGACTGATCTCTTGTTTCTAGGATTTTTGACCGCCTTTGGCAGGTTCTCATGCGTCGTTCATATTGGTGTTGTGATATATTTGAACTTCACTTGAGATTACTTTATCTTTTTTGTGCTCTGGACCTAAACTTGAAAAATATTCCAAGCGCTTTTAACACCTGAGTCGTGCTGGTCAAAACCAAGAAAAATGGTGTTGATCTTAGTCATATTTACTCGTGTTCGCAAAACGATGAGGAAAGTATCATCTTGGTATTATTTTATTCCTTTTTTGGACTAAGATGATTAACTCATGAAAATGGACCCTAAGAGTTATCTTTAAGCTCTTTGCAGGACTCCCTCGTTATGAAAAGATCGCTAAGTGCACTTGTCTCTTTCACACTTGTAAAAGTATTTGAAAGGACGTCTATTTGGTGGTAGTTTATCCCTTTTTCGGGCCGTCTAGCCTATTTATGAGAAAGGTATACCTCAGTCAACCTTTGACTGGGAGAGTTCTTCTAGATATTATTTTACGCTTTTTCGGGTTTGGGGACTAACTTGTTACGAAAAATTCAATCCTAGAGTCTTCTTTAAGTTATTTCAGACTCTATAAACATGAAAAACTGTCGAGTTTACCTTCTTTGGACTCGTTAAAATTTAACATTGAAGGGCCTGCGTCGGGATGAACCCCTCCTTTCTCAGGTTCGTAAAACATGTGTGATTGGACTCGTCCATCAGATGAGCTATACCGAGTATCTGTTATCCTCTTCAAGCTTGTTGAACTACAAAGAGGTACTCGTCAATTATGATGGGGGGGAAATGGGGAAATAGGCCGAGTTCACCTTTTTGGAAGCTTCTGAGTCATCACCTTTGAACATGGCATGCATTTATATCTTGTCTTCTTTGGGTAGTCAGTCTCTCTGATGAGTTGTAACTACAGTCCTACGTCGTCTTTTTCACTTTGAGTCTACTAGCCTTGTAGTTATTTTTGCTAATTAATCCTAGCTGCCAAGTCTTGTCTCATGCTGTTACGTGTTCAAAGGGTCATTATCACCTTGAATCCACTCTTTTTCCAGTTTGTCAACCCGCCAGTCTTGTGTCAGTATATGCTCTTTTAATCCATTATTCCACACCTCTCTCTTATATCGGTTTTGCATCGATGATGTGGAATTCATTATGGTCCACCTTCAACGAGTCTGTTCTTGTCGATGTCAACTCTCTATCCAGGAATTAGATTTAGAAACCAACTTTAGTACCTTGGTACCTGCATGCCTCAATGCTAGGTCTCCTTGTATTCGACAATAGGTTTTCATCATTGACCTCTGCTCGAATGATTCCACGAATGTTCGATGGACTGTACTAGATATACCTTGGGGATCATCATCATCATTGGTGATTTCCCTCGCGTTTGTTAATGGTTCATGTCATTGATCAGTAATCAAGCGGTTTCTACCATGTTCGACTTCAACACCTTGTAATCACATGGTTAGATTCATATAAATTTGGGATCGGGTAGAAGACCCCGGACGCCCTTTATATTACCCTTATGTTTGGGCCGCGATTGTGATTATTGAGTGGGTCTCCACATTGACATCTTGTTGGTGACCTCGTTTGTGTGTTGTCACATAGATCCACTGTTGTATTGGTTGTGGCTATGTTGTTATTTGATCATAGATCTACGTTTGTTCATAGTAGCTGTGATTCATTTGTGGTCTCTATCATGTCAATTCTATCATGGATCTGCACTGTATTGGTCGACATCCATGCTTTGAGTCATTTTTTTCGAGCATGGGTATGCCCGCCTCGGTGGTATTTGACATCTTGTTTTCTTGCAGCTCCACTCCTAATTCCTTGATGTTATCTCTGCAACCTAACTTATTTTGTAAATTCTTTCAGCCATCAGTCTCTTCTGACCTCACACTTTAGGGGGCATCTATTATACCTCAAATTTACACTTCGAGCCTTTGTGTCACATCTTCGTGACATGCGACTTAGCGACACTTCCTCCTAATATGTGTTGTACCTTGTTGGTCCCCTCCTTGTCCTCATCTAGAAGCTTTGGAGACAAATCCAATCAACCCTAGTCGAATGAAAACTTAATGGGCCAAATGTCACCTTGATTGACCTTGCCTTGCCCTAATTTTCGTGCCCGGTCTATATCCCAAAGCATGAAATTTCCCTATTTCCATGTCTTGCACTGCTGGGGCACGAAAATCCCATTATTTTCGTGTTATGCTCAGTACAAGGGGTGCGAAAATCTCAATAACAACTCTTTGGCTTGGATTTTGGATCTAGCCCTCGAGATATTTTCTTGGGATTGGAGGTTCTGTTCAATCCTAACCTACCTTCCCTATTTGGCTTGGCTCAAATCCTTGATCCACTAAACTCTCATCTAGATCCACCTTCCTCTCCATTTGGTTGGCCTCCCAAAACCTATAAGAGAGAGGCCCTCCATGATCCAAAGGGAGGACATTTTGTGGCATCAAACCTATATTCCTAGAGGGTTTGCAGAGATAGCTTGAGGGAGGAGGCTTTGGGGATGAAGGTCTGCTTGGACATCAAGGGATTACTTTGTAAGTTTCTCCTAGTTTCCATTAATGAAACTTGTCTTATTTTCCCATCTTGTGTGTTGTGTTTTAATTATGAGCATGAGATGTATCTAATTTGATTTAGATCTAATCTAGTATGCAAGATATTTGGATATTTTCTTTGTTTGTTGTTTGCTTGGTTTGAACAGGTTCTGCTCATGGAATTCAAGATAGGAGCTGGAAATAAGACAAACACCCGGTCGAAAGTAAGTTACATCATCTCTTTCTCTCCCAATACACTTAAGATTTGTATGCAATGATTAGATCTAGGATTTTAAGGTAGCATTCATTTGATAGATGTCTTAGGTTAAGCTTAGTTAATCTCAGTTTAGTCTAAGGACAAGTCTAACTATCTGTAGGACTGATTTGTCTATACACATTGTAATATGGATGTGTAATGTATTATAGCGTTGAAAATATCTTTGTGATTGTGTAAGAGAGACTGAGAGAGAGTGAAGAGGAAGTTGCAGGGGTTGTGTTGTAGGTTGTATCCCTTCATTTTGATGGATGTTATAATAATAAGGACTGGCAATTTATGTGTGGACATAGCCCATCTTGGGTGAACCACATTATATTGTTGACTCTCTTGTAATGTGTTTTATGTGATTTATATTTGCATCTTGTTAATTGTTATTGCTCTGTGACTCTGTTTTACTAACACATCATTCACACTCTTTATGATTTATCACTCTAGGATACTTCTACTTTAGGAATGGGGAAAATATGGAAATATGTGACTCTTCCCGCACCACTAATAGCTCAAGTTCAACTAGTATTCTCTCTTTTGTATGGTGTTGTTCCCATCAAATCACCAATCAAGGAAAACATAGGTTGATGGAATTTTGGTGGTTCATACTAAATCAAAGAAGGATATTGAATGCAATTAAGAATTATTTATCAAAAACCAAAATCACATATCAGAAATATGTTTAGCTTATAGATAGATTACCAAAAGTTTACATTTTGTGCATAACTATATTGCATGGGAAATTGTAAATTGTTGAAAATATTTGAAAACATGGTATATTAGGACCATCTAGATTCCCTCTTTATCTTAATGTAGAGGACTCGTTGTCTTGATCTTTTCCAAGAATGCAATTTTTCCATTCGGAGTTGAAATATTACATTGGTCGATTTAAGAATTTCAACAATCCATTATGTAAGGAAATGCCCTCCAATTAATTACAAGAATTCCACAATGCAAGGAATGCCCACTTAGAAGACTAAAAAATCCTTTTAGTAAAACCCTTCAAGAAATGCCTTCAAGGCACTTCAAACAATCATCTAAGGGCCTCCAAAGGAAGGGCACCCCAAAATCAATTGCCTATATATATAACTCCATTCTTCATTGATTATCCTTTTCTTCTACGGAACTGATATGAGGTTGAGGATAGTTGAGGCTAGGGCTGAGAGTTTGTACATATTGCCAAAGATGATGGCTGCTATACAACAGGATGTACAGATGCTTATAGTTGGAACTTCATCTTTCAAAGGGATGAAACAAGGGCCTATAAGTTGAGGTTTACTCTAAAAATCCTCTCCAATAATTGCATCGAAATCCACTCCAAGATGTTTGTCAATATACCCTGCAGGAACATTGTTCTCTGTTGTTATAGTGACTGCATATTATCATTGAATTTTTTTATGCCTAAAATGTTGAGATAGGGATGCAAATGTGAGAATGGGTAGAGTTTAAGGTGAAACCTACTTCCCTTGGTGAAATCGGATCCAAGGGACACCCTATTAGGGTTGGTGGCTTCATGATACTGCTTCATCTCAGGGTGAGGATACAACTAGCATAAGGGCTACAAAAGGCATAAAAAAAAAATCCGCTATTCTCTTCCAAGGTGGCAATGCCTCTACCACACTGGTTCTTGTTGGTTCTTCCACATAAAATGATGGAAAATGTGCCATATGTAAGAAATGTTTTCTCTAAATCATCTGCATGAATGCATTTAAGGTGCCACCCAAATGCTTATAAATCACTTTTGCACATTTGAGTTTGACATCTCTCACGTCTACACCAAATGCATCATGTCTTCATGAGTCTAACAATAACCCATTTATTATTTAGTTAATTCATACATGCCCACATAATTATTAGACATTAACCAATATGAATAAACCATTCTCAATGGATGATTAAGGAATGTTTTTTTGAACCATCCACCAAAGATGTTTAATGTGCACATCTTTGGTTTGATGGAATTGAACTATTAACAATTTAACATCTCCAAGTGTAACTCCATCTCTAGAGCAAATTTGCAGTCTTTCTAGAGTTTACAAGTAACCCATCCATTCAGTAACAAATCCATGCATACCCTAATTCATATCATACTATTGAGAGAATGTCCTCTCATAATTGTCAATAGGTGTAAAGCAGGGTTGTTTTTATTCCTCGAACTAGGGATCAAATCCCCAGAACATGTTCATCTCTAGTGTACCAACATGTCTGCGTAAGTGGTTAGTTTATTATGATTAGGATCAGGTGGAATAGATACTTGGTGATTTTGGTGGAGTAGATACCCCAGTTGTAGTTGCTTAACTAACATGAATTTTTGAGATGTACTCACTTCATTGTAATAAATTCTCTTATTGGGAAAAATTTCCCACTTGCTTGTGTTGACGAGAAGAGTCAATAAAAAAAATGTTCTCATAAGGTATTCAGAGGATGATTTTTCTAGAAGTGTCAAAATATTTTGGGTTTTCATGCAATGTACCTCCAAGGTAATTGAACTATCAACAACTACAAAAAATAGTCCATAATGTTTAGTTCATAATGAGATTCTCTTTCTGTAGTTTATGACTAAGCCATCTATTCTTCAATTGATTCATGCATATGTGAAATTCCACAAGGGTAGATCACTAAGCTTGAACAAACCTCACAATTTCACACTGTTATTACTGAAAAGAATTAGACAAAGACATGGATCAATTCACTCATAAAACTGAAACACACATGAAAAACTGATGTTGATATATTAATGAGCTATAAGATGGCAATAAAAAAGTGTTACAAGAGAATGAATTCGGTACACCTTGGAGGTTTCGAATTCACCTCAATTATAGGCTTAGTTTGCATTGGAACCATCTCCTGATAAGGTTCAGTGGCCATCGATGATGAATAATCCATTAACTGAGGTAGAACTGAGCATAACTGAATCATGTGGGCACCAAAATAGGGGATTAGACTCCAAGGGGGTGAAATACTGACTTGTAGTGGTCAAAATAGGTGCTCCTACACTCAATAGCAGTGAAACTAGGTGTAACATTCAATTAACTAGGCAATCAAGGTGACAAGGTGCCCTAAATCATGGAACTGACTGTGTTAACTTCTAAAATCATGCATGAGGGCGAGTTTGGACTTCAGTGATGTAACCAAGGTGCTTTAAGTGGATAGGAGGGCTAATGATGGCCAAAAACAAGCTACAGGGGGGGCCAAAGTAAGGACCAGGTTCTAGGAGACTCAACTACTAATGAATGGATGCATGGAGTGTTGCATGGAATGCATGCATGCATGCAAAATTCATGAAAATCATGCAGGACCAAGATAATATGGTGAGAATATTCCAACAACATAACCAAATAATTATGCAATGATGCATTTATTCAACTCTCATAGGGAATATCATGAACTTATTATAAAAAAATTCAATAATATAAGAAAAGGTACGAGTTTTTGTTGACACTTCAACATGAACTTGTCCAGACAAGGTCTCTTTTTACACATTGGATATAAATTTTTAAAATTTTCTCTACCCACTAACCTACTCTTGTGGTCATTTCATTGGAAATTAATGCGGTTAGTTGTTTATTTGGGTTGCAAATTGTTTGTTAGAATACATATGGTTTCACCATTTTTCGATCTCTATTGTAGGACTGCATACCCACCGTGTTTGACAATTTTAGCACCAATGCGGTTGTGGAGGGCCAAACTGTAAATTTGGGTCTCTAGGACACTGCAGGTAAACTGCTCACCTTCCTTATGTAATTGAATTTGAAGCTTTTTGTTAATTACTTAAATAAATGCTTCAGTTTTCCTGTTTCAATCCATCTTTTAATTGCATTGCCCAATGATTATAATTGTCACCACAGATCAACAAACCACATACAATATCATTATTCTGTCATGGATAAAAAAATCCAAGTGTTTTGGATTAAATTTTTTAATGTCGTAATTTAAAAGGTTATTGAGAGGTCATGGCCAAACTTCTTTCATCCTAGGGTTTGCATCCACTAGATGTTTCTTTTTAGATCTACATTTTTTTTCTCTTTTATCTGAATATTTTCATTGTGAGTGATGTTGTGATATCCCGATTTTGACCCCATTTCATTAAAATGTAAATAATATAAATATGCTAGTGAGAATTCCTAGTGCGGAGCTCAAGACCAAGGCCCAACTAGTGAATGGATAGACATGTGTGATGTTATATTTTAGTTGGACTATTTGATTGGCTTATTATTCCTAATTCGAAATGTATGTAAATATTATGCTGAAAATTAATAGAATTGTCCAACAATGGCTTTGTAAAGAGCACCAAAGGGGCTATGATTCCACCAGTGAGGAAGAGGAAGGGGGCTTATGGGAAACCCAATCCTATGTTGCCATGTGTCAACCTTAGAACTCACCCTAAATTCTGTCATGTAATGAGAACAAGCCAATTATCTCTTGTTTTGACCATTTTCCAATCATTTATTGCACATGTGAGGTTGGTGGGAAAAGTCACTTCATGTAGTTATTGAGCATGGGGATTGTGATAGTTATGTCAGCTGTCAGTTGTCCTATTTCTTCTATGGTCAGAAGCCATGTCATTTGTATTTTCACCCTCACCGCATACCCTTGGATTCAACACCCTTTTGATGATTATTCCATTCTCATTCTCTCATGTAGGTTGTTGCACTACGTAGAGTTACCATGGTTGTTCATGTCCATTATTAGACTGTATGCTAAACCCAGGGATTCAAATTAGAAGACAGAGAACAGAATGGATTGTGGGCTGAGAGATCGAAGCTTGTAGGTACTTCCTTCACCCTGGTGGACTCATATACCAACATGGGGGTGGCCTCCCAGCAGAAAGAGTATATGTTGGATGGAGTGCCTATGGTTGGGTGGAAAAGCCCTCTTACACAACTAGTTTCTTGGATCTGCATTTCCTGAGGTTAAGCACTCTCATGTATTTCAATCGAATTGTTTTATTCGATGCCTGTAATGTTTATGATTGCATTTTCTTGCTGGATGTGTGTGGACAGATTTTAAATTCCGTTGTGCATGTTTATTAAGTTTCTACACATTCCATTTTATTAGAAAATCGTATTATGCATGTTGAGCGAATTATTAGAGACCTGATTTGGCCAACGTCCCCTCCCAATGGTTGGATTGGGTGAGGCAGAAGTTACAGATGTATATGACACCAATCACATTTACTGTGGTCATGCTAGAATGCAGTGTCATCTTTGTACTTTTGAAGTAAGCTTTACTAAAAATTTGCAGTATGTGAAAACTTGAACTTATATATATATCCAAGTCTCGTTTGTTTCCAGAGTCTAAGTTAACCCGCTTTTGCATCGAAGTTAATGAGTTTGAATGATGAGATCATTTTCTTCAATATTTGTGGAGCTTTTGTCTTTCTCCCTTTGCTCCAATTTGGATGAGTTAGAATGAAGCAATCAACTATTTGAGGCTGCAGAGATTTTGTATTGCTCCCTTTGCTCATATTCTAGTGAGTTGGAATTATGCAATTGACTGTTTCAGGTCCTTGTGGAACTTTTGACTTGCTCCTTTTTTCAAATTCTAGATAATAATTTAAGTACATAGCATTGATGTTTTGACTTGAGTAACATAAGAATTTTGTAAAAATTTTGCTCATGAATTATATATATATATATATATATATATATATATATATATGAAGGCGCGATGGAGCTTTGCAGCCGGGACAGGCTCGCAAATGCAAAGGTCAAAAGTCAAAGATCTTAATTTTTCCAGGGCTTCAGCACAGAATGGTGCAACAAGGCACTTCGATCGGATTACAGGAGGCGACGGCATGCGAAGTTTGGCCTCAGTGTGCGAAGGTACAAACCCACAGGGATGCCATGATCAACGATGATGGATTACGCATTAACAGTTTTAACCCCTAATAAGGACACTCACACACTTGATTCCCAACCATTTTCCGAACCGCCCAAATCACAATGTATTTAGATGAGGTGGACTACAAACCTGATGATCATGATGTATCCATCTTCTGCGTGAACCAGGAGGTACACTGCAGCAGGGGTTTTCGGGATGCGCAGGATTTTACTTCACCTCATTTGGAAGACGTCCCACCTCGTGTAAGCATGGAAGGACATAATGAAACATCTAGTGAGAAGATCACCACCCTGATCAAACCATCAAACACGGTTAAGACAGGTAAATCCAAGGGGATAAGGCTGAAGAAATATTATGTTGAACTCATAGTTGGTAAGGACAGACACATAGAACAGATCCCCGATTACCTGAATTTGACTCTGATAGGAAGATTCTGTGGGAAAGCTCCGGGAAGAGACTCGTTGCTCCGTTGGATGGAGTCAAATTGGAGTGAAATCCTGAGTTATACCCATTATTTCCATATCCTTCCACGAGGTTGGTTTCTAACTAAATTACATGATAAGGACGACAGGAAAACGTTATTGAATAGACACTGGAAATGGGGACCGTCTGGTCTAGTCCTGAAGAATTGGAGGGTATACTTCACCCCAAAAAAGGAATTGCACAACCTATAGCAAGTATGGGTCATTCTACCCGACCTTCCTCTGGTATTTTGGCAAGAGCAGATAATGGAGGGGATGGGCAATAAAATTGGAAAATTTATAGCAATGGAAAAGGATCGGGAAACCAAAGTCGACCGCTGGTGCGCTAAAATCCTAGTCGAACTAGATACAAGAGAAGGTCTTTATGAAGATTTGGTAATAGAAATGCACGACAACAAATGGACACAGAGGCTAGATTATTGGAAGCTTCCTTTCCAATGTTTCGAATGCCGCAAATTCATCCATTTGCAGAAAGACTATCCTATCCACAAAGAGCTCCTCAGGTTCAAAAAAGTGTGGATTAAAAAATCCACCACCATCCCAGCTTTGGCATAAGAGCACAGGGAAACGAGCAATGAAGGGACGCAGGTAAAGAATGAGGGCGTCAGCTCTGATACAGCCAACAAGGAAATATTTATGACTGCTGGAGGAGAAGAGATGCCGAAGCAGAATGATGACGACAACTTTATTCAAAAAAGGAGGACCCAGTCGTGTGACACTTCGCAGACATCGAAGAAGGATTATGCAATCGGACAACTCACCACCAACGTATCAAATAGGCCACATCAGAACCAACCGTCCTCATCGGATAACAAAGGTACTCTCATTGTTCCCTCTTTAGTTAATCCTCTTGGCTTAACTAATCCAAAAGTAAACAAAAATTTATCGGGTAAATCATCAGAGACACCTTTAAGTTCCTCTTCACCTCAAAATCTGGACCCTTTAGCCTTCATTCCTCAATCAAAACAAAGGAAAGTGTATAATTTAAGATCCAAAATTACTCCCCCTTTGGAGAAGGAGGACTGTACTTCAAATGGAGACTTAGCCCTCAACCTTATTCAAAAACCACGGGTCGGAAGAAAAACACTGTTATCCAAGGCTAAAAAACAAGCAGTTTTGGATGTTAAACAGGGACAAAAATCACTACTGACACAGGCTCTTAGAGTAGAAAATGCCCCAAGTAGGAGTCTGTTATAGGTTAAACTTGCACCTCTCCGTCCATGATCACCTTGAGCTGTTGATCACACAAAAGGACAACTTGGATGGAGGAGCATATTGACCTTAGATGATACTTTGAACTCACTCCATTTCCTACATTACTGGAAAAACCCAAAAAATATATCATTTTGAGATATGAGCGCTACTCTACTCAAAGAGACTAGCGCCCATACGCTACGCCAGTGTATAATAGTTGCGCACATACCCTAATATATGCTACTCCTTCTCAGCATAGTAGCACTCACCATTTAAAATTGAATGACCACTAGTTGATAAGCACTAAAGTAGCGCCCTATACGCTACTTCACTGAACAAGAGTCGCATACATCTTAAAAGATGATTTAAAAATAAATTAATTTCTCAAGGAGGATTAGTTGCTGGTAGTTTCCTAACTCCCCCAACTTCCTCCATAACTATACATCGACCTGAACTACTTCTCTAATCTTATAAATACAAAGAAGATTAAGAGAGAAGGGTTATAACCTAGATGTGGAGATGAATTAATGGAGAAACTTTGAAGAGAGAAGCTTGCATTGGAGGAGTTGATGCTGAAGATATCCAAGCTAGAGAAGAGCCAGAGCCCAGAATCAAGTTGCAGGAGCATGTTTCATGATCAGGTATACTTGTACATCATTCTACTTTTGACAATAAAGGTTGAAGTGTCTTTCTTGTTCCAATTTTAATGTGTTCTGAAATAACATCTTAATTTGGATCTGTTTTGAACAATGCTGAATGTTAAACATTGTTTTTGTTTCTTTCATGCTTTATATATTGTCCAAAACGCTTTGAGAAAGGTATTGTTATTGCAGGTTTACTGAAAGGAAGGAGGATTTGGAAGTTGGACACAGGATCAAACGGAGGCTAGGATCAAACTTCGATTGAAAGGTGTGTTACCAAAATCCTTAACTTATTTCTTTTCATAAATGTCTTTGTAATATCATCAAGACACTTACCTGTCACCCCAACCAAGTTGATAGCATTAGTTTCCTTGCTATAGGGTAGATTTGCCCGCCAATAGAGTCCCTAATGTTACTTCTCTCTCCTAACATAAGGGGGCTAGGGGGGGCCTCCGAAAAAACTACCCTCAAACGGCTAATAGCCAACCTGAAACTGTCGGTATTGATGATTCAAGAAACAATGATGGAGGGGGGAAGAGCGGAGGAAGTAGTCAACGAGTGCATTAAGAATTGGAATTCGGCAAGTATAGATGCGGACGGGCACTCTGGAGGTATCGTTATGGCATGGAGTCTAGAATTAAAATTGATTTCAGTAACTCGATATGGCTCAGTCCTTAGAACACTTTTGGAAGATGGAGAGACAGGACTTTGCTACACAATTCTAAATGTCTACAAAACCTTTTACAACAGAAGAGAATTATGGGAGTTGATGGACAACTCTGGTGCTTTGAATCAAGAAAACATAATCCTAGTGTCACGTCCCCACCGACCCACCTGGCCACTGGAGACCATGATCTATCTTTTTTTTTCCAAAAAATCAACTGAATTCCCATAAACATAGTCTGAAGAATTCAAATCCGCAATCCGCAACCCATAGTTGCGAACCCACAACTGGAATCCCTCAATCTGCATCCCGTAATCCGCATCCTGCAATTACGGAAGACGAATTGCGGAAACTATGGAAACATTTATCTCTGAACTTGGAGATCCCACAACCCGCATCCCGCAAGTGCGAATCCCTCAATCTGCAACCCGCAAATGCTGATCCTGCAATCTGCAACTCGCAAATGCGGAGGCGCAATTGCGGAAATTCCAAACACGCATAACTTAGAATTTGGGGATCCCGCAGCCCGCAACCCGCAACAGTCGATCCTGCAACCCGCATCCCACAACTGCGGATGTGGAATTGTGGGAGTCCAAAATACATCATTTGAACTTGACGATCCTTCATCTCGCAACCCGCAATTGCGGAATCAGGCATGCGGAACCCTGCCTCTGCAAGGGCAATTTTCCCAAATCTTCTAAGGGGCATAACTCCTTCCTTCAACATCCAAATGGGGCAATTTTGGTATCGTTGGAAAGATCTTGGAGAGGTCTATCCAATGGTAGAATCCTCTCATCAAGTGAGGTATCTAACCTCCCCATTTCTTCTCTGAATTTATGTCCATGTCTCCACTTAGACACTTCCAATCCTTTTACCTGTCAAGATCTTCCTTTCCATTTGACCCATAGAGGTTTCTGCAACCACTTCCATGGCTTCCCTATATTCCCCAGAGATTAGGTGTAAGCACACATCTCCTTCACAGGGTTAATTATACATAAACATTCATCTCCAAACAATGAAAACACTATCATTCATTATAACATGTAAAATGCATTAACAGATTTAATTAACACATCTATCATATGCAAGAATTGTAGGGAATTCACTCATGCAATATAAGACATACATACAACAGTGAACTCAACCTATTACTCAAGCCTACATATGACTTCATGTCAACAATTCATACAATCATACATCCAACAATTGCACCATGAAACATAAGCAATAATTCATAACAATGAAACACCATCATTTGACAACACTAGAATACTTATCTTTCAATTCCGAAGCAACAGGATAAGTGAGATCAACGTTACCCCCAACCTTAGACCTATGTCCATCCTCTATTATTTCAGCTGAGAGATCACCCCCGAGTTGGGCAGTGTATCCTCTAAGGAGGGCTAACAGGTTCTCTCACAGTCAGGGCTCCATTCTCATACTAAACGAGTCTGTAGTTGGGTTTATCAAGCATTCCAAGGCACCTACCCATGCTAAGCCAACCTACAGGGGTTTATCAAGCATTCAGGGACAACAAGGAAGGCATTGCTAAGCCAATGAGCTCATCCACAGAGCTGCAGGAATCTCAGCACTCAGTTGACCTGGAACCCACAATACCTACCACATCCAACACAAGGAAGACCTACTACTTTGTTCCACAATCTCTCAAGGAATCTTCCCTTCCAGTGTTATTCCATGATGGGCATAGAAAGGTCCAGTCACTAGTTCACTGAGACTATAGCTTTCATTGGGTTTATCAAGCAACCCAACTCTCTCCCACAATTCAACAATTGATTCGTTACCAGGCTTGGGGTTTCCTCACGACCACTCTACCAATACCACTCTGCAACATCTTACTGCCAATACCACTATGTCCCTGTAACTGGGGTTTTCACACAGGGTAGACATGGCTCTCAACTCTTGGGTATACTCTAGCACACAGGAACACAATTAACTTCAGGTTTCCCTCCCCGGCTTAGTTCAGTGAACACAGGAAATTCCTAGGCAAATTCTCAGCGAGGGTCGATGGCTCTGTAATGGTAAGTGTATCCATTCTTGAGTGAGTGCGTGAGGAATGTCTGAATGTTTGAGTGAATGAATGAATCCTCCTCCCGGATAGTCAAATAGGTTCAGCAAGTTCCCCCAAGCGATTGAGTGTCATCGTGCACAAGCGATTAGAGCCATGCCTTGCCATACGAAATCCCAGGCATGCTCCATACTCCAGTGGCCTCAGCAATCAGGGATCTCAACCACCCACTGTAGTTGCATTAATTTCAGCAGGGTGTTCAAACAGGTTCTCAGTCAGACATGTGGCAACATGGGCAACCAATCCCAAACCCCCTCACCTCTCCCTAGTGGATACACATGTCCTCTTCTCATTCGTTGCCTCCTTAGCCAGCTTCTTGGTTATTTTATTCATTCAGTAATAATCACATCATTTACATTCCTTCATGGCTTAATCAGCCCATGAATAATCAAACTATCCAAATACTTGCCTAAGCAATAAACTTAAACATCCACTAGTGGCGCCTTGGCCTTGAGCTCCACATTAGGGAAAATATACATATTGTACATACACAGTATCTACATCAAAGCCAAATACACATCAAGGGAAAAATGGGGTATTACAACTCCCTCTCCCTTAAAATAACACCATTGCCAGTGTTCTCAAAGCTGAACAAAAATGGGAATGCCTCTTTCATGGCCTTGTGGGTGGATTTGACTGGAATAAAGTGAGCTACCTTTGATAGCTTGTCCACCACAACCATGATTGAATCATGGTTCTTCACTGTCATAGGCAATCCTATTATGAAATCCATAGAAATCACTTCCCACTTCCACTCTGGGATGGGTAAGGGCTGCAACAATCCTGCTGGATGTTAGTTATCTACCTTGACCTGTTGGCACTTCTGACATCTAGCAATGTACTCAGCTATGTACTTCTTCATACCATGCCAAAAGTACTGCTTCCTTACTGTTGCTATAGTCTTCTGATATCTTGGGTGTCCTGATTATGGTCTTTGGTGTATCACATCCATCACCAACTTCTTCAAATCTACACGGTTTGGAATGTACAGTCTGGTGTTCTGATAAATGAGAACATCATCCTCACCTAGATGATATCTTGCATACTTTTCCTCTATAACATTCTGCTGCAATTTCTCTCTAATCTGAAGATAGGCTTCATCACTATCTTGAGCCTCTAAAATTCTTTCCTTCAAGTCTGATTCACATCTACTTATTGTTGCAATGTTGAATTTCCTGTTGAGTGCATAAGTAACCTTATTCTCTTTACCTTTGACATGCTTAATCTCCAAATCAAACTCACAAAGAAACTCCATCCATCTAGTTTTCCTTGCATTCAGATTTGGCTGGTCAAACAAGTATTTTAAACTCATATGATCAGTTTTGAGCTCAAATCTCCTTCCCAAAAGATAATGCCTCCATCTCTTGAGAGTGTGAATTATGGCTGCTAGCTCTAAGTCATGGGTGGCATAGTTCCTTTCATGCTCTTTCAGCTTTCTTGACTCACAAAAAATTATAGAACCCTCTTGCATTAGCACTCCATCGAGTCCCTCAATTCAAGCATCAGTGCATTTTGTGAGGAAAATACGCCTATAGTTCAGGGGAGAAACTACCAACTTACAGGGATGAAAGATAGACCTACAAATGTTCTGCAAGCACAACAAGTAAGCAAAAATATTGAGGTTAAAGAGGATGTGTACCTTATTAAGAAGGTTGATCCAAGCCTTTCTCTTCCTCACTCTTCAATGCCATTCAGTGTCGCAATGCCCACACCTGCAAAACAACTTCATACCTTTCTCAAATACATTTGAATACATATATAAGACTGATATTCATGACACAAGAAGACATCAAACTATAATCAAACTGTAATCAAATCTAAGACACACATGAATAGGTCATATTTGGAAAGGGAATAACGTCTGATCTTTATTAATGAATGAAGCAAGTACATAAATTTATACCTTCCTTCAAGCTTTGCACTTCACGAAACCTAGATTCAAGGTCTCCTTCTTTTATTCTCCAAGGATCCCAACCTCTAATCAGTTGTGCTAGGGTTTATCAGAAACTAAGGCACAAGAGAGGGGGATGAGGGTCTCCATTCCTTCAGCATAACATTGTTATGGACTTGGTCCCTACTCATGGCCCTTCTACCTTCCTTATATAGTCAATGAAGGAGAGGAAAAGCAGTTATAACCGATGAGGAGGTTCCCAAACCAACTCAAATTGACCAAAATTCAATATTTTGACTGATTTAGGAAAGTACTCTACTCTTCCTATTGCAAACCAACGCATTTTTCAAGGTGGGTGCTACTCTCTGCATAGGATACTAGCGCACATGTGGAAATATGGAAAAAAAACAGGGTTTTCTAATGGTTTTCAAGAAATGGTTTGGTTTGGAAAAGTGTTCCTAAGGGTTAAGACCATCAAATGGACCAGGAGTGAGGTAATTTCAACCATGTTAAGTGTCCCAAATGACCCTTCAATCCAAAAGTGTCATGTTGTGTGACTAAACTTGATCTCAAGAAGTGTCATCATGCGACCAAGCGATACAAGTGTCATCACGGACGGAGAAGTGTCATTTTAAGCTATAATAGTGCATAGCACAAAATCCTTACTCGGATCTGCAATCCTCAAAACAGGTGCACTAGTAAGCAACTCCTTTAACTGCTGAAAGCTTTTCTCACACTTTTCAGACCATACAACTTGATATTCTTCCTCTGCAATGAAGTAATTGGATAGGCTATCTTGGAGAATCCTTCAATGAACCTTATGTAGTAACCAGCAAGGCCCATAAAAGATCTAACATCTGCTGCATTCCTTGGAGTAGACCAATCCATGATGGCCTCAATATTCTCTAGATCTACTGCAATTCCTTCTACTGGTATAATATGACCCAAATATTGCACCTTTTCTTGATAGAAGTTACATTTACTCAACTTAGCATACAGTTGGTGCTCCCTAAGGACTTGTAATACCATCCTCAAATGCTCATCATGCTCTTCTTCATTCATTGAATACACAAGAATGTCATCCAAGAATACAATTACAAACCTATCCAAATACTTGCTGAAGACACTGTTCATAAGACACATGAATGTAGCAGGTGCATTGGTAAGACCAAATGGCACTACTGTAAATTCATAATGACCATACCTAGTCTTGAAGGTTGTCTTATGAATGTCTTCTTCCTTTATCCTCACTTGATGGTACCCAGACCTCAATTCAATCTTTGAAAACACTCTAGCTTCCTTCATTTGATCAAACAAGTCATCAATCCTTGGCAAGGGATACTTGTTCTTAACTGTCACCTTATTGAGTTTCCTGTAATCAATACATAGCCTCAATGTTCCATCCTTCTTCTTAACAAACAACACTGGTGCACCCCATGGGGATATACTCGGTCTGACATACTCTTTGTCCATTAACTCTTGCAACTGCATCTTCAACTCTACCAATTCAGGTGTGCTCATTCTATAAGGAGCTTTGGAGATGGGTTCTGCTCTTGGAACAAGATTATTGGAAAATTCAATATCTCTCTTGGGTGGCAATCCTGGAACCTCATCTGGAAACACATCCTGGAACTCCTGCAATATCTATAAGTCTTCTACTATGGGTCCCTTATCTTTTGTTGAATCTGATATATGTACAGCATATAGTTGGAAACCCTTTTTATAAAACTTCCTTAATTGCAGAGCTGAAATTTGCCTCATTGAAACGTGCTTTGGAATCCCTCTAACCAACCTTGGTTGGCCTTCATCATCAAGGCATTCCAATGCTTTCTCATAGCAGTCCACCTTGGCTTTATGCCTTTCCAACCAATCCATGCCAATTAAGGCATCATACAATCCCAATGGAAAAATATTTAATTCAGCATGTGTGAGGAGTCCATTCAACTCTATAGGACACTCCTTCACCACTTCATTCACCTTTCTCTTGGTACCGGTGGCCAGTTGAACTAGCCAAGCCTTCTCATGCCTTATTCAACCAAGAGAACATCTTTCAACTACCTTAGGAGATACATAACTATGAGTAGACCCTGGATCAATCAAAACAGAAATAGGCTTCTCAGCAATCTTACCTGCAACCTCCACCACTGCTGAGTGATAGTCCGCTTGGTGATCATCCAGTGCTGCATAAATTCTAGGTGTTGCTCTTTCCATATCCCCTACTGTAGCTTCTCCTCTAACATTGTGCAAGCTCCTGGGGTTCTTATTTGCAATGGGGAAATATCTGAGCATGTGGTTCTCCCCTTTAACACTCTATCAGCTGTTATAGCTGGCTTGAATTTTCTTCTTGCTTGCTGGCCTTGTGGAAATCTCCTAGGATGATTTCTGAATGGCGGTTTAGACTCACCTTTCTTCTAATCAAACCTTCCCTTGGGTTTACCCTTCCATGCTAGTTGTTCCTTTGCCTTACCTTTATTCTGTTCATAGCAATGCTCTGCCATCCCGATGGCTTCATCCAAGCTTGGTGGATTTACAAACTCTATCCTATCTCGGTAGTTCTGCGGTAGACTACCAAGGAAACTTTGAATCTTCACTTTTTCATCCTTGATGTAGTCCACATACCTCAGCAACTCCAGAAACTTATGAACATGCTCATCCATAGTGTTCTGTCCTAGTCTGAGTTCATTGAAATCTTTCCTTTTGCTGTCATAATACCTAGCTGATAGGTACTTCTCTTGAAAGTATCTATCTTTGGAATCTACCCCAGCTGACTCTTCTCTCCCTGATTCCTTTCACTTGCATGAGGTGATCCCACCAAATAGAAGCTCTTCCACTAAGGTTGTATATAGCAACCTTATCCTTTTCATTCTCTGAGTACTCATGCATTCTGAAGTACTTCTTTATTCCAAGAAGCCATGCCTCTGTTTCTTGACCTTCTTTACTTTCACCATCAAAAGAAGGAGGCCTTGCCTTCCTAAATTCACCCTGTGGGATACCTATGTGTTTCTTTCTGCCCTTACTCTTGCTGGCAGTGCATCTTGGGCTCCCTGGCGAACCCTTCGAATCATTTGACCTGTTGGAAGAAAAATTAGGAGAAGGTGTCCTGTGCCTTCTTCCCATAGAACCTCTTCTAGGGCTTGGAGTTCTTCTCATGGAACGGCCCCTAGACTGAATTTATGCATTCTTTTCTTCTCGGCCTTCATGGATCGAGTTAGAACCACCGTTAATCCTTTGTTGTAAGTTCGTAAGACTCTACAAAATGGTTGCATTGAGTTGATGTTGCTCTTTTTGCGCTTTCATCATCCTCTCATTAAAGCTAACCATAGTCTTAGCCAAGTTTGGGGGTGTCACTTTCTCCCTTCTTCCATCATACTCGGCTTTTGTATGTGCTTCTTGCACATTCTCACCCAATAGATCATCTTCTGGTCCAAACGGGTCCTACGCATCATTCAGGGTAACCATTCTTACACGGTTCTGTGCATTGCCCTATGACACAATTCGTCTTATAGTTGCTATCTCTGTGCATATCAGATACATTATATTAGACATCACCAACATGTAAATAAACTCTATCGTACCCATTTAAACCAGGAATTATTCATTCTAACAATTAATCAATCAAATAAGTTCATCTAAAAATCACGCCATGGGCACATTTCTCGACCAAAAAATCATGCACGATCTGGCCCAAATAGCTCCCAGTGATGCAACTGAAGCTCTGATACCACTTTGTCACGTCCCCATCGACCCACCTAGCCACTGGAGACCATGATCCATTTTTTTATTCCAAAACATTGATTGAATTCCCATACACATAGTCCAAAGAATTCAAATCCGCAATCCGCAACCCACAGTTGCGAACCCACAACTGGAATCCTGCAACTGCATCCCACAATTGCGGAAGCGGAATTGCGGAAACTCCCAAAACATATATCTCTGAACTTGGTGATCCCACAACCCCCATCCCGCAAGTGCGAATCCCACAATCCACAACCCGCAAATGTTGATCCCGCAATCTGCAGCCTGCAAATGCGAAGGCAGAATTGCGGAAATTCCAAACACACGTAACTTAGAATTTGGGGATCCCGCAGCCTGCAACCCGCAACAACTGATCCCGCAACCCACATCCTTCAAATGCGGATGCAGAATTGTGGGAATCCAAAATACATCATTTGAACTTGACGATCCCGCATCCCGCAACCCACAATTGCGGAATCAGGCATGCAGAACCTGCCTCTGCAAGGGCAATTTTCCCAAATCTTCTAAGGGGCATAACTCCTTCCTCCAGTATCCAAATGGGGAAAGGTTGGTACCATTGGAAAGTTCTTGGAGAGCTCTATCCAATGGTAGAATCCTCTCATCAAGTGAGGTATCTAACCTCTCCATTTCTTCTTTGAAGTTATGTCCACTGGTCTCCACTTAGACACTTCCAATCCTTCTACCTATTAAGATCTTCCTTTCCATCTGACCCATAGGGGTTTCTGCAACCACTTCCATGGCTTCCCTATCTTCCCCAGGGATTAGGTGTAAGCATACATCTCCTTCACAGGGTTAGTTATACATAAACATTCATCTCCAAACAATGAAAACACTATCATTCATTATAACATGTAAAATGCATTAACAGATTTAATTAACACATTTATCATATGCAAGAATTACAGGGCATTCACTCATGCAATATAAGACATACATACAACAGTGAACTCAACCTCTTACTCAGGCCTGCACATGATTTCATGTCAACAATTCATACAATCATACATCCAACAATTGCACCATGAAACATAAGCAATAATTCATAACAATGAAACACCATCATTTGACAACACCAAAATACTTATCTTTCAATTCCGAAGCAACTGTCTAAGTGAGAGAAACGTTCCACCCAACCTTAGATCTATGTCTAGCCTCTACTATTTCAACTAAGAGATCACCCCCGAGCTAGGAAGTGTATCCACTAAGGAGGGCTAACAGGTTCTCTCACAGTCAGGGCTCCATTCTCATACTAAACCAGTCTGTAGTTGGGTTTATCAAGCATTCCAGGGCACCTACCCATGCTAAGCCAACCTACAGGGGTTTATCAAGCATTCAGGGACAACAAGGAAGGTATTGCTAAGCCAGTGAGCACATCTACAGAGTTGCAGGAATCTCAGCACTGAGTTGACCTGGCACCCACAATACCTACTACATCCAACACAAGGAAGACCTACTGCTCTGTTCCACAGTCTCTCAAGGCATCTTCCCTTCCAGTGCTATCCCAGGATAGGCATAGAAAGGTCTAGTCACTAGTTCATGGAGAATATAGCCTTCACTGGGTTTATCAAGCAACCCAACTCTCTCCCACAGTTCAACAACTGATTCATTACTAGGCTTGGGGTTTCCTCACGACCGCTCTGCCAATACCACTCTGCAACATCTTACTGCGAATACCACTCTGTCCCTGTAACTAGGGTTTGCACACACGGTAGAAGCGACTCTCAACTCTTGGGTATACTCCAGCATGTAGGAACACAATTAACTTCAGGTTTTCCCTCCCCGGCTTAGTTCAGCGAACATAGGAAATTCCTGGACGAATTCTCTGCGAGGGTCGATGGATCTGGAATGGTAAGTGTATCAGTCCACGAGTGAGTGGGTGAGGAATCTCTGGATGTTTGAGTGAATGAATGAATCCTCCTCCCAGATATTCAAACAGGTTTAGTGAGTTCCCCCAGGAAATTGAGTGTTGTCTTGCACAAGGGATCAGAGCCATGCCCTGCCATACGAAATCCCCGGCATGCTACATACTCCAGCGGCCTCAACAATCAGGGTTTTCAACCACCCACTACAGTTGCATTAATGTTAGCAGGGAGTTCAAACAGGTTCTCAGTCAGACATGTGGCAACATGGGAAACCGATCCCAAACCCCCTCACCTCTCCCTAGTGGATACACATGGCCGCTTCTCATTTGTTGCCTCCTTAGCCAGCTTCTTGGTTATTTTATTCATTCAGTAATAATTACATCATTTACATTCCTTCATGGCTTAATCAGCCCATGAATAATCAAACTGTCCAAATACTTGCCTAAGAAATAAACTTAAACATCCACTAGTGGGGCCTTAGCCTTGAGCTCCACACTAGGGAAAATACACATATTGTACATACACAGTATTTACATCAAATCCAAATACACATCAAGGGGAAAATGGGGTATTACACCTGGGAGGAGATTTGAACCTCACCCTCTCCTTAAGGGAGGTCTAGCGCAAGAATGTAAGAAGTGATGCTTTGAGCTCTTTCTTTGGATATTTCTTTAAACATAAAGGTTTGGTGGATATAAACCCAACAAAAATTGATCCAGATTGGAGAAATAAACGAGGCAGAGATCAGGCTATCTCCAAACGTCTGGACCGTTTCATGATTTCTGAAAACCTATTAAGTGACCAACTCATTGTGCAATCAACATTTGAAACTGGAGGTAACTCAGATCATCGGTTGATCTTACTAAAAATAAGGGTTCCTAAAAAAAATCCTCCTACACCTTTCAAATTCAATCCCCAATGGCTGACTGAGGAGGATTACAAGACCCTGATTCTAGAGGCTTGGCAACCCTTGATAGAAGTCTCGAATCACTCATTTATGCAACAATTCGCTGACAATTTGGCGAAGATGAAAAGAATATCCAAAGATCAGGCCAAAAAAACAGATCCCGCCATCAAGAGGAGCTCTTGGCGATAGAAGAGAAAAATGAGGATTTATATGGTAAAAACAAGGAAGGAGTTTTCTCTACCGAGGAAATTGAGAATTTAAAGCAGATGGAAGGAAAAAAGGATTCCCTACTGCTCAAAGAGGAACGATTATGGAGACTTAAGAGAAGGGCCCTTTGGCTTAAGGAGGGATATCAAAACACCAAATTCTTCCACAGATTTGTAGCTCAACGTAAAAGTACAAACACAATTCATGAAATTAGGTTAGGGAAAGGCATCCCAGTTAGGTCCTTCTCACAGAAAGCCAAAGCAGATGTTGATCACTTCCAAAAAATCTTCAAGGAACCCGAAGGATGTCCTATTTCATAAATATTGGAGGTGATTAGTCTTTTCCCCAGACTAGTTACTAATGATATGGACGAAGAACTAACCAAAGAAATCTCGGAAGCTGAAATTCAATCTATCTTGCTTTCTTTCCATAAAGGAAAAAGCCCCATCCTAGATGGCTTTACTCTGGAATTCTTCCTAGGTTTCTATGATAAGATAAAGGAATATCTACTGGAAGTGGTTAAGGAATCGCATAAATTTGGAAAAGTGTTGGGAAGCATCAACTCAACCTTCATAACCCTAATCCCCAAAAGACGAAAACATAAACTTTCGATGATTTCGGACCAATATCGTGTTGCAACATGATTTATAAGATCATAGGAAAGTTCATTGCATTAAGACTAAAACCCATCTTAAGTGAAGTTATATAAGAAGAACAATTTTGATTCCTCCACAATAGACAAATCCATGATGTTGTTTCGCTTACCCAAGAGGCAATCCATAGCATTAAGACAAGAAAACAATGTTCCTTCGCTTTGAAACTAGATCTCTCTAAAGCATATGACATAGTAAATTGACGTTCGTCAGATTGCTCTTGATACAAATTGGAATTGATTTATAAATGGTTGACTAGATTATGGGATGCATATAACCCACCTCGTTCGCAGTTTTAATTAATGGAGCTCCCTCAAGTTTCTTTTGCCCTACTAGAGGTCTCAGGCAAGGTTTCCCTCTCTCACCCTTCATCTTCCTCTTAATTGTTGATGCTCTAAGCCATCTAATTCATAATGCCAAAAGAGAAGGAAGGATTGAAGGGGTAAAAAGTCACCAGCTTTGAAGTAATCACCCATACTCTTTTTGTAGATGATGTACTTCTTATTTGTATGGGTTTAGACCAAAATCTTAGAGCCTATGCCTCTTTGCTCGACAAATATAAGATGGCAACCGAGATGATGATAAATATAGGGAAATCAAGTTTGAATCATAAAGAATTCTCCACAGAGCTAATCCAAAAGGAAACAAAGATTTTACCCTTTTCAACTTTCTCTATCTCTGAAGGTTTCAAGTATCTCGGCTTCTACCTAAAACCTAACAACTATGCCTTTCAAGATTGGGTATGGTTGTACAATAAAGTTGAAACTGGAATA
Organism: Larix kaempferi; assembly: GCA_027924585.1. Classification (NCBI taxonomy): domain Eukaryota; kingdom Viridiplantae; phylum Streptophyta; class Pinopsida; order Pinales; family Pinaceae; genus Larix; species Larix kaempferi. The sequence goes on from BSBM01000291.1 coordinate 5,470,892, forward strand.
TCAAATTGGACAAATCGATACTTATCCAGAGGAGGTAGATTGGTGCTTTTGAAGGCAGTTCTGCAAAGCATTCCAGTCTATTGGGCGTCCATTTCCTACATCCCCAAAGGAATCTTAACTAAATTAAGAAAGAAATTCTTTTCATTCCTTTGGACAACTAGCAAACAATCGGAAGGTATACCACTTGCAAAATGGTCTAACATCTCACTTCCAAAAGGGTTAGGAGGATGGGGTATAAAAAACTTACCCATTTTTTGCAAAGCTTTGGCCGTCAAGACCCTATTGAGTCTCTCTCAAAATCCTGGCTCTTTATGGGGTAGGGTACTAAGCTCCAAATATTGTCCAAACTCCTCAATAATAGAGTGGTTTAGGAGTCCAAACAAATCTCATAAAAATGGATCGGCAAGCTAGAAAGCTCTGGTTTTAGCCTTCCCTTTAGTAGGTAATTGGACAGCCTGGCGAGTAGGAAATGGAAAAAGTATAAGACTAGGAGAGGATTCGTGGGCCAGAGCAGGAGAAACCTACAAGCTCTCAATGTCCTTACTGTCACAACTAAGAACACAAAGAATTCATAAGCTTGCATATGTACAAGCTTAGTTCCCTCACCTAAGAAGAAGAGAAGGGTGGAAAGATGCTCAGGATTTAAGGTTGAGTGGGGATGATGTAGCTAAATGGAATAGCTATGTGAACTTGCTTGTAACAAATTCTGTACACCTAGATGAGGAAGAACAAGATAAGTTGATATGGACCAAAAACGCAGTAAACGGAGATTTCTAAGCCAAGAAAGGCTATGAGGCAACCATTCTGGAACAATTCGACAAGGAGAAAAGTTGGTGGTGGAGCAAGTTGTGGGGATCTAACAACCCTTTGAAAACCATTCTAACTTTTTGGTTAGCAATGAACAATAAAATTTTAACATGGGAAAATCTGAGGAAACGAAGAATACAAGGTCCAAGTTTGTGTATACTGTGCAAATCAAATGAAGAACATTCTGATCATCTTTTCAACTCTTGTCCATATGCAGGAAACATATGGACTACTGTAGCAAAAACTTTCACACAAGAGAGCCAAATCATAAATTGTGAAAGCTCCCTAGATTATCGAGCTCAGATATGGTGGCGGAACTCAGGGGTATGTCAATTCAGTGCCTTCTCAGCCCTCTTTGTATACAGCATCTGGGAAGCACGTAATAGAGCTCTCTTCAAAAACCATTGGACGCCTACTGACATTACTTCCCTGCTGCTGGCTCGTAAAACTCTAGAATTACAAACGATTCCCAAACCTTCCAAAGGTTGCATGATAACTGCTCCAGAGATAGACAAAAGCCATCCCTGGGTGTTCTTTGATGGTGCAAGGCAAGGAGAACCACAATTAGGAGGAGCAGATTGCGTTATTTATCTTTCTGAAAACAGAAAAATATCAATCAAATATGCTTTGGGTCATGCCACCAATACCAAGGAGGATCTCTCTTCATTATGGACAGTTTTGAAAATTGCAAGGGATAGGTAGATCTCGAAACTCCACATCTTTGGAGACTCAAAAACATTAATTGATTGGGTCAACGGTGCAAGCCACATCAGAGCTCCACATCTACACAATCTTCTAAGAGAAATTCAAGCTCTCAAACCCTCCTTTGAATCGATCTCCTTCTCTCACATCTATAGGGAGCTGAACACCGAAGACGACACACTTTCAAAATAGGCTCTAGCTATACAACCTAGAGTCATAGAAGGAGAGGAAACTAACAATGATCAAGTCATTGTCTTTCACATAACAATATAGGACGCACTATATGCTAGCTCACAAAGTTCAAGATACATCCAACACATAGCACATACCCCCTTTTTTTGATGAATACAGATTACGCTATGTGAATATGATGAGGATGGGGGACCAGAGATCAAAATCAGAGTTTTCTGAAGAAGCTCTACTCCCTAATAGGGCAGCAATGAAAAGATTTAGCTCCCTTTTTTAGCAGGCAGAATGAAATAACAATTATAATCCTATAAGTTGATAAGGCAACTATAGGTAATGATGGAAACAGAGATTGTAATGAAGAATGTAATCTCTTTTTGTTGAAAACTCAATGGATATCGTTAATGTAAGTCCTATAAGGACAGATGATGATCACTCTTTATTTAGAGTGATAGATATTTTCCATTTGGAAGTTATATATATAAATGTGTGTGTGTGTGTGTGTGTTCTCATGTCACTAAAGTCATAGCTTCACTTGGTTTTCTATCATGTATTTTTTCATTATAGACTTTTTAGTGGTTTTATCAAGAAATTAATTTTTTTGCTTTAGGTCAATAAGTCTACAATAAATCGAGGCTTGTTAGTTACTGAGCAATTGATGTGTTTGTCTTAGCATTTTCCTTGGTTGGGCTAGCTATGAAAACGTCTCCAAGAAGGTAGTCTTTTCTATCCTAATTTTGTTTAAGTTTATGTTGAATACATTCCTTTTTTGTACATTTTGAGTGAAGCTACTGAAGATTGTTTGCTCTCATTGGTGGTGGATCTCCAAACTATAAGAAAATGTTTTAATATACAATTTTAGCCTTGTTAATAAGTGAATGTGTATGTGTGTGGCTATAAGAAAATTTTTTGGACCAAAAAATCTCAATCCATGTTGGATTGGTTTTGGTGTTTTGCACCACAAAATCTCAATCCACCTAGGGTTGATTTTGGTGGTTTGCACCACACACCCGGAATGCCACATATTCATTTAACAACAAAATCAATTTGTTTACAAACACCACTTTTGCACCATAAATAGTAGCACCACTTGTGTATCCCCACATTATCGCCACTTTTACACCATTATTTGAAAATTGAAGATTTCCCAAATCATTTATAATAATGGTGCTAACGTGAGACTAAAACATCTTGTTTCTTGTAAATAATGATGCTAACATGAAACCAAAATATCATTTTTATTGTAGTGTTCAACCATTATTAAAAAAAAAGACAAATGGTGAACTATATCACACACTTTATGGTTGTGATAGCGAAATTGCTATTTTCCCAATTTTGTAATTTCAGCGAAAATGGAGAAAATGAGAAATAAAACCTCTAAGGCGACATGTAGGACTGTCAGGTGAGGTGATCAGTCCCCATTTGGTATAGCTGTCACTTTAATGGCAATTGGCCCCGTTGGGAAATAAAGCCAATATATACACCACTCCCACCTCAGAAATGAAGAAGAAAACCATTCGTCTTCGTTGTCTAGAAAATTCGAGGCGGCCGTCATGTCTTATCCATTTCAAGGAATTCAGTGGAGGTCCGAGAAGGACTACCACCCGAACATTACCAAAGCTGCTCTCGCAGAGTTCATCTCGGCTATAATCTTCGTCTTCGCCGGCGAAGGATCCGTCATTGCTTTCTGTAACAACGATCTCGTTCCCTTGCGTTGTTCTTTTGTTGCTTTTTTTACCTGCCCTTGCCCTGCCTGCGACCATATAGTGATTTGATTGTGTATCTGTTTCTTGAATGCGCAGCCAAGCTGACAAACGACGCTTCGACGACGCCAGCAGGGCTGGTGGCGGAGGCGTTAGCGCACGGCATAGCGCTCTTCGTAGCTGTGGCAGTTGCGTGGAATAACTCGGGAGGACATGTGAACCCGGCGGTGACCTTCGGGCAACTGGTTGGAGGGCACATCACCCTACTAAAGGGCATTGTGTACTGGATTGCCCAGATGCTCGGCGCCACGGTCGCCTGTGGGCTCCTCAAGTATACCACCAACGGCATGGTAAGCCATTTCTCGACTCGCTCGTGGCTTTCTTACTTCCTCTGACGGGCAAAAGTATTAACAAATCTTGTTGCCCTGGATGCAGAGCATCGGAGTGTTCTCGTTGTCTTCGGGCGTGGGGGTGGGCAACGCTCTAGTGTTAGAAATCGTGATGACATTCGGCCTCGTGTACACGGTGTACGCCACGGCTATCGACCCTAACAATGGCACCCTGGGCGCCATCGCCCCGATCTGCATTGGATTCATCGTGGGCGCCAACATATTGGCCGGCGGGGCCTTCGACGGGGCGTGCATGAATCCGGCGAGGGCCTTCGGGCCGGCGCTGGTGAGCTGGACCTGGAAAAACCATTGGATATTCTGGGTCGGACCCCTCGTCGGCGGTGGCCTCGCAGGAGCCATCTTCCAGCTGTTTTTCATCGAACCGAAGCGTCCCTACGACCCGCTGCCTGAGTCGGCCAGTGACATAAATTAGATCGGATTTATTCGTCTAAAGTGTGGCAACATGGCATTTAATATTTTATTTTTTATATGTTTTTCGGTTTTTCCGCGTTAGATAAATAAATTTCCGCGTTCTGTACTGTATTGTCTGTTTTGTTATGAATGAATGAAATTTTTTTTAACGAGAATGGAAATTGTTATTTGTTAAAGTGTGTGTTTTATAATTTTTTAATAAAAAAATATGATTTTAATAATTCAAAGTTGTAATTAAAAAATTTATACGGTGACGTGAAATTTGAAAAATTCAAAATCTAAAAATGTTTGTACTTGAAATTATTTTAGATTTATATTAAATGTTAAGATTATTTGGATTTACAGGATGATAATTATTAAATGTTAAGATTATTTGAGATGTTGAATGAAATGTGCATTTAAGAATAACAATTTTATAAATTTAAAATACAGTTTCTAGGAAAGCTTTAGATACAGTTCCTAGAAATAACATGTGGAAAAGGTTAGTTCTTTTCGGGTTGAGAGTTTTCATCATAAGATTGTATGAGACTATCATTGTCAAATTCAAGAACATTGAGAGGTGATCAAAAGATATTAATTATAATATTGGAATTAAGCAAGGTTGTCCCCTCTCTCCTACCCTTTTCGGCATATACATCGATAAGCTAGAAGGTTTCTTAGAGGAAGCAGGTTGCATCAGCACAACCTTAGTTGGCATTGTTGTCATCCTTCTCCTTTATGCTGATGATATTGTTCTTATGGCAAGATGTCCCTCTGACCTTGACAAGCAATTGAGAAATCTCAAGGATTTATGCTCTAACATGGGTATGACTGTTAACATTGATAAAACAAAAGTGATGATTATAGATTCCAAGAAGATCACTTATGATAATTTTGTTTATGATAATAACAACTTGGAGGAAGTTTCCTCATATAAGTATCTCAGGATTGATATTCACCACAAGTTCAACTGGAACTATAGCATTGATAAAAGGATTAATGGAGGGTGGAAAACTTATTTTGGTCTGGAAAACAACTATAAATCAGCAAGCCTTGTGATGTGGGATAAAAAGAAGTTCATCTTTGAAACTCTTGTCACTCTCGTTATCTTATACGTGTGTGAAGTTTGGGGTTCCATCATATCTAGAGAATTCTGGAGAAAGATCGAGCAAATCCAAAAGTGTTTTATAACTTATAACCTCATAATTAAAAGCAATACTTACTATCATATTCTTCTTATAGAAGTGGTTCTTCCATCCATATAGAGCATCACTATGACAAGGTGTTCGATGTACAAGTACAAGATAAATTTCATGGGAGACTAGAGACTCCCTAAAATTGCTTGTAAGTCCAATCAAGACCACTTGCAGCGTAAGAGGAGTTGGCATATAAAAATAACACAGTTTGGTTAAACCATTGTGGGATAGACGAAAATGCAACTTTCCAATATATCAATAAAATTAAAAGTACTGTTACAACTAAGTTTAAAGAGAAAATGTGGGGTCATGAGGATTTAGAGGGTAAAAGGAAGATAAGATACTACAAGGAGGTTATTAACCTTAATCCAGAAGACCAAAAATATCTCTCTATTCTAACTAGCTTAAATAAGAAAACTAACATAGCCAAAATAAGAACGAACTCTCACGAGCTTCAAAGTGAAACAGAGCACTATACAATTCCTAAAACACCGTGGGAGGAAAGGATTTTCCATCTCTGCGAGTCTAAGAGCGTTGAGGATGAAAGTCACTTACTCTTAAAGTGCTTTGTATAAATCCACATTAGATCTCAGTCCCAAAATCTTTATCATAATTCCAACCTCTCTAATCTTCTAACTAGTCAAAACTATAGTGACCTCGATACACTTCTCTCTAAGCTTTTTTAGCATAGGACTAAATTGGTATAGAAAACCAAGTAATTTCTTAAGGTCCAATAGACCAAAGTTGGTCTCATTGGACGTTAACCATCGTCATCATCATCATCATCATCATCATTATATATATATATATGTGTGTGTGTGTGTGTGTGTGTTGTGGTGCGATAAAGAACTAGTCCAAACACTTAACTTGTGGCTGGTGAACACCGATAGGTCACAAGTTAAGTGTCACTAACAAGTCATTTGTTCTCCATGTGCAGTTGCATGAACTATTTGTTATCCATGATTCATCAACGAGTTATTCATGCATGAACTACCAATTATCCATGCATAGCTACCAGTTATATATAGATGTAACATCCCTCAATTTTTACCCTTAATTATGTTATAAATACATATTGTAATTAGGAATGTGGCCCTGGTGAGGAGCTCAAGGCCAAGGTCCCACCAGTGGACCCTGAAAATATTATGTGATTTACTCTTAAATGGTAAGTTAAAAACGGACGCTACTAAGCGCCACATAAGTGAAGTCACTAAGAAAAAGGTGAAGGGCAAGATGGCTTTCCAAATCTAAACGTAGATGATAGGTCTCATCTTAGTGCCATGGGTACTTGAGGAAGAGTGAATTTACGGGTAAAACTCATTGCAGGTGGCGAGAAACGATTACTCGTCACAATACTGCCATTTAGTTTTAAAAGAACTTTCTGAGTATGAAGATAATTAGGGTTAATGATTTTAGTGAGCATAAGGGTGACTTTATATTTGGTTGTACAGCAAAATCTCGGGAGAGTTTACCTATCGTCATCTCTGCGCCTAGATAAGGAGATCTCGAGTTCCTTCCCTTTTTTATATTTCGTATTTTTATGTTGCTTCCGGTCATAGAATGAATTTATGTTTTAATGTGAGAATTACTGTTTGGTTACTGCTGGCGGATGGGAATTAGTTTTTCCTTGGGGTCGTTGGCGTTAAACCTGTTGCATGGAACATCTCAGAAATTTCCTCGGTCAATTGAATAGTGTGATCTTACTTCATTAAAGGTGAAATCGAATAGAGGTCACCGTTTAATAGCAAACTACTTCCCGCAGGTATGTTACATATGGCGAGGGAATAGTTTGGTGAAATGCGTTGCACCCGATAGCATCTCGGGGTGTTATTTCATAGTCAATTTCGATGCACTCATGGACATGACCTCCGTTGAAATTGCACAATGTATCCTGCCCGTGCTCATCGAAGGATCGAACGAAGGCTGAAGAGACAACCTATGGCAGCGATTATGAAAACCCAAATGTCGTAAGTTCATCTACTGAGGTGAGTACCGGTTCTACTTCCGCTGATCGATTTCTCTATGTCCTGCTACCTATACTCGAATGGTAGTGTTGGAGGTTTTCTATAGATTTTCCTTCTCCAGTTTGTTCTCTGTAAATTTCAACCCTCTGGATTTACGACTTTATGTATTTAAGTTTATCCTAGTTATGTTTTGTATCAAACTCGATTTTTTTACAAAGAACTTCGACTACATACATCCTTATGCTATTATATACCGATGCGGATTTGCTTGTATATCCTTACTCCGTGTGGTAGCATGAAAGTTAAGAAGTTGACTTGAACCTGATCGCTGCGTATCATCCTGGTTAGGTTTCGTATACCTCTGCCTTGATACCGAGGTTTGATCTCTATTTTAGACCATTGATTTCCAGCGTGATTCCTACATCAGCGAAAGTTGAGTTCTGTCCAAAGTTAATAAACCTTTATACTTTCGGTTTTAGAACTTATACCGCGGTAAATATGCATGTATATTAATTTCAGTTATTTTCTAAAGATTTTTATACTAAGTTATAATTCGTATGAATTTAGTCTTAGTTTATTTTAGTTTGATAAAAGTATATGTTTATAGAAACTACTTGGTAGTGGGTTACTTGAGTAAAATGGAGAGTATAGTCATCTTAGATCAAGCTATGCTTCGCATAAGATGTTATACGCTTTTATTTTCATTGGCTTAGTATGAAAGGTGTGTAGGTGGAGCTCTCTCTAAAATATTCTGTTGACTTATTTATATATATATATTTATGCATAGGTAAAAATGGTCTATCTCTTTTATGTGTATCATGGGTGTTTTTGATTCTATGATAGCTTTTTCAGGTATATGTTGAAAAATGATAATTTAGTATCATTTATACTGTATAGGTAATAACTTGAAGTTACAGGAGTACACTATGCCAAGTCGTTAACCTTTGTTGAAAATAAATCTTATAGGGAAGTAAATAATACTTAGATTTTCTCCCTTGAAATTGGCTAGCAAAAAGGTGAAAGAAGGCTATTAGAATGGTGGTAGCTAATTTCAGCTAAATACTAAATAGTATTATGAGGACCCTTGCCATAGATTGATGTAAGTTTTCCAGAAGGAACCATGTTAATTAGATCTCGGTAGTAACTTTTGAAGTTAGTATAAAGGTGTTCATGAAAGAGGCTCCCTATAAGGAAGACTTGAAAAGTCAACGGCAAATGTGTCGTAGTAGATTGTAATCATTTTCTTTGTTGAATGAATATAAGACGCAACACCTTTTGTGGACGTAGCCCAAGGAGTGGGTGAACCACGTTAAAAGTAGTCTCTTTCTAGTGTGTTCATTTATGTAATTTTTGAGATGATCTTCTTGTGTGTGTCTATTGGTGTGCCTTATGTTTATTATTTTTATGATGGCTTTTCTTTTATAGAAATGGACCTTGCCATAGGTAAGATCGTTATCTTGTGTTGTTGATGGGTAAGGTATGTTCTCTCAAGTATTTTTGGAAAAGAATGATTAAGCTTGCAAATGTTGTAATGATCTTATAAAGATGTGCTTATCTATTGCGTTCATGGAAAATACAAGTTAATATCAATAAGTAAGAAAAATTATAGAGACATACAAGGAAGGATTATGTTCTAGATGTTTGTCAACTCATATATGTAAATTATCCGAATGATTGTTGTTATAAATGACTTAAGGTGACGATATTTATGAAAGTCATTATGGTTGAAGTAATTGATAAATAAGTCTAAGATTACAAGGAAATAAGTATTTACACATGTGGAATTAAGAAATCTGTTTGCTTAAAATTATATTGAGATCTCGATTTTGGTATTCATTAAAGAGCCTTACAACCATAAGCTAAGTAGTTAAAAATATACAGAAATTCTGACCCAGAATTTTGGGTACGTGACAAATGGTATTAGAGATTTAGTTTACAAACACTAGGACCTATTGGGCTCAACATGAGATATATGATTTTGGAGGCTAAAGAAGTTGTTCTTGTTTTGTTTTGATGCATGGACTGGACTGGACAAGGGAGGATTGTTAACGGAGTTATGACATAACCAATATTGAATAATTTGTATTGTGGACTAATGGATGTCTTTAAGTGTGAATGTTATGAATTCTAGAATAAGCAAATATGCCCTCATGGATGAGGATGAATGATTAACATTTACTGTTTGAAATTTTGTATAGTTATGTATACTGAAAAATGTTTGAAGATCTAGTATGATTTGTAAAGATGTACAAATTGTGAAAAGAAAATACAAATGACAAAGACACATGAAGATCATGAGAGTTTTCAAAGATGATCAAATTACCAAAGAAGAGACTACAAGTATGATGACTCGATAAGAGTAGACAAATTGAAGAAGAAGAGTGAACACTGAGGACGGTGTTATTCTTAAGGGGAAGAGTATGTAACATCCCTCAATTTTTACCCTTAATTATGTTATAAATACATATTGTAATTAGGAATGTGGCCCTTGTGAGGAGCTCAAGGCCAAGGCCCCACCAGTGGACCCTGAAAGTATTGTGTGATTTACTCTTAAATGGTAAGTTAAAAACGGACGTAACTAAGCACCACGTAAGTGAAGTCACCAAGAAAAAGGTGAAAGGCAAGATGGCTTTCCAAAATCTAAACGTAGATGATAGGTATCATCTTAGTGCCATGGGTGCTTGAGGAAGAGTGAGTTTACGGGTAAAACTCAAAAGTTATAAGTGACGTCGTCATTGGTGGCGAGAAACGGTTACTCGTCACAATACTGCCATTTAGTTTTAAAAGAACTTTCTGAGTATAAAGATAATTAGGGTTAATGTTTTTAGTGAGCCTAAGATAGGCCATACATTTTTATGATACCATGAGAAAGTGATGAATCCCTAAAGTACTTAATTTATTAAATAATGGTTCTGATAAGCTTGACGTACTTTACTCAATTATAGACTAAACTATGAGATATCATTATAGGTGATATCATTATAGGTGACTATAATGCGATAGTACTATTGGAGTATAAGTTAGTTTTATACATGTCTTATATATGTACATATAAGTATATAAATATATATTTATATCCTATTACATTATGGAAAGGAAGGGGCGTAACCTCTCTAACTAATAGCTGGAAGGTATTATTTAAAAGTTCATCTAGGCATGGGATTAAGGGTATACTCCCTATAAGCTTTTGGAGGTTTTCTATAGATTTTCCTTCTGTAGTTTGTTCTTTGTAAATTTCAACCCTCTGGATTTACAACTTTATGTATTTAAGTTTATGCTAGTTATGTTTTGTATCCACCTCGATTTTTTTACAAAGAACTTCGACTACATACATCCTTATGCTATTATATACCGATGCGGATTTGCTTGTATATCCTTACTCCATGTGGTAGCATGAAAGTTAGGAATTTGACTTGAACCTGATTGCTGCGTACCATTCTGGTTAGGTTTCGTATACCTCTGCGTTCATACCGATGTTTGATCTCTGTTTTAGACCTTTGATTTCCAGCGTGAACCCTACATCCGCGAAATTTGAGTTATGTCCAAAGTTAATAAACCTTTATATATATATCGAAATTTTTGAAAACCTTTATGTCCACAGATACCCATCGAAGCCATGGCGGCACCATCAAACCTTACACGATTTCCAGTTCGAAGAAGACGGGGAGGATGGGGAAGACAGACAACAATGGATGGAACTCCACCCAAAGAACAGCCATACTTGGTGGAGAGTGAACGAACCCAGCATGCAACCCGACTAGCCTCCGATGTAATGTTTTCAAAAATATATCCATTCCTTGTTTTCCAGATCGACCAAGTTAAAAGACAGGCCAGAACCCCCAAATGTTTGTCAAATGTAAAAATTCCTATAAACCATACTGAATGCTGATCAAATGTTTGTCAAATGTAAAAATTCCTATAGAAGAATGCTGATCAAAACATATGGGAGCGAATGGATCACCTAGAAACCGGCAGACAGACGCAGTAAATGGACACAAAATGAACAGATGGACCAGTGTTTCAGCATCAAGGTGGCATAGTGGGCATATACCAGGATCGGTGAAACCCCGCTTTTGCAAGTTAGACCAAATCAGATCTTCTCCTCCAACAAAAGCCAGATAAAAATTCGCACTTTAGGTGGGATACACCATTTCCATACTTGCACATGCCACCACTGTCTAATGCACGTCGATTTAGAGCATAAAGCCAAATATGCCTATTGAGCAGAGATCGAGCCATCTTCGGTATTCCATCACCACAGTAGTCAATCATCCCGATCCTGATATTATATAAATACAAAATATATGCGTCCCACTGAACAGCTAATGATCCTACCAGCCCCAGCTGTGATGCATTCAGCCAGGAGTTGAATGACGACGACGGCCCATTATATGCCAGAATATGATAAAGAGTATAAAAACCCTTGCATCTGAGATGGAATAATAGTATGGGCGACAGTATAAAAGCTTTTGGCCCTCCCACAATAAGGTCAACTCTGATAAGAATGTGACGTCCATCACCCGGATACCAAGCTAACCATTCGGCAACCACGGGAAATGAAGAGAGAAGTCCTGCCCAAATATTAGATACACCCTTAAGGGATCTGCGGCCTGATCTGATCCATTGTACTCTGGATAATATGCCAAAATATTTATCCTTTATGATATCACCCCAAACATTGACAACAGATAGAACACGCCACATACTTTTAGCCAGTAATGCAGTAGAGAACGTGAAGATGTTCTTTTCCTTGCATGGCAGTAACATGTAAGGAAAGGAGGGTTTCGATTTGGTGATGTCTTGGCTTTACAGCCCCATATTTGCAGGCAATGACCAGCATCACATACTGAACCTTAGCAAGTAATACATTCTTTAATATTGCCCTTTAACTTCATTTCCATTTTGGACAGGTCCACCGTCTTCTCCCACGTCATGTACTCATGCACCATTGAATCACTTTCAACCAACCTGCAATATCAATATCATTAGATTCACATTTCAGCTATTGATGAGATACCAAAGTATTAACTAAATTGGTATACTGTCTACTATATCATTTTGGACATCTACTGCTTGAGAAAGCACCGCTATAAAAGTAAAACATATCAGAGATATGGTTAGAATGACAGACAAAGAAGACGCCATTTTTCAATCTTATAGAAAAACACTTGTTTTCCTTTCTTTCATTAATTGTTATGCAAGCATCTTGTAACTTTTTTAACGGTTTGCAATATTGCTAATTTGATTCCCTGTCTTCAATGGTAAGAATTAACCTTCTCAGAGTGCAATCATAATTGCTTCCAATTTTAGTGTCGGTAGTAAGGATGTTTCCTATAGGAAGTATCGGATCCTATTACAAAGTTGAAGGAATGTATTTCCAAACGTGGAAGGAATCAACAAAAACCAAAAAAAGAAATTGTGATTGGGATGGAATCAACTAAAAGATAAAAGACAGAAAAAGACAGAAGCAAATCAGCAAAAAAAAGGAAAGTGTGCTCAACTTTCTTTCTTAGCTTCTAGGAAGTTTTCATACCTGAAGGTTAGGAATATATATATATATATATATATATATATATATTTAAAAATTTTAATCTTTATTTCCATAATATGAGTTTGGAAAAAATTCTTCTAAAAATTAAAATATATAAATAAAATAAAAACAAAAACCGAAACTTTAGTTGCACTTTAGACATTTTAAAAAATTAAATATACTTGCATAAAATAATGAAAAAAGCGAAAACAATAACTATGACACGGACAAAAAACAACAATAATAACATAACTAACATAACTAAATAACTAATTTAATTAATGAATAACCTTGTTACAAGTAATTAATTGTTCTATTATTACATATACTCTACTTTGAAATGCTTTGCCAAAAATACAATCCAATACAATCCTTCACATATTATAATTAATTTGTAAAATATAAATATAACATTTTTTCTATGAAAAAGGTATCTTTCATTCCAAAGAGAATTCAAGATAGTACAATCCTCAAGATACTTAACAACACACTTGACAACACAATTCCCAAAGCTAGATATGTTGAGCCATTTTCCCAAAGGGTTGTACACTAACTAATGCTCAAAACAAGAGAACCTTTCATTTAGAAAAAGTCATTCTAAAAAATGATTTTGAGAAAAAAGAGAGCGCAATGGAAGTAGTGAATATAGTCTAAAAAAAGAAGTAGAAACAATTCACATGGCTGACATAAGTACATAAGCAACCCACTCCTAGAAGCAACGAAGGACCCTCCCTAAAAATTCTTCTTTAGGTATATGGTTTATAAGCATTTGGAGTGCTTTGTTCAAAGTTGGTTTCATAAGATATAGGAGGGCCTTAAACTCACTAACGTGTTAGTGTCGGTTCCCAAGTTTTCTTTAGTTGTGAAGAAGTGTAAATTTGAAAGATAATGAACATATCCTAACGCACGGATTTGATTAGGACCTTGGTAGTCTCCATCAAAGAAACTCCATGAAAATGATTTATCAATGAAAAGATTGCCAATAATCCTTGGAATTTTAACATTGTTCGAGGTCTGAAAAGTAGAGAGCAGAGTTAGAACTTGAAATAAGACTTCAAAAGTGGGGATTTGTTTGTCTTAGAAAATACAAGCATTCCTGGCAAACCATGTTCCCCAAATAACTAAATAAGAGAGATACATGAAAGGCTTGAGATCCCTTCTAATAAACCATTCCTTAAAATTGTCTTCCATTGATCCCTTCGACCAAGTATTAGAGAGGCCCATGTGGCCTTCTACCTCTTTTCATACCTGTATGAAATTAGCACAATCCATAAAAAGGTGAGAAGTAGTCTCATACTAGGATTTGCATAATGAGCATGAGCCTAGTCTCAATTTATTTCTTATTTGGAGGGATTCCCATGTCAAAACTCTATTCATCAATGCCAACCACGTGAATAAGGTACATTTTTAAGGCACTCACTCCTTCCAAATCTTAAACCACCACCAACTAGCCTCGTTAGCAGTATAATCATGTAAAGATGTATAGCCTACTTTTGCTTTGTAAACAACCCCTTCTTCGTTCATAGCCCAAACTAGTTCATTTGGAGCATCCTTTAGTCAAATATGTGATTTTTTTAAAACTCATCCAAGTAGAACTCCCAGTACTACCCCAAATGAGCATCCAATCCTAAATCTTGGGATGAAAACCACACTTGAGACCACAAGGTAGTACTATGAGACGGTCGATCTTATTAAGATTACATCTACCCAAAACCTTAAGATAGTTGAAAAGTACATTTGAAAGGAAAATATCTACCCATAACCCACAATGGAATTAGTTTCAATCTTGATTTGGGATCCATTTCCTACTCTCCAATCCAAATAGCAACCAATCGTAGGAAAATCTAAGGACATAGTTTTCCATTGATTGGACACATTTTGCACACTCTTCCTTTCCAACCTAATCCTATTAAGAATGGAATTTGGAGCAATACACTTATGTACTATAATATTTCTCCACAAAATGTCTCCCTGGTTGTTAATAGAGAGATTGCCTGTGTTTATGGTAACGATCCCATGGCTACAGGAGAGATTGCCTGCGTTAACGGTAGCGATCCCTTGTGCCCAAAAGATATAGCATATAGCCGGTTTATGCATGTTGAGTTGCATCTTAATGTTAGTGAACTTATATTATTATTCCTACCCAACCGGGCGGTATTCTGTTGAGCATAGCGAGCCGTCCCTGAACAACGAGCTATTGCATCATGAGGAGACAAGCTAAGCCAGGAAGTGATACCAAGGAAAGACCAGCAAAATAATTGCTTTCGAGGTTACCAGCCAGCCAGTAACAACACCAAAGGTTTTATCAGCCAGCTCAGAAACATCCTGAACAGTTTAGGGAAACGTAAAGCACCAACACTTGTATTTTAGCACCCCCGGAACAACCCCGGACTGATGCTTGAGACACGACCTAAGTTAGCTGCCAAAGATACTTTACTACAAGAGTGCACCCAAAAAGGTGAATATGTTTGAGTCCCCAATCCCCTTGCTTTTTATGGGAAGTGATAAGTTTCCATATTTCCAAGTGAGAGTCCAAATAATCACTACTACCCTTCCAAAGGTAATTGAATCAACACTTTCTCATTTTTTCCAAAATCCCCTTGGGGATGTAAGCTAAAGTATGACAAAAAAAGGGGTTTCTTCTAGAACAAATTTAACCAAATTAACCAACTTCCTTTGAATAACCATATATTGCACCAAAAAGCAATCATTTTCTCAATTTTGGATAGAAACCACCTCTAGCTTTCCTTACCATAATTGTTGGGTTTCAAGGTAACACCAATGTAGTTAGAACCTTCATCCAATCCACGATGTTGAAAGGGGAAAATCCATCCCAACCTTACCATCATAAAATCATCTAATCCAAATGAGTATATAGAAGATTTGTTCAAGTTTATTTCCATCCCAGTATCATATCCATATAAGTCAAGGCTTCATTTTAGTTGTTGATATTCCACTGGATTATTGAAACAAAAAAGTAAAACATCATCCATGAAAAGGAGGTGAGCGAGAGAATCCCTTATTCCCACCTGAATTCCTTACATTAGTCTGAGTCTCTTAATGTTGTTGATATCCCTATTGAGGCCTTTAGCTACCAGTAAAAAGAGATAAAGGAACAAAGGGAATCCTTGATGAATCCCTTGGGATGACTTGACAAATGAGGAAGCAGACCCATTAATCAGAGCATAAAAAGAAGAAGAGGTCACATTTCCCATAATTCACTTCACCAATGGAAGAGAGAATCCTAGGTGAATCAACAAAAGTATCGAGTACAACTAGGATACCCTATCAAAATCCTTAGACAAATCGAACTTAATAACAAAGGTAGTGAAGTGAGGGTTTTTTATGGAGTATAGACCCTCTTGAGCATAGCCTATGGATTTATCGATCAACCTCCCCTATACGAAAACCAAACTTATTTGAACAAATGAGTCTAGACAGAAGGGTATTAAGTCTCAAAGCAATGATCTTAGACATGATTGTATACACCCCGTTACAAAGAGAGATGGGCATTAAACCATCACAGTTCTTTGGATAGTCCTACTTGGGAATTAAGTATATGAAAGTGGATTTAAAGTTTCTTGAAACCTTACCAGACAACCTTAAATCTTCCACAACCTTGAGAATATCCTCACCAATGAGCTCAAAGAAATCTAAAATAATTCCATGGGACACCCATACGGGCAAGGGATCATGTCCTTCTAGAAGGAATTTATAATTCCAATAGCCCTTTCAAAGAGACTCCTTGGTAAATACCTTCATTATCCTCAGCTTCAACCATTCTAGGAAAATATGATACAACTTTCATAATAACCCCAATGTTAGCTATGGATGGTTCTTGAAAAGTATCATTAAAATGTTGAATTCCAAGTTCTACTAGCCCTTGAAAACCCCTAACCATTTTTCCTTCCCTATAAATAAGCTTCCATATTGTATTATAGATTTTACTGAAGTTTGCAAATTTATGGAAAAATTTATTGTTTTGGTCCCCAAAACTCAACCAAATAGCCCAACCCTTAATTCTCCAAACTTTCTCCTTTTCCAAAATAAGCTTACTTTTCTAGGATTTGAGACTCTTGATCTTAGACATGGCCTCATTAGTATACATGCCATCATAATGTTCTCAATATAAAAGAGTGAGATTCTGCTCCACCTCCTTTAGAAGATTATCTCTATCCCTAAATCTCTCACCATCCCATGGGACTGCCTTCTCTTTGACCATTTTAAAGAATTTGAAAACTGAATACAAGCTAAGTCTTGCAAATGAATATCAAAATCCTTTTAGGAATATTTAACCAAGTCCTGAAACTCCAGTTCAAAAAACTACGAATGATTATATTTGAAGGGTTCCATAGGATTTTCTTTGAAAAGATCCAACTCTAATTAGATAGGAAAGTGACATGAGGATCTTGAAATGTCTATCCATGACTGATAACTAGAGATATTCTCCAACATATCATGGTAGATCAAGAACCAAGTGCTTAGTTGCAACTACTTCCCCTATTATATTGCACGTCCAAGTAGGATTCAACTCCAAAGGCACATTGTCAACCCATCTAATTGACCTAAATGCTTCAAGGAAGAAATGGGGGGGAATTTTAAGGATACATAATTTTCTTAAAGTGTAAAAACTTTGCGAATCTTACTAATTATCAAATATGCAACCATAACAAATTTAGCGATATTTAAAAAAAAATCAAATTTCTAAGGGTTTTGTATAATTTTTGGACATTTTTGGCAATTTTTAGAGTTGAAAAATTTATTCCTATGGAATTTGGGAAAATCATATTAGAAAAAAATGGAAAATGGTGAATATTTTTTGGAAAAAAACCTCGAAAATTATCCCATGGGATAAATTTCACCCCTAAAATTTTCCCTAGAAGAAATCAACCAACCTATCATGATGAGTTGAGGATCCCCATATCTCCCATCAATTCAAGGTGAGGTTCAAATCACCCCCAATGATAATATTTTCAATCTTGATCCACTGAGAGGAAAGTAAATTAACCCATAAGCCCTCTTTTCCTTCATACGATCCATATACATTTAGCAAAGTAAAAGCTATACCAATACTCATGTAGAAGACTTTAGTGCATAAACCTGGAACCACATCAAAGGAGTTGATTAAGGTTATAGTCAAACATCGACTAGTAATGAAGCCACTTGAGAAACACTCTACATCTAAAGCCACAAAATCTCACCTAACCAATAATTTTTTCAAGTCCCTAATAAGAAGACCCCCTTTTCCCATGGAATCCTAGATAAATAAAACTTCTGGACTGTTCAAATTGATCATTCTTTTGAGGGCCAATTTTTTGGCATGAACCCTAAGCCTTTGATATTGAGGGATGAGAATTTCATGAGGAAACCCCAAAGAGGGTTTTCTTTGCTCTAAGAACACTTGAGATAGTCTTTTCTTCACTTGGTGAACCTTTTTTTCCACTCTTTCTTGAGCATGTTTAAGGGTCAATTTCCTCCCATCCATGGTCCCTCCTGCCTCCTTTTGGACATCCAACCCAGCGTCTCGGACCCACCGGAATCGACAAATTCACGAACCGAGCCACGGTTCGGGTGCTATGGGCATCCTGCTGGGCACCCCGGGGCCATTCAAGGACACTTTGGGCATTTGCTCCGCGGCCACGGAACCCAAACCGACGAGCAGACTCGGATTCTGTCAGCTCCCACAGGTCCACGTGGCCATAGTGGACCTGTCCACAGTGGCCACGCATGCCCAGGGGCCTCCGGATGAGAAATGGCCCCCTTGAGCGAATTTGGAATGGCCTTCACTAAGCAAAACCCTAGCTCCGGGGATGGCCCATTGGCACCGCTTCCGGGCCTTCGAGGCACGCTTTGGGGGGTCCCCTTACTAAAACCCGGCGTCCCGGACCCACCGGAGTTGACGTATTCACGAACTGAGCTACAGTTCGGGTGCTACGGGAATCCTAGTCGAGCACCTTGGGGCCATTCAAGGACACTTTGGGCATTTGCTCCGCGGCCACAGAACCCAAACCGGCGAGCGGACTCGGATTCTGTCGGTTAGAGTTAGAGTTAATGATGATGCCAAGGATGGTGATGCTGACGAAGACGTTGATGATGATGGTGATGGCAATGGTGATGGTGATGGTGATGGTGTTGGTGATGGTGAAGAAGATGGTTTAGTGCTAGGGTTTGGGTGAGGGTTAGGGCTGGAGTTATAGAAGGAAATTGAGTTAGGGTTAGAGTTAGAGTTAATGATGATGATGAAGATGGTGATGATGATGATGATGGTGATGACGATGGTGATGGTGATGGTGGTCATGAAGGAGATGGTTTAGTGCTAGGGTTTGGGTGAGGGTTAGGGCTAGAGTTATAGAAGGAAATTGAATTAGGGTTAGAGTTAGAGTTAATGATGATGACAAAGATGGTGATGATGACGAAGACGTTGATGATGATGGTGTTGGTGATGGTGATGAGGGACCTAGAGATGACAATGCTGATGGAACCTAGAGATGACAATGATGATGAAGATGGTGATGATGATGAATGCATCGATGATGATGGCAATGGTGATGGAGATGGTGATGAAGATGATGGAGATGGTGATTATGGTGGCGACGATGATGAGGGACCTAGAGATGGCAATGATGATGAAGATGGTGATGATGATGAAGGCATTGATGATGATGGCGATGGTGATGAAGATGATGATGATGAGGAGGAGGATGATGATGGAGATGTTGGTGATGATGAAGATGATGATGATGTTAATGATGATGAAGATGATGAAGATGATGGAGATGGTGATGATGGTGGCGACGGTGATGAGGGACCTAGAGATGACAATGACAATGGAACCTAGAGATGACAATGATGATGAAGATGGTGATGATGATGAAGGCGTTGATGATGATGGCGATGGTGATGGATATGGTGATGAAGATGATGGAGATGGTGATGATGGTGGCGATGGTGATGAGGGACCTAGAGATGACAATGATGACGAAGATGATGATGATGATGAAGATGATGATGATGAGGATGAGGATGAGGATGATGATGATGGAGATGTTGGTGATGATGAAGATGAAGATGAAGATTATGATGGAGATGGTGATGATGGTGGCGACGGTGATGAGGAACCTAGAGATGACAATGATGATGAAGATGGTAATAATGATGAAGGCATTGATGATGATGGCGATGGTGATGGAGATGGTGATGAAGATGATGGAGATGGTGATGATGGTGGCGACGGTGATGAGGGACCTAGAGATGACAATGATGATGAAGATGGTGATGATGGTGAAGGCATTGATGATGATGGAGATGATGATGAAGATGATGATGATGATGATGATGAAGATGGTGAGGATGATGGAGACGATGATGAGGGACCTAGAGATGACCACGATGACGAATATGGTGATGATGATGAAGATGGTGATGATGATATTAGATGCAGTGATCATAATCATCATGGGGAGAATTTTTTTATCAAATGCCACACAATCATAGTTGTAATAACCATAGTCACAGTCCCAAAGTTGCATAATTGAACCACGAGCAACATCAACTAATTGTGGCATCACATGAACATGGTAAGAATAACCATTGATGGGGGCGAGGGTGGGTATAAACATTGTGTAGATGATATAGAGAAAAAATTTGGTGCTCTATAGAGGTTAAATGAGATGACCATATCCAAATGATGTATGATGATGAATTTCGGAAAAAAAACTTTATTCTCACTAAATACACAAAACACCTTACCATCCTTGAAAAACTTAAAAAATGGTTAGTTGTTTTTAGAGGTAGTATATAACTATTGATGGCAATTTCTTTGATGAACCATGTTTGGAAAACTACTACAATAGTTTGTGTTGTATGAAGTGAGAGTCCCTGGGATCCATTTGTTGGAAATATAATTTCCATATTAGATTCTGAATGTCTACAATGACTTGGAAAAAAATTTCAATCCTTTAATCAACTTTACTTGCAAAAATTCATCTTAACCCCCAATCTCTTTCATGCTAAGATCTATCGAGAAAGTGTAGAGTGTCTATCTCAAAATTCTTAGACTTAACTCCTCAATTGTTTGGATAGGGTTAAGATCAATTTGTGTATCCCAAGGGGATAACTCAATGATTTGTAGCCATTTTTTATGGCCATTTCACTAATTATGTTCCAACACATGCTCAGTTCAAATCCCCCCAGGTGATGCACACAAATTTATGTTGATATGTTTACTAAAAATGCAATCCTTGAATATGGGGAAGTGTCCCTTCAACTTCCTCACAAGGTTTCCTTTAGAAAGGAAAAGATCAACTTGTGATATCAAAGCAGTCAAATAATGTATTTTAAAGGTTAGAAACAAGTATGCTCTAAACTACGAAATATTGTCCATCAACAACCATGTAGATATTCTATAAGTAATCCCAAGATACTCTGCAAGTTGTCAACAATGGCCTTCATTGTGCATAAAATCACATAAATCAACCAGTAATCAAGCATGGAGTATACACTACACATCCATCACCATTGCACTTGAATAAAGGTAAATTTATGTAGACTATTCAAGTGTGGATAAGTTATAAAAGTGGTTCCACAACCGATTTTAGCATGCTTTTGATTGGTTGAAACAATCACAAACATATTCTCAGGTAGTTAAATTTATCAAAAACAAGTTGAACGATCATGTATAACAATCCACCAACAACCCTACAGTGAATCATATACTATGCATATCTTTTTGAATGTATTGTGGAAAAACATTTCAATCATTCCTAGCAATTATTGAACATTTGCAAGTGCAAAAGAAAAAAGGGTTGAGTGTTTCTTAATTATAAAGCTACACATCCAACATTATTGCACCTCAATGAGGATAGTTTATAGAGACAATTCAGGCATGGATAAGTAATACTATAAAAATTGGTCTTCCACAACCGAGTTTAGCATGCTTTTGATGGATTCAAAGAATCACAGACATATTACTAGATGACTAATGTATCAAAAACAAGTTAAGGAATCATGTACAATCTAAGCAAGTTCTCTAATAAAATAGTTGAACATAGTCAAATGTCATTCATTGAAATTTTAAGCCTAAAACAAGGATTTTTAAAACAAATGTCAAATATACATGATATAGGGGTACATAAAAAATGTCATGTCATTTAATGCATTGCAACACTTACGCTTTGGATGCAAAGGAGTAATCAAAGACATGATCATGATTTCATAACACAATTATAATTGTAATGTATTAAATTAGCAAACAATGTACTATTTTTACAGGCATGTGTATGCCAAAAATATTAATATTTTCCACTCTCCTATATGACAATCATTTATTTGATATTGACCGCTTGACGTTAAAAAAAAAACCAAAAATATATATATTCGACTAAAACATATGATAAGTTTGTCAATAACAACACTAGTATATCCATTGACATTGATTCCTTATATGGACTGAAAAATATTGTATTTGTCATGTTTTCACACACATGCCTATGCACTAGGTTTTGTTTATGTGTATTTTGCAATAGTGTATGATTTATTTTTGTTTACAAGTATTGGATTCAATCCTATCTAAAAAGATGCCAATTTTGTCCCATTTTCTCATTAGTGAGGAATTTTGGACATGCACGTCCATTTTCTACTATTTTCAATTGCATAGATATCCAATACACACACACACACACACACTATGATATCCAACTTCTCTTCTAAGATCTAGGCAAAACCAAAATTTAGACAACATCACATCCTGATACACACAACATGAGACAATGAGATATATAAATCACATAACTGAAATTCCATGTACATCGAGGCTGCAAAACTCATCCAAACATATACAATTTCTGGCAAATAGTGGAACATGGTTCCCAATGTATGTACAGTGGCAACTCGTGCCCTAAACAAAATGCGACAACTCATGTCGTAGATACAAAATACATGGCAACTCGTGCCATAGATACAAAGTACATCAAAACTGGTGCAAAAAGTGCCACATCGTGGCTAATGTACATAACACATGGTGTGTCAAGCATTGTGACCACCCCCTGTCACTCCCAGGCGCATCTCCAAAGTCGATCTTCCTACTTCAAGCTACCGGTACCTTGGGTCTTGCTCCGTCTAGGAGTAGACCGTCTCTCCAGGATCTAGAACAAATGATATAAGATACCGTCATTTTCAAGCATTTGCAACATTTACCACATTTATAAAACAAATGTAGAATTCGAATCTTAAATAAATCACCTCTGATGTGACTGAGAAATGTTGGACAATTGTCTTGGATCTACAGAGCCTCTCCACAATTCTAGCCTACAATATTTACAACAATCATTTCATTGAAAAGTAATAATTGCTTAAATTAATTTGTGTTAATGCATCAAAATATTTTCATAAATTAGTTTGATTCTCACCGTGTACTCCTCTGATGATGGACATGGCTGGGCTTCTGGGCTAGCAGGTGGTGCAGATGGCCCGACAACCACCTCCGATGCAGTGATGGGGGGGGGCACAGATGTAGTGGCAGCCACTACAGGTGCAACCACTGGAGATACAGATGAGGATACTGGAAGGGTAGATGCCACAATATTGGCGGGAAGTGGGGATGATATGGTGGGAGAAGAAATGGTGGTATGGGGTGGAGGAGGACGTCGTGTACGATGAACCCCTGATGGTTGTACGATAGAGGGTATCGAACCAAAAGGGCTAGGGGGGATTTTGAGGGATGGTGCATGGGAGGGAAGTCTTGCACAGAGGGAGGAGGATGGACGGAAGGGAGGTTGTGGACGAAGAGGGGAAGCTGGAAGGAAAGGGGGGTGTGGATGAAAGGGGGAGGATGGATAGACAGGGGGCGTGGATAAATTGGGGAGGATGTATGGACGCGGGGGCATGGTTGAGTGGGGTGGGATGGATGGAAGGGGGAGTATGGCTGGAGAGGGGAGGCTGGATGGAAGGGAGGGGGTGGGCGTAGGTACGAGTCTAGATGGAAGCGAGGGGAGGACTCATGGGAGAGGGTGGATACATAGGACTAAAATGGGGAGCCGCAGCTGTTGGTGGAACCTACATATACATTTGTAATGTCACAATTTAGTAAACAAACAATAAATTAAACCATAGTAAGTCGCAACAATTCAAATTAAAAGTGTGCTTATAACTACACATTGTACCTGTGTATGTGGTGATCTGCCAATCCCTGGTGGGGGTGGTTGATCACTGTAGTCAGGGAACACCTGTGGACACCAAAATGCATGCATGTTATGGACATGTTAAACAATTCATTATTTAGGCAATCAAGATATTCAAAAACATTGTACGAACTATCAACGTGTATGCCGTCAATATAAATACTTGAGTAATATAAATGACATAAGTAATAACAGTATTGTGCCAGCTACTGAAAATACCTCCGTGTGGGGTGCCACAATTTCAGTTGCAGCTGCCATTGCTGCATCCAGGTTGGGAGATCCTACGTTCTCCCATGTTGGTGTCTAAGCTCTGAATAACTGTACATTGAAAGAATAGTTTAAGTCAAACAAAAATACTTTACAAGTTATAAAATGATGATTGAAAACACATTAAAAAAATCGCTGACCTGATCCATATAACAACCCTCGATCGGGCCTGGGAAAGTCTGCCCGCAATGGGGACAAAGATGTGGCATTGTCCCCGTCGAACTGGAATTCCCAGCATGGCTACCATCAGTCATGGGTCTGTCCTGGCCTTGTCGTGAAGGCCCTGCACCTGGATCTCTATCAAGGTCACCCGACCTCTCCACTGTAGTCGCTGCTACAAAGGAGGTGTGTATGAGGAGACCATGTGCAACATTCCTCATTACCACCTCGATCTGATCAAGCTTATGGGGCAACTGAGGTGGTTAGGGAGAGGGTTTGGGGTCGTGCCTCGGAGCTGGTGGCCCTCTCAGTGGGTTCCTCCTTGCAGTAGGTCGATCTTGGGCAGAGCCACGGCCAACACCCTGGAACTCGATTATGTCAAAATAGTTGACATGTAAGCCGAGGAAAAACTCAACCCACAATTGGCGAAGGAAGTACTGTGGAACCTCCCTATTATTGCAGGGAGGTTTATCGTACACCATGAACCACCTCTGCATCCAATTGTCCCTCCACGGTTGGTAATGACACCAATCCATGTAGACACGTGGCTTTGTAATGTTCGGTGGTTGGCTTGTTTTCGGCTCGGTGAAAATACTATATAATTGGGCTTTTGTAATGTTCAAATATTTTATTGCTTCCTTAGAGATGCCCGTGGAGTAGTACTCCCGCATCCTAGCTCTAAATTGATTCATGTTTGTCAATTGCTAGTGTGCATGTATGAGGGAGTCGATTGAGTTCTCAATTAACGTGGCAAGAGACAATTGAGATGGTTCACCCGAGTTTCTAAGTTTGCGAGTGTGCACTCTCATTTCATTTACATAGTGGTTAAGGTCATGTTGTTCAAAATTAGGTTGTGGGTTTTGGTTTTGTTCGGCATTGGGTCCAAGGTTTAGGTTTTCTTGTGTTCCATCGGACTCGGGGTTAACATCTTGTTCACTCATTGTCTCAATTGCAATTTGTAGTTGAAAATTGGTTCATTGTTTTCAAACTTTGGGAATTATTTACAATTACATAAACAAAAAAAATACAAAAATTGACACAAATAATGAATAAAATTGGAAAAAAACGTGATATTTACCTATTAATCGAAGTGGTGACGAGTTTGTGGGTGTTGTTGGGTGGATTTGGAGTGGATTTGGCCTCCGTTGGTAGTTGAATGGACGCGTATGCAAAGGAAGAGGACGCGCTCGGCCGACCAAATGAAAAATGTGGAAATTGTCCACTGTTTTTTTTTATATTTTTAACAGGGGCACGTGCGCATCTCCTCTGCGCGTACGCGTCAGCAATGCACATGCGCCTCGGTTCGGTACCAAACCTAGAGGCGCGTGCGCATCTCCTTAGGTGCGGTCGTGCTATTTTTTTTCTCTACTAGCATGGCCCTATTGCAACGAATTTGGGGAGCATCTTTGTGCGCCCGCCCTATATGGTTTAAAATCCAATATGGTTTTAATGTTTTATATTATTATTGATCGGTAGCAGCCAAACACTCTCATTAAAGCTTTAGATTACGATATGAGTAGGTTGAAGATGGCTATGCACTGGCCAACAAGATGATGGTGGAAGCGATAGCCTCTACCAACTGGAAGCGATAGCCTCTACCAACAAACACGAGGACTATTCACATTTAAGATGTTTCTCAATACCAAGACCCCTACCGCCACCCCACCATCGTCTAGGAAATAAGACCCATGTTGATAACCAATGTTGTGCAAGAAAATTGAATTTTAATATAAAAGAAAAATAGAAAATTCAAATATCTAATGTGAAAGTTTGGGAAAATAGCTTAAATTTTTAGTCAACTAATGTGAAAGTTTGGGAAAATAACTTAAATTTTTATTCAATAGATGAACTAATTTGAATTCAAAGGAAATCGAAAACCCTCGGCTCCGGGTGCCACCGCCACTGTCAACAGGGCCACCAGGGGAGACACGTCTCCTCCTCCCAGCACCAGTTCCCAGACTATGCATTAAATGAAGGATACAACGCCTATACATTTGGCTTCCCTACACGCAACGGATCCCATCGCCCACATGGCCTGGGGGATGGCATTTATGCTGGCTAATTTTTCCTAGTGCTCTCGCCTGAACTGGTATCAACTCCCATTTATTCTCTCACATGCCATCTCCTACACTCTCCATAGCTCCTGCTGGGTTATGAAGAACCAGTCTCGCTACACTGCGGTCATTACGCCTGTTGGTTATGCTCGATCTGCATCCACAGTGGAGAGCTTGGAACCTACGGAGAGTTGAGTTCTTTTGCTGCCTAATTCGATCATGAAGCGCAGCAAAGGCATTTCCCAGTGAGGTTCCAGTCAAGGCACTGGAAAATCTACGTCGGTGGAGAAGGAAATCCCAGCCAACATTGGCTACAAAGACAACGTTTCAATGTTGATTCGTCGACTGGTGGATGATTGGGAGTCCAGGAGTGTTGTTGAGATTCTCGCCTTCGGTAGCCCTGGTACTCAGGTGAACCACTAGTGTTAAAAATTTGTTTGGTACTCTAGTTGAAGATATGCTTACTAATTGGAATGTGTCTAAGATGACCATAATGGACACTAGGTCCAATATGGCTCATTTGGATGGCATCCTTGTTGCTCTTGAATCTTGAGCCTCACGCAGTCAAGCAAACCGCCAGGAGCTCTCTTCACAATTATGTGGGCCTCGCTGCCTCAGCGGACGCCGCTCTAGTACCTGTTGCTGCTCCTCGCAATATTCCATGTCCTGACTCCCCAGCTGCCATTGTGGTGCAAGTTGCCTCCCCTCCTGAGACTTCTTTTCCAATACCTTCTACAATTGACATTGTCCATAGAAAGCACCTTCATAAAGATGAAGCAGCAGTGATTCTTCAGCACAAAACAAAGCCTCTGCCATTCAAGCTCCCAGAGCAGCAGTGGACAGATGATCTCTTCGAACCCTGCCCCATCTCCGAGGACACACATGCAAAGGCGTAGAAGCTAGCTCTTGAGCTCTACATTTTTGGTTCTTTTACTATGTCTTTTTGTACACTCTAGCTTGCACAGAGTTATAGTATTTTACTGTCTTTCCTGCTCGATAGCTATCTAGTTTATCTCCATAAGCTTGGTTACATTGCTTTGTTTTGTAAAGATGACACCTTGTACAGGGCCATTTTGATCTATCTGGATTTTCGGAAGGACTGTAATATTTTTTGTACTATAATATAAAACTTCCATGCAGCTTAAAAAAATAAAAATAAAAATCGAAAACAATATATACACTCCCAGTCATTATCTCAAACATTCGACTTTCTTCACTTCTTCTCCCGATGACACTACTACTTTAGCTGCAGCATATTAGACCCTACCTCCTCTGCAACATACAAGGATTCAAGTTCGCAGGAAGATGCCGAAAACTTGCAGGACAATTACCTTCTTATTAGTAATGAGATAACCACTTACTTAGGCACTCATATCTCCTTATATCATTACTCCATGCAGCACAGTCTAATCTAAGTTTGGGAAAATAACTTCAATTTTTATTGAGTAGATGAACTAATTTGAATTCAAAGGAAATCGAAAACAATATATACACTGCATATAGGCAGGTATAATAATGCCATTATGAAATTCCAAAAATATTAAGTTGAAGACATTTTTGGTTTATTTTGCTTGTGTTTTATATTTACTATTTTACAGTATTATTATTATTATGGGTTTGCAAGTTAGTAGTTTAAATGTTCTTTAATTTATTTATTTATTTTTACATTTTTTTTAAATAAAAAAGCTTTGTATTACTACATGAAAGAAAGATACATGTCGAGCTTACATGAGCTACAGGTCTGGAACCCAACATATCACAGACAAATGCACTACTAAGATTACGAACTTACAGAGTGAGAGTCCATAGAATTGGACATTTTCACCATCTTCTGAGAGAGATTCCCACCTTGAAGAACTGCATTCGTTGGCCGAGGCGAACCTTGCTAGTGTGATTTGCTGTTGAGACCCAATTCCAGACCCGGATAAGAGAAAGAGAGGCCCAACTTTTTTGCAATAGCATAGATTTTGCAATGCATTAACTTGTTATCTGGGTTGTGAGCCTTCCAAGCCTTGACCGATTCTTCATCTCCATGGCATTTAGAGTTTAGCGTTACCTCCCATCGCAACATGAACCAACAGGTTCTTAATGACCCAATATACCATAATCATTCTATCATAGACCGAAGCACCCAATCCTCCACCTCATTCTTAACTTCTTCAAACGGGAGGGCCTGAACCTCACTCCATAGCTGCTTCTCAATGAGTTCAATGTCTTCCCCAATGGGTTCCTTTCTCGGAAGAACGTGGTAGCAGATTGAGCTCGGACTTGAGCCCGAGTGATCGGCCAGGCCATGACCTTATTTTTACATTCAAAATAAAGTGAAGGTAAATTTATATTTGTTTTTTTGAAATTGGATTATAATAATTTTATATTAATGGAATTGGATATATGAATTGTTAATATTACAAAATAGAGTTATAATAGAAATATTTGAGGATTTTGAATATATTTTTATATTAACAATTGCATAGTCTAAAAGTTCTATTATTGGAACATAAAATTTGATTTTTTTGATGCGATTTTGAAAAAAAAAAGGCATCAATTTTTATTAAAATACTAGTTATAATGGTTAAACTACAAAATTTTCTACCTTCAAAATAGTCATTAAATTCAGATTTTGCAAAATATAAAATGTTAAATTCATATAAAAATTGGTTCAAACCAAATCCTCTAATTTTTAGACAACTTTACAAACAATAATTTCAATAATCCAAAGTTACAAATTTAAAACCAAAATTCAATGATAGCAAACCATAAAAATTCAAAACTTTAAAATTATATCTTAAATACTTTAGAACTCTATTAATTATATAAGATTTGTATTAAATATTTGATGTTGAATCCGTTTTCAATTTATCTTTTCTTTAATTGATTGGAAAACAAAGAGTTGAAGATAAGTAGCTTGTCGAATTGTCTTAAGCCATGGCTACTTCTAAACAAAATAGGGTTTTGGATTCATAAATAGTTTGTTTAGAACTTCCTTAAATATTAATATAATATGTTAACACATACAACTTTTAATCTTAAGTTTAGGAATATAGTAATATTTTATGGATGTAAATGGTAAGTAATTATGATTAGTGAAATTTATATTTATAGGTTATTATAAAATTAATTCGTACTAAATTTTATTAAAGTTTTTGTTATTTTAAATTAAGTTTATTTTTAATATATAATTAATTTAATTTAATTTAATAATTTCATGATTAAAAAATAAAACATTTTCATAGTAAAAATTATTTGAAATCTTTGTCTCATTGTAAAATGATAAAAATGTGTTATGTTATGATATTCATAACCAAGGCTAAAGTGACATGATAGACTCTATAATAACTATTAAAGAATTTTGACAACGTAATTGTTGGAAATAACACCAGCATAGATCCAAATTCTTGGTTCTATCAAGCGTCAAGAGGGATCAAATCTCCTTCATATTTACTTTTTAGTTTTTACTTTGTATTATTGTTTTTTTGTTTACTTTGTAGTATTTTGTTACTCGACAAACTCGACAAAGTTACAAGATCTCCCTCATATTTACTTTTTACTTTGTATTATTCTTTTTTTTTGTTTACTTTGTATTATTTGTTACTAGACAAACACTCGACACATGTTACAAGATCTCCCTCATACTGGGCTGTAGAGCGCCTATGGACACAATAAACTAAATTTCTACCTCTTTTTATACTTTTATTTTTATAAATATTTTGAACTTAATTTAATGAATATATGATTAAAAACATATGTTTCCTCTTTATTAATCAAATTAGAAATATATCTACATATACTACTAGCCTTACAAATTTCATGAAATATTATATGAGTGTTGTACTCATGTCACTTTATATATATATATATATATATATATATATATATATATATATATAATCTATTCCAAAAATTTATACAACTTAAATCTATATGTTTCTATTAAAATAGTACCATTAACATCTTTAATTTTTTTTATTCAATTTTTAAACTAAGTTTTGAAAACAAAATATACAATATTTATATTTTATGCTATTTTTAAATGTGAAGACTAAAATTTTCTATTTTTCATTTTTTATTTTTAATTTAATATAATTTTTAAATTAACTTTTAAAATTATAAAAAATATTAATCAACATAATTATAATTTAATATTTTTGTATATTAAATTTTAAAATTTAAAAAAAAAAAAAAAATATATATATATATATATATATATATATATATATTACAAGTTAAATTTTTATTTGTGAAATGGTAAATTATTATATTATTTACATTAATATAACAAATTACAAATTAAAAGATTAAATTATGAAATAGTAAATTATTATTATATTATTTACTGCATAATTAATAAAAAATATTTTATTTTATTTTAAAATAATAATATAAATAATAAATAATGATAACATAAAAAACAATTTTCATTTTAATTTCTAAGATATATATTGTTTCAATATACTTCATATATAGAGAGAGGATATGATATTCCTTTCCTTTTAAAAATATTTTGAATTTTGGATTTGGATTATTATGTATATATTTGTAAGTACGATTTAATTGATTTTTATTTGTAATTTAAATTTGATTTTTTTATAATAAGAATTTGTATTGGTTGTGTTCTTGAATTTGATATTTTAAAATAATTTAGTAATTTAAAAAATGGTTTATATATTAACAATATTAAATATAGATGTCAAAACAATACAAACAATTTAACAAACTTGCTTCTATTTTTTTTTGTTCAAAACAAAGAAATATCATAACTTATTATTCATCAGGAATGAAGAATCAAAGTTACATATATCCTTGCAAAAAAGTACTTAAAGCTGCATCAAGAAAACAAGATCTTAGTATCCCAAACATAGTACTTTCATACTAACAATATGTTCAATTCAATTCAGATACCACTCCAACAACTGAACCAAAACAAACTCACATCTATTTATTTATATTATAATTATATTATTTTTTCAAAAATAAATACATTTAACTTATTTAAGTTCACCTACGTTATACTATTCTTTTCAAAACTTTTCAATTGGTTTTTAAGATTTTTAAATATTAACATTTAATATACAATATCATAAATTTTAAAAATTTTAGATATTATTATTTGATATATATTGATATAGATACAAAGCAATTTATATTTATATAATAATTTTTACTTATTTATATAAAACTTTACTTAAATTTTATTTTATTTTTTAAATTAATTTCCATATTTTAATTTTATTTTTTTATTAAAAGACCAGGACTAAGGTATTGAATTGCACGTAACTCTTATTATTCCCTGCTCAGCCAGGAATAACGTAATCGACTGGTTTTTGGCAGTTGTGACACAACAATGACAATTTTTATGCTATGATTTTACACTGAGATCAATAGGTTTTCCTAACTTTTTTGCATCCACCGTCTTATTGTCGAAAAACACTTTTTCATTTCAATATCTTACATTGTTCTGACACATCTCTGATTAACTACACTGCACTGCAGTCCATGATCTTTGACACCTGCTCTGGATTGCACTGCAGTCCATGGTCTTTGACACCTACTTCTATTCACCGACACCTATAGTACATGCAACAACGAGAGCTATTCAAGCAAATAGAACTTTGATGTCTATAATTTCTATAAATAAAAGGAGTTTGTAAGTGCGTATTATGCCCCTCCTTCTGTATGGGTAGACAAACCTTCACGATCATTCTACTGCTCTTCATTACGAACAACCTTCTTTCTTTCTTGTTGTTGCGCGTCACTGCAACAACAAGAGAAACAACGCATCATTCTGTCTCACTTGATTCTGGAGAGATGCCAACACAAGTAAAGATATCACTTTATAATTTTTTCTCTTTCCTTTCCCCCACAAGGAAGGGGAAATATATATGTCTCCATTCGATCTTTTCGGAAGAACTGGGACAAGTAGCCAGTTTTCTAGGTATAAGAATGGTTTCGGCCGGGTGGATTGTGCTTTCTTTCTTGTTAACATCCTCTCACGAATACTGCAAAACCTATGTGAATACAATGTAGGGTAAATGGAAATGGCGTTTGCAGTTCTGTAACATCACCATGATATGAGATGACATGTACCTAGAGAACACGTCGTACAAGCCGATTATAATATTTCTTGATTTCTATGTCTTTGTTTTGTTTATGGCAACGCCTGTATACCAATGTTTGAATTTTATACAAATAATAGTTCAGAACCAGGTGAACCAGGTGATACGATCCTGCTAAGAATTTTGTAAGGAAACTTAATTCACTATATTTTGTTTAGTTATATAGTTTTCGGCATTCACATCTCTGCCAGTAGATGATTTCTCCACATATGAGTAAGAATTTATTTATTTTTGGGAGCTCAGGTTTGAGTCTTAGGCTTTTTTTATGCCTGAAATCTCAGTGAGAAAAATTGCATCTGTTACTCTAGAAGAATAGTCTCTCTTTCAGGCACTAAACATCATTCTGATGGAATCGTGGTAGCTATGGGTTAGATAATTCCCATAGTTTATGTTCAAGTAATTGCATTCACTATTTCTTATTTATTATAGAAAGATATTTTTAAAAGAAACTAAAACTAAGTAAAATTATTTATAATCTTCCTAGGAAGGATGACGAAGTACTTTGGATTCAGTTCCTACTGAAAACATCAACCTTTCTCTTAATTACTTTACTACTAACTTAGGATTTTAAACCTTTTTTTTTTTCAATCTAACTTTTGCTTGCTTACGAAGTTGTAGTAGGGTTTTCTTCAAATATGGTTACCATTTGGATGTTGATTGTTCCTACCTAGCTACATTTTCAAATTTTCCTCCATAGATAGCGTAACAATGTGTTTTCATTTTGCATTTAAAGTAACCTTGAATCCTCACTCTGTATTTGTTATTGTTATTTCATTTTGCATTTAAAGTAACCATGAATCTTGTGATGAACCTGCAATAATTAATTAATGCAAATACACGAGATATCATAAATAATAGAACTCAGAATCACTTTTATATTGATCACGGGCCACTTCGAGGGGGCAACCTCTTTTGAGCAAGCTCAATACAATTAACTTCACTGTGCCTTCATAGGCCTCAACACACACTTATATACTAAGTCTAGGCGCCAATACCATGTGTCAGTACAAACCATGGGCCAATACAAAATATGGATCAACAATTACTACAGGTCAAAACCATGGGCCAATACAAACTATGGATCAACAAAACTATGGGCGACTTACAAAGCATATGCGCCAACAACAATAGCACAAACTATGGATCAACAAATATTACGGGACAACTTACAAAGCATATGCGTCCAACAACAATATACTAACAAAGTAAAGACATGGGTTCCTAACATCCTCTCTCCCTTAGAAAAAGCTTTGTCCTCAAAGCTTTAGATGTGGAAATTGATGCAGAATCTGAAGGAGTGGGTCCCTTGTAGCATCCTCGGGTTGCATTTCGGGCCACTCGCGCCTTTTGAGTTTCAGGGAGGATTGCGTGGAAGGTTGTAGATGAAGAAGAACCATATCAGCGACGTGAAAAGTGCACGCAGAACGGTGCTCATCGGCTTGTTGTTTTAGTCGAATTCTTGCCATGTGAAGATTGTCCTGCAAAATGAGAAGAAACTGATTGCGGTTTCGAAGAATTGAGTCAATTGCTTGAACTTGGGAGCTACTGAAGGTGTATGGAAGAAGAACTGGCGGTGCCCGTCCAGAGACTGCTTCATATGGTGTTCTTTTAGATGTGGTACTATACCATTGGAGCACTTCCAGGAAATCCATAGAAATAGTTGTCCAAATCTGTGTAGGGATGGGCAAGGGTTCGAGCAGTCCCGAAAGGAGGGTCGTTTCACCCTTGTTGACTTGGAAAGTATCACAGTCAACCACCATCCGTTGAATTGTCATTTTCAATCCCTACCAAAAGAAGTTACATTGGTCATGATCGTACGTTTTGAGGAACCCAAAGTGCCCTGTTGATGAAGAAGCATGGAGTTCATAGAAGAGATAGCCCCGTTGAACAGATTGCAACCAATTTGGAACAAGCAGAGAAATAGCTGTAAGAGAAACTGGGTCATCAAATGTGCGAGAATGAGCATCTGCCACCATATTGTCCTTACCCTTCTGGTAAGTGGTCGCATATTCATAACCCATGAGTTGGAGAACCCATTTCAGGTGTGCTGGGGAGGAGACCCGTTGTTCCAAGAACGTTTCCAGACTTTGGAGATCAGTCTTGATGCAAAAATAATTCCCCAATAGGGATGGATGTCACTTCTGTACTGCATGCAAAATAGCCATCATGTCCTGCTAAGATGTAGATGCGGCAAAATGCTTACAGGAAAGGTCTCGTGAAGGAGGCAAGCCCACTGGTGCAACAAAGACACCTGCATATCTATCCAAGGAAGTAGTGGAGACTGTTGGTGGGTGCATCTGAAGGGAATGGAGCTGAGCAATGACACCATGTGAATTCTTCTTAAGGATCTTTTCCAAGCAATGTGAACTGATGATGCAGAGAGACCCTGGTTGTAGGCCCATAAATTTGTGTTGTGTCTCATTGACTGAAAACTGCATCCAAATTTCAGCAAAATCCCATAAGATGGGGCCAAGTGTGCATAACCATTGAACGTCCAAAACCACATCACATCCACCTAAGGATAAGAAAAGCATGTTAGAGCGCAGGTTATAATCTTCCATAGAGGTATGCACATTACGACACTTCCCCTTGCAAGGTAAGGTGCCCCCATTGGCAACCATGACTTCAAAGTTGGAACAAGGATGGACAAAATAATCATCCTGTTTGGTAATCCGAGGGTCAATGAAGTTATGAGTGCTACCAGAATCAATGAGTATGGTAAAAGGGAGCTTCTTGAAGTATCCCCTGACCCGCATTGTTTGTGGGGTGGCGACGCCAGTTACAGCATGGAGAGAGATCTCGGGTGGGTCGTCTTGAGATGGGGTATCAACAGGCGGGTGCTGAATGTCGACCTGAACATCTACTGTATCTGGAGCTTCTTCACCAAGTTTTGAGGCAGGCGAAGAATCCACATCCAAGAGATAGAGCTTGTGTTGAACACATCTATGTCCTCGAGTGAATTTCTCATCACACTTATAACAAAGCCATTTTTCTCAGTGTGCCTGTATCTCTGTTTCAGACAAATGCTTGATAGGAGTTGGTCGAGGAGCAGGCGTGATGGGAGGTCGTTGGGAACCCATATTTCTCAAGGGAACAAAGGTGGGTTTGGAGCGTTGTTGAGCTGCAATCTTGTCCTCTGCTAACTTAGCCAACCCTAGGACTTCCATCATTGTGTTGGGACAGAACATTTTGACTTCTGAGCAGATTTCATCCTTGAGACCACTGATAAAGCAACTCCTGTAGAATTCATCAAACAATCCTTCTATGTGATTAGTAAGTTTCTCAAATTCTGTCTGATACTCTCTCACTGTGTCAATTTGGTGAAGTTTAGTGAGTGCTCATGTGAAGTCATCAAAAGCACTAGGACCAAATCGTGGAAAAAGGAGTTGGCAAAAATCTATCCAGTTTGGCTCGGGATGAGCTTTGATGTACCAACGGTACCATTGAAGGGCTTCTTGTTCCAAATGAAATGATGCAAGTGGAACTTTCTGGACATCAAAAGTATTATGCAGACTGAAATATTGTTCTGCTCGGTATATCCATCCAGTCGGATCAGTACCATTGAAGCGAGGAAAATCAAGCTTCGACCCACAAAAATTGCTGGAAGAAGAGAACCCAGTGGCTGCAGAAGATTCTGGTTGTTGGTTATTGTTCATGGTTGAATGCTAAAGATGCAGGCTGAGAAATTTTTCATCCAGATCTTGGAGTTTGGTTTGGATGGTTGCAAGTGCTTCCTCCATGGTTTTTACTCATGTGCGAGTGACAACCATAACCAGGAATTTTTTTTTTTGTGGGGGGGGGAATGGATAGAAAAACACAAACACAACCTTATTTAGTAAGGGGAAATTTGGATTTGGGAAAAACTCGGAGGGGTAATTGGGGTTTGACTAGGTTTTCGACACTTTCTGAGGGACATGGAAGCAAAAAATGGGGATTTAAGAAGCGGGAACTCTATGATAAAATTTGAAGGCAATCGGGTGAAAATTGAAGAAGTTATGGCAAACCCTAAAAATAGACAAATGTGGGATTTCTGGTCTTGGGAAGTGGAATTTGGGATAGGGTCTTCAAGAATGAAATATGCAAAATGGGATTGTAGGGATGTTAGTGAAGTTTCAGGGAAAACAAAGTTGAAACAAGGGAGATATGGCCGAAAAACATAATTTTATACTCATTTCTTCTTCTTCTTCTTCTTCTTCTTCTTTTTTTACCAAAAATGGATCGGCAACAGTGGCATGGAAGGGATCCGCAACAGATGGATCTGCAATGGTGCGGAAGGGATCGAAAACGGTTGGATCTGAAATGGTGACTGGATCTGGAATGACTTTCAAAATAGATCTAAAATGGCTAGATCTGGAGCGGAAGTGATCGGCAACAGTTCAGCTGAAAATAGATATGGACCCCAGGTATGTATGGCTTCCTAACAGTTCAGGTGTTTCACTCGGCCACCAATGCTGTCTAACGGCTTGTGTATTGGGGAAGTACCCCTCACTCCACG
Source organism: Larix kaempferi (assembly GCA_027924585.1). Taxonomy (NCBI): domain Eukaryota; kingdom Viridiplantae; phylum Streptophyta; class Pinopsida; order Pinales; family Pinaceae; genus Larix; species Larix kaempferi. The sequence goes on from BSBM01000291.1 coordinate 5,508,045, forward strand.
GCTCAGGTAAAACTGATAACCGCTCTGCCACAAACGATAGCTCTTGGTTTACCTCACGGGTGGGAACTAGTCAATCAAGTAGGCGTCGTTGCCCTTTTCGCTGGCAGGTCCTCTCAATGGGCTAGCTACTTCGGGGTTCCTGTGGTACTCCTCACAATGAGTTTTAGGGCTCATTCCCAAGTACTTCCCACAGTTAAGCGGATAGGGATTATTCCCAAATCTGAACCTGCAACAAATGCGAAAAAAAAATTTGGCAGAAATTTCATCCAGCGAGCCCAAGAAAGTGCTCTGATACCAGATGTGATGAACCTGCAATAATTAATTAATGCAAATACACGAGATATCCGAAATAATAGAACTCAAAATCACTTTTATATTGATCACGTGCCACTTCGAGGGGGCAACCTCCTTTGAGCAAGCTCAATACAATTAACTTCACTGTGCCTTCATAGGCCTCAACACACACTTATATACTAAGTCTAGGCGCCAATACCATGGGTCAATACCATGTGTCAATACAAACCATGGGCCAATACAAAATATGGATCAACAATTACTACGGGTCAAAACCATGGGCCAATACAAAATATGGATCAACAATTACTACGGGTCAAAACCATGGGCCAATACAAACTATGGATCAACAAAACTATGGGCGACTTACAAAGCATATGCACCAACAACAATAACACAAACTATGGATCAACAAATACTACGGGACGACTTGCAAAGCATATGCGTCCAACAACAATATACTAATAAAGTAAAGACATGGGTTCCTAACAAATCCTCACTCTGTATTTGTTATTGTTATTGATTTTGTCATAGGTCTTCAAACAAATGCTTAACATTTGAATCCCATTGTACACGGAATCTAATTTCCTGTCCTATTAAAAAATCAATTAGAGTTTCTGAGTTGAAAACAGTAGAAAATTTAATATTTAAGGGTTTTGGAATTGGACAAGTTCCTGCCCTATTTCCCTATTTATTGGGGACCATGTCCAAAGTGACATGCAATCTTGGCCCTTTTGGTAGGTAGTTGTATGGACATGACTTTGAGCTATAAGTTCACTTGTATTATGATCCACATATTCAATGTATTTAACAAATTATTTTCCCTTATTTGTAAAGAAATTTTTTATACTACTATTTTTCTTAAATAATAATACAACATGTTTTACCTATAAGATTGTAATTGTGCTAAGATCCTTACACAGTTTCATTCTCAATTAGGTATTGTGAGCCATATTGGTTTCTTTGTTTGATGTATTATGTTCTTCTTATTCACCTTTTATTATTCACCTTTTATTATCCACTAATACTTGAAAAGGTATTTCTTATAGTATCATAATAAAGTTATTATACCCACTCCTATTTGCTTAGTTATCATCCTTTTCATTTATCGATATTGTGCAAGGAATATTAACCAAAAGTACTCACAAACAATACTTATCAACAATAAAAGAAGATGACAACATATGCATCCATAATTGAGAAACACCCACACACTACTAAATAAAGATGAATCCTATCTATAACACATCGAAATGAGTTTAACATTGCTTTATTGGTGGGAATAAAATCAGTGGAATAACCATTTCTTGTCAAAATGGTATCGACAAATATCAAGGTGTTATAGTGTTTATTCTAACTATGAGGATGCATTTATAGTAGCTTTTGTTTATTATTTTTGTGTAGAATGGTAGGTCAGATGGTGCAGCATAAGAATTTCCTTCATTTCCATGTGCAAAAGCCCATAATAAGAGATTCCACATACATTTGAAGAATACAAGGTATTCATAGAATTATGATGTAAAATGCAAATTTATACCCAAGTACTATAATCAAGGTTGCAATAATAAAAGCACACCCAAAAGAATGCAAAAAAATAATAATGAGTTAAAATACAAATCATGACGTAAAATGCAAATTTATACTACAAGTACTATAATCAAGGTTGCAATAATAGAAGCACACTCAAAAGAATGCAAAAGAATAATAAAGAGTTGAAATACAAATCATAACGGATGAACTTATTTTTATTGAGAGTGGCCCTTGTGAAGTTTCAAATTATTCCAAGTTATGTTTTCAAACAAGTTCTTTTAACTATTCATAACAATAGGGAATACACAACCATGCTACTCATTAATCTGGTTTATATTTGTATTGAATTCTTATAGGTAACAAAAATGAATTCTTATAGGTAACAAAAATAAATGTCTTCAACATATAACTATTTTAACAAAAATAATTGTCTATACAAATAAGTTTAATAAGGAGATTTTGGAAATGCATTCAAATTATAAGTTTCATAAGGAGATTCTAGACATGCATTCAAATGCTCCACTTTGCTGGCATGGAGGTAATGTACCCCTATGCCCTTAGCCTGGGATAATTTAGGGTAGACGTGAATTTAGGGAATTTTTCTCTAAGCAAGAGACTTTAAAGTTTTTTTGGTAAGAATTTCTCTTAGTGGTGTATTATATAAGTAATTAATTGTAAATAATTTTTGAAATAAAATTTTAAAGGTTTGGTAAAATAAAGTTTGATTATGTATTTGTGTCATTGGAGTCCACTTGGTAAGAAAATTATATTGTGATAATGGGTCATAACTACAATAAGAAAATTACATTTTTTACACAATATAGTTTCATATTTTTCAACACCTATAACTAAAAAAACTATTTTTTTACACAATATAGTTTCATATTTTTCAACACGGGTAACTCTTAACTCTAGGTAAATAACTCATTTAAAAACCTCATCAATCTCTATTATGACTACTCCTAATAAAATTAAAATAGATTACTTTCAATGCATCCCATAAAAATAATCTTTAATTCAAATTTTAATTTTAAAATAATTTATGAAACCTTATAATGGTTGATGTTACTAGATGTTTAGATTGCAAAATCTTCTTAAAATTGTTTATCCAAACTTATAAAGTTCTACATTTAAAAGTGTTTCAATGATATTTATTAATATTTTTACTTCTTGATTGTTGCACGAGTTTCGGTGCTCTACAACCCAATATGGGGGAGATGTTGTAACATTTGTTCCTAGCCCAATATTCCAGGTATCCTGGCTTGGTCCATTTGGAAAGTTCGGAATCTGGCCATTTTTTAAGATATTAATCCTACTATCAAACATACTTTAATTTCCTTCTGGCAGCTATATTTCCTATATGCAAAGACTGATTTTCATAAACAGAAATCTAGCAGGAAATGCTTACACTCTCAAACAAATTTTGACATGGCTATAGGCTATTTTGATGGAGTTGCAGCAGATTACAAGTGTGGTGTAGGTGTTTTTATCAATTGTGGACAATCCATCACCGTGAAATTCAGAGTGATGGGAGGTTGGGGAACAAACACCAAAGCTGAACTAATTGGTTTTTGGGGTCTTTTAAAGGTGGCACATATCTGTGATTTGAATGCAATTAGAATTTTTGGTGACTCTCAAGTAGTCATTAACTGGGCAAATAAAAAAGCAAATTTGAAGAATGTTGCCCTTCAACACTGGTGTATCTGGATTTCAGCTCTTTTGGATGGTTTCCAAAATCTTTCTATTGCTCATACCTACAGAGTAAACAATGTTGTAGCTGACGCACTTTCGAAGTTAGCCATTGAAGGAGATCTATGCACACTAATTTGGGAAGAATGGGAGGAGGAGATGCTTGTCAACACCGGTCTATACACTCTGTATGTTATGTTGGAAGTGTTTGTAGTGACATGGCAGTTTTAGTCCATGCATGATTGTACTTTTTGATTTCAACTGAAATAAGAAAGGTATGTTTTTTTTTCTCTGAAAAAAAAAAAAACCTTTGTTCCTAGCCCAGTATGGGGAAAATGTTGTAACGTTTGTTCCTAACAAAATAATTAAAAAAATTCATGTTGGCTCATAAAATAAAAAATTATGGAAAGTATTTAAAAAAAATCTATGTTGGCTCATAAAATAAAATATTATGAAAACTAATTAAAAATCAATTTTGGTTTATAAAATAAATTTAAAAAAAGAAATACACTTCAAGAAATTGGATCGCTCTCCGTGCTTGATAGATAGTGGTTTAAGATAGATCTATGCTGGTGTTAAACACAAGATTGTTTCTTCAAATAAAGAATACGATTCATTTGTATCCCGACATAATAATAAAATAAAAAAAATTATCTTTATTCAAATTAATTTGTTATACTATTATATTTTAAAATTAAAAAATATACCTATATTACACTATAGGCTTAACATATATATATAAGAGTTTATAAGTTAAAATTTTGACAAGAGTAATTTTTTTTTATATACTAAAAATATTACTGCTTATTATTCATTATGAATCAAAGTTGTATAAAGCTTGACATCTATAAGGTTTTTGGAAGACAATCATCATATCCACCATAAAATAATTGACCATCCATATCATTGATAACATTTTTGGAAAGACCATCTACCATATCATTGAACACCCTGTAAATGTGTCCATAAATTCTTGGATCAACATCATAATCCTATCCATCCAATGACCCAATTGCATATTCTGAAAACACGAAATACCTTATGCCTACTCTATGAGAGCCTTGGAGTCACCAACCACAAAGAACAAAGAATTCAAAGAATTCAGCCAGAATATTTATTCCACTTCTAACCCTCATCCAAAGATTGACCAAATAATTTCTTCTAACCTGCAGCACCATTCCTGCCCCCACAAATTTTCCTTCTTTTCTGCCCCAATAAAAGAAAAGATATAAGATGATGATTAATATTCATATAACGTTATAATAATTGCTTTATTATAGTATATTATCATATCTACGATTTAGATCTTTGACATGATAACATGATTCGACATTATTTTTCATATAAAAATAACTATTGAAGTCTCATTTGGATCAGTGACTCCGTCAGCCAAAGGGCGGCAAAGGGTCATGTGGCCATGTGAATCTTCCCCGCTAGGTAACGCCCTGTCCACCCGATTTAAGAGAACCGTGGAGAAATAATTTGGGCAGGCAAAACGATCCGTAATGGCTCATGAGATCCGTGGACGAAATTACTTGGACGGCCAAAACAACTAGTAAAAAACGACGGGAAGGACTGTCAGGTGATGTGAGCGCCTGCCTGACACTCTGAGTCTCCCACTTGGTATAGCTGTCACTGTAAGGACGACGGGCCCCGTCGAGATATAAAGGCTACTTATACACCACTACCGGCCCATGCTCCCACCTCAGATCAGCTCAAGAAGAAACCCATTCGTCTTCGTTATCTGGAAAATTCAAGGCTGCCATCATGCCATACCCATTCCAAAGAGTTGCAGTCGGGCGGTCCGAGGAGGCCTACCACCCGGACACACTCAGAGCTGCACTCGCAGAATTCATCTCGGCCGTCATCTTTGTTTTCGCCGGAGAAGGATCTGTAATTGCTTTCTGTAAGAACCATCTCGTGCCCTTGCGTTGTTCTTTCGTTGCTTTTTTCTTTTCTGCCTGCGAACATACAGTGATTTGATTGTGTGTCTGTTTCTTGAATGTGCAGCCAAGCTGGCAGACGATGCTTCGACGACGCCAGCGGGGCTAGTGGCGGAGGCGCTAGCGCACGGGATAGCGCTCTTTATAGCTGTGGCGGTTGCGTCCAATATCTCTGAAGGACATGTGAACCCGGCGGTGACCTTCGGGGCGCTGGTTGGAGGGCACATCACCCTTCTAAGGGGTATTGTGTACTGGATTGCCCAGATGCTCGGAGCCACGGCTGCCTGTGGGCTCCTCAAGTATACCACCAACGGCATGGTAAGCCATTTCTCGACTCGCTCGTTGCTTTCTTACTGCGTCTGACGGGCAATGGTATTAACAAATCTTGTTGCCATGGATGCAGACCATCGGAGTGTTCTCGTTGTCTTCGGGAGTGAGTGTGGGCAACGCTCTGGTGCTTGAAATCGTGATGACATTTGGCCTGGTGTACACCGTGTACGCCACGGCGATCGACCCCAACAAGGGCACCCTGGGCACCATCGCCCCGATCTGCATTGGATTCATCGTGGCCGCCAACATATTGGCCGGCGGGGCCTTCGACGGGGCGTGCATGAATCCGGCGAGGGCCTTCGGGCCGGCGCTGGTGAGTTGGACCTGGAAAAACCACTGGATTTTCTGGGCCGGACCCCTCATCGGCGGTGGCCTCGCAGGAGCCGTATTCGAGCTCTTTTTCATCGAAGCGGAGCCTACCCACGAACGGCTGCCTTCGTCGGACATGGACGGAAACTAGATCGGATTTATTCGTTTAAAGTGTGACTACGTGGCATTTAATAAGTGAAATATATTTTGGTTTTTTATCGTTAGAGAAATAAATTTCCGAGTTTTGTAATGTGTTTTTTGTGTTATTATGTTGTTAAGAATGAAAAAGTTTTTAATAAGGAAAATGTTATTTGTTATAGTTTAAATGTTTTATAAATTTAAATATATTTTTGCAATCATTTTAATAAGTTGAATTAAAATTTTTGAAGATGATGAAACTTGAAAATTCAAAATTATTACTAGCATTTGTTGAAGGGTAAAAATGAATGTGGGTGGGAAAAGAGGAAAGTTAGAAGGAAAAAAAATATATGTAATATGAAAAGAGTAAAGTTTGTAACAATCTTAAATTACAAAAACATAGGCACTCAACCCATAACAAAAAATAATATTAAGTTCATCAACAGAGTGAGCCAACTACAATTGTTTCAACACTATAGAGTACTACCATATCTGAAATATATAAACAATTTGAAAAAATATTTTTGCAATAATATCAATGAAAACAATGATTATAATATCTCCTAAACTGCACAAATTACTTGTGAACAAAAGTTTGCTTTCATGCCATGTGTTGTAGCAATAATTTTAGGAATCTCCATATACAAGTATAGGTATAGAACTATTTCATGGACCAACTCTTGATAATGCCACAATCTAAGTTGTAAATGAATCTTCGTTATGCTTGCTTCAAGAATGGAAGATACAGTGGGAAACCCAAATATGTTTCTTTCTTCTCATTGAGGATTTCAGGTCCACAATAAAAACTATACATCCTCAACCATGTAAAGACGAACAGACCTGTCACTACATGAACTAATCTTCTAAAAAGTACTAATAAACCAAAGAAAGTAACTGGTTATCAATGACTTTCACCACATCAAGGATTCACACGTCTTCTGACAATATAGATAGTTCACAACAATGCACAATAAAAATGCAGACTTATAACACAATAGGAGTAGAGAATCTTCATTATGCTTGCTTCAAGAATGAAAGATACAGTGGGAAACCCAAATATGTTTATTTTTTCTCATTGAGGATTTCAAGTCCACAATAAAAACTTTACATGCTTCTCAACCATGTAAAGGCGAACAGACCTGTCACTATATGAATTAATCTTCTGAAAATCACTAATAAACCAAGGAAAGTAATTGGTTATCAATGATTCTCACCGCATCAAGGATTCACACGTCTTCTGACAATACAGATAATTTACAACAAAGCATAATAAAATGCAGACTTACAACACAATAGGAGTGGTCGTAGCTCTCAATATAAAGGTTGTATTTATTCAACGTGGAGGTAGATGAGGAGAGGTCACTTTGTTTCGCTGCTTTGTTTTTATAAATGTAAAAGAGAGTATAGAGTTTACAAATCAGCTGAGATTAATATTGATATCACTACTGCTTGGAATAATCTATTATGAGTTTAGCTTGAAAAGCCATTGCTAACAAGGAAACCGAAGAGCATTGAACTAAAAAAGTAGTAAAATATAGCACTGTTACAAAAATATGAAACGCATTTAGGTTTTTTAGAGAAAATGAATCCCAATAATATCCATTGAAAAGTACACATTACATATAAGCATTTCTGCAATAGTTTCTCAAGAAGGGAAATTTGTTTTCATTGATAAAAAAGAATAGATGAACAGCAAAAAAGGTTGGTTCACCACTCTATAGCCTTGGAAGAGTTTGTTATCTGGTGAAATTGCAAAAATGAGAATAGTAGGCCAAGTTTTCATTTGAGTGTGGTACATATGAGAAGATACAAATGATATTTACAATTAAAATTAGTTGGATGCTTCTAAATTGGAAATATAGTCTGCCCATGCAGTAGCTTCTTCAGTTATGATATTATATTCGTTAGGCTTTAATAGTTTTAAAGACACTTCATGATAAGACAGTTTTGTTTATATATTTGCAACTTCTGTTGGTGCAGCCTTGCAGGTATCCTCAAGGAAAATGAGATGTGTAGATGTTTACCTCACATAGAAGTCGATGTCTTCTTCTGTTAGAGCATCAATTTTCTTGATGTAGTCCAGGTTTGATTGCAACACTTGCTAGAGTTCTACCATCTGTTGATCCTTGGGGGGGAGCTCATCCATATTGGATGCCATAGGGAGCTAACATTTACGGTGAACCTGATGGATTTCCTCATAGAAGTTTGTGCACTTTTCAAGAGTTGTATCAATCTCGGCATTTAGTCGATTAATGGCTTTCCTGCAAAACTAAAGAAGTGCAATATCCAGCTTTAGGGTCGCTAGTGTTTTTTGAGGGAGGTGAGGAGGAAATGTTGGGTTATTTTCTCTCCAAATTAATTGTTTGTTAAGCTTGTTTCTAGTAGTAATAAAATGTTGATGCATTGCTATTGAGCTTGTAGCAATTTCCTGCATCCTTGCCATGAATTGTTTGATACTGTAGATTTGTTGAAAGAGTGTTTTTTGACAGTTTGAGACTTGCTCTTGAAGCTTGCATGCTTGTGCCCAGAATGGTTCCATGAGTGATTCCTTATCTCTCAACAACTTATCTACTTGAGTCTTCAATTCATTGGCTTTGTCGTTCGCCACTGATGCACGTGTTTCAAAGTCTATAAGCTTTGCTTGAAAATCATTTGTCTCCCCTTCCATTATCATTAACTGAATAGTCAATGCTTCATTTTCTGTGTTAAGGTTGTTGTACACAGTTAGTAAATTGTCTTTCTCAAATAATGTGGCCTGTAATTTTGTGTTTAACTCAATGGTCTCTCCACGTTCCTTTACTAAGGTGGCGTTGAGTTTCAACATTTTTTCTTTGTTTCACTCAATAGTGGTAAGCAGTTTGTCAACATTTTCAGCACTTTCTTGTGCAGCTGCGACATTCACAGAGGCTGTGAATTTGGGGTCCTTTTGGGTGCCTTCTACAAGTGTGTTTTCTGTGATGGTGACAATATCTGGTTGAGCAGTCATTTTCATTCTTTTTTTCTGACCGTCATGTTATGGTCTTTCTCTTTGAATGAAAAACAATCGTGTCCAATCGGGCCATTGTATGTTCTTTGGATGGGGTAAACGACATAAGCTCAAGCTCTGGAAAGGGAAAGTGGCCTCCAGTGAGTGGGCTTAGCACCTTTGTGTCCATGGGTTCTGGACTATTGACTTGTGGACTTGTTGGCTCCTTGTGCATAGCTGGTTGGATATTTTCTTGTGCTACTTTGCTGTTCTGTTCTTCCGGAGCTTCATTTTCTTTAGTTTATCTTGCACGACAGGCTTCTTCGTTTTGCAATTTTTCCATTTCCTCTCTTTGATGTTGTTTGATTGCTAATCTTTCTGCTTCCTCTTTATCTTGTTTTTCTTGTACCCTTTTGGCCTGTTCACTTTGGCTATGTATTTATGCTTCCTCTTTCTTTTGTTGCTCTGTTGATTCTTCCCTTTGTATATGTATTTCTGCTTCATTTTTCCTGGGTTGTAATTTTGATAGAAGTAGGTGCATGGTTGCCCTTTATTTTTCTGTTCAGCTCTTTCGCATTGTTGACCCTTTTATATATTTTCTCATCTGCCAGGAAATTATCTGAGTATTCAAAAGTAATTTTGCAAGAAGCACAATGTTTAGCCACTTTACCTTTGTTGTCGTTTCTTACAAAAAGTATAGTCCTGAAGTGAAAAGCTTCCAAGTCGGAAATCAAGGCTTCAACAACTCTAATTTTTTGGAACTTGTATGCACCAATGTTGAATGGTAGAGGTGGGTAAGATGCTTTTTTTTAGATGGAGAAAGTCACCAATTCTATTAATGAAGACTTGTTTTATGGCTTTCTTTATGCACAATGAAATATGTAGCATACTTGGGCAGTAGATAAGGAGGTTTAGTGCCCCCATACATCCTTATGTATGTGCCTTCTAATGAGAAGTAGTAGTCGCTGCACTCACCTATTATAGCCAAGGCATTGTCTGACAAACAATTTGGTTCTTTATTGAAGAGCAACCAATAAAGGGGCATGATTAGTTCTTTGCATAGTAGTTTGTAATACCCTTGATATCGATAAGCCTAAGTTATTTGGTATGCTACATTAAGAGGAGTCTCAGTCCGTTGCCAAGTACATCCCAACTTAGGGAAATGATTCTTGACTAATATACAATCAATGAGGTAAGAAGACATGAAAAATTCTGCTTTCTGTTGTGAAAGGTCGGTTTGAGCTGTAGCAATGTAGAACGCCATACTATCTGATATTATATCTGCCCAACTGAATACTGTATCATGTGTGGCAACGTGGTAGATCAATGGAACCCAACTGGGTTTATAGTTGTTTCCGTTTGGTAGGCCGAAGATTCTGTTCAACATTAGAACTATGATTCAATAGGGGGTCCTTAAGTGTTGGTTGTCATATTCCCCGCTACCTTTGGGTCTTAGTTGCTTGTCTGGTACCATCATCTTCTTTGCACATTCAAAATTAATAGGTGCATTATCAAGCCATAAGAATCCATGTATATGCGTAGAGCCCCTATGTTTCCATTCATACCTACATGGAAATTATAAATATTAGGAAGGTACATTTGAGGTTCTGAATATAGGCAACTTTGATGAGAATATGATTTGTTACCAACCTACACCAGTAGTCTTTTGTAGAAATCCCTTTTTGAAGAACTTCTTTAAGGAATATTTTGAATCTATTGTGCATGTATTGAGATGCAACATGTGGATTGGCAATAAGGCTGCAAATCCTCCATTGGTGTTGTTGATTTGAAGTGGTTGGAGCTTGTCCAGGCATCGGAGAATGCAAATCCAGCCACTTGGTATCAGTTGCGCTGAGAGTGAAGAAGAATGTTTGTGTCCCTTGTTGATTGATCCTGTCAGCTAGTGCACCCTAGATTTTATTCCAATAGGAACGTGTCCCACGAAGGGTGGAGCCAAATCACATGACTCGTTCAGCGATCTTAGCATCGGGCATGTCTTGTAATTGATGTACAAGTTCTGAGATGGTTGGAGGCAATGTATATTCAATGTTCCATTTGACAAATACGGAAGCAATAGAATGGCTACGGTGGCGCATCATGAGGTTATATATGTAATAATGAAACCGAGGATGTTGGCCAAATCTATTGTCATGGTATCGAAGAAGGTGGAGTGCACAATTGTCCATCCCAACCTCTTGAATGTGTGGTTGTTTAATCATTGCAACTCCAGGTGGAAACAAGGTTGGGAAGGCCATGGAGAGGAGGCCTATTATGTTGTACTCATTTATAGGGGAAGCATCTATTAGCGGCCAGTCAATGCAAGGTGGAGTTGGTGCATTGCTTGTGACTAAGAAGTATTTGATTTCATCAACCTCAGTTCCACAATTTGTTTGTGTAGATATAAAGGAGGAGGACTGTACTTCATGGGGTTCAAGGAAGCTAGGTGGCTGAACAGTAGAAGATTAGGTATGCTCAGCAAATGGGGTTTCATCGAGTGTGACATGATGAAGGAGGGATGAAATGTCAGTTGGTTTAATAGGAAAAGAAGATAATGCAATTGGGTTAACTTGAACATCTTTGTAGTAAGGGTCATTTGATAGTTTGTATTCAAGAGCAGCAAGAACAAGTGCTCGACTAACAAAGAATTCATAAGGCTTGTTTGTAGGGATGCATTTGCGAACAATAAGCATGTCAATGTCTGAAAGTAAATGAGGGAGGAAGGGAAGTGGCAATGCTAGAAATGTTTTGCGGGAAGCTAATAGTGTGGCCAGAATATGTATATCATCTGCCACGGGCATGAGTGACATGTAAGATTGGGTTAACACGAGAAATGAGCATTTCCTCAACTTGAGTAATCCTTGCAAGTACAAATGGTTGTATGCTAGGATCCATGTTGTTTGCCAAGGAAAAGCGGTGGACTTTTTTTTCCGCAATACAATGAGAGCATGCCTATGCGCCTTAAAAGTGGTTTGTTTTAACTCCATGATAAGATTCCATGCATATAGAGCATACATTCATGGGAGATAGTTTGTCCAATAGTGTATGTAAACATTGTTATGCAGCATCGAGGCTAGAGTTTGTTGAATGGGGTGTTGCAGATGTGGATGGTGGAGAGGGTGTTAGGGAATGTTGGACAACGTGGAATGGGGAAGGGATATTAACAAGTTGACGAGCATCTCTATATAGAAAGCGTTGACACTTCTTTTTGTTTTTTGAGCATATAGAACTCTTCTGCGTGCATTGATTTGATCAGTGTCAAGATTTGTCGACATGCCTACAAAAACAATTGTGCGGTGGTTATGATCTTGATGGTGCCTCTGGCAAAAGAAAAACATACTATATATTTAACCATCGAAAGAGTGAACAAAGGTAGATTGTAAAAGATAAGGGGAGCATGGATAAATGAGGATAAGTTGTTGCAAGAAATAAATATAGGCGCTTCTTAACATTGTTTATAAAGAAATGAAGTATAAAATAAGAGCATATATAAGATTGCTTATCAAGGTTATAAATAGTAATTGATAAAACAATGTTAGTTTTAGGCTGTTAATTACTAACTAAGAGAAAGGAAACATATTAGAAAGTGGCAATATAGGTTAAAATAAATTTGTTGGTCAATGCAATGTTACAACAAATCAAAAATAATATAATATTCAAGACTGTTCATTGTTGGTTACAAGTACCACTTATGTAACAATGTTGATACAAAAAGTTGTAGCTGCTAAGTATGAGAAGAATGTAAACAAAGTTGGGACTGAAAAGCAGTCAAACTTGGGAAAAGTGAATGTAAAGGTAAAGTTCAAAGCTTGCGGACAATTGGACGCCTATTGAGCACAATGTTGTCGCTTTCATCAAGTGGGTCAATTGTTGCCAATGATGGTGAAACCTCTTCGGACATGACAATGAGCACCTTCAAGCGAAGATTTGAATTAAAAGTTTTTGTCTTCACTAATAAGGTCAAAAGCTACTCTCGAGCACAAACACGTTGAACAATTTCCATGAGATATGTTGGATCAATTGCTAAAAGGCACAAATATTTTGCAGATACTATAATACCATATAGTTGTCCAGTAGCATCTGTTAGGTCGATTTTGAGTATGTATCGGTAATCTAAGTTAATCTAAGTGTTTAGCTAAGTTAAGCTTGCAGTAAGAAACTATGATCAAAGTTTTGTCTTTTTGACACAGTGGAAAACATTTCAATTGTGAAAACATTTATCTAAAATCTTATATTAAAAAATCCATGAAAATAAAATCTAAAATTTTGTATTACAAAATTCAAACCATTAACAAATCTTGCAAAATCATTAACCATGCCCAGTTAAAATGCATTAATGAAAAGTTGGAATAAATTTTCAAATACATGTCATTAGCAATAGCAGCGCTCACTATATGCATACTTAATTTCCCCTGTTAGTGTAAGTTTTAAACCTTAACAGTGAAGTACAAACTCATATGATTCTTAAGCATTAACAGAAAATACACAATGGCACACACATTACACAGAGATTTTCACCTGGAAACCCTTAACCGGGAAAAAACCAGCCAAACTTAGAGCCGCATAGCTCCTTTTTCATTATATGTTTATTTTACATGTACAATACAATAAATGGTATTCTGCAGCATCTAAAACCCTAATTCGTTTACCCGAATTAGGTTACAACCCTAATTCGTTTACCCGAATTAGGTTACAACCCTAATTCCTTTTACCGGAATTAGATTAGAGTACAATGGGTCGAAAATCGCGAAAAAGCAAAAAGCAACCCAAAAAATTTTTGCGCTCCGCGCGGACTCCGGGGGCCTGACGGCCCCCTCCGTGTCGTTTCGGAACCTAACGGTCCGAAACGAAGGGAGTGGGCCCTGTCGGGCTACCCCCCCCTCTAAACCCCCCCCTCCGGACGCGCCCGGCGCAGGCGACCATGTGAAGAGATATAACATACCCAACAGTTAGCACATTAGGAAAAAACATCTTATTCTATTTTCAGTTTTGATTTCAATTGAACTTTGGGCAACAAGGAACCCACAAAGATTTATTATGGTTTATATTTCTTGAGGGTTTATATTTTGCATATAATCAAACTTATGGAATTTCTTTAAGGTTATATTTTTTCATGATAAATGGGAAAACTTTGATCACCCAAATCCGTGTTAATCTTTGATCAAAGTATGGCACAAGCTTCAACAACGTCTTATCTCAATAGTGTCTCCTCTTGCTCCACTTCATGTCGTATGCCATCAATGTTGTTGATCTGCTTCTAAGAACTTTTAAAATATGGAAATGTTGTTGGCTTAAATGAAACACATTGTTATAGATTGTTTCATAATAGGAAATATAAATAAAAATTAAGATAAGTTGGTATTCTACATCGATTAAAGGGACTAATTGAAGGCACCTCCTGCTACTGATATCTCTACTTGAAATCTCTTCTACGAACTCAACTTAGTTGTTGTGTGTAATAGAAATCCAAGAACAGTGCATAAACAACAATTATAATGGCTGCAACACCAAAGGTTTGATGAGGTACATCACCAATACTTATTCATCTCTAACTATATGAATGGACTGACCGGTTGACCTCCATTGAAAAGCCGTGCATTGATTTCTAACCATATGAATGAAGTATGAACCTGTGGAATTTTATAATTGTAAAACTATGCATTTCATCCACAATCACCTTTATAATTATAAAATGAAATGTTCACGGTTTGGGTAGAGAGAAATGTCATGCGTTTGGAAAAGTGCAAACTTGGCCACATTTTAATAATCTGAAATGATAGAGGAATATGTAAATAACAACATATAATAAGGATATAGGAACAACAAGAGATAGAAGAAAGTAAGGAAATGAAAAAGGAAAGCTCCTTCATATGTGGTAGCTTAGTGTGCAGCCCAATAATATCTGGGAAGCCAGTTAACATGCAAAGGTTGCAATCAACACGTAGTGGACAGAAAATAGGGAAATCTCCTTATGTGAACCCTTAAGAACAGAGTAATTGCCACATAACCTTAGGACATCAACCTAAAGATATGACAGATGGATGGGGAAACATGGTTTCTCACTGAAAGATGGATGGTGATTGGGATAGAAGCTATCGGCAACAATGAAACCCATGAAATAGATGGCCACAGGTCGCTCTAGAGAAGGTGGCTCTGAAGCATAGCTTACATTGCCGATGGAGCTAGGTTTAGACATATGGATAGAGATAAGATACAACAACTGGACTTGAACACTTCCTTATTTATCTTCTCCTCATTGACTGCAACAACTGGACTTAACACTTACTTATCCTCCTCCTCCTCCTCATTGGCCATTGTAGGGACTGGTGGGGTTTGCATCATCTCAGCATTATCTGATCCATCGTTGTAATTATCGCATTTATTTAAATAATAGGTGGATCATTATTCCATAAGGGACATGACGTTTTTCCTTTTCCTATGATATAACGCTGCAACCTTTTCCTCTCTGGTGCATCTTGTGCTTCTTTGTCAATCCATCGCTTAAGTTCTAGGAGCTGATTCATTGTTCATATATGGTAGAAGATGAGTTTCTTGCAAATGATTGAGACCAAAGACGACTCAAGGCTTGCATGAGAGGGCCCTCCTGACGCAGGGCACTGACTTACTACACCAAATTATCTGTAAAAAGTATTGAAACGTAGAGCTTCTCCTCATCTAAATGCTCATTGAATCTTCCAAGCGATCTGAAGAATGAACAAGAGTAGTAAACCAACAAGTTAGGAAAGCATTGAAATGGTTTTATGAATGGGATTGATTACATACATTCTGATGTATGGGGTCCATCCCCTACTATTTCATATGGAGGAGCAACATATTTTTTGTTGTTTATTGATGATTTTTCAAGAAACGTTTGGGTCTATATTTTGAAAAGAAAGGCTGATGTGTTTGGTACTTTCAAACATTTTAAAGTTATGGTTGAAAAAATAACTGGCAGGATGATCAAGTGCTTAATAACAGATAACAGATGTGAGTTTACTTCTTTAGAGTTTGAAAAGTTTTGCAAAGAAGAAGGGATCGTAAGACATAAAACAAATGTGTACACTCCTCAAAAAAATGGCGTTGCAGAACGCATGAACATGACTCTTCTAGAGAGAGCAAGGTGCATGCTCAGTGATTCTAATTTGGGTCAAGAGTTGTGCACAGAAGCAGTTTCTGCTGCTTGTTATTTAATAAACCGATCACCTTCAATTGCAATAAATTGTCAAATTCCGAAAGAGATATGGACTGGTCATCCTTGTAGTTATTCGAATTTGAAAATTTTTGGTTGTGAAGCTTATGCACTTACTCCTAAAAATCATCGTTCTAAGTTAGACCCCAGATCAAAGAAGTGCATCTTTGTAGGATATGATGATGTGACGAAAGGTTATCAGTTATGGGATCCTACTGCTGATAAAATTGTCATTAGCAGAGATGTAATTTTTGATGAATCTTCTCTCACTAAATCATAAAATGTAAAAGTTGATGTGGAACAAGAACAGGTACCATCAAAACAACTAGTTCAATTGAAGTTTCCATCTTCTAATGACTTAAAGAAACAAGAAGAAGTTTTTGGTGATAAAGAAGTCATAGAATATGAAGAACTTGTGGAAACTCCACAACCTATACCACCTACACCAAGAAGATCTATGAGGGAGAGAAATCCTCCTAAAAGGTATACAGATTTTGTTTCATTTGTTGCTTTATTTACTGATGATGGAGAACCTTCTTGTTTTCAGGAAGCCATCGATTGTGTTGACAATGCTAAATGGAAGATGGCTATGGAAGAAGAAATGGATTCTCTGAACAAGAACGAGACATGGAATTTGGTTGAACTTCTCAAAGATAGGAAAGTTGTTGGATGTAAGTGGGTTTTCAAGTTGAAGAAAGGTATTGATGGTAAGATTGAAAGATACAAATCTAGATTGGTCGCAAAAGGGTATTCTCAAATGGAAGGTGTTGATTATCATGAGATTTTTTCACCATTTGTTAAGCTTGTATCTATTCGTATTGTGTTAGCACTTGTTGCATTGCTTGATTTGGAGTTAGAGCAACTACATGTTAAAACTACATTTTTACATGGAGATTTAGATGAGGGGATTTTTATGGAACAACCAGAGGGTTTTGTGTTGCATTGTAAAGGAAAATTAGTTTGCAAGCTCAAAAATTCATTGTATGGCCTAAAACAGTCACCCAGGCAATGGTACAAGAAGTTTGATTCTTTCATGGTGAGCCACGGTTATACTAGAAGTGAGTATGGTCATTGTTTGTACTTCAAAAGGTTGGATGACATATTCATTATCTTAGTACTGTATGTTGATGATATGCTTATTGTGATTAAAATCATGAATGAGATTGATAGGTTGAAGGCTCAGATGGCTAGGGAATTTGATATGAAAGATCTTGGAGCTGTAAAACAAATTTTGGGTATTGAAATACACAGACACAGAAGAAATGGTAAGCTTAGTTTTTCACAAGAGAAGTATGTTGAGAAAATACTTGAAAGATTCGGAATGAATAAGGTAAAACCTGTGAATGTTCCATTAGCTTCCCATTTTAAGCTTTCTTTAGGTTTATGTCCTAGTAATGACGAAGAAAAGGATTATATGTCTCGTGTTCCATATGCCAATGCAGTAGGATGTTTAATGTATGCAATGGTGTGTACTAGACCTGATATTTCACATGCAATAGGTGTTGTCAGTAAATACATGGCAAATCCGGGAAAAGAACATTGGAATGCAGTGAAATGGGTGCTTCGTTATCTAAGAGGCATAAGTGACTATTATATCACTTTTAATAATAACAGTGATTCTATATGCGGTTTTGTTGATTCAGATTTTGTAGGTGATTTGGACAAGAGGAGTTCTACTTTTGGATATGTTTTTACTCTTACAGGTGGAGCTATAAGTTGGATGTCAAAGCTTCAAGAAACAATTGCTTTATCCACTATAAAGGCTGAATACATTGCTGCCTCACATGCTTGCAAAGAGGCAATTTGGCAGAAAGGTCTACTTGAAGAAATTGGAAGAATGCAGAACAATGTGCCTGTTTTTTGTGATAGCCAAAGTGCTATACATTTGGCTACAAATCCTGTTTATCATAATAAGACTAAACATATTGATGTAAAGTATCATTTTGTAAGACAAACCATTAGTGAACGTGGAGCAGATCAGAAAAAAGTTCATACTCAAGAAAATTCTGTAGACATGTTTACAAAACCAGTGTTGTTAGAGAAGCTACGATGGTGTGTGGCTTCTCTTGGTTTGAAAAAGAAGTAATGAATAGTTTCCGGCAAAGTATTAGACGATTTGTTGTCAAGGTGGAGATTGTTAAAATTGTGACAACTAATTAACAATAACAATAACTAAAAATGGTTTGTCTAACCGTTGGTTGGTTGGCAGTTCCTCTAACCGGTGGTAGTTCTTCATATTCATAACTCCTTCCAATCCATATCTATATGTAATCTTTAAGAGGAGAGAATGTAATCGAGGAGATAGGTTGGATGAGAAATGCCTTGTATGTAATATCCGTTATTGAAAGGAATAAGATGCCGATACTTTGTTGGGTGGATGTTTCCCCAAGTGTTGGGGTTTTACCACATTAAATATTTGTTTTAGATGTGTGTTATGTTTGTTCATTATTGTTATTTACTATTCATTTTACAGACTTGATTAACAACAAAAACTTCATGTTAATTAGTACTGCAAAATGTATGTAGAATTCATATTTCCAATCTACATAATTATAAAACGTCTATATTTTAGATAATATCTCATTATTTGTATCCCATGCTTCTTCCTCCTACATATAGCAGTCCCTCCCATCAATGAATTCATTTAATCTTTTTGTTTGTCTATGCATATGAGGTTGATAGATTGTGATAAAATTCAGTTCTATGCCCAATACGCAGAATAAAATATTCCAAATTTTCAATGAGAACTTCATGTCAAAACCCTGTATTCATTCAAAGTATACAAACCATCATATATCCTGGAAGATGTGGAACACTTCTAGGTTATTCCTAAGCTTCTGTAAAGTTATGGGCTCGTAATGGTCATCCGAGCCTCCCATGTATGCATTGTTGAAAATTCTAGTATGTTTGTTCAATAATGACTTGAAATGAAGCAACTACAACCACAAAAAGTTAACAATAATGGAAATCAAGAGTAATGACAATAGGAACTAGTTTTATCGAATTGAGGATGAAGAATGAGCAAGGTACAGTATTAATCCAGGTAAGTAATGAGAAGAGTATGTTGACGTGGGAATTAGGGCAGGATTTGGATGGGTGAAGATTCGATGATGAAATGCTCCTCCCCCAAATGAATCTGTATGATGTCCTTGGCATGGGAAATAGGTATGGTAAAGAGTAGGAGCTACAAATTATAATGTTGGCATTTAATGGAAATTAAAAGCATAAGAAGGAACTTGTACCTATATAGAATGTACAAGAGCTATCATTATGGTAAGTATGGTGAAAGAAGCTACAATATTAGGTGTAAATAGTAAAATATCATAGCACACATGCGAGTGTAATGACGACTCATTTGACATGATTGGCAGCATAAGAGAGATCCATAGAAAATGATCATCAATAGAAAGGAAACTCATGGAAAATGAGCAATGGTAACTGGAGTTGTAGCACAAGCTCTGTAGAAAAGAAAACTCAAATTGCATGGAGGTATAGTTGGAACATTCTGTAGCAATCGAAAACGTAAGTAGTGAATCACATTGACAATTGTAACGATTCCCTAGAAATTAGCAATGGAAGCAAACAAGAGATGGTTTTGTAGAAATATGTAGTAGAAGCACTAAAAATATGGTTCCATAGAAATAAGCAACAGAAGCATGAAACAAATAGTTCCATGGTAATGTTGCTAATGACTAAAAAATAGAAATATGGATGCATGAATGATGAGGACTAGTAGATGGATGATAATGGATGATGAGGAGATGATGTTAGGGTGAATAAAAATGATGTCAGAGATGGAAAATATGCTACAAGTGAAATTTGTATGTGATTGATAGCAAAAGGGATCTATAGCAAGTTGTACTTGTCGTGGTCGTATAACAATTAGAACAAGATCACTTGAAATTGATATACAACAAATAAAGTTACTAAGTCCAGCATGCAACCAATATAGGAGTTAGAAATATATATATATATATATATATTAGAAATGAAATTTTAAGTTTTTTTAAATTAATGGTATAATTTTGCTAACTGTTGTTCTCAAAAGAAATGCACTTCCTTAATTAATGGATGCTTATGTTCATCACACCGCCTGAGCTTATCTCGATTGTTGATTCCCTCTATCCAAAGGTTGACTTTGCTCCATTCCTATTGGATGGAGAGAATCAAATAAGGATGACAATAACACCTTCACCCGAAAAAAAAAACATGAAATTTAGAGTTAGTTAATATGCTTTTGGAAATTATTCCCAAAATTATTTATGTCCTGTAAATTTACAAAGAATTACAAAGTATAAATAAAGAATACCCATGTATTACCAGCCGGGAACCTACATCTAGTATTAGAGATTTGGCTCAAATACTTGCCTTAAGGGCCTCAACCATGCTTAGAATAGCAAGTAATCCGATCCCTCATTTATAATTTTTGGAATTTTCCCTTAGACTCTATTGGATAATTTCGTATGCATACATCAGGAGCCACTCCCTCGCATGTTAGTGAGTTTTCCAAACTAGAAACTTGGCAGATTCACAGTCATCATATTGATAGAAGGTCAGACAGTTCATGGAATAAGTGATGGTTGCTTCATTGCATTCTAGTTTCTTGCATGTTTACCCATCAAATGTTCATCCTTGAACTGTAATGCTCATCTCACTGGTTGGAGATAAGCACAATTATGAACCTATTAACATTGAACTCATAACAACTTTGCTTTTGGCAGTTCTTGAAGGCCTGAAATCATGTCTATTATTGTCGTTCTTTGGTCAGGAAAACCATCTAGTGATTAGACCCTACAAATATCAAAATCAGAATGGATATTAATGAGATATTTTTCATTCTCTTCTCACTGATTAACATAGATAGGATTTCCCTCTATAAACAACCCACTGATATTACCAATTGAACAGTACTAAAAACTGTTAAAATTGTGATAACTAATTAACAATAACAATAACTAAAAATGGTTTGTCTAATTGTTGGTTGGTTGGCAGTTCCTCTAACCGGTGGTAGTTCTTCATATTCATAACTCCTTCCAATCCATATTTATATGTAATCTTGAAGAGGAGAGAATGTAATCGAGGAGATAGGTTGGATGAGGAATGCCTTGTATGTAATCTCAGTTACTGAAAGGAATAAGATGTCGATACTTTGTCAGGTGGATGTTTCCCCAAGTGTTGGGGTTTTACCATGTTAAATATTTGTTTTAAATGTGTGTTATGTTTGTTCAATATTGTTATTTACTATTCATTTTACATACTTGATTAACAACAAGTGGTATCAAAGCCTTTGGTGTCTGACCAGAGAGAGTGTGAAAACATGTAACCCGCTGCAGCCCGTTGTCAAGGAGACCAGCCGTGAGGAGTCTGCAAGTGAAGAGATCCACCACCGTTTGTCGCTCCTACGTGAAGAGAGCCACCGAAAGGTCCTGCGTGAAGAGAGTGGAGTCTGCATCCTTCAAGTGATAGTTGCAGACGTAGAGGACGCTCGTGAAGGAGAATCCATGGTAGAAGTCTGTACGTAGAGCCATCTGCAGTAGCCGAGAGACCATCTGTTGTGGAACGATGTGCTGTGTTGAGGCATGGAGGAACGTTGTGCTATGTCCCAAGAGTGGAGGAACGAGCCCAGCCGCCGTGTAGTGGTAGAGTGGTCCATTGAGGAGGCGCCTGCGCAAGAAGCCAGTGCAGTGGTAGAGTCTGCAGAGCCCCATCGCAGCATGCCAAGAGAGAGAGCAGTGGAGCCCAAGGACTCGAGAGGTTGTTTCAACAGTGGGAGCCTGAGCATGCCAAGAGGAACCCCATCAAGACTTGTAGAAAATATTACCTACGTGAAGAGGCCATGACAGCTTTCGATTGGAGAAATAAATCCCGTGTGGTGTGGTGGAAGACACCGTCGAGACCCAATCTGCAAGTAAAACTCATAAAGCCTGTACGTAGAGAAGTCGATCTTTCCTGAGGTAATTCAGAAATAAACAATATTCTGGTCATAAATAATATTTGGAAAGTCTGTGAATTTTGTGATATATATATATATATATATATATATATATATATGATGGCAAAAGTATCTAGTTGAAGTCAAACACTAGGATGAATCCATCGATCAGGGGACATTGATGTTTTCCCAAAACTGTTGATGGTGAGAGAACCTGCCACTAATGACTGCAAGCCTCAAGGTACTCAACCGAACTCTAAGCCTCAAGTTCCGGAATAAATGGGTTGAATTCGATTCTAAGTTTGAGATTGAAAAGTTTAATGGCAATAATAACTTTGAGTTGTGGAAACTTAAGATGCAAGGATTGCAGAAGGCCTTAGATGGCAAGAAAAAACAGTCGTTGTCTATGACAAATGATGAATGGAAGGAGCTAGATGCCGGAGCACTTAGCACAATTCGGTTATGTCTTGCGGATGATGTCTTATTTAATATTGTCAAGGAAAAGACCGCAGCAAGTTTATGGTGCAAATTGGAAAGCTTGTATATGACGAAGTCTTTGACAAACATAATTTACTTGAAGAGACAGCTATATGGTATGAAGATGAAAGAAGGTACGGAGATTGTAGAACATTTGAATGTATTTAATACTCTTATTTGTCAATTGAATAGTATGGATGTTAAGATTGAAGATGAAGATAAAGCAATAAATCTTTTAGTTACTCTGCCTGAGTCTTGGAGTCATGTAGTGTCTTCTATTAGTCTTAGCACAACTTTGGAATTTGACACAGTGGTTGGAGCTTTTTTGTCTGAGGAGTTAAGAAATAAAGCCAATATTGAATCCTCTACACCAGTTGCTTTGTTTGTTAGAGGTCGATCCAAAGAAAGAGGAGAAAAATCAAGAGGTTTTTCTAGGTCTAAATCAAAGGGAAAAAAGAGCAAAATAAAGTGTTTGTACTACAACAAGACTGGTCATCTCTAGAAGGACTGTTGGAAAAGACAAGAATCCAAAAAGGAAGACTCCAAATCTGAGGCAAATTCAGTTGAAACTGATTCAGGTATGGTTGATGAGGTGTTGTCCATTTGTAAAATTTCTGATTACAATGAAGAATGGTTGTTAGATTCTGGCGCTTCGCACCATGTTTGTCCTCATAAAGAATGGTTTACTTCTTATCAAACAATTAATGATGGTGTAGTTCTTTTGGGAGATAATTCTTCGTGTAAGACTGTTGGTTTTGGAAGTATTAAAATTAAAATGATTGATGGAGCTATATGAACACTAACGGATGCTAGACATGTGCTTGAATTAAAGAAAAACTTAATATCTTTGGGAGTGTTGGATTCTTGTGGTCATAAGTTTACAGGTTTAAATGGGGTAACGAAAGTATATAAGGGTGCTTTACTGGTTAAGAAGGCATTGGGAGTAGGAAACCTTTACAAACTAATTGGAAAAACTCAAGTTAATGAAACGACATTGATATTTGAAGTGGCATCAAAATCCACTCGATTATGGCATCAACGTCTTGGTCATATGAGTGAGAGAGGACTACAAGTATTGGTGAATCGTAAATTACTTCCAAATCTGAAATCTTTAGATTTGATGTTTTGTAGACATTGTATATTCGGAAAGCAGTGTAGACAAAAATTCAAAGTAGGGATTCATGCAAGTAAAGCTGTGCTTAATTACATACATTCTGATGTATGGGGTCCATCCCCTACTATTTCATATGGAGGAGCAACATATATTTTGTTGTTTATTGATGATTTTTCAAGAAACATTTGGGTCTATATTTTGAAAAGAAAGGCTGATGTGTTTGGTACTTTCAAACATTTTAAAGTTATGGTTGTAAAAAGAATTAGGAGGATGATCAAGTGCTTAAGAACAAATAACAGATGTGAGTTTACTTCTTTAGAGTTTGAAAAGTTTTGCAAAGAAGAAGTGATCGTAAGACATAAAACAAATGTATACACTCCTCACAAAAATGGCATTGCAGAACGCATGAACATGACTCTTCTAGAGAGAGCAAGGTGCATGCTCAGTGATTCTAATTTGGGTCAAGAGTTGTGGGAAGAAGCAGTTTCTACTCCTTGTTATTTAATAAACCGATCACCTTCAATCGCAATAAATTGTCAAATTCCGAAAGAGGTATAGATTGGTCATCCTTGTAGTTATTTGAATTTGAAATTTTTTGGTTGTGAAGCTTATGCACTTACTCCTAAAAATCAGAGTTCTAAGTTAGACCCCAGATCAAAGAAGTGCATCTTTGTAGGATACGATGATGTGACAAAAGTTTATCGGTTATGGGATCCTACTGCTCATACAATTGTCATTAGCAGAGATGTAATCTTTGATGAATCTTTTCTCACTAAATCAGAAAATGTAAAAGTTGATGTGGAACAGGAACAGGTACCATCAAAGCAACTAGTTCAGTTGAAGTTTCCATCTTCTAATGACTTAAAGAAACAAGAAGAAGTTTCTGGTGATAAAGAAGTCATAGAAGATGAATAACTTGTGGAAACTCCACAACCTATACCACCTACACCAAGAAGATCTATGAGGGAGAGAAATCCTCCTAAAAGGTATACAGATTTTGTTTCATCTGTTGCTTTATTTACTGATGATGGAGAACCTTCTTGTTTTCAGGAAGCAATTGATTGTGTTGACAATGCTAAATGGAAGATGGCTATGGAAGAAGAAATGGATTCGCTGAACAAGAACAAGAGATGGAATTTGGTTGAACTTCTGAAAGATGGGAAAGTTGTTGGATGTAAGTGGGTTTTCAAGTTGAAGAAAGGTATTGATGATAAGATTGAAAGATACAAATCCAGATTCGTCGCAAAAGGGTATTCTCAGATGGAAGGTGTTGATTATCATGAGATTTTTTCACCAGTTGTTAAGATTGTATCTATTCGTATTGTGTTAGCACTTGTTGCATTGCTTGATTTGGAGTTAGAGCAACTAGATGTTAAAATTGCATTTTTACATGGAGATTTAGATGAGCAGATTTTTATGGAACAACCAAAGGGTTTTGTGCTGCATTGTAAAGCAAAATTAGTTTGCAAGCTCAAAAATTCATTGTATGGCTTGAAACAGTCACCCAGGCAATGGTACAAGAAGTTTGATTCTTTCATGGTGAGTCACGGTTATACTAGAAGTGAGTATGGTCATTGGTTGTACTTCAAAAGGTTGGATGGCATACTCATTATCTTAGTACTGTATGTTGATGATATGCTTATTGTGAGTAAAATCATGAACGAGATTGACAGGTTGAAGGCTCAGATGGCTAGGGCATTTGATATGAAAGATCTTGGAGCTGCAAAACAAGTTTTGGGTATTGAAATACACAGAGACAGAAGAAATGAGAAGCTTAGTTTTTCACAGGAGAAGTATGTTGAGAAAATACTTGAAAGATTCGGAATGAATAAGGTAAAACCTGTGAATGTTCCGTTAACTTCCCATTTTAAGCTTTCTTTAGGTTTATATCCTAGTAATGACGAAGAAAAGGATTATATGTCTCGTGTTCCATATGCCAATGCAGTAGGATGTTTAATGTATGCGATGGTGTGTACTAGACCTGATATTTCACATGCAGTAGGTGTTGTCAGTAAATACATGGAAAATCCGGGAAAAGAAAATTGGAATACAGTGAAATCGGTGCTTCGTTATCTAAGAGGCACAAGTGACTATTGTGTCACTTTTAATAATAACAGTGACTCTATATGTGGTTTTGTTGATTCAGATTTTGCAGGTGATTTGGACAAGAGGAGGTCTACTTTTGTATACGTTTTTACTCTTGCAAGTGGAGCTATAAGTTAGATGTAAAAGCTTCAAGAAACAGTTGTTTTATCCACTATAGAGGCTGAATACATTGTTGCCTCACATGCTTGCAAAGAGGCAATTTGGCTGAAAGGTCTACTTGAAGAAATTGGAAGAATGCAGAACAATGTGCCTGTTTTTTGGGATAGCCAAAGTGCTATACATTTGGCTACAAATCCTGTTTATCATAGTAAGACTAAACATATTGATGTAAAGCATCATTTTGTAAGTCAAGCCATTAGTGAAGGTGGAGCATATTTGAAAAAAGTTCATACTCAAGAAAATTCTGTAGACATGTTTACAAAACCAGTGTTGTTAGAGAAGCTATGATGGTGTGTGGCTTCTCTTGGTTTCAAAAAGAATTGATGAATAGTTTCCCGCAAAGTATTAGATGACTTATTGTCAAGGTGGAGATTGTTAAAATTGTGACAACTAATTAACAATAACAATAACTAAAAATGGTTTGTCTAACCATTGGTTGGTTGGCAGTTCCTCTAACTGGTGATAGTTCTTAATATTTGTAACTCCTTCCAATCCATATTTATATGCAATCTTGAAGAGTAGAGAATGTAATCGAGGAGATAGGTTGGATGAGAAATGCCTTGTATGTAATCTCCGTTATTGAAAGGAATAAGATGCCGATACTTTGTCAGGTGGATGTTTCCCCAAGTGTTGGGGTTTTACCACGTTAAATCTTTGTTTTAGATGTGTGTTATGTTTGTTCATTATTGTTATTTACTATTCATTTTACATACTTGATTAACCACAAAAACTTCATGTTAATTAGTATTGCAAAATGTATGTAGAATTCATATTTCCAATCTAAATAATTATACAACGTCTATATTTTAGATAATATCTCATTATTTTTATCCCATGCTTCTTCTTCCTACATATAGCAGTCCCTCCCATCAATGAATTCATTTAATCTTTTTGTTTGTCTATGCATATGAGGGTGATAGATTGTGATAAAATTCAGTTCTATGCCCAATACGTGGAATAAAATATTCCAAATTTTCAATGAGAACTTCATGTCAAAACACTGTATTCATTCAAAGTATTCAAACCATCATATATCCTGGAAGATGTGGAACACTTTTAGGTTATTCCTAAGCTTCTGTAAAGTTATGGGCTCATAATGGTCATCCGAGCCTCCCATGTATGCATTGTTGAAAATGCTAGTATGTTTGTTCAATAACGACTTGAAATGAAGCAACTACAACCACAAAAATTTAACAATAATGGAAATCAAGAGTAATGACAATAGGAACTAGTTTTATTGAATTGAGGATGAAGAATGAGCATGGTATAGTATTAGTCCAGGTAAGTAATGAGAAGAGTATGTCGGAATTAGGGCAGGATTTGGATGGGTGATGATTCAATGATGAAATACTCCTCCCCCAAATGAATCTGTATGATGTCCTTGGCATGGGAAATAGGTATGGTAAAGAGTAGGAGCTGCAAATTATAATGTTGCCATTTAATGGAAATTAAAAGCATAAGAAGGAACTTGTACCTATATAGAGTGTACAAGAGCTATCATTATGGTAAGTATGGTGACAGAAGCTACAATATTAGGTGTAAATTGTAAAATATCATAGCACACATGCGAGTGTAATGACGACTCATTTGACATGATTGGCAGCAGAAGAGAGATCCATAGAAAATGATCATCAATAGAAAGGAAACTCATGGAAAATGAGCAATGGTAACTGGAGTTGTAGCACAAGCTCTGTAGAAAAGAAAACTCAAATTGCATGGAGGTATAGTTGGAAGATTCTGTAGCAATCGACAACGTAAGTAGTGAATCACATTGACAATCGTAACGATTCCCTAGAGATTAGCAATGGAAGCAAACAAGAGATGGTTTTGTAGAAATATGTAGTAGAAGCACTAAAAATATGGTTCCATAGAAATAAGAAACAGAAGCATGAAACAAATAGTTCCACAGTAATGTTGCTAATGACTAAAAAATAGAAATATGGGTGGATGAATGATGAGGACTAGTAGATGGATGATAATGGATGATGAGGAGATGATGTTAGGGTGAATAAAAATGATGTCAGAGATGGAAAATATGCTACAAGTGAAATTTGTATGTGATCGATAGCAAAAGGGATCTATAGCAAGTTGTACTTGTCATGGTCATATAACAATTAGAACAATATCACTTGAAATTGATATACAACAAATAAAGTTACTAAGTCCAGCATGCAACCAATATAGGAGTTAGAAAAATTATATATATATATATATATATATATATATATATTAGAAATGAAATTCTAAGTTTTTTTAAATTAATGGTATAATTTTGCTAACTGTTGTTCTCAGAAGAAATGCACTTCCTTAATTAATGGATGCATATGTTCATATATGTTCATCACACTGCCTGAGCTTATCTTGATTGCTGATTCATTCTATCCAACGGGCATGGAGCTAAGTCAACCTTTGACTTTGCTCCATGCCCGTTGGATGGAAAGAATCAAATAAGGATGACAATAACACCTTCACCCGAAAAAAAAACATGAAATTTAGAGTTAGTTAGTATGCTTTTGGAAATTATTCCCAAAATTATTTATGTCCTGTAAATTTACAAAGAATTACAGAGTATAAATAAAGAATACCCATGTATTACCAGCCGAGACCCTTCATCTAGTATTAGAGATTTGGCTCAAATACTTGCCTTAAGGGCCTCAACCATGCTTAGAATAGCAAGTAAACCTATCCCTCATTTATAATTTTTGGAATTTTCCCTTAGACTCTAATGGATAATTTTGTATGCATACATCAGGAGCCATTCCCTCACATGTTAGTGAGTTTTCGAAACCAGAAACTTGGCAGATTCACAGTCATCATATTGATAGAAGGTCAGACAGTTCATGGAATAAGTGATGGCTGCTTCATTGCATTTTGGTTTCTTGCATGTTTACCCATCAAATGTTCGTCCTTGAACTGCAATGCTCATCTCATTGGTTGGAGATAAGCACAGTTATGAAACTATTAACATTGAACTCATAACAACTTTGCTTTTGGCAGTTCTTGAAGGCCTGAAATCATGTCTATTATTGTCGTTCTTTGCTCAGGAAAACCATCTAGTGATTAGACCCTACAAATATCAAAATCAGAATGGATACTAATGAGATATTTTTCATTCTCTTCTCACTGATTAACATAGATAGGATTTCCCTCTGTAAACAACCCACTGATATTACTAATCGAACAGTACTGAAAACTGTTAAAATTGCGATAACTAATTAACAATAGCAATAAGTAAAAATGGTTTGTATAACTGTTGGTTGGTTGGCAGTTCCTCTAACCGGTGGTAGTTCTTCATATTCGTAACTCCTTCCAATCCATATTTATATGTAATCTTGAAGAGGAGAGAATGTAATCGAGGAGATAGGTTGGATGAGGAATGCCTTGTATGTAATCTCCGTTATTGAAAGGAATAAGATGTCGATACTTTGTCGGGTGGATGTTTCCCCAAGTGTTGGGGTTTTACCACATTAAATATCTTTTTTATATGTGTGTTATGTTTGTTCAATATTGTTATTTACTATTCATTTTACATACTTGATTAACAACAAGTTGTATCAGATCCTTTGGTGTTTGACCAGAGAGAGTGTGAAAACGTGTAACCTGCTACAACTCGTTGTGAGGGAGACCAGCCGTGAGGATTCTGCAAGTGAAGAGAGCCAGCACCGTTCGTCACTCCTGCGTGAAGAGAGCCACTGAAAGCTCCTGCGTGAAGAGAGTGGAGTCTGGAGCCTTCAAGTGATAGCTGCATACATAGAGGACGCCCGTGAAGGAGAATCCATGGTAGAAGACTGTACATAGAGCCATCTGCAGTAGCCGAGAGACCATCTGTCGTGGGACGCTATGCTGTGTCGAGCCATGGAGGAACTCTGTGTTGTGTCTCGAGCATGGAGGAACGAGCCCAAGTGCCGTGAAGTGGTAGAGTGGTCCGTTGAGGAGGCACTTGCGCAAGAAGCCAGTGCAGTGGTAGAGTCTGTAGAGCCCCATCGTAGCACGCCAAGAGAGAGGGCAGTGGAGCCCGAGGACCCGAGATGTTGTTTCAGTAATGGGAGCCCGAGCATGCCAAGAGGAGCCCCATCGAGACTTGTAGAAAATATTACTTGCGTGAAGAGGCCATGGGAGCTGCCGATTGGAGGAATAAATCCCGTGTGGTGTGGTGGAAGACACCGTCGAGACCCAATCTGCAAGTAAAACTCGTAAAGCCTGTATGTAGAGAAGTCGATCTTTCCTGAGGTAATTCAGAAATAAATAATATTCTGGTCATAAATAATATTTGGAAAGTCTGTGAAGTTTGTGATATATATATATATATATATATATATATATATATATAAATGATGGAAAAATTATCTAGTTGAAGTCGAACATTAGGATGAATCCATCGATCAGGGGACATTGATGTATTCCCAAAACTGTTGATGGTGAGAGAACCTGCCACTAATGACTGCAAGCCTCAAGGTACTCAACCAAATTCTGAGCCTCAAGTTCTGGAATAAATGGGTTGAAGTCGATTCTAAGTTTGAGATTGAAAATTTTAATGGCAAGAATAACTTTGAGTTGTGGAAACTTAAGATGCGAGATTTATTAGTTCAGCAAGGATTGCAGAAGGCCTTAGATGGCAAGAAAAAACAGTCGTTGTCTATGAAAAATGATGAATGGGAGGAGCTAGATGCCAGAGCACTTAGCACAATTCGGTTATGTCTTGCAGATGATGTCTTATTTAATATTGTCGGAGAAAAGACAACAGCAAGTTTATGGTGCAAATTGAAAAGCTTGTATATGACGAAGTCTTTGACAAACATAATTTACTTGAAGAGACAACTATACGGTATGAAGATGAAAGAAGGTACGGAGATTATAGAACATTTGAATGCATTTAATACTCTTATTTGTCAATTGAATAGTATGGATGTTAAGATTGAAGATTAAGATAAAGCAATAAATCTTTTAGTTACTCTACCTAAGTCTTGGAGTCATGTAGTGTCTTCTATTAGTCTTAGCACAACTTCGGAATTTGACACTGTGGTTGGAGCTTTGTTGTTTTAGGAGTTAAGAAATAAATCCAGTATTGAATCCTCCACACCAGAAGCTTTGTTTGTTAGAGGTCGATCCAAAGAAAGAGGAGAAAAATCAAGAGGTTTTTCTAGGTCTAAATCAAAGGGCAAAAAGAGCAAAATAAAGTGTTGGTACTGCAACAAGACTGGTCATCTCTAGAAGGACTGTTGGAAAAGACAAGAATCCAAAAAGGAAGACTCCAAACCTGAGGCAAATTCAGTTGAAACTGATTCAGTTATGGTTGATGAGGTGTTGTCCATTTGTAATATTTCTAATTACAATGAAGAATGGTTGTCAGATTCTGGTGCTTTGCACCATGTTTGTCCTCATAAAGAATAGTTTACTTCTTATCAAACAATTAATGATGGTGTAGTTCTTTTGGGAGATAATTCTTCATGTAAGACTGTTGGTTTTGGAAGTATTAAAATTAAAATGATTGATGGAGCTATAAGAACACTAACGGATGCTAGACATGTGCCTGAATTAAAGAAAAACTTAATATCTTTGGGAGTGTTGGATTCTTGTGGTCATAAGTTTATAGGTTTAAATGGGGTAATGAAAGTATCTAAGGGTGCTTTAGTGGTTATGAAGGCATTGGGAGTAGGAAACCGTTACAAACTAATTGGAAAAAACCTAATTAATGAAACGGCATTGATATTTGAAGTGGCATCAGAATCCACTCAATTATGGCATCAACGTCTTGGTCATATGAATGAGAGAGGACTACAGGTATTAGTGAATCGTAAATTACTTCCAAATCTGAAATCTTTAGATTTGATGTTTTGTAGACATTGTATATTTGGAAAGCAGTGTAGACAAAAATTCAAAGTAGGGATTCATGCAAGTAAAGGTGTGCTTGATTACGTACATTCTGATGTATGGGGTCCATCCCCTACTATTTCATATGGAGGAGCAACATATTTTTTGTTGTTTATTGATGATTTTTCAAGAAACGTTTGGGTCTATATTTTGAAAAGAGAGGCTGATGTGTTTGGTACTTTCAAATATTTTAAAGTTATGGTTGAAAAAAGAACTAGCAGGATGATCAAGTGCTTAAGAACAGATAACAGATGTGGGTTTACTTCTTTAGAGTTTGAAAAGTTTTGCAAAGAAGAAAGGATCGTAAGACATAAAACAAATGTATACACTCCTCACAAAAATGGCGTTGCAGAACGCATGAACATGACTCTTCTAGAGAGAGCAAGGTGCATGCTCAGTGATTCTAATTTGGGTCAAGAGTTGTAGGCAGAAACAGTTTCTACTGCTTGTTATTTAATAAACCGATCAACTTCAATAACAATAAATTGTCAAATTGCGAAAGAGGTATCGACTGGTCATCCTTGTAGTTATTCGAATTTGAAAATTTTTGGTTGTGAAGCTTATGCACTTACTCCTAAAAATCAGTGTTCTAAGTTAGACCCCAAATCAAAGAAGTGCATCTTTGTAGGATATGATGATGTGACGAAAGGTTATCGGTTATGGGATCCTACTGCTCATAAAATTGTCATTAGCAGAGATGTAATTTTTGATGAATCTTCTCTAACAAATCATAAAATGTAAAAGTTGATGTGGAACAGGAACAGGTACCATCAAAACAACTAGTTCAGTTCAAGTTTCCATCTTCTAATGACATAAAGAAACAATAAGAAGTTTCTGGTGATAAAGAAGTCATAGAAGATGAAGAAATTGTGGAAACTCCGCAACCTATACCACCTACACCAAGAATATCTATGAGGGAGAGAAATCCTCCTAAAGGGTATACAGATTTTGTTTCATCTGTTGCTTTATTTATTGATGATGGAGAACCTTCTTGTTTTCAGGAAGCCATTGATTGTGTTGACAATGCTAAATGGAAGATGGCTATGGAAGAAGAAATGGATTCTCTGAACAAGAACGAGACATGGAATTTGGTTGAACTTTCTAAAGATAGGAAAGTTGTTGGATGTAAGTGGGTTTTCAAGTTGAAGAAAGGTATTGATGGTAAGACTGAAAGATACAAATCCAGATTGGTCGCAAAAGGGTATTCTCAGATGCAAGGTGTTGATTATCATGAGATTTTTTCACTAGTTGTTGCATCTATTCGTATTGTGTTAGCACTTGTTGCATTGCTTGATTTGGAGTTAGAGCAACTAGATGTTAAAACTGCATTTTTACATGGAGATTTAGATGAGGAGATTTTTATGGAACAAACAAAGGGTTTTGTGCTGTACTGTAAAGGAAAATTAGTTTGCAAGCTCAAAAATTCATTGTATGGCCTGAAACAGTCACCCATGCAATGGGACAAGAAGTTTGATTCTTTCTTGGTGAGCCACGGTTATACTAGAAGTGAGTATGGTCATTGTTTGTACTTCAAAAGGTTGGATGACATATTCATTATCTTAGTACTGTATGTTGATGATATGCTTATTGTGAGTAAAATCATGAACGAGATTGACAGGTTGAACGCTCAGATGGCTAGGGCATTTGATATGAAAGATCTTGGAGCTGCAAAACAAATTTTGGGTATTGAAATACACAGAGACAGAAGAAATGGTAAGCTTAGTTTTTCACAGGAGAAGTATGTTGAGAAACTACTTGAAAGATTCGGAATGAATAAGGTAAAACCTGTGAATGTTCCATTAGCTTCCCATTTTAAGCTTTCTTTAGGTTTATGTCCTAGTAATGATGAAGAAAAGGATTATATGTCTCGTGTTCCATATGCCAATCCAATAGGATGTTTAATGTATGCGATGGTGTGTACCAGACCTGATATTTCACATGCAGTAGGTGTTGTTAGTAAATACATGGCAAATCCGAGAAAAGAACATTGGAATGCAGTGAAATGGGTGCTTCATTATCTAAGAGGCACAAGTGACTATTGTATCACTTTTAATAATAACAATGATTCTATATGCGGTTTTGTTGATTTAGATTTTGCAGGTGATTTGGACAAGAGGAGGTCTACTTTTGGATACGTTTTTTCTCTTGCAGGTGGAGCTATAAGTTAGATGTCAAAGCTTCAAGAAACAGTTGCTTTATCCACTATAGAGGTTGAATACATTGCTGCCTCACATACTTGCAAAGAGGCAATTTGGTTGAAAGGTCTACTTGAAGAAATTGCAAGAATGGAGAACAATGTGCCTGTTTTTTGTGATAGCCAAAGTGTTATACATTTGGCTACAAATCCTGTTTATCATAGTAAGACTAAAGATATTGATGTAAAGTATCATTTTGTAAGACAAGCCATTAGTCAAGGTGGAGCAGATCTGAAAAAAGTTCATACTCAAGAAAATTCTGCAGACATGTTTAGAAAACCAATGTTGTTAGAGAAGCTACGATGGTGTGTGGCTTCTCTTGGTTTGAAAAAGAAGTGAAGAATAGTTTCCGGAAAATTATTAGACAATTTGTTGTCAAGGTGGAGATTGTTAAAATTGTGACAACTAATTAACAATAACAATAACTAAAAATGATTTGTCTAATCGTTGGTTGGTTGAAAGTTCCTCTAACCAGTGGTAGTTCTTCATATTCGTAACTCCTTCCAATCCATATTTATATGTAATCTTGAAGAGGAGAGAATGTAATCGAGGAGATAGGTTGAATGAGAAATGCCTTGTATGTAATCTCCGTTATTGAAAGGAATAAGATGCTGATACTTTGTCGGGTGGATGTTTCCCCAAGTATTGGGGTTTTACGACGTTAAATCTTTGTTTTAGATGTGTGTTATGTTTGTTCATTATTGTTATTTACTATTCATTTTACAGACTTGATTAACAAAAAAAACTACATGTTAATTAGTACTGCAAAAAGTATGTAGAATTCATATTTCCAATCTACATAATTATAAAACGTCTATATTTTAGATAATATCTCATTATTTTTATCCCATGCTTCTTCTTCCTACATATAGCAGTCCCTCCCATCAATGAATTCATTTAATCTTTTTGTTTATCTATGCATATGAGGGTGATAGATTGTGATAAAATTTAGTTCTATGCCCAATACGCGGAATAAAATATTCCAAATTTTCAATGAGAACTTCATGTCAAAACCTTGTATTCATTCAAAGTATACAAACCATCATATATCCTGGAAGATGTGGAACACTTCTAGGTTATTCCTAAGCTTCTGTAAAGTTATGGGCTCATAATGCTCAATTGAGCCTCCCATGTATGCATTGTTGAAAATGCTAGTATGTTTGTTCAATAATGACTTGAAATGAAGCAACTACAACCACAAAAAGTTAACAATAATGGAAATCAAGAGTAATGACAATAGGAACTAGTTTTATCGAATTGAGGATGATGAATGAGCAAGGTAGAGTATTAATCTAGGTAAGTAATGAGAAGAGTATGGTGACGTGGGAATTAGGGCAGGATTTGGATGGGTGATGATTCGATGATGAAATGCTCCTCCCCCAAATGAAATTTCCTTACCATGGGAAATAGGTATGGTAAAGAGTAGGAGCTGCAAATTATAATGTTGGCATTTAATGGAAATTAAAAGCATAAGAAGGAACTTGTACCTATATAAAGTGTACAAGAGCTATCGTTATGGTAAGTATGGTGACAGAAGCTACAATATTAGGTGTAAATAGTAAAATATCATAGCACACATCCAAGTGTAATGACGACTCATTTAAC
This sequence comes from Larix kaempferi, assembly GCA_027924585.1. Classification (NCBI taxonomy): domain Eukaryota; kingdom Viridiplantae; phylum Streptophyta; class Pinopsida; order Pinales; family Pinaceae; genus Larix; species Larix kaempferi. The sequence goes on from BSBM01000291.1 coordinate 5,543,888, forward strand.
ATGATTGGCAACAGAAGAGAGATCCATAGAAAATGATCATCAATAGAAAGGAAACTCATGGAAAATGAGCAATGGTAAATGGAGTTGTAGCACAAGCTCTGTAGAAAAGAAAACTCAAATTGCATGGAGGTATAGTTGGAACATTCCGTAGCAATCGACAACGTAAGTAGTGAATCACATTGACAATCTTAACAATTCACTAGAAATTAGCAATGGAAGCAAACAAGAGATGGTTTTGTAGAAATATGTAGTAGAAGCACTAAAAATATGGTTCCATAGAAATAAGCAACATAAGCATGAAACAAATAGTTCCACGGTAATGTTGCTAATGACTAAAATATAGAAATATGGGCGGATGAATGATGAGGACTAGTAGATGCATGATAATGGATGATGAGGAGATGATGTTAGGGTGAATAAAAATGATGTCAGAGATGGAAAATATGCTACAAGTGAAATTTGTATGTGATCGATAGCAAAAGGGATCTATAGCAAGTTGTACTTGTCATGGTCGTATAACAATTAGAACAAGATCACTTGAAATTGATATACAACAAATAAAGTTACTAAGTTCAGCATGCAACCAATATAGGAGTTAGAAAATATATATATATATATTAGAAAAGAAATTTTAAGTATTTTTAAATTAATGGTAGAATTTTGCTATCTGTTGTTCTCAAAAGAAATGCACTTCCTCAATTAATGGATGCATATGTTCATCACACCGCCTGAGCTTATCTCGATTGCTGATTCCCTCTATCCAATGGGCATGGAGCAAAGTCAACCTTTGACTTTGCTCCATGCCCATTGGATGGAGAGAATCAAATAAGGATGACAATAACACCTTCACCCGGAAAAAATAAAAAATAAAAAATAAAAAAATAAAAAAATAAAAATAAATAAAAAAATAAAAAAATAAAAAAAATAAAAAAATAAAAATAAAAAAATAAAAAAAATAAAATGAAATTTAGAGTTAGGTAATATGCTTTTGGAAATTATTCCCAAAATTATTTATGTCCTGTAAATTTACAAAGAATTATAGATTATAAATAAAGAATACCCATGTATTACCAGTTGAGACCCTACATCTAGTATTAGAGATTTGGCTCAAATACTTGCCTTAAGGGCCTCCACCATGCTTAGAATAGCAAGTAAGCCTATCCCTCATTTATAATTTTTGGAAATTTCCCTTAGACTCTATTGGATAATTTTGTATGCATACATCAGGAGCCACTCCCTCGCATGTTAGTGAGTTTTCCAAACCAGAAACATGGCAGATTCACAGTCATCATATTGATAGAAGGTCAAACAGTTCATGGAATAAGTGATGGTTGCTTCATTGCATTCTGGTTTCTTGCATGTTTACCCATCAAATGTTCGTCGCTGAACTGCAATGCTCATCTCACTGGTTGGAGATAAGCATAGTTATGAACCTATTAACATTGAATTCATAACAACTTTGCTTTTGGCAGTTCTTGAAGGCCTGAAATCATGTCTATTATTGTCGTTCTTTGCTCAGGAAAACCATCTAGTGATTAGACCCTACAAATATCAAAATCAAAATGGATACTAATGAGATATTTTTCATTCTCTTCTCACTGATTAACATAGATAGGATTTCCCTCTATAAACAACCCACTTATATTACTAATTGAACAGTACTAAAAACTGTTAAAATTGTGATAACTAATTAACAATAACAATAACTAAAAATGGTTTGTCTAACCATTGGTTGGTTGGCAGTTCCTCTAACCGATGGTAGTTCTTCATATTCGTAACTCATTCCAATCCATATTTATATGTAATCTTGAAGAGGAGAGAATGTAATCGAGGAGATAGGTTGGATGAGGAATGCCTTGTATGTAATCTCCGTTATTGAAAGGAATAAGAGTCGATACTTTGTCGGGTGGATGTTTCCCCAAGTGTTGGGGTTTTACCACGTTAGGTATTTGTTTTAGATGTGTGTTATGTTTGTTCAATATTGTTATTTACTATTCAATTTACATACTTGATTAACAACAAGTGGTATCAGAGCCTTTGGTGTCTGACCAGAGAGAGTGTGAAAACGTGTAACCTGCTGCAACCCATTCTCAGGGAGACCAGCCGTGAGGAGTCTTCAAGTGAAGAGAGACACCACTGTTCATCACTCCTGCGTGAAGAGAGTGGAGTCTGTAGCCTTCAAGTGATAGCTGTAAATGTAGAGGACGCCCGTGAAGGAGAATCCATGGTAGAAGATTGTACATAGAGCAATCTGCAATAGCCGAGAGACCATCCATCGTGGAACGCTGTGCTGTGTCGAGGCATGGAGGAACGCTGTGCTGTGTCTCGAGCATGGAGGAACGAACCCAGCCATTGTGCAGTGGTAGATTGGTCCGTTGAGGAGGCACCTGCGCAAGAAGCTGGTGCAGTGGTAGAGTCCGCAGAGCCCCATCGTAGCATGCCAAGAGAGAGGGTAGTGGAGCCCGAGGACCCGAGAGGTTGTTTCAGCAGTGGGAGCCCAAGCATGCCAAGAGGAGACCCATCGAGACTTGTCGAAAATATTACCTGCGTGAAGAGGCCGTGAGAGCTGCTGATTAGAGGAATAAATCCTGTGTGGTGTAGTGGAAGACACCGTCGAGACCCAATCTGCAAGTAAAACTCATAAATCTTGTACGCAGAGAAGTCGATCTTTCCTGAGGTAATTCAGAAATAAATAATATTATGGTCATAAATAATATTTGGAAAGTCTGTGAAGTTTGTGATATATATATATATATATATATATATATATATATATAAGTGATGGAAAAAGTATCTAGTTGAAGTCAAACACTAGGATGAATCGATCGATCAGGGGACATTGATGTATTCCCAAAACTGTTGATGGTGAGAGAACCTGCCACTAATGACTGCAAGCCTCAAGGTACTCAACCGAACTCTAAGACTCAAGTTCCGGAATAAATGGGTTGAAGTCGATTCTAAGTTTGAGATTGAAAAGTTTAATGGAAAGAATAACTTTGAGTTGTGGAAACTTAAGATGCGAGATTTATTAGTTCAGCAAGGATTGCAGAAGGCCTTAGATGGCAAGAAAAAATAGCCGTTGTCTATGAAAAATGATGAATGGGAGGAGCTAGATGCCAGAGCACTTAGCACAATTCGGTTATGTCTTGCGGATGATGTCTTATTTAATATTGCTGGAGAAAAGACAGCAGCAAGTTTATGGTGCAAATTGAAAAGCTTGTATATGACGAAGTCTTTGACAAACATAACTTACTTGAAGAGACAGCTATACGGTGTGAAGATGAAAGAAGGTACGGATATTGTAGAACATTTGAATGTATTTAATACTCTTATTTTTTAGTCGAATAGTATGGATGTTAAGATTGAAGATAAAGATAAAGCAATAAATCTTTTAGTTACTCTACCTTAGTCTTGGAGTCATGTAGTGTCTTCTATTAGTCATAGCACAACTTTGGAATTTGACACTGTGGTTGGAGCTTTGTTGTCTGAGGAGTTAAGAAATAAATCCAGTATTGAATCCTCTACACCAGAAGCTTTGTTTGTTAGAGGTCGATCCAAAGAAAGAGGAGAAAAATCAAGAGGTTTTTCTAGGTCTAAATCAAAGGGAAAAAAGAGCAAAATAAAGTGTTGGTACTGCAACAAGACTGGTCATCTCTAGAAGGACTATTGGAAAAGACAAGAATCCAAAAAGGAAGACTCCAAATCTAAGGCAAATTCAGTTGAAACTTATTCAGATATGGTTGATGAGGTCTTGTCCATTTGTTATATTTCTGATTACAATGAAGAATGGTTGTTAGATTCTGGTGCTTCACACCATGTTTGTCCTCATAAAGAATGGTTTACTTCTTATCAAACAATTAATGATGGTGTAGTTCTTTTGGGAGATAATTCTTCATGTAAGACTGTTGGTTTTGGAAGTATTAAAATTAAAATGATTGATGGAGCTATAAGAACACTAACAGATGCTAGACATGTGCCTGAATTAAAGAAAAACTTAATATCTTTGGGAGTGTTGGATTCTTGTGGTCATAAGTTTACAGGTTTAAATGGGGTAACGAAAGTATCTGAGGGTGCTTTAGTGGTTATGAAGGCATTGGGAGTAGGAAACCTTTACAAACTAATTGGAAAAGCTCAAGTTAATGAAACGGCATTGATATTTGAAGTGGCATCATAATCCACTCGATTATGGCATCAACGTCATGGTCATATGAGTGAGAGAGGACTACAGGTATTAGTGAATCGTAAATTACTTCCAAATCTGAAATCTTTAGATTTGATGTTTTGTAGACATTGTATATTTGGAAAGCAGTGTAGACAAAAATTCAAAGTAGGGATTCATGCAAGTAAAGGTGTGCTTGATGACATACATTTTGATGTATGGGGTCCATCCCCTACTATTTCATATGGAGGAGCAACATATTTTTTGTTGTTTATTGATGATTTTTCAAGAAACGTTTGGGTCTATATTTTGAAAAGAAAGGCTGATGTGTTTGGTACTTTCAAACATTTTAAAGTTATGGTTGAAAAAAGAACTAGCAGGATGATCAAGTGCTTAAGAACAAATAATAGATTTGAGTTTACTTCTTTAGAGTTTGAAAAGTTTTGCAAAGAAGAAGGGATTGTAAGACATAAAACAAATGTATACACTCCTCAGAAAAATGGCGTTGCAGAATGCATGAACATGACTCTTCTAGAGAGAGCAAGGTGCATGCTTAGTGATTCTAATTTAGGTCAAGAGTTGTGGGTAGAAGCAGTTTCTACTGCTTGTTATTTAATAAACCGATCACCTTCAATCGCAATAAATTGTCAAATTCCGAAAGAGATATGGACTGATCATCCTTGTAGTTATTCGAATTTGAAAATTTTTGGTTGTGAAGCTTATGCACTTACTCCTAAAAATCAGCGTTCTAAGTTAGACCCCAGATCAAAGAAGTGCATCTTTGTAGGATATGATGATGTGACGAAAGGTTATCAGTTATGGGATCCTACTGCTGATAAAATTGTCATTAGCAGAGATGTAATTTTTGGTGATTCTTCTCTCACTAAATCATAAAATGTAAAAGTTGATGTGGAACAGGAACAGGTACCATCAAAACAACTAGTTCAGTTGAAGTTTCCAGCTTCTAATGACTTAAGGAAACAAGAAGAAGTTTCTAGTGATAAAGAAGTCATAGAAGATGAAGAAATTGTGGAAACTCCACAACCTATACCACCTACACCAAGAAGATCTATGAGGGAGAGAAATCCTCCTAAAAGGTATATAGATTTTGTTTCATCTGTTGCTTTATTTATTGATGATGGAGAACCTTCTTGTTTTCAGGAAGCCATTGATTGTGTTGACAATGCTAAATGGAAGATGGCTATGGAAGAAGAAATGGATTCTCTGAACAAGAATGAGACATGGAATTTGGTTGAACTTCCGAAAGATAGGAAAGTTGTTGGATGTAAGTGGGTTTTCAAGTTGAAGAAAGGTATTGATGGTAAGATTGAAAGATACAAATCCAGATTGGTCGCAAAAGGGTATTCTCAGATGGGTGTTGATTACCATGAGATTTTTTCACCAATTGTTAAGCTTGTATCTATTCGTATTGTGTTAGAACTTGTTGCATTGCTTGATTTGGAGTTAGAGCAACTAGATGTTAAAACTGTATTTTTACATGGAGATTTAGATGAGGAAATGTTTATGGAACAACTAGAGGGTTTTGTGCTGCATTGTAAAGGAAAATTAGTTTGCAAGCTCAAAAATTCATTGTATGGCCTGAAACAGTCACCCAGGCAATGGTACAAGAAGTTTGATTCTTTCATGGTGAGCCACGGTTATACTAGAAGTGAGTATGGTCATTGTTTGTACTTCAAAAGGTTGGATGACATATTCATTATCTTAGTACTGTATGTTGATGATTGCTTATTGTGAGTAAAATCATGAACGAGATTGACAGGTTGAAGGCTCAGATGGCTAGGGCATTTGATATGAAAGATCTTGGAGCTGCAAAACAAATTTTGGGTATTGAAATACATAGAGACAGAAGAAATGGTAAGCTTAGTTTTTCACAGGAGAAGTATGTTGAGAAAATACTTGAAAGATTCGGAATGAATAGGGTAAAACCTGTGAATGTTCCGTTAGCTTCCCATTTTAAGCTTTCTTTAGGTTTATGTCCTAGTAATGATGGAGAAAAGGATTATATGTCTCGTGTTCCATATGCCAATGCAGTAGGATGTTTAATGTATGCGATGGTGTGTACTAGACCTGATATTTCACATGCAGCAGGTGTTGTCAGTAAATACATGGCAAATCCGGGAAAAGAACATTGGAATGCAGTGAAATGGGTGCTTCGTTATCTAAGAGGCACAAGTGACTATTGTATCACTTTTAATAATAACAATGATTCTATATACAGTTTTGTTGATTCAGATTTTGCAGGTGATTTGGACAAGAGGAGGTCTACTTTTGGATATGTTTTTACTCTTGCAAGTGGAGCTATAAGTTGGATGTCAAAGCTTCAAGAAACAGTTGCTTTATCCACTATAGAGGTTGAATACATTGCTGCCTCACATGCTTGCAAAGAGGCAATTTGGCTGAAAGGTCCACTTGAAGAAATTGGAAGAATGCAGAACAATGTGCCTATTTTTTGTGATAGCCAAAGTGCTATACATTTGGCTACAAATCCTGTTTATCATAGTAAAACTAAACATATTGATGTAAAGTATCATTTTGTAAGACAAGCCATTAGTGAAGGTGAAGCATATCTGAAAAAAGTTCACACTCAAGAAATTTTTGCAAACATGTTTACAAAACCAGTGTTGTTAGAGAAGCTACGATGGTGTGTGGCTTCTCTTGGTTTGAAAAAGAAGTGATGAATAGTTTCTGGCAAAGTATTAGACGATTTGTTGTCAAGGTGGAGATTGTTAAAATTGTGACAACTAATTAACAATAACAATAACTAAAAATGGTTTGTCTAACTGTTGGTTGGTTGGCAGTTCCTCTAACCGGTGGTAGTTCTTCATATTCGTAACTCCTTCCAATCCATATTTATATGTAATATTGAAGAGGAGAGAATGTAATCAAGGAGATAGGTTGGATGAGAAATGCCTTGTATGTAATCTCCGTTATTGAAAGGAATAAGATGTCGATACTTTGTCGACTAAAAATGGTTTGTCTAACTGTTGGTTGGTTGGCAGTTCCTCTAACCGGTGGTAGTTCTTCATATTCGTAACTCCTTCCAATCCATATTTATATGTAATATTGAAGAGGAGAGAATGTAATCAAGGAGATAGGTTGGATGAGAAATGCCTTGTATGTAATCTCCGTTATTGAAAGGAATAAGATGCCGATACTTTGTCGGGTTGATGTTTCCCCAAGTGTTGGGGTTTTACCACATTAAATCTTTGTTTTAGATGTGTGTTATGTTTGTTCATTATTGTTATTTACTATTCATTTTGCAGACTTGATTAACAACAAAAACTTCATGTTAATTAGTAGTGCAAAATGTATGTAGAATTCATATTTCCAATCTACATAATTATAAAACATCTATATTTTAGATGATATCTCATTATTTTTATCCCATGCTTCTTCTTCCTACATATAGCAGTCCCTCCCACTGCCTTTTCTATTGAAAGCAATAGAAATTATCCTACTTTCAAAACCAAACAAGCCACCAAAACTACTGTAGGCATTAGAAAACAACAAAATATTTCAAAAATTGCACAAGGACTCTCTAAGCTTATTTCCCTCCGCATGGTAGACTGAAGGTTCTGTGTGTCACTAAGAACACTTGAAACACCATCCTCATGCTTGACCATATTGCAGTAGTGATCTACAATTACTATTAGACAACTTTTTGAGCTATATCAGCCAATGGATGATCCTTTCCGTGAATAGCCCACCTCTCAACACATTCATTAGACTTCACATGCTCATGTCCTAATTTTCCACCCTTAGTATTATCTTTCTTATTAAATGCCTTATGGGCACCTTTGATTTCATTCTTCTAGGTCTCTGGAAGCATCTTCATGTTCTCAAAAGACTTCAGCAATTGCCTAACTCTACCATTCTGCTGCAGCCCTTCAAGGTTCGGGTCATGGGCTTTTGGGGGCTCTGCCAAAAACATATTCATGACATCTTGAGTTCAACAATTGGCTTCTGTTATTTCATGTCTGCTAAATCTAGAGATTCGGACTTGCACCCACAATCTATGACCCTTTTCTCATGGCCGATGAAGGGTGCATCACCCACATAATGACTTGCCTTATGGTCTGATGTTGCAAGTTTGAGGATACTTGTCGGAACCTGGTAAATTATCATAATCCTCTCCGTAAGCCCTCTATTATTTACCAAAAAATAAAAAAATCATGAGCAGAACGAGAAATACATGGAGTATAGCCATACATTACACATTAAACCAAAACCACGAATCGAGTCCATGCTCCATCCATACCCACACGAAAGAGCATTGATCTCCGACATCCCAAGCATCACACTACAGTATGGCCCTTAAAATTGTGGGTTTGGTTTGAGGCTAGGAGTGCAGTTATCACAGTCTTTGTGACAGTTTATACGCATACGATTAACTCTCGTGGAGTCCAGGCTGTCTTTAGGCCCTGTCTGTGCTGGCCTTTGGCTATTGTTGAACCTCTGGTCCTTGACCAAATTCGGCCTTGTTCCTATTGATCATTTTTGTTTAAAAAAAATCGTGACCAATTGAGGATTGCTGATGATTCATTGGAAAATGAATTCCAAGAGAATTAGGGATCATTTATCCGATTTCATGTTAATATTGTCATTACCAAGTCAAAGTCAATGAACGCATCGAGCCCAACACTGCACTACCAAGCCCACATCAGCTCCAAGGGGTGAATATTATCCAGCCTGCTGCAAGTTATTTAGGCCATTTAATGCACTACACCTCCAAGCCCACACCAGTTTCAAGGGGCGAATATTATCCAACCTGCTGCAGGCCATTTAGGCCATTTAATGCAGTTGCAGCAGGCTGGTTAGCCATTAGATCTCAAACAGCCAACTTGCTGTCGCTGCATTAAATGACCTGCAACTGGATAATATTCGCCCTCAAAGGGTATCACCATGCACAACACGTCCACCAAGATAAGCGATTTCCAAAGTAACCGCCTCAGTCCACCATGCATCTTTGCACCGAGTGAAACGAGGTGCTCTACAACCCAGTATGGGGGAGATGTTGTAACATGTGTGAGTGTATGGGGGAGATGTTGTAACATGTGTGAGTGTGTCATGTAACGTTACATCGTGATGTAACGCTTGTTACTAACAAAATAATTAAAAAAACTCATGTCGGCTCATAAAATAAAATAAAAAATTAAATTATGGAAAGTAATTAAAAAAAATCCATGTTTGTTCATAAAATAAAATATTATGAAAAGTAATTAAAAATAGATGTTCGTTTATAAAATAAAAATTTAAAACTTAAACTTGGATCTATTATTCAAGAGAGATCAAATTTCTTGAGTTTAAATTTTAAAAAAGAAATACACCTCAAGAAATTGGATCCCTCTCGGTGCTTCATAGACACGGATTTAAGATGGATCTATGCTGGTATAATTAACACATAGACTGTCATGGATTCCAAATTGATAGTAAATTAACATGAATTTAAATCAACTTAAATTATTTTTCAAAATGATATATCTATCTATATCTATATATATATATATAATTAAAATTTAACTTTTTCCAAACTATTTTGTTAATGTTACACATTTTATAATTTAATTTTCCAATTTTTTAATGTATAAGATAGAATATATAAAGTTTAAATAATACCAATAATAATAATAAAAATAATTTTTATAATTTGAATTTATGAAAGGATTAAGAAAATATACTTGTTTTTATACATAAATTAGTTATTGGTAGAGGTTCATAATTACTTGAGGAGAAATTAGTTTTTAAGGATGTGCAAATCTTGCAATGAATCAAAGCAACATGCTCCACTTGTTTCATACGTTATTCATTTTCGGTACGTCAAATATAAAGTATTTTCTTATGAATGTTAGAAGTTATGAGTTATGCGCAACTTTAATAATAATAATAATAATAGAAAACTTATAATTTGAATAATAATAGAAAACTTATAGTTTGGATGGTAAAATTTTAATTTATTACGTGGGAACCAGTCATATATATAAATATATGATAATAATAATTTTATTAATCATTCTTCTTGTTAATACTAGAAGGTAATGGCACCAAAATGCCATTAACAATCCTTCGTCAATATGAGGCTGGTTCGCTTGTGCAACAAGCCATCTTGCGATCATTGGGGGAAATATTTGGCCTGATTAGGGAATGGATCACTAGGAAGAACCATAATCGAAATGTGGGTCAGAATCTCAAATTGAGCCAGGATCGGGAGCTTCAGCAAAAACAAAAACAAGATCAAGAACAACCATCTTCCTTGAAGGGTGCAAGGGCACCCTTGGATGTTTTGAAGGAGGTGCGCAAGTATAACCTACCAGAATTCACAAGGAAATAAGAGGGGTTGGTGGCAGAATCATGGCTAACGTCAGTTACGAAGGCCCTTAGTTTCAAGGACTACACCACAAATGAATGAGCTTACATAACGATGAGCCTACTAAAAGAAAAAGCCTTGATGTGGTGGGTAAGTGTAGAGAAAAAACTGCACATTGGACCCTTAGAGGTGTCATGGGATTTGTTTGAGGAGAACTTCAGAAGCAAATATGTGTCTGATGAATACAAGAATCAATAGAAGGTGGCCTTCCATGTGTTCCAACAAAGGGGCACGTCGATAGAAGAATATGAAGTTGAATTTTGTGCTTTGTTGCATCATTTCGAGTACATGGATGACAACGCTAGGCGGGCATAAATGTTTTTGCATGGGTTAGATGAAGATATATGCACCGAAGTATCCATGTGGAAACCCACCACCATGGAAGAAATAACAAATATAGCCAAGAACGTAAAGAAAAGGAATGATAAGTGATTATAGGCACTCAGACCCACGGTATAGGTACCCACGAGGAACTTCAGGCCAACAGAAACCCTTCAAATTGGAGGCATAAGAGTCAATTATAGTGGGGTGCACTATGGAGTATCCAGGATGGCTAGCATGACAGCCTCATCCCCTTCTATTCCACTAGTTATATCTCATACAATAGGGTCAATATCAGGATCACGACAACATTGGGGAGGTAGTAATGGTGGACGCGGACAAATTGTCACTCCAACCCCACCTGGGATCATATTTTTTACATGTCAGGGCCCCCATTACCAGCGAGACTTCCTGGTAGATCAGAGAGGATATTAGGTTAGTCAACCACAGTTTTAGCATTGGATTCATGCATCCATCCACCATCTCTAGGTAGAGCACTAGGCAACCGTCATGGAGTCTACATGCATGATTAAGGACATCCCTTTGTTTATTTTGATAGATCTAGGGGCCATAGATAGTTTCATATCCCATTTAGCATTAGATATATGTGGGTTGGAATCCCAAGATCAAAGTGACTCTGACCAAGTAGAGATGGCCTCGAGACGTAAAAAACCAATTACTAGGTCTTCTAGTGAAGAACTGCATAATTAAAATAGGAAGTGTTTGTACTAAAATGAAATTGTATAGAACTGCTTTAGGGGCATACGATGTGATAGCGGGAATGGATTTTTGGAATCGCATTGAGCCCTGGTCGATTTTTATGAGAAGAAATTATTTTGTAATAATGATTTAGGAGAGCCAGTAGTGATTGAGTGGCTTAAGAGAGACATTTCTCTGTGGTTTATCTCGGACGTTAAGGTAAAGAAATGCATGAGGAAAGGGTGCAATATTTATGCTGTAGAAGCAATAAGAGAAGGAAATAATACCTCTAAAATTACACACCAACCCTCTCTGAGTTTGCATATGTTTTCCCCATGAGTTACCAGGAATACCCCCAATACATGAGTTTGATTTCACCGTTTCCCTAAAACCGGGTATAGTATCCAAGACCCCATATCGAATGAGAACTCAATGAGTTAATTATTCAACTCAAGGAACTCATCGATCATGGTTTAATCCGACCTATTGTATCACCTTGGGGGGAATCGGTAATATTTAAAAAAAAGGACACAACCCTTCATTTGTGGATTGATTATCAATATTTAAATAAGGCCACCATCAGGAACCGGTACCCCATGTCGTGCATTGATGATCTATTTGACCTGCTAAAATGGGTGTCAGTATTTTCTAAAATCAACCTTCGATCTGGTTACCATCAATTGAGGATCAAGGAGGAGAACATCCCTAAGTCTACTTTCCGGACTAGGTATGGGAACTACGAATTCATAGTGGTGTCGTTTGGGTTAACCAATGCCCCTGCCACTTTCATGAATCTGATGAATAGTGTGTTTAGGAAGTACTTAGATCACTTTGTACAAGTGCTTCTGGATGACATATTGATATAATATTGAAATGAGCATGAGTATCAAAAGCATCTAAGGCTAGTACTTTAGTGCCTCAGGGAACATAATCTGTATGGCAAGTTCTCCAAATGTACCTTTTTCCAGAAGGAGATTTGGTATCTAGGTCACACCATCAGCAAAGAAGGGATCTACATGGACCCAGGAAAACTCAAGGCCATATTAAGTTGGCCATCTCCCAGGAATGCCAAGTACACGGCTTTATGGGGTTAGCAGGCTATTATAGAATATTCATGGATGGATTCTCTCGAATCATTTCACCTATCACGACCTTGTAGAAAAAGGGGGTCAAGTTTGACTAGACTGATAATTTCCAAAGAGACTTTGATGAACTTAAAAGGCATCTGACCACCGCTCTAATTCTTAAAGTGCCCAATAAGGACAAGGACTTTGTCATTTGCACAGATGCTTCTAGAGAAGGTCTCAGAGTGGTCTTAATGCAAGAAGGTGGGGTTATAGCTTATGCCTCTCTGAAGCTTAGAACCCGTGAGGTTAAATATGCTACCCACGATTCGGAACATGCAACAATGGTCATGGAACTTAAAATATGGAGGCATTACTTGATAAGACACCAGTTTGAGTTTAAGTTAGATCATAGAATATTGGAATATTTATTCACTCAGAAGGATTTGAATTCCTACCAATGGCGCTGAAGAGAGTTATTTAGTGAATATGACATCAAGATCTCCTATATTAGAGGAGGAGAACATGGTAGAAGATGCTTTAAGAAAGATACCACAAATTAGTGCAGTAGTATCTATCAAAAACGACTTCAGGGATAGAATAGAGGATCATCTAGGAAAAGAGCAATGGTACCTTTAGGTTCAATCTGCATTAGTAAAAATTAAATTTGCACCAACCAAGTTTGATGGTTATTCCTTGGATGTAAATGGACTACTCAGGTTTCAAGGAATATTTTATGTGCCAGCCAATGAGGAGCTTAAAATTTTGGTGATGGAAGAATCCCATCGAGCACCATACTCATCCCACCCAGGGGTACAGAAGATGCATGAAACTATGAAAAATGAATTCTTTTGGAATGGAATGAAGGTGGACATAGTGCATTATGTAGCTCATTGTCTAGAATGTCAGCAGTTAAAGGCTAAGAACCACTACCCGGCAATATTGCTTCATCCTCATGACATACCTGAGTCCAAATGGGAAGTCATTTCCATGGAATTCATGGGGTGATTTCCCACCAATCCCCAGAGACATGATTGTATCATGGGTGTGGTGGAGAAGCTCACCAAGAGTGCTCATTTCATTCCAGTAAAAAGTACCTTTAATGCAACCACTATTTCCCAAGTATTCTTTAAGAAGATAATTTGACTGCATGGGGTCCCTTGGAAAATTATTTCAGATAGGGATTCTTGATTCACATCCAGATTTTGGCAAAGCCTCCAAGGATCCATGGGCATGCAATTAAATTTCAGAACTGCATATCATCTTGAAATAGATGGTCAGACTAAGAGGGTTAACTAGGTGATGGAGGATATGCTAAGGATGTATGTCATGGACCGACATAAGCAGTGAGATAGATATCTTCATTTTGTAGAGTTTACATACAACATTAGCTTCCATGTCGCACCATATGAAGCATTGTATGGAAGTCTGTGTAGGACCCCCCTTAGTTGGTATTGTTTGGAGGATTGTGTTATAATAGGCCTCGACCTACTTCAAGAGATGGAGGAGCAGATGGCCATGATCAAACAAAGGCTTAAGGAGGCTCATGATCAACAGAAGAGATATGATGATTCCAATAAGCTTGAGCAAAGTTACGAAGTAGGTAACATGGTGTTCATTCAAGTAAGACCCTTGAAAATTCCCTTTAAAATTTGGTAATGAGGATAAGTTAGCACCGAGATTTGTGAGACCATTGAAGGTCCTAGAGAGAATGGATTTGGTTTCTTATCGGCTTGAGCTACCACCCCATTTAGGAAATATGCATAATGTATTTCATGTTTCAGTACTTAGGCACTATATCCTAGACCCATCTCATATTTTGAACTTGGAGATATTGCAACTTTTCGAGGAAGGGGCCATTTAGGTTGAACCATACTAGATTTTGGACCATAGGACTTTGCAGTTTCGTAGATGTGTCATGGATCAGGTTAAGGTCCAATGGGATCAGTATAGTGCAAAATCAACCACATGGGAGGATGCAGACGCTATGTGTCAATATTTTCCCTATATTTTTGAGTAGTTGGTATTAGACACATGACTTATAGCTATGATGTGGATGCTTATTTTCTAGTATGATTCTTATTATGTGGATACTTATTTTCTAGTACGATGCTTAGGATGTGGATACTTATTTTCTAGTATGATGTTCGTGATGTGGATACTTATTTCCTAGTATGATGTTTATGATGTGGATACCAGTAGAATGATGATTTCATGTGATGCTTTTATTTTCTAGGATGTGGTGTTGTTTACGAGAGGGATATTATTTTTATGCTCGGCAGAATGGAGATTTCACATAATTCTTAACATATTTAAATTCCTTGCATGTGATGTCACTTATGGAAATGACACTTATTTAGATACTTATCAAGATTGTGATCTCATATGATAAATATCATATTTATGTTTTATTATGTGGTCATGAAATGATATTTAATGGCTAATGTTAACATGTTATTTACATTGGCATTTGAAAATGGATGCATTATTATATATCTAGCTTAGATGATATATGGCTTATGTTATCATGTTGTTTATATTGCCATTGTAAAGGGATACATGATGATTTATTGAGTATAGATGAAATATGGCTTATGTTATCATGTTGTTTATACTGGCATTACATTATGATCTTTGTCGTATAGATGATATATTGCTTATGCTATCATCATGTTTTAAATGTTCACACCTGAAGAGTATGATTGATAAATTTTATTTTCAGAATGTGAATGAAAATCAATGTTGCACCTTATGATTTGATGAGAAAGAATTCATATTGTTGGTTTTTAGAGAGGAGTACTAATCACCTTCTTGGTGCCAAGCGAGACTATGTTACAGGTAACTAATATCTTTCGATGATTTTGTGGGGGACCATAACCATGAGTGAGAATAGTTATACTATATACCTTCATGGGTTGGGGGAAAACCCAATATTTAATCCTATTCTAGCGATGGTTTCGATGCCTGATCGACCAAAATCTAGTGCAGCCAATGAGGCGACCAGAGAAGACCAAAATTCGATGCGGATGATGAGGTCTAATATCGGAAGTCCATTGCTTGAGGTACACCAACAATAGAGGGAGGTATATGGAGAAGGACTTCTGATGCCTTGCGTTGGTTTCCTTGGAGGGATATGGAGGGAGTCAAGGCCAACCTTTTAAGATTCCTGGTTGACAAAAATACATTGCGGCCAATGAGGTGACCAAGTGTGACCAAAATCTGGTGCTTCCGATGAGGTCAAATAGATACCAGAAGTAGACCAAAATCCACTGCGGTTGATGAGGTCGATAGATCGGTTTAGAAATTATGCTAACTGTGAAGCTTCCAATGCCTGTTGTACTGTCCATGGACAAGCTATATAGAGGTTCCATTCCATGATGAGCAGGACCACCTAGAGTGTTGATGTGGAGGGTTATGGAGGTTGCTCGGGTGGTATGATTCTCAAGGAGAGGGTGAGTAAGGAATGAGGGATTTCTGAGAGGATGTGTTATGTCTTTTTGCCTCATTGAGTCAGTTTTTATTTATTATCTATTTATTCTTACTGTTTATGTCATGTTTATGAAGTGTATGATGAAGTTAATGCATAATTTGTATGAAATAATTTCATATTAGACCCTAGGTAACTAAAAAAGAGCATGTTGTAATTAGGGCATTGAATGTATTAATGAAGGAGGAAATTCTTGTGTGCTAGACACATGCAAGAGTTTTCATATTCACGATAGTATTAAATGTATATATAATACTAATTAAATGAGTATTGTATTATGGTGTGATACTATTCTGTGTTGTGAACCTTAAATTCTTTGTGGGGAACTTAACTTCGGGATGAATTTTCCCAAAGGGGGGGAGTATGTAACACCCCAAAAGTTATTATTAGCTAAGTATTAATTAGGAGATATTAATAAAGTAGGTATTGTTGAAATTGTGAAATAAAAAAAGGGAATTATAAGAAAGTGAATTAACAAATAAACTTAGTTAAGTTAATTAAACTTGTTTGGGAAAAGTAAAATGCACGAAGGACATTTGGCACTCATGCATAAATACCTCTAATTTATTCAATTAATGGAAAATACCTGCATACACTACAACAAAACCTGTGTTTAGCGTCTCTTTTAGCTCCTTTTTTTGCATCCACTAACACTTTTAGTGTATTTTTCATCATTTTTTGGAAAAAATTGGCGCTTTTCCACGGGATGGCATTTTTTGCGTCTTTTTTTTTAAGTAGACGCTAATTGGCATCCCAATCAACGTCCAGAATAACGTCCATAATTACTTCCAGAATAATGTCCATAATAGCTTCCAGAATAACGTCCAACATAGCTTCTAGAATAGTGCCAGGCATAGCTTCCAGAATAGCGCCAAGCATAGCACCAGGTGTAGAGCCAGGGATTACCCTAGGAATTGAGCCAGGAAAATCATCTGACATAGCGCCAGGTATAGAGCCAAGTATAGCACCAAGAATTGCGCCAAGAATTTTTAAAGGAATTGCATCCGGAAAACTCCAATGTTGCGCCAGGGAAAGCACCAGGCATGTTGACATAAGTAGCACCTAGATTCCAAATTTTTATTCGAGGTTAAACCAATAAAGTATTAAATGAAACAATGCTAGTGTGATTGACCACACATCAAGTATCACTGCAATAATGAATAGTCACTTGATAGATCTAGCTTAGATCTAGTATAGATATAGTATTTTATGCCAATTACATGCATATTTTATACATGTTTATAGAAAGGTTTGAGGAAGGTTTTTCTTTGTCTATATGTGTGTAGGTTGATCATCAAGTGGATCTAGAGCCAATTCAACTTGATCTACACCAATCATGGCCATCATCAAAGGAGCACTTATAAGCTAAGGTGAGTTAATCTTTCTTCCTTATTTTCTCATGTGTTGTACGTGATTGATTAGATCTAGTGATGGAAACATATTGGTATATTGCCCCTGTCTATCTTAGGTCTTGGGAAAGTGATCCAAGGGAGTTCCCATCTTTCCATAGGTTGGAAATATCCATCACACATAAAGATGAATATTTTAGGGCCTGCAACCTCATTTTTTATTCCTAAACCCTACAAAAGGCCCTAAGAACCATCCATGACATTTGAAATATTTCAACAACAATCGTATGATCCATGTAGGACAATTATTCCCTCTATATGCAATGTGTGGTGGTTTTTTCTTGTGTTCGTGATATGTGAACAATAAGCCTCTTTTAGGCCCTAATACATTTTTTTCCTCCTTGAACCATGTTCATGAACCTAAAAACCATCTCCGATGTACAAAACCATGTAGTGACCTTTGTTCTTTGACCATTGAGGTAGTCCTCCTCCTTTGAAAGTTTAGTGTACTGTGATTGAGCAAATAAACATAATTGGCCCAATCCTCTTCCAACTCACTTAAAACATACAGTGTGCATGGTCCATGAGCATTAAAATCCTCTTCTAGGCCCTAAGAAATCAGTGTCCCCCCTTGAACCATGCCCAATACATCGAGAACCATCCTTGATGCTTAAAAACTTGTAATGGCAACCATGCATCACTTGTACGACAAATATTCTCTTTAGAGGTATGTGTGGTGATATTGGACCATGGAGTTTAAGGAAACATAGGGTATAAGGCCATATGAATTTCCTAAGGGGATCATGGGCCATTACAACACCCTAAAACACTATATAGGCCCTACATAGGGACTCTTTTAAGTGTCCAAGACATGGACGCTCGATCCTCATCATTCTCATCCACTTCTTCACTATTCCTTATCATCATCCTCATCCTCATCATTGGTACCATTGTCCTTACCATCATCATCATTGTCATCATCATTTTCATCATCATCATCATCGTTGTTGAGGTTTTTCAAACCAATTAAGTTGGTTCCCACAGTCCAAGCCATGATCCAGGGTCAAAATATAGAGTCATACACCATAACAATTTTCTTTATGGATCATGGGCCATCCATAGGGCCCCTAAACATCACATGATTCCCAAGTAAAGAATCCTTAGATTACAAGTGGGGCATGATAGCCATTTTTATATTTACAACATTAAGGATGGTTCTTGGAGCCTAATCCATGGTGTTAGATCAAAATATAGGTTATTAGAAAAGGAAATTATCTAGGTTATTAGGACAGTCCAAGCCATGATCCGGGGTCAAAATACAAAGTATTACACCTTAATATTTTCCTTTATGGATCATGGGCCAAGCATAGGGCACCTAACCATCACATGAGTCCCACACAAAGAATCCTTAGGTTACAAGTCTTAATACAAACTAGAAATAAGAAAAGGAGTTGGAAGGATGTGAAATGTTTTATACAGTGTTTGAAGGAATAAAATGAAATAACAATACAAACTCCTTTCATAAAACATTCAAAGGTATGTTTTCCCTCAAATTGAGATATGCGTGCCATTAGGATTGTTTTAGCACATGAGTTAGGTTCATAGGTGATATGTGTACTTATGTGCAAGGTTGGAGCTTTGTGGGCGATATATCCATTATTTCTATCTCTATCATTTCTTTCATCACGTTGTCTCTCCATTTTAGTACTCTACTTGCAATTTAAACTCAAGAAATTTTCTCTCTCTTGATTGATAGATCCGGGTTTAAGTTTTAAGTTTTTATTTTATAGATGAACATCGATTTTTTAATTACTTTTCATAATATTGTTATCTAGAACAAAATTTGTATTGTTATTTTTACCGCATGCATCTCTTTAACAAAATTTGTATTGAAGGAGGTATCTATTGTAGTACAAGTCTTTGTCTCCCAACTAGACTCTTTGGAATTTCACTCTCAAAATGACCTATGAAGGCATGTTGACTACAGTCAAAAGATACAACAAGCTTCTTTATATTCAACAACATAAATTTGAACAAGGGTGTCAGGACTAGAACCATGACTTCGTGAGAAAATTTTGGCTCTTTATTTGGTGCTATTATTCTCTTTGGTCACTGGATTATGAGGAACATTGACTCATAGAAATCCTTCTAAAGGTTAAGAAGAAGAATCTGATTCTCGTAGGGGAAAAGAGCCAGAAGCTATAACAAAAGAACTTGTGCAGAGAATAGAAAAAGGTGAAACTCCAGTGCAGCTTCAGGGTTTGCAGATCCTTCCTATTGAAACAGATATATCCGCTTTTTGTTCCAGAAACAAAGATAAAGACCACATTGCTATGAATTTTAGGTAATTGGACCAAATGATGGAAGGGCATTTGAATAAGGGTATACTTCTTAATGTGGGTAATTTAAAGTGGCTTGTAGAGCAGCTCAAGGAAGGAGGAGCACTGATAGGGTTGTCAGTATCATCTTCTGTGCAACAAGTTGTTATGAAATTGAGCCAATTGTTAGCTTGGTATGGGGGAATTGGTAGACTATGGCTGATTGGGATTTCGACGTGTGAAACATACCCGTGTTTTCAAGTATATCATCCTTCTATGGATAATTATTGGGACCTACAGCCTCTACCTACTATTTCCAAACCAGCTCCAAGATTGTTTCCTAGGTTCTCCCTTGTTTCTTCCTTCTGCTTTCCAAGTTCTGTTGTTATTTTAGTGTAGGAAAATAACATTTATGTAGGAAAATTCCTATTTTAGTTGACAATACAAATGTAGAACATCACATACCTTTTCCATTTTAGATTAGGTGCTAATTTTATCTTTAGTTAAATGCTGGTCTGTTTTAGACTAGGCACTTTTGACCTAGGCTTGCACTTGGAAATGTATATTGAAATACACAATTTTGCATTGTTAAGGTTGTCAAGAATTCATAACTAAAGGGTATTTAGCTCAAAAAAGTTTCCTAGGACTTGTCCATTGAGATATGCATTCATGCATTGCTAAGCCAAGTAAATATTCATGACCTAGGGGTATCCATTTTGTTGAATTCACCAAGGATTTGCACTTGACCTCATTTGTTGAAATGTAGATTCATAAGAGAGGAAAATCAATTTTGTGAATTTGCTTGGGGCATGTCCATTGAGACACACAATCGTGCATTGTTAAGGTTGTTGTGCTTCACAATAGAGAGATCTCTATTATTCCATATTGAAACGAGACTTGATTATGGCCTTGTAACTTGAGATACACTTTTCTACATAGTTAAGGCTTTTGGGACTTTATGATCTCAGTGTGCCTATTTAGTCAAATTCAACCATGACTTGCACTTGGGCTTGTCCATTGAGATACACATCCATGTGTCATCAAGGTCATTAGGGATTCATCATTGAGGGGCATTCATAACACCAAATTCCTTTGAGATGTGCCCATCGGAACTTATCTGTTGAGATATTCCTTTGTTTGTCTTCAAGGTCACCAAGACTTCACAACTAATTGATATATATATTTGCAATGATATTTTCTATAAATAAATTGTGTTGGAGTTTAGAAGAATCCCAACATTTTTAGAAGACACTCCACTCATCATCAAATGATAATAACAAATTTAATTGAAAATATATATATCTTGTCAAATTCATTTGGATCTTGTACATGGTCTTATTTATTAAAAAATACATTTATGCATTGTTAAAATTGTTAAGACTTCACTACAAAAAATATATATTTTTCCAAATTCACCTAAAAAGTTACATCCAACCTATTCTATTGAAAAATATGTGTTTGTACATCATCAAAAGCATTCAAACTTCCACCAAATTTGAATGCATTCAGATTCTTGGCCTAAAAAAACCTTTTTTTACACTTGGAGTAAGTTTGACTACCATGGGGTACAACCCTGTATTTCTCAATTTGAATTGATAAAATGCAAGTTATTTCTTTATCTCTATTGGTTTCAAATACAACTCTATCACTAGCGCTCAACTAAAGCAAAAACAAGGCACTACCTTGAGGAATCACAAAGAAAACCTCAAGATTGGTGCACGCCATCATTAAATATCTCACCACACTTATAAGTTAGTACAACTCCGTATTGGAAAGTGCTTGGATGCAAACAAACCCCTATCCATAAATATGTAGCCTCCTAGTTATTGAGTAAAAATTTCTAAGCAAAAGATCTTCATCAAGTATAATATGTCCTATTCCCAAGAAGAAGCTCCTCTTAATGTGTTAGGTTTACCCCCCTTTGGGATTTTTTGGCATTGTATCTCCTCCTTAATGTGTTAGGTTTATCTCCCTTTGGGCTTATTTGGAGTTGTATCGACATCCTTATGACATGGATTATCACTCTTGATAGAGCACACATTAAGAAACCAAAATTTGAGCAAACCCCGTTGACCATGAAGATTATCCAGTTGCAAGGTAAAAGGTAGCTTTGGTGCCAAGTAAAGTTCCATATCGAGGTTCCTGTACCAGGAGCCGGGGCATATTTAGATCCTGTGTAAGTGCCCACCATGGAATTTGCACCAATTTAAGAGCATATAGGGAAAATCCAATTTTATTAATTGATTTGTTCCTCACCCTCTTTATGTCAGGCGAGCCATCCTTCCTCACCCTTAGTAGGTCTCGTGTTCTCTTATTGTGCAGTATTAATGGCTAGTCATTCTCAGACTCTTACACTGAATAAATTGCTTGATACACCAACCCTTATCTAATCCCTTAGGAAACCATCCATTGTTTAGAAGGGTGCATCTCAGGTAGGATGAGGGTGCACTAGCTAAAGGGATCTATGATTAGATCTTCCCCTTGGGATAATCATTTTGTTGAGGGCGCATTAGCTAAGGCACAACATATCCATCACCACTCAATCACCCCTGTCCAAGTCGTGATTCTCCCAGGAGGAGGGTTGCATCATTATTTATGCGTTTGGGTTGTTTCAGAATCCATTTAGTGGCATTAAAATTAGTCTTCCATCTTCTGCTATTAGTATTGTCGTATTTGCAAAAGGGTTTGAGAAAGAGGTCTAGGCGCCTCTTCTTTCCCAATCATCGTCAGCTGCCAACACCAAGTTAATTCAAGCTCTTAAGGAGTCTACATATCAAATAGGTGGTGTTGCTGCTTGTTCACAGTCACCTACAGGCATTGAGGACTCTATAGAGAATATATATTCAACAAGAAAGTACAACCATCTCCAGGTCTGAGATCATTTCTATCAGTTTGCCCAAAATCTTATACTGCTGTTATTTTTAATATGTATTGCAACATGCTATTAATGAATTTATGAAATGTTTGTATGTGCCATTGCAATTACTTTTACTATATGGATGTTGTGGAAACATATACAAATCCAAATAATCATCACAACAAACAAAACTATTTCATAACATTCACATTTAGAAAGGGGATTCAAGCTATAGTAGTTTGCACAACAAGTGTTTGATGAAAGTCAACACTCAAAAGTATTCAAGAACTCGGGTCAGATTGATAGAAAGCTACAATAGTTTGTTGCTGAAGTGTTTGACGAAACCTTTAAGACAAAAATATCAACCATAGAAGGTCATTAACCATTCAAATCTAGTTAGGAACACTACATAGCAATAAGTAACAGGTTCAAAATATTGCCCAACTCTATGTATATAAGCCCAATAAAGCCAAAGGTTGTTGTCTAAACCTATCCGCAACAAGTAATCTTCATGAAAACTCTGAAATTGAATAGGATGAGCTAATCCCCTTGAAGTCACCCTGTTGCTGAAATAGATCTCATTGATATTTATTAGCAATGTACTTTAGCATCCTAATAAATAAAAACACTTATCTATGTGCCCAAATTGATTTGGATTGACAGAGAACTATGGGTTGTCTCACTTTTGTCCTACTCTGTGTGTTGTCGTAGTTCATTGAATTCCACCCACTTTCAACCTTGGTTTCTCCTCAACCGTGGCTTCTTTACCATGTTAGTTTTTAGTTTTACACACAAGTGTAGATAGATAAGAGTACAAATAGAATGAGAGAGAATGGATTAACTCATTATTCAATGATGCAATGTCTCTTTACATGTTTACACTATAGGACACAGAGAGGAGTAGTAATGTAACTCCTCAATACGTAATCTTTTAATGACTACATTGATTAACTCACGATTACATCACTTTATTATTAATACTTATACGTCTAAAGTATGCCTCCTAATTAGTATGTCTACGTCATAATTATGACCATTATATCTAACATTTTTGGCTTGAGGAATTCCTTTCTCACATATGACTTGTAGAAAACTAGGAGGTGTGGTTGTTCCAAATAAACATTTGCACATCTTTCGCATCCTTAAACAAAGCCTCCATGCTATTTTCCCAATATCCTTTGAAGTTCAGTGCATTCTTCAAAGCATGCACACACCATGTAGTCTAATAGGTATCCCTATTCCTGCTATGAACGAACAACCCACCTAATCAGCAAAGATGTTTCATTTGTGACTATCTGCACAATATTTGAGGGCCCGACCTCCTCTATATAATCTTGTAGAAGCTCATACTGGAAAGTTGAATCCTTATGCTTTTCAGAACCATCGACAACCCTAAAAGAATGGTTCTGCTAAATATGTAACAATAATGTTGATGAGTGGCTACTGACTAATATTGGTCCCCCCATCCATAACAATGGAGCACCCTACTGCCATCCAAGTTTGTTTCATCTCCTCCATTGGCAGGGTAATCTTAGCCACTTCTTCCAACATTGATGTTCGAAGTATGTTTTTAGGTGGGGGAGCACATGAAGGTCCTACAAAAAAAAGCATCCATGAACATCTTATGAAAAGGAGAACAATAAATTTTTTTCCGCTACATCATCTGCTTCATGACACGATTGTATGTTATGCCTTAAAAAAATGTGCTTGGTTGTGAATACATGGCCTTCTCTTTAAAATGTCTCTCTTCATCCCCTAACTATAGGACTTGATTTTGTTGGCACATTGGGATGATATTCACGTTGGGATGATTGCATTGAGGTGAAATTTATTATTTTTCTAGCATTATAATGGTTACTTTCCATTACATGAACGTACCTTAATAGAATCCCACCATATCCCTTAAGTAATCTGCTTCACTCCTGTATTTCCTCAGAAACTTTTCATTTTCTTATATTTTTTGCTTATGTGGTTGTTCACCCTTCAAGGGCCAAGAAGTACTGATCTCCAAGTATGGAAAATGGTATTCCAGTCTCAACAATAGCCAGGAAGTACTGATCTCCCTGGAAACTTTGTTATAATGCTCCGAATTGTTAGTTTCCATATGATACAAGGGATTCTTGGAAGCATCCTATAACTTTTCATAAAAGTACCTAATGAAAGGTTGAGGCTGTATTAGAATAAAAAATCCAAACCTATAAGAGTATTTATTAACAAACTCTTATCTCCACACATTGATCTATAGATTTTGATCTCTCAACATGCACTTGTTGAAAGATTCCATTTCCAAGCATCCTCAACATTGGTTTTCGATCAAATCGATAATTGCAGGCATCAACCCATAATCCACTTTTGATAATGTCAGTAGGAGGAATGAAGCAATCCATTGAAAGGCAATGCACATTGAAAACCACAATATCAATTGCCCATGTTTCTTCCATTCTTTTTATGGTATGGGTCATCGAACACTCTCCAAATTTAAAAAGATTAACCAAAAGTCCATTGTTGTGAAGTTGTTGAAAATGGCCCATGCCATGTGTTTGTCCACAATACGTTGAACAACTATCTATGTTCCCTGCACCAATGACAGTAACCTGTATCAACCATTGATAGAACCTCCTCCCATATTGCTCCATCCATCTTGATCCATTCACACTTGACAATATCTTTGGTGATCATCCAATATACTGTGATTGTTTCTCCTGGGGTGTATGCATCCTTTCACTTGCACAATTAAATACTACTTTTTTACTTACCTCAGATCTTTTAGGAATTGAATGAATGCTAGTTTCCAGATGGTCCCTTTTTATTTACAACTTATGTAACAAATATGCTTGGTTTCTTTTTTCAGCTATGGATTATTTAAGATGCTTGATGGTTTATTGCTCTTAGCGAAGGAAAGTCTCTTGAAGCTTACAATTAGTCCTTAGAGATCTTGAGCAATTTATTCAAAATACTTTTGAAATATTTTGGACTAAACTGTGTTCACAAAGCAAAAAATTCCCAACGTTTCAAGTGGACACTCCATCATCATCATGAGATAACCTTGAACAATGTTGAAGATTAGAAGAAATAACTAACCTTATAGGGTTATGTGCACTTAGATCACTGTTAGTATGCTTGAATAATAAATAATAAATTAGTTTTAACGAAAAATAGTATAAAAATATTTAAATTGATAAATAAGGTAGTAGAATAAAGTATAATAGTTTGAAGAATTGGAAATAATTTATCATAGACTAAAATAAATTAGAAGAAAGGAACTAATTGTAAGAATGGGAAATAATAAAAAAGGAAATGAAATAAATTAAAGTCAAAAAAATTAATAAAAAAGAAAAAGAAATATTAAAATACACTTAAAAAGGAGAAATTGAAATCAAAATTGATGATGGGGTAAAAATGCTGTTTTAATAAGGTTTACACAGGCGGGAAAAGGTTTCAAAGACTTTAGCCAAGGAACAAGTTCAGGGAAAACCCCTCCAGAAAAGAAAAGAAAAGAAAGGGGATTTGGCACAGCCAGAGGAAGCGTCGTTGAAGAAGGATCAGGATTCGTTTGTTCCAGAAGGTATGCCCATTTCAGTCTCTCGTACCCGTTTTACTAGTCATTTTGTATATGAAGTTATAGGGGTTGGAACCAGGTGCAAAACCCTCCACTGGGTGGATATCCACTGTTTCACAATTAAATTCTTGTTCTTTTGTATCAGGGTTATGCACTATTTTTTAAGCAAGGGATTTGGGAAGCAAGGAGGCAGCTTCAGTCTTATTCGTTCGAATCCGGTGGGTAGAGCAGGCTAAAACCACTTCTTCCCCACGGCACATTTCAAGGTTCGGAGTTTCTCTTTCTGTTGGTCGAATCGGTTATGTATTTATGACCCCTAAATAAATAGTAAAGCGATCAAATTTTTCTACATCTCGAGATCAAATGCCCTCTCTAGATCTCGACCTCCTTTTTTCAAACTTTGGGCGATCACCTTTTGATTAAGGAGCACTTTCTCTGATCGAATTTCAATGGAAGGGGCATAATATATGCCAAAGCTGCTTTCTGCAAGAGAAGACTTAGAACCCGTATTTCTTTTCGATAAGAACCTATTCCTGATAGAGAAGAGTGATCCAAAGTTCTTTCTCTATCAGAGTATTTCCAATCTTTCCTTGGCTTGCATGTTGGTTTGGTGACTCGTCCCGGATGTTGGTTATTGATTCAAATATTCTAGTAAGGGTTTGCTTTCCTTTTCCAAGCATACGAGGATAAATCTCATTTGGGGTAATATGATCGAGGCCTTTTATGCCATTTTGATCGAGTTGCAACAGATATGGATCAAATCCAGCGATCTCTTATTGTAACGGCCTAATGCCGATGAATTGAAGTGTTTTTGTAAGAGCGAGTAGAGGGGCGGCTACAGGTTGAACAAGAGATCGATGGTCGGCTTGTCCGACTAAGCCTCTCATCCCCTACTTTATTTGTTCCCAAATTTTGTTTGGACAGAGGGGCCGATTGAACGGAGTTGTTTAAGTTAAGGATGGTGCAGATGAATGAATCGGCATTGCATCGACTCATCTACTCTTGCGTTGCGCTCCACCATCTTAATAATCCCCCAAAATAAGCAGGTGGAAAGATATATTCGTCTTGAAACCATCTCCATCCAATTGAATGACCAGTCTTTGTGTCGATCAATCTTTAGAAACAGGGGATGTACAGGAATAGGGCAGAACATTGTTGAAATCGATAGTCTTGAATTCGATGATGCAGTAACGGTCGGCACAACTTGAAGTTGGCCTGTCACTGAGGTATTTTCTTCTATTCAGATGGCCGCTACTTTCTTTGAATGATTGATTTCATGAAAAGCACTACATCCAAGCGGAATAACGACACATCTGCATCACGTTGTCTAGGAATGGGTTGGCCATCTGCCATCAACATGGGTTTGGCAATCTCCACGACACCAACTGTCAATATTTGCTTCAGTTCCAGTTGATTCGGCTGCCTTGCGCAGAGCTCGGGGAACAAATTTGTTTGCATTTGGCTCTGAGGGTTTTGAAACTCTCGGTTCCTCCTTGATCAAAGCTTTTTTTCGCAACCTCTCCTTCTTCTCCAGTTCTCTATCGCGCTGCTTCTGTTTTTCATCAATCTCATCCAGCTTGGCTTTCCTTTCTGCATCCTGTTTTCGCTTTCTTTCCTCCTCTGCAAGACATTTGTCCATGAATTCTCATTATATTATTATCCTTGATAGAGAACAAATAAAACATAACGCATACATTCAATAAATTATACACAAGATATAGCATATAGCTTGAACTAATATTACCCTCACGCTTGCAGGCTTCTTCCTCTTCCTTGAACTTGATCAACCTCGCTTCCTCATGCCTTCGATAATATTCCATTTTCTGCGCTTCACTCTTTCCTGCTTCCGAATTGCTAGGAGCTCTGCACACCTCTCTTCTCGTTCTCTCTTTAGTCTCGCAAACTCTTCTTCACGACGACTGAATACTTGTTTCTGAAAGATATTCTGCATTATCATAACAAACCCAAATAACTCAGTTACAGTAAGCAAAATATCTCCTGCCATAATGGCCAGAAGGATGTAAGACCCAAAAATATCTAAAAAAAGGAAAAACCCTATCTTGTCTTTCAACATTCGTATAAGCCTAGTCTTCTCCAAAAGATATGCAGCGTGCTGTTGTCTACTTTGTTCAATTGCTTGCTGTCATTGTAAAAGTACCATGTTAGAGAGACCAATGGAGATATACAATTAAAAGATGTAACTGCTTAATTGCAAGAATTTGCATAAAGCCGATTTAAATAATCCATTCTAAAATTAATCTTGCTCGCTTGATGGATTCTGCGGGCAATTTCAATTGCTGGACCATACAACAGATGTACTGTTGTTGGACAAAGAGGGTCAAGATGATGCTCACCTGTTGTTGCCGTGTGAAGAATATTTCATCATCTAGCAAGTGCTTTTGATAGGCTGCTTCAATAAGAGGGGCTTCTTCCCCTCTTTTGGCCCTTTCCAAGTAATCCATGGTTTTTGCTAGTTTCTGGAGTTTGCGTTACATTTCCTGCCTTTCCTCAAGCTGCTCATGCAGATCCTGTTACATAAGGATTTGCTTCGTAAACTTTTCCTGTGAAAGAATAATCAGAAGAAAAAATGTCATATATCTTTCATGCATAGAATTCCTCTACAACTAAAAAAACTAAAATTTGCAAGACATTGAATAGAACCATAGTAAATTAGACATCTAGGTCAATAGTCCATACCCCTTCAATAGCTGTTTTTTGCCTTTTTCCACTTTCCTTCTCTCAGCTTCTTGAAGCAAAGCTTGGGCTTATTCCAATTCCTTCTCTTCAATCTCCCTTTGAATTCTCTGCTCTTCTCTCTTTGTATACTCATATGCAAGTCTTTTCTGTTCTGCTTCTTCAGTTATTCTTTGTTGCTTCAATCTCTTGGACTCTTCTTCTAGTTCCTTCACAATACCGGTGAAAGCAAACAAATTTAGCCCAAGACACTACTAGACTCCAACAATCTACAATATGCAACACACATATAGCTAAAAACAACAAATCTGGTACTCTTGCTCCTCCTTGCGCCTCTCAATAGCGTTTACATGATCATACACGATTGATAGTATAATATTATTAAAATTGGTGATATGTGTGTTAAAATCATTGATATGCACACATATTAACATCTGGCATTATTATTCATGTTAATTCTATATTAACATTATCTCATTACACTCCTAGATGCGGGTGCCCTCCACATGCTAAGGAAGGCAACTGGCAACATAACAGGATGGATGGTAAAGGGGAAGCAACAAATGGATCATTTGAACATGACGGTGGCACAAGGATTTAAACAGGGGAGCCTCAAGGTGTCCCCTTAGTGTTTCAAGTGGGAAAATGAATGTGCTTTCTTATGTAGTAATGGAGCATTAGCTTCATGTCGATGCAGAGTACAGTGGTTATTTGAAGATGATATGTTATAATCACCCAGTTATGTGGTTTGTTTTGCTTGTATGTTGGTCTTAGCAAGATAGAAGGGTGATCAGGACTTGGCATTGCTCCAAGTTGCATGAGTCTTGGATGGGTGTAAGATGTATAGGTCTTGGTTCTAGTCATGACATTGTCATGAGATTCACTGCCATGGCACCCAAGGTGTCAAAGAGGAGGGAGTAGTCACTAAAACACTTACTCGAAGGAGTCATACTACCCAAAAATTCCATTTCCTATCCGTAAAAAAATTGAGGAAGTGGAGGGTCAATTAGTGGAACTTGCCATGGAGGATCAAAACTCCAACTAGGCTCTAGATCAATATTGAATGATAAAACTCCAACTAGGCTTCAGATCAGTATTGGATAATAAAAAATTTGTTGGGAAAAACTCTTATGGAAAGAGATCACCAAGGTGAAGGGACTTGGTTCTTTATCAAGGAGATGAGAGACGACTTAATGCACAACCTCCATACTAGGACTCCATAATGAAGGGTGGAAGTTCTTGGGAATATTTTTGTGATGAATGAAAAGAAAAATTACAGCTTCCCTTGTCACAATTCAAATCAGACCAAGGCTTAGACCAAGGCCGACTTGTTGCTAGAGGAACAATATTCTACAAGAAATCTTGGCATTGGATCTAGGATGTCAATGGTGGCATAGAACCATCTCTCTTTAGGACACTTCAATACAAGGAACAATTTCACCTTAGATCCTCCTACCTTTGGAACCTAGTAGTTGTATCCACCTCCAGGATAAAATTCCGATTAACATCAATCATGTGTGCACTGGAGATGAAACAACTTTAATGAGTGCCTAGGACAATGAGCTTGTAGTATTTGAGGATCAACAACTTGTCTCTACTTTGTAACCTTTCTACAAAGTGTGAAATAGCAGCAAATGATGCTAAGATAGTTCTGTTTTTAAGCCTTATCAATGTAGATGGAATATTTTCCTTCATTTAAGGTGTCATTCAGGATCTTGTAGAATTAGGGTGCTTTGAATCATATGATTGCAGACATTATGGGTTCTCTGGGCATGAAAGCATACACAAAAATTGTTCTCAAGTCATTTTTCAGACCAAATTTGTGGTTCTCAGTAAGTAAGAGACTTTAATATCGTTTATTAAATCAATGACTCAAGTTGCATTCTATGATTGAATCAAGTTTAAATGGATGCCCTCATCCATGAACATGGCAGGTTATTGCTAGTTGGCGATGAAAAAGTGGTCATCGAGAATAGAGAGGAATTATATTTGTGTAAGTGAAATCAAGATATGGTAGTATATTGAGGTGAAGTGTGTACAGTGTTTCTAACATGAACTATACTGTGTACACATGCCTAAGAAGTACATTTCAAAAACAGCTTATGGGGGTACAGAGATGGCTATGAAGTTTTAGACAAAATGCATGTACGTTGAGGTGGAGTGCTTATAATTTCTTTGATCCTAAGTGTGTATATTCCCAATAAGTACATACAAATATTATCTTGCGATTGTAAATTATTGGATAGATGTTTCTTGGAAAATTATGGATACTTGATTATATTTATGTAACATGAAATTAAGTACAAGTATCACAGCTTCTAAATTTGACAAGCAATGGAACTTTAATCATATGGAGTTGCAAATAATTGATTTTCATGTTAAATAACCAGCACTGGAGTGGTTGTTGGAACCCAGTGAGAAATATGAAATACCAATATATGTGATAGATTGATGTGGCTTCCCACTCACGGTCTATACCTATAAGTTTATTGTTACCTACAACGTATTGGGTATCACTAAAGGTGGAAGAATCATCACATGTGAGATCGCTCTTTGCAAATAATTATCATTGTCCAATATAGTGTCATTTGACTTTGTAATCTTTATCCAATATTTGTCAATTACAACATTCATAAATGTTTAAATTCATCTTTTATGTTGATTTTGTGGAAGTCATGAAAATGATAAGATAAGATAATTTTACTAATATCCAATAGTACCATCACCAAAATGCAATGTGTGAGCTTAGCAATGGTTTTTAGAGAAGACATGGTTCAGGTTTCAGAGTGTTTGATTTCAAATATCTTTTCTGTCATCATCTCCCAACGAAAAGGAAGAAACTGAAAAGTGACTTTGTAAAACACTGATACACCTTCAAACGCCATTGGAGTCTTTGCTCTTCCAATGGGATGAATTAACTGAAAAGGTAGTACCTTCTCAGCCGATTGCAAAATAGACAACTTTCAGTCCTAATGCACGTATTCTTTACCATTAATGCACGTATTCTTTACCATTAAATATTGCCTGACCCAAACTGATCCACTATTGATGGATGTTATCCCTCCTTTCCCTTCTATGTAAACGAGTCAACCGAGATTTTCAGGGGAATATATAAGCGGTTCGACTCCCTTGATGCAAAAAAAATATTTAAACTCTGCCCCCTCTATTAGATAAGTTACTGAAAAGAGAAGAGAAACGAATCATTTCCTAGAAAAAAAGGAGTTATTGAAATGCCTTATTCCAGCCCCGCCAGGCTATAAGAATCCTTTTTAATGGCCCAAAAGTCGAGGTGTCACCTGGTTTTCCAATGTACTACACAGGGAACTCAGAACCATGTTTCCTCATGGAGCAGGTGCTTATATTGAAAATATCAATTAAACTAATTCCTTTGACTGATGGATCAATCAGGACCTCCTTTGACACTGGCTGTGGGGTATGCTATGTGCTTTCCCCTTCATTCCTCGTGGTTTCAAATTCTTGGTACTTTAGTGGCCTTTTGTAATTCAAAGATCATGCCATTATTTTATGTTTGGGGATCATAATCAACATTTTGAATTTTGGTTTCTATTTTTTAATTGATCTACATATTTCAGAAGCACAATCATGACCTAAACATTGTCCATTGATGCACTTGAGTTGAGGGCTGAGTTGAGTTTCTAATTTTGTTTAAAAAATATTGTATGGTAGTCGATGTCCAATTTATGAATGTGTTTTGTGTTGCATGTTTGCGAGTATTTGCCAATTATTAAAAAATATTGATGTTTCCTTTTGAAACAAATCTTAAAGGTAAATTACATAAATGTTTTGCCCAAGGAAGCCTATCCACCACCAATGTAAGGGGTTTGTCTGTAATTATTAATAAAGTTCTGAGATCCTACTATTGGTTCCATCGAAGACTTCGTTCCTCGTCCGTCCGATCAATCAATAAGTAATACGACCATTCATGCCATGTCGGTTGTTCCGCGAATTCGAAAAACCTCACCCTTGTACCCCTCAGGCGAGTGGTATTCATTTTCTGGTTTTTGCATTAGACTTTATAATGATGGTTTCTGATACCAAAAAGCATCATACTTCACAAAATTACGATGTTCACAAAAAATTTATTCATTCTACATACCCGTCTCAAATCCAATTTAGGAACAAATTTATTCAAGGTATGTATGTTTCCCAGTTGATTGTTGTTTGTACCCATAGAAGATACAGCTCCAGGCCATTCTAAGAAGAAAATTTAGTGGTTCCAATAAAAAGTCCTTAACAAAAATTAATTGTAAAATGCAATCAAGTAATTTAGTGATTCCCATAAAAAGTTCTTAACAAAAATTAATTGTAAAATGCAATCAAGTAAGTTTGACAATATAATGCTGGGCATATTTTGAAATCCTAATGTGTAGTCGTTCGGTATTACTTGTATGTTCAATATTTAATGTTAGTATTTGATCATGTATGTAATTTATCTACTGGTTTCAGATGAAAGAGTGCTTGATTGGTATATATTCATTTCCTTGTATTTACCAATATATGATTCTTACTAACTTGGGTAGATAATTTTCACCACAACAATTTTTTGTCTCTTAGAAAAGTTGGGCTTTCCATTTCACATTCTTTTTTCCATTCCCTGTACTTGTTTTCACTGCAAGTAAACGATGCACAAACTTGATCCATATTACTGGTCTTAAACTGTAGTGTTGCACTTAACAGAGTAGGCTTCTATTTCACAACTCTTGCCTGTATGTACCATAAATGTTTGTGGTAGGACTCTTAAAGCATATTATTGCGTAAAAGATTCTAAAGTACTATTTTTCCAGATTGTTACATCACTACAGGGCTTTTAGACATTTGAAAATGCTGGATGATGATGACCTTGTAATCTTCACATTAGTGAATTTCTCTATAAAGGTGTTGAGATAGGATGCTCCTCTATATTATTTATCATAAAATTATTGAGATTGCATGGGAAAATACTTCTAAAGAAAATGTTTATTGGTTGAGAATTGAATTTTATTCATTCAAGTTCAAGTATCTATACTCCTTTCATGGTTCTATTTTAGAATTATTTTTCAATTTTCATTTTTTGTTTCAACAAGTTTATTTTCTAATCAAGATTTAGTAGATTTATTGGATTTGTTTAAAACAATTTGCATTGTTGGTTGAGAGTCTCTTTTTTCTCTTCTTTGCAAATACATCATTAGTTAGCTATCCATTTTGCATGAGTACTTGAGATTTCCATTTGTTTCTTGGTAGTAGTCCTTTACTTTACAGAGAAAGTACAAATTTTAATTCAAGAAAATAATATTAGTTTCTAGTATTGAAAATTTCTGTCTTTCTCCACACTACATTTCTTTACAAGCATTTACATTTCTTTGTAATTTCATTTACTTATTGTACACACCACTTGTGCACACACTTTTCATACCCTAAATCAAACATCACTTGGTTCATGACTCCAAGTGGAGCCTTAAAAGTAACCTCTAATCTAACACATTAAATTCCCTCACTTTAGGGACAAAACAATCTTGTAGTTAGGTTAGGATTAATATTTGCAATATAACACAAAATATGTATTATGTAATGAAATTAATATTAATGTTTTAAATTGATAATTTTTTGTTGTTTGCAGAAAAATGGTGAAGATGACTCCTTAAATGATCTAGATTATGTTGTCACCAATGTACCAGAGAAAGATATTGTTGATAATGATGCAAATGGATCAAATGAAAATGATGATGAATATGATATTGGAATAGATGACGATGATGAGGATGAGGATGAGAATGATGATGATAATGGTGGTGATGATGATGATGATGATGGTAGCCATTGATGCTACTATTGAGATTGTGGATGTTTATTGCTTTCTCGATGCTACTAGACATGTATTCTTATTTTTGTGATGATCCAAGTTCATATTAAATTCTGGGTCATTTTGATTTGTATGGTGGATTTATGTTGACATATAAACTTTGATTACCCTTGATCATTTTGACTTTTCTAGATATGGATATTAAAAAATATATTTATTGTGATATTGGTATTTTCATTGTATATATCGTTCACTTGTTCTTTCAACTTTAATATGATGATATGTATGATAGGTTATTGATGTGATGATGTTTTATAAATTCACTTCTTTTAATGAAAGATAATGGTGATGTTATTGTTATTATATTGTAAATTTATCTATATTGGAAGTTGTCAATGATCTTTTCATGGAAAATTAATATATATGATGATGTTACTACTTTGGATAAGTGTTGTTTGTTTGTGTTACATTCCTTCATAAATGCTATGCAGTTAATTTCAATAATGGTATCTACAATTAATTTGAATGTTTCATTATGTTATTTCAGAACTTTGAAGTAAATTATATATGAGAACTATTGAAATTAATGAAATAATTATAATAATTTGATATAATAAATATATTAGCACACAATTGGATATAGTTGTAGGTGTTAAATAACAAGCCTAATGTAGTGCTAATAAGGAATCAAAATAGGAAGCAAAACTAGGAGCTAAAATGGAAGCTCACTACGTCATAGATCTATAAACAACATTAGATGCAATACCTAGCGCTAAGTTGGAAGTCAATTCTGATGCTATTTTGGATGCCAAAGTAGAAGCCAAATCTGAAGCTAAACTAGTGGCCAACAAAGAAACAAAATTAGATGCTTAATGAGAAGCTAAATGCGGCGTTCATGAGGAAGCAAAACAAAAAGAAATTCAAGGAGCTAAATGGGAAGCAAAATGTGGTGATAGTGTGGGAGTAAAAATGGACGATAAATTGGGTGCTAAAGTGGCAGAAAAACATGGTGCTAATGTTGACATCAATAGAGATGCAAAACTAGGCGTTAAAAGAGGCCCAACACTTGACGTTAATGAGGAAGCCAAACATGGCATTGATATGGTAGCAAAATAAGATGTTACTTTGGATGCAAAACATGGCACTACATAGGAAGCAAAATATGGTGCAACAATAGAAGAAAATTTTGGCTCCATCTTGGTAGCAAAACACGATGCAAAAAAGGAAGCAAAAATTGGTGCAAAATTAGAAGCGCAAATTGTTGCATATTGGAAGTAAAATGTGGTGCAAAATGGGATGCTAAAGTGGTAGCACATAGGGATGCAAAATTGGATGCCAATTTGGATGAAAATATGGCATGAATGTAGATGCAAACATAAATGATAACTCAACGCTTTTAAGGATGCAAATATGGCGCTTATGGGGACATCATTTAGGAAGTAAAAGAGGACGATCTCTAGGAAGAAAAATAAGATGTTATTTAGGAAGCAAACCTCAACGTCGTTTATGAAGCAAAATTGGATGCTATTGTGGAAGCAAAAAAATGGGCGCTATTTTAGACATAAAAAAGGATGCTATCTAGGAAGCAAAAAAAGACGTTATTTTAGACTCTTTACATTTTGTCCATGACGCGTCCCGTTTAGCGTCTACTTTGACCACTCAATGGAAAAAAAATTTACACTAAAAAGGGACGCTAATTCCAGGATTTGTTGTAGTGATAAATCTAGGAATCAAGGGTTGTTTTTGGGGGTTGTTGGGTTGTTTGTTGCGGGGTCTATTTGGAGTAGCTGGGTAGTGTTTGTTGTTACTATTTTGGGGCTAACAGTTAGGTTGTTTCTTGGGGAGTAATTGGATTTAATTGGAGAGTTGGATGGCATAGTATTAATTGTTAGGGGCTCAGGTGTCCTTTACTTTCAACTAAGGAGTTTGTTTGGGAGGAGGGTCGCTCCCACCACACTAGTTGTGATGGTTAAGAAGATGAGAAATCTAATACAAGCCAACATAAGGAAAATTCCTCCAGGACAATTCTGACAATTCTTCCAGGTAAGTAGGGTCTGCCTACTTCTCCTATATTCAGTGAATTGTAGCATACTTAAGTACAGTAGAATTTTTCTAGCCGTTGTTCTTAGAATAAATGCACTTCCTTAATTAATGGATGCATCTGTTCATAACACCTTCATTGGGACAAAACATTAAATTTAGATTTAGTTAATATGCTTTTGGAAATTATTCCCAAAATTATTTTTGTCCTATAAATTTACAAAGAATTACCGTATTATAAATAAATAATACCCATGTATTACCAATCGAGACCCTACATAGGGCAACAGGTGGAATGTTCTACATTTGAGCAATTCTATTGGACTCTTGAATGGAAAATTCGAAAGTCATAGGTGGTTTCTCGTTAGATTATTTTCCTTCTTTCTTAGTCATGTTACTTGGTTTCTTAAAGGTCACTGACTCTTCAAGAAAAGGTAGAGTATTCGATTTCTTGGATTGGATTCTCCAAGTGTTCTAGAGATTCCCGCCCATTGATCAAATCCCCTATCTGAATAGTTCCAGGCATGGAAAGAACCGCCTTGAAGAAGAAACCAGCTTTTGCAGCACCAGAATTGGAGTCAATTATTGGTTGAGGATGTGATATGTTTCCTATTATTCCTCTCCTCAATGATTTTCCTTTCCTAGTGTTATTTTTTTAGTGGTTCTTCTAGCAACACAGTTTCGTACTCTTGGATTTTTTGTTCTATTTATGCATCTATATGCAGAAATGAAAAAAAACTTTATATGAGATCTTGTAAAGTGGAATATATACAATTCCTATAATGAAAATCCCCTTAAAATTTTCTATATAATTCATTAAAAAAAAACTTCCTAACCATTTAACACCTCCACTACAATGGTGCCATTTTTGGCAGGCTGGCTATATACCTTATTAATTCCAATATGACATTTAGCTGCAAGTACATTTAATTGTCAACGCAAGGATGGTATGATTGAGAGGTGTCATGCAAAATATATGTAGATATTTGATAGCAATTATAATTATGAATTCTAGTATGCTTCTATAGCCCACCCATAAATCCGGTTCTTTTCTTAATAAAGTAAAATTGAATTAAATTACAAGAAAACAATAAACTCAAACATGAAAGTAAAGAACAATCAAACATACATTTATCATTAAGTATGTGAGTAGTAGCATATAGATTCATTGATATAGATACATTTATCCTAGGCTCTATCAAGCACCGAGAGGGATCAAATCTTTCGAGGTGCAAACCTCTCCTTGAATAGCTCCTTGAGTGCAATACCTGAGCTACATAATTCTAAGCTCTAAAGTCTCTAATTTAAGTCTCATTTACTTTTTCCTTTTTTATTATTATTTTTTTATGACCGACATAATATTTATTGCTTTTTACTTTGTATTATTCTTTTTTGTTTACTTTGTATTATTTTGTTACTTGACAAACACTCTAAAGTCTCATATTTACTTTTTACTTTATATTAAAAGTAAAAAGTAAAGTCTCTAGTTTAAGTCGCATATTTACTTTTTACTTTGTATTATTCTTTTTTGTTTATGGCCTGACATAATATTTACCACCTAATCATAAGCTCTAAAGTCTCTAGTTTAAGTCTCATATTTACTTTTTACTTTGTATTATTTTTTTTTGTTTTAGGCCGACATAATATTTTTTTTTCTTTTTACTTTGTATTATTCTTTTTTGTTTACTTTGTATTATTTTGTTACTCAACAAACACTGAACAAACACTCTACACATGTTACAAGATCTCCCTCATACTGAGCTGTAGAGCGCCTTTCGACCCAATTACATATCAAGTAAATCATTAATAATTCCATAACAACATAGTTTTATAGCACCAATATATAGAAAATAAAAAAACACACTATAGTAATCTAAATTGTAAATAAAGTAAACAAAATAGTGAAAAATAAACAACACGTGTTGGTGGAAAGTGGCCCCTTACCGTGTACGAAAAGATGAAAGGACATCATGAGCATCTAATCACTCAGCTCAGTAGAATATTCCTCATTAACTCATAAACACAACTAAACAATATCTCTTTATTTAATTAGTTGAAACAGAGTTTTATAACAAGAACTTAGAATCATGTTGTTACTTCCTCTTCTCTCCCATGTGTCCAACAAGAAAGGAGTCTTATATTTTTATAGGCTTAATCCCATAATAGTCTATTAAATACATCGAATAAAAAATTCTCTTGAGACTCAAATATTCTCTAAGTCATTGTTGTAATAAACAAATTAACTATAAAGGAAAAGTAGTTAAACTACACTTGGCATAACTAAAGTAGTTAACCCCTTTCAGATGTCTGAAACCGAGTTGTAGCAATCACGTACTCACGTCAAAAGGAATTATTTCCTCAAATCAGCAAGGATGCAGAGCATTGGTTCCATAGAAGACGAGGAACTTCTCTCTAGATTTGGTATCCAGTTCTGCAACAATACCTTCGACGCCCTTTTTTGTAGAAGAAATGTGTCATGCATGTTAGTGTATGAAATTCCATCTATATACTTAACAATTCACCAATTAAATGCCTATTAATGGTTGAATGATTAAGTTTGCATTGGATGTTAAAAAGGGAATGGTGAATGCTGAAAGTGAGGATGGATATCAATAAAAAGAACATGTATATGAATAAAAAGGTGATGAAAGGATGACAAAAATGGGGCCCATTATTATGAGGTTCTTACTCTTTGATTCAACTTCTTTTGTTGAGTTGGATTTTTAATCCTCCAATTCAAACTCTGTTGTATTTGGTTTCTTTTTCAATGGAGTGACTTCATGTTTGGGAACATCTTGACCTCTCTAAAAACAACATCTCAACTATAAATAGTCTTTTTAGTTACTAGGTTTTAAAGTTTAAAAGATTTCAAACCATTTTTATAAGCAATAAAGATACATTTTTCATCTTTATTATCCAACTTACTCCTTTTTTCCCTTTGGAACATGTACATAAGAATCACACCCAAAAAATTCTTGATGTTTAATAAAGGGTTTCTTACTAGTCCATACCTGATGTGGAGTTTTGTCAATCAATGCTAATGTGCATGATCAATTTACCAAGTGACATGCAGTATCCATTTCCTCTGCCCAGAATTCTTGTCCTATCCTAGCACCACTAAGCATGCTCCTTGCCTTTTCCACTTTTCATTCTTTCTATAATTCCATTCTATTGAGGTGTTTATGGAGTATTATTCTACCTTTTTATTCTACACTTCTTACAAAAGTCATCAAATTCATTCCCACGGAACTAACTCTCCACTATTATCTATCCTCAATGCCTTTATTTTCTTATATGTTTGATTCTCTACAAGAGCCTTAAATTCTTTAAATTTATAAAATACTTGAATCATATTTATTTTGAAGGAAATAAATCCACATGTTCCTTGAGAAATCATCTATAAATGGAACATAATACACATCTTTATCTAAAGATAGAACAATAAAAAGTACAAACACATCACTTTGTATTTACTCTAAAATTCCCTTTGTTCTTGTAGCATTGGATGCTGATATTACTCGATTATATTTTCCACACATGCAATGTTCACAAAAATTGAAATCTAGTGTGCATTCATACATGCCTTCAACCATACCTTTACCTTGTAATGATTGAATGCCATTCTCTCCAATATGTCCCAAGCTTTGATTCCATAACACTGTATTTTCTCTAGAGACAATAGCATTTCTGTCTTCTTTATATCCACCCTCAGGAACAACATAACCATTATACACCCATTGGTGATTGTGCTTCCCAACATTTTTCACATAGTTTCATTTCAAACTCCCCTCATCAATACCATTGATCCTAGGACCATTTTTCATGTTTCTCTTGCAAATATGGTCTGTATACCTACATCTTGCATCTCCCTGATGGATATATCAAGTTTCTAGCTAGCTCTAGAATGTGCAAAACCATAGAGAGAGTTCTAATCCTTCCATCCTTGATTAATAAATCAACTCTTCCACACCCTATGATTATGGATATTGAATCATCTCTTTAAGAAAACATTGGCTCCATTATACTTCTCATATTCATAGAACCACTCCCTATGAGG
Source organism: Larix kaempferi (assembly GCA_027924585.1). Classification (NCBI taxonomy): domain Eukaryota; kingdom Viridiplantae; phylum Streptophyta; class Pinopsida; order Pinales; family Pinaceae; genus Larix; species Larix kaempferi. The sequence continues at coordinate 5,584,677 of BSBM01000291.1, forward strand.
ATTCATATGAAAGGACGCACCTACGCCAATCAACCATACATTGCAATATGAATGGGTACCTATAGAGGCTAGGTACACATCCCCTCCTTCTTTTTAGGAGGAATTTACCTATGTGGAAGGGGTATCATGACATCCCTTCTTTTTATCAACATTTTTAGATATAGAACCCTTCTTATAGTGCCCAACTTTATCACATTTCCAACATTTCCTCAAATATTATCCTAAATATTTAGATCTACAGTTAGATTTAGGTCTCTCCCATGAATTCTTATTTTTATTTCTATCTTGTGGATGATCTCTCACAAACAAGGCATCCATGATGTGACTATCCATGGATGTTTTCCTTGTTCCTTATGATAGCATGGATTCCACTATTTCCTCAAACTTTAAAGTGGCTTGACTAGCACTACCTATTACTACAATGAATTTATCTTAGGAATCTGGAAAAAAACATAATAATGTAATTCACTTGTATTCTTCCTCCATATTAATACCAATAGAGGTAAGTTGACTTATTAGAGTATTATAGACATTTAGATGATCCATCATTTTGTCTTTATCATCTATCCTGAGGTGAAACAAAGTGGATTGACTAGCACTACTTATTGTTGTAATAAAATTATCCCACTATTCCCATGATAATAAAATTATCATTCCTTATGATAGCAAGTATGCTACTATTTACTCAAACTTTAAAGTGGCTTGACTAGAACTACCTATTGCTACAATTAAATTATCTTAGGAATCTTGCAAAGAACATAATAATGTAATGCATTTATCTTCTTCCTCCATCTTAATACCAATAGGGATAAGTTGAATTATTAGAGTATTATAGACATTTATATGATCCATCACTGTGTCTTTATCATCCATCTTGAGGTGAAACAACTTATTTCAAAGAAACAACTTGTTTAATAGGGACTTACAAACTATCTAGCTTATTCCATAGATTCAATGCATTGTTTTCTCCATATACATTCAACAACATTGAATTTGACAAGAAAATTTGAATTGTACTTCCGTCCCTTGTTTTCATCTTATCCCATTCTTCTTTCGTCGATCTAGTAGGTTGTGTACCTAAATCCACAACAATCTATTTTTCTTGATCTATGAGAAGATCTTCCATTTTGAGCTTCCATAGCTCAAAGTTATGACCTAATTTATCAATATCGATTCTAAAACTACTTGCAATTCTCTTTCAACACACAAATCACCACTACAAATCTCCCACTAGACATAGGTTGATCACAAATCCAAGATCAAATTTCTCTATCAAGCAATTCAAACCCTCGGCAACAAAGGCATCCCCCTAAATCCAATAATCGAGCTTTGATACCACATGTAAGTTTTAAACTCGTGAAGTGAAACAATGCATACATATTCTTTAAAAAACATAGATTAAAAAAAGGAACACACATAGTACACAGAGATTTACCTTGGAAACCCTTAATAGGAAAACCAATGAAACTTAGAGCCACACCTCTATCTTTCTCATTGTGCTTCTTAACCATTCACAATACAGTGTTTGGGTATTCTACAACATCCAAAAATATAATCCACTAACCCGGATTATATTTAGACCCAAACCCTTAACCAATATCAATTACATATTTTCTAATAAAATATAAACCCATTGCAAACAATATAACACACCCAACATAGTCCAAAGATTCCCAAGTGTCTTATGTGTCCTCATATAATATTAGTGTCCTTACTGTTAGTTTCATTATAGTGATGGAATACACTTTCTTATCGTGTTTACCATGTGCTATCATTGCCATCATTTCATTTTTTACCATGTGACATAAGTCTAATTAAATTACTTGCATTGTAGCTAAATTGAGGGCTCATGGTATTTGGAAGTTTATAACATGACACCGGTGAACTAATTGGACAATGTAGGGATATAATCTAGTTAGCCTCTACAATACCCTGTCATGTCTTGAGTTTCAAGACTAGTTGGGAGTTGTACTAGTTTTGAAAGGGATGGTTCAAACCTTTTAGAAAGTTAGTATGCAAACATAATAGAAGACTTTGGGGACCCAGGTCTTGATGGAACAGTAAGAGAACATGTTAGTACCATAATTAAGTCTTTTTTTAGCAAAAATCAATGATTACACAAGATAAAATCATACATGGATTGATTAAAAATACACAATTAAAAGAATTAGAAAATATGATTGGTTTTCAAGATAATAAACACATAAAGACATGTGAGAATATATCAAAAAATGCATCAAAATCATTCTCTTCATTTGGAAAATCAAGAAAACACAATATCCGAGCTACTTATAGGGAAATTACAACAATTGTTATCGCACCAATTACTTCAAGAAGTCCAAGTGTGATAACGATGTTAAAACTGATTCATGTTTCAGGAAGAACATTGTGGAGGCATAGTAAATTTAGGGCTTGTATCTAGATGAAAAAAATAAATGATTGTTGGGATCTCACTTGCAAACAACCCTATTGAGATAGAATTCTAGAAGGTAATAGAAAGGAAGTGGTAGAGTTTTGAGAAACCCATTTTCGTGTTGTACCAAATCATAAGCATCTTATGTGACAATGCCTATCTAGAGGCATGGAGATGACACAAGTTGAACTATTTGAGGAAATTCAAGAAAGAAATCAAGGTGTAAAAATTTCCTTTAGCATGTTTAATAAATTGAAACTATTACATATTATTGCCAACACAATATGTGGCATTTTTTGCTTTTGGTACCATATTGAATTCTGGAACTATTATGACACATTCATATATTTCTACAAAATTAATTGGAAAGATGACCCTCCTCCCACAATGTGCAATTTTATTTCAATGATATTATGCAGAAGGAATCCTAAATTTGTGTTTTTTAGTAAAAGATGTGTAGGTGGAAGAAGAAGCCTTGAACTTGGTAGTCTGACATTATTCCATAGTAATTTTCCTATGGATCCTACACACCCTAGATTGTTAGATATCATATTCACATGGAGGTCATATGAGTATTCTATTATTAAACCTTCCTCTTCTTTGGGTGTGGCCTCTAAGAGATTTGACTTGCTTGAGGATGATATTCATATTTCAAAATTCATGGAAAAATTCAAAATCAAATTTATAGATATGTCAAACACTCCCATAGGTGCAGGTGTCAATATTTGCAACTTAGACGACCTCACGAGGTATTGAGATAGGAATAATATTATTAGTGATAGAATTTGCTAAGAATTACTGTAATGTCCCCATTCCAATAAATTTTCATGGAGGAAAAATTCCACTAACCTAGTAGTTCCCTAGGTTAGAGTGGAAGCATTAAAACTTGGAATAAGGGAGCTAAAAGACCCCAAATTGAACTTAGACTTACAAACTCACATTAATTGGGTCAAATAAATAATAATAAAATAAAATTAAGGTGGCATTTGGTCATGAGGACGCATAAGAGGGTGTGGGGCCCACATGTGGAAAGATTCCCCACTACACTTGGCATCATTCTCTCACCAATTCAAGTTCAAGGTGGAGGGTAGCTTACTTGGGGGAGATGAAGAGGCAATATTCATGGAAAGAATATAGGAAGGTAGAATTGGAGTGGAAGAGTAACTCCCAAGGAAGAGGAATCTAGGCATTGTGACACTTGTAGCTAGATTCCATGGCATCTATGACAACAATGATGAGGGAATCTATGAAAAATATGACAAATTCAGACCTGATTGCAGACCTATGACACATCTGACATATCAGGGCTAAAAATATCCACCAAGAGGGATCATAGAGGGATTTATGGTCAGCCAAGATTCCCAATTTGAATTGGGGAAAGAGGAATGCAAGGAAGAAGTGGACAAGTGTCTCATGAGAGAATCTATCACTAATTCGAGTTGAGTGAATTCTCTTGGAGGGAATTCGAGCTCTTGAGTTCATTTAGGTTAATAAAAGAGGATCATGACAAAGGAGAGTAGCTTTTGGTCCTTTTTCATTTTCATCTTTGCAATTTGGGAGAGCTTTAGCTTGTCCTTGCACGGTGGGTGTTTACCTTCCCTACCATTGAACCGATTTCGAAGGTGAAAGATCCCTGTCCAAGTTGGTTGGAAGAATGTCATTCAGATCAATTATTTGAGCTTAATTAAGGTTTTTTATGCAGGTTCGATTCCCCTTTCAGTTTGATTTCATCTACTATCTCCTTCTCCACTATCTCTTCTCTCAATCTTCTTTCAATGTCCATGTTATACTGTTGATGGCACACTCATAGTTGAGTAGATTTTGTGGAGGATGATTTATTGAATCCATGGTTATGGTATATGATGAATATCATTGTAATGATATGAACATTGTAGCCATGGCTCGAAATTCCATACCTTTCTGTAATCTTTCCAAGCAAACTATTGATTCGAGCTAATTTCCCATCTATCTTCACATGGAGTTTTTGGAGTAATTTTGTATTTGTTTTACATCAGAATTTATCTTAGTTTTTTATAATGTTTCTATATGATTATGATGTAATATTTATGGCCAAAATACTATGTGCAGACCCTTTGATTTTTGATTAAATATTGTGCAACAAGTCTCATGTCCATTGTTAACAATTTTCTCACAATTTCTATGTCTCACAACATTCGGTTTTATGGGAGTTATAGAAGACCCTAATACCTGAAGTAATGTTTCATTATGGTTTCCCATTAGGTCCTATATAAAATACAAGTATTTTTTCATAAAATAGGGAAGGTTGCACAATTTTTGGGAAGTCAAAAAGTTCATAGACTAGTGGGGTTTTTAACCATCGAATTCACTAGTACTTTTCACCTTCTTTCCTCCTTGGGAATTGCAAGCCATGAATGTTTCTAATGAATGTATACGTGTATAAGATATGAATTATGATGTATTAAGACCTATCAAGCCCCTCCATACAGAATTATAAATCACTTGGGTGCTCTTGGAGCAATTTGGGTTCACTAGTCCAAGGTTCGAAATTGGCCAAATTTGAGCAAACTTGAATAACATGTCAAAATTATTTTTTCTGATTCATACACGGAGTGTTTGAGGTATTTTAGGATGATTTAAAACCAATATTTTCCTTCCATAATAAATTTCGAAAGGTATGGAGGTGTTTGGAACAAGACAAGAAAGACTAGTTTCCTAGTTTTCCTAGTTTCGAAACTAGACAAAGTACTAAAGGAGGATGTATGTGAAGTGTTTGTAAAATTTCCCCAGCCACACAATATTAAGAAGACACATGTATAATATTTTCAATCCAATCAGAAGCTCCATATAACTCTGCTAGACCTGCCTTAGTTGTCTCATAACCGTGGAATCAACGTGAAATTTATTGTCAATGAGGGTTTTGAGAAAGAAAGCTTCCACTGTCTAAAGTTTTAAGCATCTATTGAAATATTTTTTGATTGTGTGCCTAATTTATCCAAGAAGTGACATTAAAATTACAAATTTCTTCTCAGAAAGAGATATAAAGCGATTACTATCATTTTCACAAGGTCTCTATATTTTTCTATATTTTGTATAGACATGCACAAGTGAGCATTGATTGTAGGGATAGTACTATAAAATCATGTGAGGTGATTAATGAGTACCATTTTTTTGTTAGTGATGACTAATGAGTACCATTTTTTTGTTTGTGATGACTCTCAGCCTGACACTTTATTTTTTCAACGTTGCTTTGGTTTGATCTATGAAGATTTCTGAAAGAACAAATAACATTTACAAAATACTTGATTTGGTTAGATGGGTGTGCGGAGTAGTTCAAATCGGCATACTCATTTTATTGGTTGAAAACGCAATTTTACTTCTCATCATATTTAGTCATGCAACTTTACTATCAAATTATTCCATAGATGCAGTACATTTCATACATCACACAACTTCCTTTATATCCCATCATCTATCGTGATCCTAATATCCCCTCTTCCCACAATTTTGAAAGGATTATCCTCACCCAATGGAACAAACCACCACCATAGGGTTGATATTTGAAAAACCAATCTTTGTGCGAAGGCATGTGGAAAGATACACCTAAGTCCAAAACCTAGGCATATAAAAGAGATCAATTGCTACCAATACAGAAGGTCACATATGTTACCGTCTCTTTTGACTCTATTGTACTAGCATCAGTTGAGGTATGATCCTAGTTTTCATCCTTCTTTTTGTCATGTCCCCAATTTTGGCTCATTTAGTTCTCATGGGTAAAGGGGACAAAATAACCCCTAAGGAGATAAATTTATTCAATCTTTGTATACTTAGAATAAAAATTATCCTCATTCTAGTATAAACAATAATTTTATTTTATTTTAATTATTTTTATGAATAATTATTCCTAAAAGCGGGGAAGGTGGAAGAAGATGCCAAAAGCAGAAAAGCGGAAACATCCAGAAAAAGCTAAGGAGGGCGCAGTTTCTAAAAGGGAGCTCAGTTTACAAAGTAGGAAACTCTAATAAAACATGAAACATATTGAGACAAAGGGGGGCACAATTTCTAAAGGAAATAAAATCTTGTAAGGAAAAAGCAAGGTAAGTATATCCAGTCATGGTTGGCCCATGTGGAAGCGTTCTCACAGGTCACCAAGCTATTCAAATTGCTCAACAGGTCACCTTAAAATTCTATAAAAGAATGATTCCAACTCCAATTCACATCTTTTGACCATTTTTTAATTGAATGAGAGAGATTTAGCTTCTCTTGTTGAGTGATGTCCCTCAACCTTGCTTTGGGTGATGCTCCCCTTAGCCATTATTGTTCCACTATCTCTTCCACTCTCTCTCACAGGTACTGAAGACTATTGTACATCCATTGAAGATCATCTTGCAGCCACATATATTCTAATGTGCAGGTCCTGAAGTCCATTCAAGATTATTTGAGAGTCATAAGAATGAATATCAAGCATCCAATTCGAAATCTCTACTCATTCCCTTCATTCAATGGGAACAATGTGGAAGGGCCGAAATGGAGCTTCTGGGTTCAGCACTTATGAGAACTTCTGGTTTGTGAGACCTATTCCATTGCGTCTAGAGGGTTGTTTCCAGTAATAAACACCTTTTTTCTTGTTAAAAAAGGTGTCCAGATGACCAAGATACAACCATTCTCACCAGAGCTAAGGTTTCAATGTTAAGGAGTGCATGTGTGAAGTTTCAGTTGATGAATGCGCCCCTGAGCATATCATGAAGTTCATTGAGACCTCATCTATAGATATCATCCCTATTATCAGTCACATATCATATCCAGTGCATATGTTAGGAACCCATGTCTTTACTTTGTTAGTATATTGTTGTTGGACGTATATGCTTTGTAAGTTGTCCTGTAGTATTTGTTGATCCATAGTTTATATTAGCCCATAGTATTGACCCATAGTATTGGATGCATATGCTTTGTAAGTTGTCCCATAGTATTATATGTCCCATGGTTTTGACTCATAGTATTGGTGCCTAGACTTAGCCCATGGTTTGTATTGACACATAGTATTGACCCATGGTATTGGCGCCTAGACTTAGTATATAAGTGTGTGTTAAGGCCTCACTGTGAAGTTAATTGTATTGAGCTTGCTCAAAGGAGGTTGCCCCCTCGAAGTGGCCCATGATCAATATAAAAGTGATTCTGAGTTCTATTATTTCTGATATCTTTTGTATTTGCATTAATTAATTATTGCAGGTTCATCACATCTGGTATCAGAGCACTTTCTTGGGCTCGCTGGGTGAAATTTCTGCCAATTTTTTTTTTTGCATCTGTTGTAGGTTCGGATTTGGGAATAATCCCTATCTGCTTAACTGTGCGAAGTACTTGGGCATAAGCCCTAAAACTCATTGTGAGGAGTGCCACAGGAACCCTGAAGTAGCTGGCCCATTGAGAGAACCTGCTAGCGAAAAGGGCAATGACCCCTACTTGATTGACTAGTTCCCACCCGTGAGGTAAACCAAGAGTTGTCGTTTGTGGCAAAGCGGTTATCAGTTTTACCTGAGCCGTGGAGTGAGGGGTACTGCCCCAATACGCAAGCCATCAGACAGCATTGGTGGCTGAGTGAAACCCCTGAACTGTTAGGAAGCCGCACATACCTGGGTTCCATATCTATTTTCAGCTGAACTGTTGTCGATCACTGCTGTGCCGTTTCATATCCAGCCGTTCAGATCCATTCTGAAAGCCGTTCCAGATCCAGTCATTTTCAATCCATTCGGCGCCGTTTCAGTTCCCTCTATTTTCGCTCACTTCTGGGCCATTGCAGATTTATCTGTTTCAGATCCCTTCCGAGCCGTAGCCGCTCAAGTCTGAAAAAAAAAAAAAAATCAGTTTTTTCTCCATATCTCCCTTGGTTTTACTCTGTTTCCCTTGAAATTTTCGAGGAACCCCTCTCATCCCATTCTGCATATTTCATTCCTGAGGACCCTATCCCCCATTCCCCTTCCCAAAGACCGAAATCCCACATTTGTCTATTTTTAGGGTTTGCCATAACTTCCTCAGATTTCACCCAATCACCTTCAAATTTTACCACAGAGTTCCTTTCTGAATTCTGCTTCTTTGTTCCCCTCTGCCAAATTTTCTCATTATTTCACCCTGCTTCTGAAATCCTCATTTTTTGCTTCCCTATCTATTCGACAGTGTCCAAAACCTAGTCAAACCCCAATTACCCTTAATATTTTTCCCCAAGTCCAGATTTTCCTTTACTGAAGCAGTTTTTGTTTTTGTTTTCCTACCCAGAAAACCAAAAAAAAAAAAACTCCTGGTTATGGTTGTCACCCGTGCAGGAGAAAATACCATGGATGAAGCACTTGCAGCCATCCAAACCAAACTCCAAGATTTGGATGAAAAATTTCACAGCCTCCATCTTCAACATTCAGCCATGAACAATAACTGACAGCCAGAATCTTTTGCAGCCACCGGGTTCTCTTCTTCCAGCAATTTTCGTGGGTCGAAGCTTGATTTTCCTCGCTTCAATGGTACTGATCCGACTGGATGGATATACCGAGCATAACAATATTTCAGTCTGCATAATACTTTTGATGTTCAGAAAGTTCCACTTGCATCCTTTCATTTGGAACAGGAAGCCCTTCAATGGTACCGTTGGTATATCAAAGCTCATCCCGAGCCAAACTGGACAGATTTTTGCCAACTCCTTTTGTCACGATTTGGTCCTAGTGCTTTTGATGACTTCACAGGAGCACTCACTAAACTTCACCAAACTGGCACAGTTAGAGAGTATCCGACGGAATTTGAGAAACTAGCCAATCACACAGAAGGATTGTTTGATGAATTCTACAAGAGTTGTTTTATCAGTGGTCTCAAGGATGAAATCCGCTCAGAGGTCAAAATGTTTTGTCCCAACACAATGATAGAAGTCCTAGGGTTGGCTAAGCTGGCCGAGGATAGGATCTCAGCTCAACAATGCTCCAAACCCACCTTTGTTCCCTTCAGAAATATGGGTTCCCAACGACCTCCCATCACGCCTGCTCCTCAACCAACTCCTATCAAGCACTTGTCTAAAATAGAGATTCAGGCATGCCGAGAAAAAGGGCTTTGTTATAATTGTGATGAGAAATTCACTCGGGGACATAGATGTGTTCAACAAAAGCTCTATCTCTTGGATGTGGATTCTCCGCCTGCCTCAGAACTTGATGAAGAAGATCCAGATACAGTAGATGATCAGGTCAACATTCAACACCCGCCTGTTGACACCCCATCTCAGGACGACCCACCCGAGATATCTCTCCATGTTGTAACCGGCGTCACCACCCCACAAACAATGTGAGTTAGGGGATACTTCAAGAAGCTCCCTCTTACCATACTCATTGATTCTGGTAGCACTCATAACTTCATTGATCCTCGGATTGCCAAACAGGCTGATTGTTTTGTCCATCCTTGCTCCAACTTTGAAGTCATGGTTGCCAATGGGGGCACCTTACCTTGCAAGGGGAAGTGTCACAATGTGCGTATCTCTATGGAATATTATAACCTGTGCTCTCACATGTTTGCCTTGTCCGTAGGTGGATGTGATGTGGTTTTGGGCGTTCAATGGTTACGCACACTTGGCCCCATCTTATGGGATTTTGCTGAACTTTGGATGCAGTTTTCAGTCAATGGGGCACAACACAAATTTATGGGCTTACAACTAGGGTCTCTCTGCATCATCAGTTCACATCGCCTGGAAAAAATACTTAAGAAGAATTCACATGGTGTCATCGCTCAGCTCCATTTCATTCAAATGCACCCATCAACAGTCTCCACTACTTCCTTGGATAGATATGCATGTGTCTTTGCTGAACCAATGAGCTTGTTGCCTTCAAGAGACCTTTCCGGTAATAATTTAGCCGCATCTACCTCTCAGCAAGAAATTATGACTATTTTGCATACAGTACATAAGTGGCAGCCATCCCTATTGGGGAATTATTTCTGCATCAAGACTGATCTCCAGAGTCTGGAAACTTTCCTGGAACAACGGGTCTCCTCTCCAACACACCTGAAATGGGTTATCCAACTCATGGGTTATGACTATGCAACCACTTACCAGAAGGGTAAGGAAAATATGGTGGAAGATGCTCCTCCTCGCACATTTGATGACCCAGTTTCTCTTATAGCTATTTCTCTGCTTGTTCCAAATTGGTTGCAATCTGTTCAACGGGGCTATCTCTTCTATGAACTCCATGCTTCTTCATCAGTAGGGCACTCTGGGTTCCTCAAAACGTATGACCAGGAACAATGTAACTTCTCTTGGCATTGACTCAACAGGACAATTCAACGGATGGTGGTTGACTGTGATACTTTCCAGGTCAACAAGGGTGAAACGACCCTCCTTTCAGGACTGCTCGAACCCTTGCCCATCCCTCCACAGATTTGGACAACTATTTCTATGGATTTCCTAGAAGCGCTCTAGTGGTATAGTACCACATCTCAAAGGACACCATATGAAGCAGTCTCTGGATAGGCACCACCAGTTCTTCTTCCATACACCTTCAGCAGCTCCCCAGTTCAGGCAATTGACTCAATTCTTCGAAACCGTGATCAGCTTCTTCTCATTCTGCAGGACAATTTTCACATGGCAAGAATTCGACTGAAACAACAAGCCGATCAGCACTGTTCTGAGTGCACTTTTCACATCGTTGATATGGTTCTTCTTCGTCTACATCCTTCCATGCAATCCTCCCTGAAACTCCAAAGGCGCCAGTGGCTCCGAATGCAACTCGAGGATGCTACAAGGGACCCACTCCTTCAAATTCTGCATCAATTTCCACATCTAAAGCTTTGAGGACAAAGCTTTTTCTAAGGGAGAGGGGATGTTAGGAACCCATGTCTTTACTTTGTTAGTATATTGTTGTTGGACGCATATGCTTTGTAAGTCGTCCTGTAGTATTTGTTGATCCATAGTTTATATTAGCCCATAGTATTGACCCATAGTATTGGATGCATATGCTTTGTAAGTCGTCCAATAGTATTATATGCCCCATGGTTTTGACTCATAGTATTGGCGCCTAGACTTAGCCCATGGTTTGTATTGACACATAGTATTGACCCATGGTATTGGCGCTTAGACTTAGTATATAAGTGTGTGTTGAGGCCTATGAAGGCACCGTGAAGTTAATTATATTGAGCTTGCTCAAAGGAGGTTGCCCCCTCGAAGTGGCCCGTGATCAATATAAAAGTGATTCTGAGTTCTATTATTTCTGATATCTCGTGTATTTGCATTAATTAATTATTGCAGATTCATCACAGCATAAATCCATCTTCTTCTCCTCCCCCCATACTCATTCTTTTAGTGTATAAGATTTCTCTAAGCATTGGAGACTCCCTGAAGTTCTAAATGTAATATTTTATATAATATTTGCTTAGGACCTCCATTTTCTACCTGATTTTTTTCATTAACTTTTATCAGAACCCTTACATGCTTTAGAACTGATTTTTGTAATCCTTTAAGGCAATTTGGAACAAGTAATTCAAAGACTAGCTCATTATGCACTTTTATTTAACTAGTTTTACCATTTCTGCAATTCATGACTAAGTATGAGTCAGTTTTCTGATCTGAAGGTCATTTGAGGATACTGAGATACTAATGAAGCTATCCCAACCCTTTTCCTGAGCATTCAAATATTTCTAAGCCTATTTGGAAGAGCTTGGAAATCCACTAGTTGAGGAGTCCTAATTAGCACCCTTGACTCTTTTGCTCCCAAACACCCCTAGATACTCCCAAATTCTCATAATATTTTGTCCAATTACTTATTAGAGTAATAAGAAATGATATCCACCATTTGGTTGCATTCATGTGTAAATAATGAGTTTAGTTTGCATATGTTGGTGTGCCTAGGAAGCATTGGAGTAGACTTCAGCCTGGTTGATGCTCGAAACATAAATGGCCCAAGTAATTTGTGAAAAGGACTCAGAGTTGGCCTTGTCCTTGAAATGTTTTTCTGCTGCACACATACCCATACATTTGGAAGAACCTTAATATCCCAAATCCTTAATCCTATTGTCATTTAATTGTTCCTTTGACTAGTTCTTTTCTAACTAGTTTTGTAACTAGTTTCCTGCTTGTCAAAATTATGTTGTTAAGTTGTAATTTTGCATAATCTCAACTCCAAATTAGTTCAGGGATATTATAGTGGTATCAGAGCACTTTCCTTGTCTCATCCTATGGAAATTAACTCCCAGTGGAAAACATCACATAATTGTTTTCAATTTGTAATTGTGGAACCAGTGGTAGACATGGAAGATGAAGGTTGGGAGTTTTATGAGGAAGAAGAAATTATCTACATTGACAGAGGATTATCTAGAGATGAGGATGGTTACATTTATGAACAGATGTGAATATACCAATGGGATGAACCATCGATGGCCAAACCTAAGAAATATTTGACAGAAATGATATCTGCAATTGAAAAATTGCCATGCCACTACCAGGAGTACCTAGCCTTAGGGAAAGAGATTGGTAAGGTCATTTCTTTAAAAATATTACTTTAATTGCAGATTTAGATTTGAGATAAAGGAAGAATATTTGAATTCAATAGAGATAATCAAACCATCCATGGAGGAACCAAGTTTTTCTACCCCCGTGAGTAAAGAATAAGGAAGCAAAAATCAACAAACTACATCTTCTAGCATCATGAGATTGTTTGGATTTTCTTCAAGTAGATATTCCAAAGGGGGCAAGCATGAAGAAGCCATCACTAGTTCTACTAAGGATCAGAAAAGTATGGATCATAGAGTAGCTACTAATTGGTACCAAGAAGAGACATATACTAATAGTTTCTCAAATTATGAAGAAGCATAATTACTGATGGATGCTATGAAGAGGTACCTACTGATGGGTGCCTAAGTTTTGAAGAGACATCTTCGGATGGATGTCCCTATCTCTATATGGGTGACATAGATATACCTCTTGATGAGGTTGTTGTAATTACAAGTTCCCATAATACTAAAGAAGATGAAATCCTTGCAGTCGAGGAAGAAATCACAAGATCAATGTCAATATCACCACTTGAGCTTCAAGAGGTTGATCCATGGGTAGACGATGAGGATGTTTATTCTCAACCTTCCCCTTTTGAAAGGCCACTCAAGATGAATGAAAGAAGTATCAAGGAGGCCTTACCACTCTCTGTGACACACATGTTTCAATGTCACAGTCTTGTTGGAGATCTTCTTCATTGGAAGATTCATCTTTCCTTGAAGCCATGGAGAAGATTCAGAGAGCAATATCTACAATCCAAGGTAAATTTTCAGATATGCTTTCTGACATAAATTATTTACATGATATTGTGCATATGTTGCATGGAGCATCCTTGAAGGATGATGAGGATATCTACAAGCTTAATGACCAACTAGTGACCACCCAATATTCTTTGAGAATCACCCAAAGTTCCCTCTTATAATCCAAAATCCAGATAGAGAAACTTCATCAAAAGTTTCAAAGATCATTCATACCAGTCAGCCAGTCTCCTATTGTTGGTTGTATTAAAATTTCTATGGATGAACCTCATCAGATGGTGGTTCATGAGGTACATGTTGACATACATGTGCTTGAAGAAATTTTAGATGAAGATGAAGAGTTCCAAGCAAATACAGTTTCCCAAAATGAAACTGAGCTTTTTCCTGGAGTGAGCCATTCCTCCATTGAGGAATCATAAGAGCTCATGTTTGGTGGACCAGCCTTTGATGGAGTTGATGAATCCATTAGTTTGGTGGATGAGCTTTGCAGAGATGATATTTTGGTCCATGATCACACATCAGACCCTTCTACTTCTTCCATGACATTTGAGGATTAAATTTGGGTCAAGAATTTCTTTTTGATGGTGCCTAAAAAGGAGTAGAAGTCTCCCACATTCAGTTCAGTTTATTTAATGGCAGCACCATTCCCTACCCAGTAGTTGCAGATGCATCTCATTCCTATGTTTGAATCCACATCCCATAAATATGCAGGTGGATCCCATTTTATTTCATTAAGAGGGACACAAGATGGTTGTAGGCATCCTTTGACCAGTGGTAGAGAGTTGAGCCATTGGAAATTTTCACATGGGGAAGCATCTTGCTTTCCATTTGGAACATTGGGTCGGAGTGTCTCTTATTTCCTATTTGGGAAAAAAAAACCATGAGTAATAGTCATGCTTTCATCAATGGAGAGTTATTTGATACATTTTACACCTTCGGTAAGCAGCATGGGAATCCATGGAATGTTGATGGTGCCTACCCTTTTGGTGATTGGACATGGGACCTTTACCCTTGTCATTTGGACAACAATGTTTTGATCTTTGGTACTTGTGTGCATTGGGCACATGGATTACAATTTGATTTACAAGTGCATCTTGGAGAGTTTGGAGTTAAGCAAGATCAAGGCCAAGCACTTGTTCATTTCCAGAAAGATTATAAGTTGCCTCATGGAGGAAGCTGCATAATTTTGGAGACACATGATTTTATTCCGGTGGAGCCAACCACAAGATTGATGGATGATGGTTTCCAAGATTTGGTTCACTTTCCTTCACCCCATATACACATGGAATCCAACACACATAGGGATGAAATTTGGGTGAGAGTATTTTTCCTATGGCTTCCACATGAGGATTAGGAGGCTCCCACATATTCCATTAATGACTTTAAGGTCAAGCCATGTGTCCTGACAAGTGCACCATTCCCTTTCCAACATGATGAGCAGCAGCAGAGACATCTATTTAATGTATCCATCATGCATAATATTGCATTCAGTTGGAGTGGTTTTTCATCCATTGATTGGGTGAATGGATACATATTGGAGCGAAGCAGCCCCAAGGGTGAATTTTTTGGTTGCATCAGTGGAGAGTTGAATGACACATCATAATTTTTTTTCATGAGAAGTTACAAGGGCATCTATTATTTCTGGATGATGCCTTGAATACATGGGATTTTCACCTATGTCAATTTGTTAGCGGAGATATGAGTCTATGTGTTGGTTTGCACATGGAGCAGAAGGATTTCCATACTTGGTTGGAGGGATTCTTTGAGGTCCAGTTTTGCATTGGAAGTGATAAACTTCCATTATGGTGGAGTAACCTAGACATCCTCCATGATGATATATTCTTGATGCTAATCTTGATGTTTGGAAGAATGCAGCTGAGACAGTGGGACCCTGGAATGGTTTGGAATGACAGTTTTCCACAAGTCACCATGCCACTGGGATACATGCAGCATAAACAATGGGATCCAGGAATTCTTCTCAGCTATATTAGTTGGGTTGAAAATTTTGTTAAAAAGGAGTTAGTCATTGGTAGAATGACTATAATCAGAGTGGTGCAGAAGAAACATGGTGGACTTTTGACTAGAGTGGAAGTTGGTTTCTTGCTTGAGGACAAGCAAGCTTGGGAGGGGAGGACTGTCATGTCCACAATTTTGGCTCATTTATTTCTCATGGGTAAAGGGGACAAAATAATCCCTAAGGAGATAAATTTATTTCATCTCTGTATACTTAGAATAAAAATTATCTTAAGTGTAGTATAAACAATAATTTTATTTAATTTTAATTATTTTTATGAATAATTATTCCTAAATATTGAGAAAATGGGCCAAGAGGGCACTCTCATGAGTAATAGGTTGCTAAAATAGAACTAGAGACAAGAAAATAGAAAAAGAGGAAAATCAGGGAAGTTGTAAGAAGATGCCAAAAGCAGAAAAGTGGAAACATCCAAAAAAAGCTAAGGAGGGTGCAGTTTCTAAAAGGGAGCTTAGTTTACAAAGAAGGAAACTCTAATAAAGCATGAAACATCTTGAGACAAAGGGGGGCGTAGTTTCTAAAGTAAAGAAAAGCTTGTAAGGAAAAAGCAAGTAAAGTATATCCACTCATGGGTGGCCCATGTGGAAGGGTTCTCACAGGTCACCAAGCTATTCAACTTGCTCAACAAGTCATCATAAAATTCTATAAAAGAATGATTCCAACACCAATTCACATCTTTTGACCATTTTGTAATTGAATGTGAGAGATTTATCTTCTCTTATTGAGTGATGTGGCTCAACCTTGCTTTGGGTGATGCTCCCCTTAGCCATTATTGTTCCAGTATCTCTTCCACTCTCTCTTACAGGTACTGAAGACTATTGTACAGCCATTGAATATCATCTTGCAGCAATGTATATTCTGATGTGCACATTCTGAAGTCCATTCAAGTTGATTTGAGAGTCAGAAGAATGAATATCAAGCATCCAATTTGAAATCACTACTCATTCCCTTCATTTAGTGGGAACAATGTGGAAGGGACGAAATGGATCCTCTGGGTTCAGCACTTCTGAGCACTTCTGGGTTTTCAGACCTATTCCATTGCATCCGGAGGTTCGTTTCCAATAAGAAACGAATTTCTTCTTGTTAAAAAAGGTGTCCGTATGACCAAGATACAACCATTCTCACCAAAGCCAAGGTTTCAATGTTAAGGAGCGCACGTGTGAAGTTTCAGTTGATGAATGCACCCCTGAACAGCTCATGAAGTTCAGTGCGACCTCATATATAGATATCATCCCTTTTATCAGTCATATATCAGATCCATTGCAGAACTCCATCTTCTTCTCCTCCCCCCATACTCATTCTTTGAGTGTGTAATATTTCTCTAAGCATTGGAGACTCCATGAAGTTCTGAATGTAATAATTTATATAATATCTCCTCAGGAACTCCATTTTATACCTATTTCTATTCATTAAATTTTATCAGAACCCTCGCATGCTTCAAAACTGATTTTTGTAATCCTTTAAGGCAATTTGGAACAAGTAATTCAAAGGCTAGCTCATTACGCACTTTTATTTAACTAGTTTTACCATTTCTACAATTCATGACTAAGTATGAGTTAGGTTTCTGATCTGAAGGTCATTTGAGGATACTGAGACACTAATTAAGCTATCCCAACCTTTTTCCCGAGGATTCGAATATTACTAAGACTATTTGGAAGATATTGGAAATCCACTAGTTGAGCAATCCTAATTAGCACCCTTGACTCTTTTGCTCCCAAACACCCCCAGATTCTCCCAAATTCTCAGAATATTTTTTCCACTTACTGATTAGAATGATAAGGACTGATATCCACCATTTGGTTGCATTCAGGTGCAAACACTGAGTTTAGTTTGCATATGCTGGTGTGCCCATGAAGCATTGGAGTAGACTTCATCCTGGGTGATGCTTGAAACATAGATGGATCTAGTACTTTGTGCATAGGAATCAGAGTTGGCCTTTTCCTTGACATGTTTTTCCACTGCAAACATCCCCATACATTTGGCAGAAACTTAATATCCCAAATCCTTAATCTTATTGTCATTTAATTGTGTCTTTGACCAGTTGTTTTCTAACTAGTTTTGTAACTAGTTTCCTACTTGCCAAAGTTCTGTTGTTAAGTTGTAATTTTGGATAATCTCAACTCTAAATCAGTTCAAGGATATTACACTTTTCCTTTTTTCAAATTCTACCAGCCCTTCCTCGAGTGCCCTTGATTCCAACAATGGAAACACTTCCCTTTCAACTTGCGTTCTCTTGACTTAGATTTGGACTATGATCTACATTGCTTACCTTTTTCACTAGATCAACCTCTCACAGATAGGGCTTCACCAATAGAGGGTTCCAAAGACAATTTTCGCCTCAACTCTTCTCCCAACGAAGTGACTACCACATCATCAAATTTTAGAGTTTCCTAATGATGAATTGATGATGGTCATCACCAAATGGTCCCAAGTATCTAAGAGGAATCAAAGAAAGATGATTTCCCTATCCTCATCCTCCACACTTGCATTAACTAAGACCAATTGATTGATTAGGGTATTAAACTTGTTCAGATGATTTTCCATAGATGAACACACCTTCATCCTCAAATGATAAAGTTTATTTTTTAGGAAAACCTTATATGTTTTCGATTTAGTCTTATACAACTTCTCAAGTTTATCCCAAAGGATTTTTGTGGAATTTTCTTCAACAACATTAAACAACACAAAGTCTTCCAGACAAAGATGAATTGTGGAAACCTCCTTCCTATCTAACTTTTCCACTCCTCATCATTCTTGTTGCTAGGTTTCTTTACAAACCCTTTCAAGTCTAGGGCTTGATCATTTTGAACCATCAAATCCTCCACCTTCATCTTCCAAATGGAGAAGTTCTTTCCACCAAAATTCTTAATCTCAAACTTGGTTAAACCTCTTGCCATTGGTGTATCTCCCACTCATAGAATACCCTAAGCCAATGAGTTTTCAAAGAACCTGACTCTAATACTAGATATTATAAAATATAAAATAGAAGTAAACAATAATAACAATAGAAAACATGATTTTTGTGGAAACCCTACTTTTTGCAGGTAAAACCATGGAGTAATGGAAACCTTGAATTTCATTATTACTTGAAAAATAAATTGCAATGCTTTCTTGTAAAAAAGTTCCAAGGGTCATTACCTTTTTATATAATACATGAGAGGGTTCCAAAAGGAACCGAAATACACTGGAAGGTTTCATAATTTTTCTATTTGGTGTTTCATCCCCCATACACTTGGGCAAGGGGGCCTATCTGAACCCCCTTGTGCATATGAATCATGCGTGTAGATATCCATGCACCATGTTATAGGAAAATATCGAAGATATGGATATTGCCTAAACCTCCTAACAATTAATTTATGAGATCCTATTGTTTGTGCAACAAGGGACCCCTTCCATCTAACAATTTGACTACTTAATCTATGTATATGTATATACCCTCTCCCTTTTTGATTCAAACCTATAATCTCAAAATAATAAATACATGTTTTTAATTCTTAGGTCCACTCAAACTGTACACCCACAACACTTGTTAACATACATTCTCATTCAAATACTCTTTCATCAATTCATCAAAAGAAATTTCACAATGCTAAAAAAAAGTATAGGTCGACTTAGTAATCATGGATGCTTGTATACTCTTGATCATATTGTTTTTTGTAGGAACTAATGCCACCCTCATCATACCTAACTCACTCTCATCGTAACTACATAAACATGGTATTAAATTTCATTGTAGACTTTACTCTGAAAAGAATGTTGTTCCAATATGATGTTTACCTAATGAAATTTATAATATCAAGATACTCCAGCTATGTTTAACCCCATAATTAAGATACTTGGGTTTAAAAAAAAGTCAATTAACTCATAATTAACTTGCATGGGTTAAAACAATTGTCTACTTAACTCATATTTTTTCCATGAAAGTGTTTGTCTTTTCAATTTTTGGCTA
This sequence comes from Larix kaempferi, assembly GCA_027924585.1. NCBI lineage: Eukaryota > Viridiplantae > Streptophyta > Pinopsida > Pinales > Pinaceae > Larix > Larix kaempferi. Next base: position 5,604,312 of record BSBM01000291.1, read on the forward strand.
AATTAATTTCCATTAATTGACCCACTCACCTTCTATACAATTAAAAACAATATTTTCGTATCCATGAGACAAATTCTACTAACCAAAAAAAATGTTTTTGATATCCCTTGAGTAATTTGTCTAATGAAATAGGACAAGGTATAATTGGGTAGAATGTCATGGAGGAATGCTAAAATAATAAAACCAATCTCCTTTATTTCTTCATTGATTTTAGGAAATTGTTTGATACAAATGCCTAGAAATGACATAGGGAAGATATTAGAATATCTAAAGGTTCATTTTGGGATGATACTAGTTGTAATAATAAGATTGTATGAGAAAGTAATAATTTCAAAGTGTCATGATCATGACGGTTTGTCAAAAGAAATTGACTGTAATATAGGGGCTCAAATAGGGTGTCCTTTGTTTCTATACTCTTTTAGTTATTTATATTAATAATTTCGATGCATGTTTGGAAGAAGTAGGTTGTGTTGCCACTACATTGTTTGGATAGTCATCATTCTTATTTTCTATGTAGGTCATATTGTTCTTTTTGCAAGGTACCTCTCTAGTCTTGAAAAAGGAAAATTTTATCAAATTTTTTTGTTATAAATCTAGTATGTCGGTAAACATTAATAAGACAAAGGTTTTGAACATCAAATCCAAGAATACTACATACACTAAATTTATGTATAACAATAAAAAGAATGAGGAAGTTAATTTGTAGAAATATCTTGGAGTTGGCCTTCATCACAAATTGAACTGGAACTATAGTTTTGGGAAATGATTAATGGAGTATGGAAAACCTATTTTAACCTTTAGAACAAATGTAAAGCAACATTTTTTTAGTCCTTGGAAAAAAAGAAACTCCCCTTGGACACGCTTGTTACTCTAGTTATACCTTATTTTAGTTGTGTAATTTTTAAAACAAAAAATTTTCTCTCAAGGCAGTCACAAGTGGGGTAAAATATGTACAAGTTTCAGAACAAAATAAACTAAAAAGTATAATGTGGAAACCAAAATGACTAAATTATATTCCATTAGAAAGAGGATTCAATGATGAATCCACTAGCATCAAGTGTTCCAATCGACATGGAAGAGATGAAGGGATTTCACCCCTTGGAAGGTGCAACTCCATAAATGTAGTACAAAAATCATGGGGAAGGTTTAATGAATTTTAATCCCTCAGTCAAGAATTATACCTTGATTGAGGGTTTATAATACCTTCATCAATGGATTTTAAGCATGACTAGTTTCACAATCCCTCAATCAAGGGTTTACTTTAACCTTGATCAAGTGTTTATTAAATCATAAATCGAGGGATTGTTGGATTAGTATATATATATGAAAATTGATTGTGCATATAGTCCATCACTATATACCCATACTTAGTCTTAATTTTCCAAGGAATTTATTGCCACACTATTGAGTACAAATGACCAAGCATTGGTATTTATGTGTCTATGCCATTGTGGCTCATGATGGACCTCCCACACCAACACACAACAAATGAGAAGCTAGCAAGGAATACACTCATTACCAAGCCCTGTGGGTGATGCATTCCTACATAATGAGATTCTTTATGTGAGCAACAAGAGTAAGTTATATTTATAAACTAAATACTAATTGATCACCAGTAACTTAATTCGTTTTTTCAAAAACTTGTAGATTCAATTGGGTTTAAAATGCTTGTAGATTCAATTGGGTTTGAAGTTTATGGAGAACTATGATTTCTATCAAATGGATTATAAATTTCATAATGGAAAGCATTGCCCGTGTAAGTTGTCATTCCATAAATCAATATTTCTCATCTACCACTAGAGAAAATTTGTAAGTTGTATGAAGATGAGGGAACAATTATCTCTACAAGTGTGGAAGTGAAGAAGAGATGAGAAATAAGGTCAAGTCCAAGAATAATACATTCAAGAACTCTAGTTATAAATGCATGCGGCTAGAATAAATAGGCAGTGGGATGAGGATCCATGGTGATATGCCAAAAGTAATGCTTTCAATAGTGAAAAATATGAACCTGAAGCTACATATAGCAAGAACAAAGAATTCCATCAATTTTTTTAGTTTAATTTATTTTTCTCCACTGTGTTTTTCTTATTATACCAAAAATACTTCTTGCATCTCATGATCATATTTATCTTCATTTTTAGAATCCATACATTGTTTGTATTTGACACTATTTTTTATCCATGATTTCATGATCACCAGAGTCTACGTCGACAATTTCAAAGTTTTGACAATTAACAATATTTTGTTTCTACTCATAGATGCTTATTTGACTAAAATTTTGTCATCCATAGGATCTACCATCCATTTATATGCCCATTGGCAAGTTTGTAAATAGGTACCTAATGTACAAGAACAATATAATTAAAATGAAGGATAAGATGTTCCCTAACATTGCTTCCAATTCAATTAAAAGTCAACTGAGACTTAAGAGAGGGTGGTATAAAGATCTCGATCATAACTTCATTGTGGGTTCAAGTAATTGGAGGGCCCATCAAAAAAATCAATCATTAACTTTGCTACTCAACCTACCGATGACTCAAACCTACAATTTGGTTAAGGATGCCCACATAAACATGTTCATTCTTGATTAAACCCTTGGAAAATAAAGGGGTAGGTCACTCTACAAAATATTGATAGCATTAAAAGGACTATTGATTCAACTAAAATGAAAAATTATTATGCACTAAAGAAATAAAGAATAAGAGTAACACCTACCTCCTAACCTTCATTTTTCCAAAGAACTACCTATAGTTGCAGGAGCAGATTTGTATGGAGTAGGGGGGTCCATCAATAGCATGCCTCTATGTAACACCCCATTTTGACATTACTACCTGAACTACTATTATATGTTGTATTTGTTTGATTGTGAGACTTTGTCGGTTTGACGACACTGTGGACATATGTTTCTATTATTTTGATGATATCTATATGTGTGTGTGTGTGTGTGATGTTAGTATTATGATCGGTAGTCATGTTTAGATATGTATCATGTATTTAATATGTCTCATTTATGCAAATTACTGAATGATGGGTACGTGCATACCATTACAGTTATATGTTGAATAAATTAATGTTATGCTAGGTGCATGGCGAATAAATGAATTTATTGTCGTTATGTTGTGATGAAATGTATGTGTACAGGTTGAGGATTTATGCACGATATTCTAGACTGTATGTCAGAGACTAACTTACAGGTTAAAAGGCTAAGTAATTGTTGGATCCTACGAGGTGGGAGGACCTTGGGGACATGGACTTCAAAAGATAAAATGGTATTCAAGTGATGCATTATTTACTTTCGCATCTTTATTATGCTATTTATTATGATGTATATTATGACATGGGTGGGGTGGGGTTCCAGGAAACTCAACCACCCAGATTGGCTTTACGATGACAAACCGAGTACAAGTGCAATGCTATTATTATGTCAGGTAGACATAGTCCCTTGTTCCATTAGGGGGGTAGAGGCTTTACCCACCGTTTATCCTCGAAATCCGGAGTCATGGGAGGGCTATGCTATGGTGCGCTCCCCGAGGTGTGTGATGATGACTGGTGATTTCCTGCTGGGGAAGCTTGGTTGATGTAGTCGACACTTCCACTTATGGGTTCTAGCTGGAGCCGGTCATGGCTTGACACTTCAGGGTGGTCCAGTAGAGGAAAGGATACGATGTGGAAGTTAGTTGTGACTTAGGTAGATGATGTAGGTGGATAGGTGTAGCTTGAAGTCGGGATGGAAGAAAGATCTAACTGTGTGTGTGGAAAAACCCTTGATTGATTATGTGTCGTAACTCAGTAATGTATTAATTGTTGTAACTTAATAAGATGCAATTAGGTAGAAGACTGTACCTTGCAAACTATGTTAAACATGTGTCAGTGAACAATAAGTTTCGTGATTATGATTGATGTGTGTGAATTATTACTGTTAGTGTACTTATGCAAGGTATGTAAGCCATAACTAAGTTTACATAACTCGCCTACATATTTATAAATTGTGTAAAATATTGCTGAATAATGACGTTAATTATTGTCGTTTAATAATTAATTATTGTTGATCAATGTTAATAATGTCGATTAAAGTTAATAATGATGATTAATGTTAATAATGTAGATTAATGTTAATTACTGTCAATTAAGGTTAATACTGTTGATTAATGAATAATTATTGTCCATCAATGATTAATTAGTGTTGATTAATAAACAAGTTACGGTTAACTTACGTGGTAAATAATGCAATCGGTTAGTAATGTTTAATTGAATGTTAATGAGTTGATTAGTAAAAACTAAGGGTTAAAATGTTAAAAGGGATTGTAATGTTAGTGAGAATATTATTAAACTTGGAAGGGTAATACCAATTAAGTATCAAGTGATAATTATTAATTAATTGAAATATAGGGATAAGGTTTAATTTATATAGATTACTAATTTATTATAATTATGTCGTAGTCATTTAAAACCATGGTGTAAAATTCTAAATAATACAATATGCCATTGATAAACAAGTGTCGGATACACACTTGGGAATTGTTCATGAAAATGATGAATTAATTATAAATTAATTATGAATTAGTTATAAATTAGTTATGAATTAGTTATGAATTAATTGTGAATTAATTATGAACTAATTATAAATTAATTATGAATTAATTATAAATTAATTAAGAAGCATTTAATTATGAGGTCACCAAGGTTGACTGATAATTAATAAGGTGAAACGTGTAAGTGTAAAACACTTACGGTTAGTAGAAAACTGACCCAAAACTTAAACTATAATAGATAACTTTTATATTGATTAAATAAAATATTATATTTTTAAATAAGGAAGGAATATTAAAATATTGGAAACTAATGGGAGTCAAAGTTGAGGGCTCGAGGACTGGCATGGGAGTTGAGGGATTTATGATGAGGATAGTGGTATTAATGGTGGAGGAGAAGAGTCGGCAAAACATGGGGGGATAATGGGGAGAAGGGAGGAGAAAGGGAGGATCTTTTACCTTAGAGATTTTTGGAGAATTTAGAGGGAAGGGAGAAAAATTACAGAGCAGAGAAGGAGGTTTTTGTTGGAGAAAATTCATAAGGGAGAGCATGATAGCTTGTACTCGGTTTGGGCTCGGGGGTCCAAAGGGGTACCTTTGGAGCTGGGTGGTCGGCGAGACCTTGCCAGTTGGCAGGGTGGCACACTTGTTTGGGCTGGTTGAGTTTCATAAGGTTTGGGGAAAGGCTTTGTTGCAGGGCATACAGCAAGCAGGGCAACAAAAGGGAGCAACAGCAGAAAGCAGGGATCTACTAGCTATTTTGAGGTATTTTCCAGCAAGTATAATTATCATTTCTACCCTTGTCAAATTCTATTTTAAGTTAAGTACACAAAGATAATTTTATGATGTTACTCCTGCCTGGTTAGAGGTAGATCAAACTGTAAATGTGAATGAGTTATATTTATTTCAAAAAAAACCTGTGAATGTGAGTGTAAATGTTATATTTTTACAGGCATGTAAATGAACAAAACTAGAAATGAAAACATGAAATAAAAATAGAAATATGAAACAGTGTGAAAACAAAGCAAACTTAGTTTTATTATTAAAAACTCAGTAAATTAGGACCTGGGGTCCTACATATGGTATCAGAGCCATTGTTCCAAATCTGGAACCAGAGGGCTCACCGCAGTGAAAAGAAAAAAAGAATATTGGGGATATACCCTGCCGTAAACTATTTGCTAGTTAGCATGAAAAATTCTTAAGTGTAAAGGTAAAAAAAAAAGGGTGCCAAGCAACTTCCTGTCGGGAGTCTTGGACCGATTTTTACACCTATAAGAGACAAGAACATTAGAGTTAAAATTCATATATATTTATTTATATACAAATGTTTATACAAACAAGGAAATTACATATAATAAAAAAAAAAATGGTTCTATATAGGTAAACTGAGAAAAATATAAGTATGTAAATTAAATTATAGTTTAAATTTAATCTAATTTTAACTTAAAACAAAAATGTTATATACGAACTAGGAAAATATATATATATATATATAGATATAGATAGATAGATAGATAAATAGATAGATATATGTGGTTTTAAACTAAACTATAGAAAAAAAATATTGTTTATATATATAAAAAAATGTACATAAATAAAAAAAATATATATACGTTGTAAAACTTTGGCTAGCGGTCGGGGCGCAGCCATTCCGTGGCCTTGGGCGGCCCGGCCAGCAGTTGAGGCGGCTTTAGGCGCGCCCGGCCAGCAGCCACAGGCTACGGCCTTGAAGGAATGGTTAATAAAAAAAACTTATATATATATATATATATATATAATACATTTAAACTATATATATATATATATATATATATATATATATATATATATATATATATATATATATATATATATATCAATTCTAAGAAAAATCTGCATTATAGAAAAATAAACAAAAAAAAGGGGCATACATTTAAATTTTTTTTTTGGGGGGGCAAGCTAAGGCACAGCCAGCAGCCTGCGGCCTAGGGCAGCTCGGGTAGCAGCTGCACTGCGGCCTTAAGCACGTTCGTCCAAGCAATAGCTGCCTGCGGCCTATGACAGCTCGGCCAGCAGCTTCGCTGCGGCCTTGAGCATGCCCGACCAAGTAGATGCTTCCTGCAGCCTAGGGCAGCTCGGCCAACAGTTGATCTATGACCTTGAGCACGCCGGCCAGCAGCTGCGGCCATGGAAGTTTTGTGAGCAAGTTTTAAAAAGAAAAGAAAAGAAAAGGAACCTAATAAAAAAAAAGAGAACAACATTCTTGGTATGTAAATCAATCTTCGAAAACTGCCTCTAAATCTCTCTTAACTGAGCTGCGGCTCTGTAAATTTATGAGTGTTTCAGCATAAAAAAAACAGAGGTTAAAGTTTAAAAAAAGGGAAAATGCTAAATAAAATAAAATTTCAGGCATGCTGGGCATAGCCATGGCCGACCGAGGCCAGCAGGAAAGCCCCAGCAATTGCAGAGCTAAGGGAGATGAAGATGGGGCGCCCAACTGGGCTGCCGCCACTCCCAACTCCTTGCAAAGAAAAACGTGAAGTAAAAACACACACAAAACTTTGAAACTGGGAGAGCAACCATACCTGCCAGCCAAGCTATTAATGATGAAGCAAGCTCTCGCTAGCTATGGCAGCTTGGGGAGGGCTCCTCCTTAGAGCAGAGCGCTCGGCTAAAATGAAACAGAGAAATGAACCCCGTAGGAGGCTTTACCCTAGTTATAGAGTTTTTAATATTATTTAATTGCATGGCCGGATGACCTGGGAGAGGCCGCGTGCCTTAGGTTAAGGTGACTGGGGTTTTTATTTTATTTTATATATATTATTTTTTTCATTATATATATATATATAAATTAATAATTAATAATTTCGAAATTTATTTTATTTTAATTAATATAATAGTTTGTTAACTAAATTTAAAAAAAAAAATTAATTATTAATAATTTTGAAATTTATTTTATTAACTATTAATTATTTTATTTTATTTAATTTTATTATTACATTAATTAAGTTAAACTTAGTAAAATATGGATTTATTACTAGTATTAATTAATCATTACTATAGTTAAACATTATATAGTTAATGTTAGCTTTTCGTCTTCTTGAAAATGTTCCCTACCGAAACTTCGACGTATAGTCGAAGGAGCAAGACGGACCAGGAATCTTGAAAACAAGACACCATGAAGACTAGCGTGATGAGCTGATCACTAGGATACTGATTCTACTCCATTACAAAAATGTTTGATAAACATGACTCTAGACTTAAAACATAGGTTATGCTATTATTAAATTATTAAATTATTAATTATTAAGGAGAAACGAGGCATTAAACCTTAATTAAAATTTCATATAGGGTTGAGTTGCGACTTAATGGAGATTGCATGGAATCCAATACCTGACTTACGTAGAACTACTGTTGTAAATTTAGTACCAGGTGGCCTCAAGATGGCCTAATCGAAACATCCTAAACTATAGCTCTTAGAGTAAAAACGCTCGTCAAAGCAATCGCCCGATGCACCTTTTTGAATTAACTCTTGAGTTTGATAGTAAATTAGTAATGATATTGTCTTATGCTAATTATCATCTTATGCCATGTTATGGGGATAAACATGGTAAGAATGCGAGCAGGTCGGGGCTGAGGTCAGGCGACGGCATTACTTGAGCCGAATATGCAGGCACCATCGCCAGAGACCATCCTTATACTGCGCTCGCTGGAAGCAATAAATGAAACACTTAGGGGACTACAGAGAGGAATTGTTACCTCAGAGGTAGAAGTGAAGGCCCCTCCACTAAGGGAGGAAGTTCCTGTGGTAGAAGTGAATATGGTACCAAGACCTCCGCATCAGGATATCACAAGGGAGCTTCAGAAGATAAGGCTTCCAGATTTTTCAGGGAGTTGAGTAGGGATACAAGCAGAGTCTTGGTTGGAAGAGATGACCAGGTGCTTAACCTTACAGGAGTACACTTCCACGTCCAAGTCCAAGATGGCCATATTTCAACTAAAGGGGGCCGCTTTGAACTGGTGGGGGAACCAAGAAAGGAAACTACACCTTACACCAGACACGGTTCCATGGGAACTATTTGTGGAAAAGTTCAAAGGGAAGTACCTACCTGCATCCTACTAGGAAGAACAAGCAGGGGCTCTTCATGCCTTGGTACAAAGGCATATATCCGTGAAGGAGTATGAAGAAAGGTTCATGGAATTAGTCAAGTATGTCCCTTACTTGGACAACGACGAACGGTAGGTTAAGCATTTCGTGTATGAGCTCAATACCAAGATCAGGGCCCAAGTATGGATGTGGAAACTGACTTTGGTTGTCGAAGCAGTAGATTATGCTCGTTACACTAAGGAGATGTTGGGCGCAAATCCCATCAAGCCATTCAACTCTCAACAGTCAAGGTTTGTAGGGAAGGCCCCTTGAAGCTACCCTCGGGGAGGATATGTGAGGCCACCTCCCTACGAAAACAGGAGCACACCAATAGTTGCAGTAGTAGACAAATCAGTGGCAACTAGGGAGGTGCCCCAGTCAGCCACAAGGACCCACCAGGGTGTGAGGAATTTCAGAGGATCAGCCGGCAAGGGAAGGGGTCCCAAGGGGAGGAACCCCTCTTAGAGGTCTGAACAGGATATTTCGCCTAGTACTCCATTATAGGTTGCTTGTTGGGGATTTGGAGGTCCACATTACCAGTGTGACTGTCCCAAATTACGATCCGGTACAATGCATCGAGAAGGAAAGTCTCCAATGGATAGTGGGGATAGTAGACATTAGATATCGGCAGCAGTAAACAACCATCAGGTAGAGCACCAATCCACTGTGGTGGAATCATCAGGTATGGTCAATAATGTTAAGCTTAGAATATTGTTTGATCCTAGTGCTACAGATAGTTTTATTTCACCATATGCATTAGACAAATGTGGGTTGGAAGCCTACGAGCATGATGATTTCAGCTTAGTCGAAATGGATTCAGGGGTAAAGCAAGCAGTAGGACCTAGTGTCAACAAGTGTTTAGTGGATCTCGGGGTGTGTGTTACACAAGTCAAAGTGTACGTCACCACCCTCGGAACTTATGATCTCATCATAGGTATAAATTGGCTTGAGGAACATCGAGCTTTCTTGGACTGTTATGGAAAGAAAGTTCTTTGCATTAATGACAACGGAGAGGCCATCGAGATCCAAGGTATCAAACGGAAGGTGTCCCTACGTTTCATATCTGAAAAGACTACTGGATATGAAAACATAGACCACCAATGGATTCAAATACAAAATAGGATGCTAGCAAATGGACTTGAACGAGCTTGTGGATTCAATAGTGCAGATGGTGAGACTTCATTTCAAACCATTTGTCACTTAACAGAAAATGAATATGATGCCCCTTGCTTACAACGCGCAGTGGCGCAAACGTTCTCCAATGCTATAATGCAAAATGATTCTTTTGCAATAAAATGCATAGAACGTTATATCAATATTGACATATTGAAAAATGTTCCAGGAGTGGCAAACTGGCAAGCATATATTGTCAATTTGGCATTACCATATAAAAAAGGCTACATAGAAGGTGGTCCATTTGTCTACAGTAGGATATCCTACATTTGGAACATAGAAATATGCATATGGTCTGCTAAAACAACCAGGATCCTAGCTAAATTCTATCCAATAAGAAATGCATCAAAGGTTTTTAATGTCATTCAATATGAAATAGGCATGGAACGATTTCATTATGAACCATTGCAAAAAGCAATAGCAACAAACAATACGACATATACAATATTGTCTAGTAATAATATACAACTACAAGTAGAAAAAAAATTGTCTCTTTGCTCTATCAAAAAAATAATGAGGGGTAATGCTATATCTGATCCAAAAACAAAGATAGCTGATCTAGAAATAAATAGAATAGCTGCGAAAAAAAGAAATGCAAATGTTATTTGTGAACAATTTGAACCATTTAAACAAGAGAAGAAACATAGAGTTTGGCATGAAGATGAACAAAAACAAGAAAACATACTTCCAACACTAGCTGAAAAGGCATTCATAAAACAAGCCTCTGATATTCCCATTTACAATTGTGTAGTTTGTGATTGCAGCTTTTTTAGAAAAGATGTTGTAAAAACAAAAGATAAACATATAGAAAAACTAGGCATGGAAATAGGAAAAACACAATTGAAACGATACACAATTGAAAATTTAGAAAACCAATACACATGCAAACTTTGTCAAAAAGCTTTTGAACATGATGAGATTCCTAAATTTGCATGTCCACAACATATCAGAAGAAACAAGCGCATAGGTATAGTCAAGCAATTAAATGAATTAGAGGAAAGGCTAGTATCACCAAGATTGCCTTTTTTGCAAATACGAGAGCTAGGACAAAAATATAGAGGTCAACAAATGGGCCTTATTGGAGGCGTTATCAATGTTCCAACTGACATGTCTCGAATTCAGCATGCCTTGCCTCATGACATAAAAGAAACCGACACTGTTGCAGTTGCAATTAAAAAAAGACTATCCTATAAAAGTGCTTATGCTTTTGGTCACATACGTGTACATCTAGTCATGAAAGTGTTAAAGCGATTGTGCAAAACAATGCTCTATAAAATGGAGAAAGTTGTTATAAATGATAATTGGAAAGAAATGTTCAAACAGGCAAAGGATGCCTATGAAACTGATACTGATAATGAAAGTGAGACTACCATCGATGAAAATACTCAGGAGCCAGTAACAAAAACAGTACTCCATGGATTCACAGATTCACATAGTATATATGATCTTCAAAACAATCAAATAAACATTGCTCCTGGCGAAGGCTACATTCCGTTGGGAAATTTCCAAGATAGATATTCAGAGGAAATGAGTTTCCCTACACTATTCTATGGACAAAAACGACCAGACGATGTTACAAAAATTTTTACTTATCAAAAAATTTCTAGATGGGAGATATTACATAAGGACCATGACTTTGCATATCACATCACAAATTTGTTTTGCAAGGCAGTTGGGTGAAAACGTGAAGGTGGGTAACACTTTCGTGAGAAATCAGTGCAAAATCGTCTTAGCGGCAGTTATTCGGCCGAATAAAAATATTATTCGGCCGAATAAAAATAATTGTTCGGCCGAATCATTGAAATTATTCGGCCAAATAATTTTGAGGTTATTCGGCCGAATAACCACAAACAGTTCTCCGTCCCGTTTAACGGAGACTCTTGAAATTTGTGCAAACGGTTGCCGGACGGAAAAAAATTTCGGGCAATAGTTTATTTTGCCGAACGATTGTTCGGCCGAATAATTGTTCGGCCGAATAATTATTCGGCGGAATAATTGTTCGGCCGAATAATTGTTCGGCCGAACAATTATTCGGCCGAACAAGTTTTCTGCATAAAAAGACAGCATCGGCTGCCATTTGGCATTCCCTGTTGGAATTGTTTGGACCCCGCATGGGCCCGCAGTAGTCTGTTGCTACCCTGCCGACGCACCATCCCGCTGCTCGCCACCCCGCTTCTCGCCGCCCTGCTTGTGTACCACGGCTCGCTCTTTCTCCGCGACTCGCGTCTGCTCTATTTCTGCTGTCGCTCGTCGGCTCTTACGTTTCGTCGGGGTGTGATTTGCGCTTGCTCTGTTCGTTGGAAGCAGCGAGTCGGTTGGTTTGTTGTTATTTCTGCTGTCGCTCGTCGGCTTTAACGTTTCGTCGGGGTGTGATTTGCGCTAGCTGCTGCTCGTTGGAGGTAGCGTGTCGGTTGGTCTGTTGTTGTTGGCAGGTGTGTTTTGGTGGGTTGCTGCTCTGATGGTGTTGCAGTTTTATCTGAACGGTTGAAGGTGCGTTTTCGCTTTGGTTTTGACGTAATGATTCTGTTTGTGTATGTTATAGGGCTTATTTGATGACGTTAGTTGTTGTTTGTGAAGGAAATAGGTGTTGTTTGGAGCGTTGCTGGATTGAATAGAGGCGGCGTTGGGATCGACGATTCTTCACTGCATTTTTATATACAGGTATGCATCGTTACATAAACTTTGTTTTTATGTTGTTGGCAGTCTTAGAATTAAAAAAATCTGTAATGGGTCTTAATATTGGAAGGTTAAATGTTTTAAAATGCAATTTTTATTTTAGAGAATCAGTTTTATGTCCATGAACTCTGTTCATGAACAGTTCACGAATAGAGTTCTGTTCGTGAACTCTGTTCATGAACAGAGTTCTGTTCGTGAACTCTATTCATGAACAGAGATTTGTTCGTGAACTCTGTTCATGAACAGAGTTCTGTTCGTGAACTCTGTTCATGAACAGAACTCTGTTCAAGAACAGAACTCTGTTCAAGAACAGAACTCTGTTCATGAACAGAACTCTGTTCATGAACAGAATACCATTACTTATAGGTTAGTTATGAACTGTTATAATATAGCTCATAATTTGTCTTATAGAAGCTGTAATCACAACTGTTTAGTAAACATTATCATTGCTGATTATTGGTTATTGATAGTAGTAAACCCAATGCAGTTGAAGCTTACGTACATGTTGCCCTGTATATAAATTCCACAATGATTGCAGTCTAATCATACGATGTACAGAAAATATAAGGATAGCTTTACAATTATTATAGCTTGGTTAGCTTTACTATGAATACTATAATGCTTTGATTAGGCTTTATATGTGATTTCAGATAAGGGTATTAGTACTACATGATTATTCATGCTTATGAGTGCTTGATAGAAACTATGAGCTATGATAGGTCTAAGAATATGAGTAATACAATAGTACTAGCTATGATTAGGTAATGATCTTTAGCTGTAATAATGTTGTTATCATTGCTCAAAGGGTATTGGTTCTCTGATTGACGTAAGATTTTAGATAATAGAGATGAACTAACCCCATTAAAGTAGGCAGTCCTTTCGATTCATTCTAATCACATGCATTCAACAATGAATCTCCTCCTGCTACTTGGATTTGGGTATCTGTATAATATCATGAAAACTATGGACTTACTACTACTCCATCAACCATGAATGTTCATTTGCTATCATAGAAGTTCTGTTCATGAACAGAGTTCTGTTCATGAACAGAGTTCTGTTCATGAACAGAGTTCTGTTCATGAACAGTGTTCTGTTCATGAACAGAGTTCTGTTCATGATATGCTATGAAATTATAGGCGGTAGTTATGCTATGAAGTAAGGTTTTGAAATATATAAAATGAGAATTAAACATCATAACATGTAGCTGTCTTATTTTTATGAAATGTAACTCCATTGCTTCTTTATATATATGGATATTTAAACCCTAATCCCTGACGAGTTTCATATTAAGTTTTCCAAATTCTCAATGAAGTGATGATAAAGGATATACTAAACAACTTTATAAATGATCAACATGTGGTGTTACTATGTTAAGTCAGGTACAAGAATGTCAATTGAGTTCATGAACTCTGTTCATGAACAGACTTAACGTAGAAAGTCACTTAAAAATTCAATATTGTAAGTTATTAAGTATTTTTTTTATAAAAATTAAGGAATGTTTGTTTATTGAGATATAGAATGAAAACATAAGTGATAGTTTAAAAATTAGGAAGGTGATTGAACTATTACAATATGGGATGATTATTGATGTCATGTTTATGCTGCAATAGTGTTCTTAGAGTTAGGAGAGGAACTTACAAAAGAAAATAAGTTATAATATTTTAGGTGGCTCTACATTTTTTACGCAGATCTTGAAGAGATATGTTTTTAATTTTGTAGAATGAACATGTACAACTTCAATGTTTGTAAATTGTTTTATCATAGATGTTAACTAGAAGTTTCTTAATAAGGGTATATTTATGTTATACTATTTGAGGAAGCTCTACATTTTGTATGCAGATCTTTAATAGATATGTTTTGAGTTTGTAGAGTTAACATGTACAACTTCAATGTGTGTAAATTGTATTATCATAAATATAAGTTAGAATTCTTTTAATAAGAATACATATATGTTTAGTGAGATGTTCGTTTGTTGACATATATAATTCAAACATATTTGTTGGATTAAAAGTTTTTAAGGTTATTATACTACTTCAATTAATTGTGTTTGATAATGAAATGATTATTAGATATGTCCTTTATGTTGCAATATTAGGGAGGGTAAGGAATTTTAGTTAATTAATTAGAGTTAGGAGGGGGACTTAAATTTTGTTGGAGTTTTTAATCAAATATTGGCTTGATGCTTGTAGTGGTAGTTATGTACATTTTCAATATGTTAATGTTTGTGTAAATTTAGAAGTTATATCAAATGGAAAGAGAGTCTTCGAAGGGAAAGCGTAGGAGGTCATCACAATCCTCAGGAATTGGTGTTCCAATTGGTAGTCGAAGGTTGTCGAATTCACCGCGGGGTTCAGGTTTATTGCATGGGTCCCAGTCGTTTGATCACCAACAAGTTCGAGGGGGTACAAATGATTCTCCTTTGTCTTCTATGGGAGAGCGTCGATCCCAACGTTCTGTTGGTATGAACATTAATGTTTAATAATGTATAATTTGTATTTTTTTGTGTTTTGAATTTATGGAAAAAGTTAATTTTTGACTACGGCTATATTTGAAGCAGAGCGATGTTCAGAAGATGTGCGTAATTCGATGGAGCGAGGGGAAGATCAAGATAGGAATACAGATGATGGAATAGGTGTGGGTGGTGAGCAGGGTCCTGAAGTTCCTCCTAGAGCTAGGACGACATATGTTCCACTAGCTGAGGGGTGTACACCCATATCAACTTATCCGTCTGATTTACCTAATGAGCTTCCATGGCGAGGTGTTGTGCAACAAACTATTCTTGAAAGTTGTAAATCCCACTATGACAGGTTGAACAATGATCTTTGTTCTTTGGATCTCCCTCCAGAGAGTCGACAAAGTCTAGAGATTGTTTTGGCATCTTTGCAAAAATTCATTGATGCATACGATGAACTTGGACCAACTACAAATAGTTTTGTTCATTTGATGCGGATGCGAAAGGACCAAGTTATGGGTCCAGATAAGTGGGAGGTTGTGAAGGAGAGAGTCAGTAGAGAACAAGCCAATTCAATGTTCAATTTCAAAGAAGGCCTTAAGCGAAAAATGTTGAAAGTGCAATATTTCAAGCATCCTCAAATTGCACATTTAATATATGATCGATTTCTTGCAGCTTATGGTCGATTGCCTTGGAACGATGAGGTTCCTAATTATTTTGCTAGATTTTTTTATGCGGAGTTTTTTTTAGGTATGAAGCCTAACTATACTGATGTTCCCTCTGACTTTTATGGAGCTGGAAAGGGTAGAATATATAATCGAAAAGGTGCTCTTAGAGACCCTGCCACTATACAACCTCCACCTGAGATATCTCGTCCACCAAGGGTTGTGGCTTTAAGATCAGAGATGGAGACAACATCTCAACTAGGGACAATTGGAAGGGAATCAGTAGGTGATGGTTTAGCTTCAACTCTTGCAGGAGTAGAAGTTGGTTTGGGGCGAGAGAAGGCTCGCGCTATTCTTCGTCAGAGTTTTGTCTACAAGACGAATGACGAGGTAGATGCATTGAGCATTGATGATATTAGGGCTTATGCTAAGTCTTGTCGAGATATAGCTTCAGATGTGTTATCCAATGACACATCGAGCATGGGAGAGGTTTGTTGATTATGCTATGACAATCTCTTTGATTTTTTTTAATCATTTTGAATTGAATTTTTTGCTACATGGGAATAAATATATTAAGCAAATGTATTTTGTCTGCAGTTTACGTCAATGTTAAATGCAAATAATTTTCGAGTCTCTAGTAGTCAAAATCGAGAGCATCCTAGTCAAAATGAAGAGCACTTAGGAGAGGTATTTTAATTATAATATTTATGATTTAACATGATATTTTTTATGTTTGCTTGAATTTTAATAAATATCAATGTATCTTATTGTTAATTTGACTTATTTATGCAGGTTTCATTAGATTCCAACTTTTTAGATGATTTACCATCTCTTGTGAGCTAATGATTTTAATTTTTTTGTTTTGGTTTTAAGTTAATTGCTTAATTTATTATTTGGATCTACTATGTTTTATTTATTAACAAAATTTAAATTTTAGGGAAGAGACCATTTAGAAATTGGGGGCGAAGATGTGGGGTCTCTAATGAATGCAGATATTGCCACTGAGGTAATTTTGTTGAATTAGAAATGATCTTTGATATATAAGTTTAATGTTTTATATTTTTTTGATTTATTTGAAAATTGTTTTTGTACATGTTGCAGCTTGGCTCTTTGAGGTCCTTTGGAGCTAAAGGAAAGTCTCTAGGGGAAAAAAGTGGTGGACATGTATCCAAAGAATTTGATGTATGATTTTTTTAATAATTGAATTGTTTTGTAGATGAGTTTAATATCTTAATATTTTGAATTTAGTTTAAAATTGTTTAAATAATTTATGATCTAAATTTATAATTTGTTTTTTTGTGTATTGTAGGTGGAGTTGAGTCCCAGGGAAGGTCCTAGTGGAAAATAGTGGAAAGATATTGGTCTAGATGGATAGTGGTTCAGACTTTATTGTTTTTGTTGATATATATATTTTGTAGTTGTTTTGAACATGGAGGGTATTTATTTTTTGATTATATATACATGTACATTGAATTCACATGTTCATCAACTTTTTTTTGGATTATATACATGAGTACATGTCTATTATTTCTCATTTGGTAAATGTTTAGAATATGTTTTGCATGAATGTTTAAAGTGTTTTGATAATATTTATAATATGTTTCGCATGAATGTTTAAAATGTTTTTATAGGTGTAATCCAAGGTTAGGAAATGCTGAATGATGAGAATGAATGTTATGAAGTTAGAAAATGTTGAATGATGAGAATGAGTGTTATGACTTGTTAGAAAATGTTGAATGATGAGAATGAATGTTGAATGTTAGGAATGTCTAAAATGTTATTCCAAGTTGGGAAATGTTCAATGTTGAGAATGAATGTTATGTTAAGAATCAATGTTGAGAAAAAATGAATGGGAGGTGTTAGAGAAAAAAGAATGTAGGGAAAGAATGAATGGGAGGTGTTATGGAAGAAGGAATGTTTTTATAGGTGTAATCCAAGGTTAGGAAATGTTGAATGATGAGAATGAATGTTATGACTTGCTAGAAAATGTTGAATGATGAGAATGAGTGTTATGACTTGTTAGAAAATGTTGAATGATGAGAATGAATGTTGAATGTTAGGAATGTCTAAAATGTTATTCTAAGTTGGGAAATGTTCAATGTTGAGAATGAATGTTATGGTAAGAATCAATGTTGAGAATATATGTTAAAATTTTTGATAGAAACATGGATGAATTAGGAAGTTTAAAAGCAAATATATGTTAAGATCAAATTTTGATATAATGGATTTTTAATTAATTTAATTTTTATTTTCAATTTTCAGGTGTATTTGATGCGGCTGAAATCATGGCAAATGGGGGTAACGGTTTTTTGTTTTTTAATCATAAGCGAAGGTTCCAGGATTGTGAAGTTTGTGCTAGATTAGAGCAATGATTTTAAACAACAATTTGACGGATTTTCGTTCATTTGTTGTAAATAATCATTTCTCTAATTTAGCATAAGCTTCACAATCCTGGAATCCTTGCTTGTGATTAAAAATCAAATGATCGTTATCTCCATTTGCCATGATTTCAGTTATGTGAATTTGCACAAGCGATATTTTAAATTAAAGATATGGGACGGAGAACTTGGTGACAATTTTAAGACATCTATTTAAGATCATATTTATGGTGAAGTATGTATTAAAAAAACATGTTCGATGGAATTAAAATAATACAAAATTTAATATGTCTTTTTGTGATTTTTCGTTAGTATTAATCAACCAAAAGTAAAAATTCGGGGCGGAGTGGGGATAGCCACATCCGTTATCTCATCCCTTAGTGGTCTAATAGACATATGGGGACCCGAATAAAGTACTTTTGAATTTTCAAATTATATTTGAATTCATTTTTAAGCATGTTAGTTGTCATTCATTATTAAGTACAACCATTTAAGCTTTTATGTTAGTTGTCATTCAAGAAAATATTCATAAAATCTCAATGAAAAAATAAAATCTCAATGAAAAAATATACTGTGCACAACAATTTTGATAATTGGACAAAAAATATATTGCACACAACAATTGACATGGACAAAAATATAGATCAATTTATTTTTGATATGTAGTTAAAAACATCGCAATGGAATACCATCTTCAACTATCCGTTCATGGTCACATATGGATAGTTTCCATTTTTTGGTTTTTAATTGTTTTTTTGATGGAACTTGTATCAATTTTATTCGAGATGCACATACTAAATGACTATATTGACAACATATAACATCGGGCTCATAATCTTGAAAGTAGACATAATTTTTAGTCATGTGTGTCTGTTGAAAAAAGTAGCCTTTTAAAATGATGGATCCTCTTTCGTATGTAAATCCGTTGTCGTTGTAGTCCTCCAATAACTTCATTTTTCCTTCAGTGCATCGCATCAAATAATATTTGACATTTTCGTTGTTGTCTACAGGTGCAATCACAGCGAAAACATCTCCTGTGCAAGTTATGATTGGTGTTAGTGTATTTAAATGAATTAAATTGACTACTTATGGCGATGGATTAGAATTAACAATTGATTAAAAAGTCAAAAACAAGTTTATTACCTTCTCTTACGAGATCTGAAATTCTATCGCCATCAGACGATATTGCTATTTCTTCTGATTCTAATTCTTCAACACTTGCTAGAGGCATTTTTCCTTTTGGATTAATCTCTGTGTGTCTCCAAGCTTTTACGTAGTTGTTTGTTATGTTTTCACAAACTTCTGTAGACTCGACATTTTCAATGCAAATATGACAAAAGCATGATTGCTTTCTACTGTCAAATGCAAACACGTTGTGAAATGATTTTGTTTGAATAGAGTGAAGATCTCTAGTTCCATGTATGGTGCTAGCGTCATATGGTATTGATCTATTTATATCTTGGATCCCAACAAGCCAAAAAAACCTACACAATAAATAGTGTACATGTGTACTTAAATGTTAGTATATACATTTTTTTAAATTTTAAGAAATAATATAAATTAAAAAAATAGTGGACATACCTGCGCACGTCTTTTGATTGTTGATTATAATCATGGCTTAGATTTAATTGACACCATTGGACAACCTCTGCAGCTGAATGAAATCGTGCTGAAGAATAGTTCATTTGCCATCTTCGAAGTGCTCTTTTCACGCATGCTCCTGCACCATCATGCTCACCTTTTCCATGCCCAGTTTTAAAGAAATTCCAGCGATGTTTAATGTTCAGCGCTTTATGAAGTCGACATAACCAAAAAAATGATCGGGAAGATTTAAATTGACCCGCACATCCATCAGACCATATCCAATGCTCTTTGAATTTGACTTCGCGTTTTTTCAGTGATTCATAGAAAATATTTTCTATACAATGTTGGACAAAATGTGTGTCGTGTGTACGATCATCGCTGATATAGAAGTGATATTCTTTAATCACATCTCGATTGTCACATGTGCTTTCAATGCCATCGACATCCTGTTGAGAATGTCTATATACGACATGGACAAATATCGAAACTTGGTCAGAGTGATAGTATTCACTCTGTATTTCTTTTTGTGCAGCAAATGTATAGTTTTCAGCAAAATCAACCACCGACAAAATTGTTCCGGGTGGAAAAATTTCACGAGACTGTTTGAATTGAAGATCTTGCCATCGTGCTCTATGTGAATGCTGGGTGTATTTATAAATTTCGCTTTCAAATTTTTTGAGAAAATCTGTGACGCATATCTTGTCTTCTAGCAAATCAATTCTTTTGGAATGTGAATCACTAGAACTTGTACTATAGTTGATGTATTCGTATCTCTTCCAATCAACATTTAAATTTGACAACGATTGATCATTGTCGATAGGGTATTTATTGTGGAATAACACCAAATTTCCACAATGATGACAATGTTTTCCATTGACACATTTCTTTGAATAAAATACTTCATCGTGATTTCTCTCACATAAAATTTGAGATATGAATTCACGTATCGTTGGCGGAGGTGGTGAATTTGTCCAAAACATTTTACCAAATTCAAGAAACGTATCATAATATAACTGAAATTGCACATGATAACGGCAACAACATGTATCATGTATAGTTATAGGTCGAACATACCATGGTTTTTGTTGCACAAATGTAGTGATTGATATATTAATTCCACGATGATCTTCCTTGAATTTATTGAACAATTGTACTTGTGTCATGTCCATTATATGTTTTGGTTGGCTTTCATATACATTTCGTGATATTCTTTTGCGTATCACATCTCTTGCATTTGGTGAAACTCGAGCATGTTCCAACCAATATTCTCGTACAATATCTTTAACCCCTGCTCCTAATCTATCTTTGTAAGGTTGTCTACAAATAATTGCCCAACAAGCAAGTTCATTATTTTCATCTATTTGCATTCTGAATTTGCTATGTTTGTATAATGTTTTTCTTGATGTTCCAACTGCTTTTGCTAGTTCTGTTGTCAAACGCTTTTGTTTAGTACTAGCTGAAAGAATTGCTGTATGAATTGCTTTACGTGCAGCACTGATATCTTTCTTCCTGGATTTTCCAAATTTTTTTATTGCATCGCCTATATTTTCCATCACATTTTGTTTCAATTTCGACTCTTTTGTTACTTTGTGAATACCCAATAACGATGTAGCACCTTCTAATTTCTTGGACACTAATAAACATCTCAAAATTTGTGCTTGTCCTGCTATTGAGTAATCTTTGAGAACTTCATCATAAAATTTTGTAGCACGATATCGTGCAACATGTATTGGTAGTTTTTCTCCATATTTGTCGCAATCAATGTCTTCTAACATTTCATCATCAATAGTAAAAGTACCTATACATCAAATTAAATTAAATTTAACATATATCAAAAAATAAAATTCATTATAAAAAAATGAATTTGGAAAATATATGATATATACATACCAGGTTCAATTTCTGGATTTTGAACTTGATCTTCAATATTGATTTCATCGACATTAGCATGTAAATCACTATTTACATCTTCTACAATGTTCTTTTCAACTTCAATTTGTTCTTCTTGTACTCTATTTTCAATTTCCATTTCTTCAACATTGTCATGTAAATCTGTATTTATATCTTCAATAGTTCTCTCTTCCGTTTCAGCAACCCTTTGTTTTTTGGCAATATATCTGAGTTTTTGTTTCTCTCTATTATCATCATCATCACGTTTACGATCAGCTTTTCTTTTACGATTTCTCTTATTGCCCATGGTTGTTTAATCTATAGACGATAAATTAAAGAATCATGTTACTTTATAGTAAAAACAAATAAATTAAGATTTAAAAACATTTACGGAATTTATGAAAACATGAACTGAAATTTACTTTACCTTTTAAAAATTTTGTAAGAGTCTTTTGAAGAAGATTTCTTTGGAATTAACTTTCCTTTGAAAAAATTCTCTGAACAAAAATCTTCTTTGGAAAATAATAAACACACCTTGTGCCAAGGAAGAAAATAAAACACCTTGTAAATAAATCTTTGTTGTAAAATTCATTCCAAGAATACTTTTTTGAAAAGATATCTACGAAAAAAACCACTAGAAAAAAATACTTTCAATAAAAACTTATTTATAAATATATCTGGGAAAAAATCATTGTAAAAAAACAACTCTTTGAAAAAAACCCAATTTTAAAGAAATAAGAAGTACAAAATTACCTTGTAAAAAATCCTTTGCAAAATAAGATAACTATTTGAAAAAACTCCTTTCAAATAAATAAGAAGTGCAAAACTACTTTGGAAAAAAATCATTTGCAAAATACCTTAGCAAAACAACTATTTGAAAAAACCTCTTTCAATTAAATAAAAAGTGCAAAGCTACTTTGAAAAAAAAACATCCTTGCAAAGAACCTCCTTGCAAACATGTCTAAGAAAAGAAATATTTTGAAAAAACTCCTTGCAAATATCCCTTAAAAAAAACACTTTCAATGTGTTTTGGAAAAAAGAAAAAGAAACATACTTTGTAAAAATCTCTTTTTCAAAAAAATGTTTTCTTTGCAAATATACAACAAGAAAATAAATATTTGGAAAAAACTTCTTGCAAATATGCCTTAGAAAAAAATTTTCTTCAATGTGCCTTTGGAAAAAAAAAGAAACATACCTTGTAAAAACCTCCTTTTGCAAAAAATGTCTTCTTTGTAAAAATGCAATAAAAAAGAGATATGTTGGAAAAACTCCTTCAATGTGCCTTTTGTAAAAAAGAAGAAGACATAGTTTGTAAAAACCTCATTTTGCAAAAAATGTCTTCTTTGTAAAAATGCAATAAGAAAAAAGATAGTTTGGAAAAACTCCTTGCAAATATGCCTTGGAAAAAAAAACTACTTCAATGTGCCTTTTGTAAAGAAGAAGAAGAAACATAGCTTGTAAAAACCTCATTTTGCAAAAAATGTCTTCTTTGTAAAAATGCAACAAGAAAAGAGATAGTTTGGAAAAACTCCTTGTAAATATGCCTTAGAAAAAAAAACTCCTTGTAAATATGCCTTAGAAAAAAAACTCCTTCAATGTGCCTTTTGTAGAGAAGAAGAAGAAACATACCTTGTAAAAACCTCCTTTTGCAAAAATTATATCCTCCTTCCGAAATTAGTTTGACAAAAAAATGCGAAGTTCAAACATGCGAAAATAATGAATTAACTTTATGTTTATTTATATGAGTATAAATTTTTATTTTTATTTTTTTTCCGGCCGACGAAATTTTTTTCCGTTTAGTTATTCGGCTGAATAACCTTCGCTATAAGTTATGGCGCCGTTACGGAAAACAGTTATTCGGCCGAATAATTATTCGGCCGAATAATTATTCGGCCGAATAATTACTTCGGCCGAATAATCTCTGAAACATGACCGATTCAGATCTCTGCAAAATTTTCAGGTTTCTCCATTTTCGGAAGGAGAAAACCACCTCTTACACAACAAAACGAATGTCGGACTTCATACCAGTAGATTCATTATTGAATCTACTTTACGAGGGTATAAATTTTGTTGTATATAGATAAGAACTGATATTTTTTAAGTTTTATATTTGTAACATGTGTCGAGTTATGATTCAGCTCTTTAAAAAAACAGCGAAAAGAAAAATCCATAACTTTGTAAATACAACACCAAAAAAATCGAAGAAAATGTGGGTCGATTCATTGACGTGTCTACTTCAAAAGGGTGGTCTTAGATTTTTTGATTTTATAGCGGGTTGAGAGAAAAGTGGTGCAACAAAAAGGTTGTTGAAAATCGACTGAGTTTCCCCATGGATCGACTTTAAAAAAATATAATAATTAGTATAGAGGTCCATTGGATGCAAACTTATAGTCACGCGTTAGTACATTGTGTGTAGATTGTCGTAGCATTTTCAGTTTTTGCAAAACACAAGTCTAACAACGATTTTAGTGGTGCAACAAATCATAACTCTTTTGTAGTCTTTTCATTTTATAAGAACACACTGTCAAACATTTGCGAAATCGACATATCAAATCTTAATAAAAAAAATTGAAAAAATTATGAGTAGAAAGCTAACATAATTCTACAAAAGTTTTCTTTTTACGGCAAAGTGAAATTTTAAATAAAAATATCACTTTTGTTCGCCCGAAGTTGGAAGACATGAAAAAAATAAAATTATTTTCTCACGAGACCCCCCAAAATAGACACCCATCTTCATTTTTTCACCCAGTTCGCATTATTCTTAATCAAGTATTAAATTGTATTTGGATTAGAATAAGAAAGGGACAACTAAAGGGAAGGAAGTTACTAGCAAAAGATGTTAAGTCAAAACCAAATTTGGACTGCATACTAAAATCAGACATTGGTTACATGGATCTAAAATCAATCTGCACATCACTAGATTACCATCTAGCTGTACGCAGAAACCTTTATGCAATGATATGACAGTTAGGTCCCCCAACATTTTTTGTAACATTTAGCAGTGCGGAACATTGTTGGAAACCATTAATCAATGCACTAAAAGATATAGGAGCAAAAGCAAATCTTCCTGTTGAAAATGAAATACAAGATAATGAAATTGAAACATTGGTACGAAATGACCCTGTAACTTGTGTACGATACTATAGAAATAGGATAAATGCGCTCCGACAACTTCTTGCTTATGTCTACAAATACTATGGTCAGATAAAAGACTATTTCTTTGTAACTGAATTCCAAAATAGAGGCAGTGAACATGATCATGGTTTACTATGGATAAAAGATGCACCAATATATGGTAAAAATACAAATGTTGAGATAGAAGAATTTGTAGAAAGATATTTGTCCTCTGATTCAAGATTACTTACAAATGATCTTAAAACAATTCAACAACACCATCACACAAGAACTTGCAGGAAAAATAAAAATTCCCACTGTAGGTTCAACTTCCCCATACCCCCAATGAGAAAAACAAGAATACTTGAACCAACATAATTTAAGAATGATATAATGAAAAGAAATGCAAAAATAATTTTTGATACTTTGGAGCATACTAAATATGATGACACATTTACATTTGATAATTTCTTAGAGAGCTTGAGTTTGACAAAAGACGATTACATAAATGCCATTAAATGTAGTCTAAAACAAACAACAATCCTACTAGAAAGAAGACCTGTAGACATATGGACAAACAATTTTTCCCGTCATATTCCAATAGTTTGGAATGCAAACACGAACTCCCAATATGTACTTGATTCATATGCTGCAGCTACATATTGTAGCTCTTATATGACAAAGCTCGATAGAACAATGACAGAGACATTTAAGCATATACGAGAAGAACACCAAAAAACAAAAAATGACATTGTACAAACAATAAGTAGGCTTGGAAAAGCTTTGTTGAACTTGCAACAAATGTCTGCACAACAAGATGTGTATATTGTTCTATCTTTGCCATTGAATACTAGTTCAAGGAAATGTGTATTCATTAATACTTCACCCAAAGACCAGCGAGCATTTATATTGAAAAAACCAAAGGATTTGCAACAGGAATGAGATGATTCAGAAGATATTGCGTGTGCATCAATCATTGATTGGTATCTAGATCATCCCGCAACCATTGAACATATATGCTTAGTAGAATTTGCATCAAGTTATACAAAAAAAGGGAATAAACGAAAAAAAAGTGATATGCCGTATGTGATTAGATATGTGAGATATAGTGAACATAAAGATCCTGATAATTACTACAGAGAACAATTAATGTTGTATGTTCCTTATCGACATGATGAAATCATTTTCAAGGAACAATATTCAACTTGGCATAATGCATACATGAGCTTGAAAAATACCATTAAAAAAAATGAACAAATGTTCACATATAGAATGGCTGAAGCATGGGGTGACATTGACGATGCATCAATCACACTAGAAACTAAAGATTATGAGGTGTTTAATAGAGACATAATTAAAGATAACCAAACAATTAGTATTGATATATTCCACAATGATTACAAGAAATATGAAGAATGTAACATTGATGCTGATGTCAAATACTACAAAGACATTAAAAACATAAAAACATCACTTGACAAACCCTATCACATTGTAAAGCAACCACATATATTAGAAAACGAAACATTTTATAACATCAAGAGACAATTGAACAAAGAGCAATCAGCTATAGTGAAAGATATATTGACTAAAAAGAAGAATGCACCAAATGAACCAATTTACTTGTTCTTGACAGGAGGCACAGGAACAGGCAAAACATTTCTTGCAAAAGCATTATTCCAGTCTCTTGTACGCATGTATAATAATATAGTTGAGTATGACCCACAAAAAATAAAGGGACTCATAACAGCTTACACAGGAAAAGCAGCATTCAATGCAGGAGGTGTCACATTACACTCCGCGCTTTTCATGCCCTTCAACAAATCAGAATACCTACCCCTAAATAGTGAAAAATTGGACACATTGACAAAACACTTTCAACAACTTTGTGTTTTGCTAATTGATGAGGCATCCCTTGTTGGCTTGACATTCTTGTACCAAATTGACAAACGGTTACGCGAAATAAAGCATATGCCAACAACATACTTCGGAAATGTCGATGTTATTTTCGTAGGTGATTTGTATCAAGCACAACCTGTCAAAGATTCTTTTATCTTTGAAAACCCAATATTGAACAAAGAAAAATTATCATATACTTTTTGGCAAGAAAAAGTCAAATGCTATCAATTACACCTAACTATGCGTCAAAAAGATGAAGACTTTATTAGAATATTAAACAAAATGAGATTGAATGAGCAATCTGATGAGGACATAGAGTACATAAATCACCATTGTTATAAACCGGCACCTACTGATCCATTATTTCCATACTTATTTTATAGAAACAAGGATGTCCAAAGCCATGATGAAAAAATGCTTTCAGAACTAGATGAAGAACTAATAAGTCTTGAAGCAATCGATGAAGCTGAGAATAGTCAACAGAACTTTCACACTTATGACAAGACAACAAATTTACCACCCAGAATACTAGTAAAAAAAATGTCCTAGTTGAATTATATGATGGAAACAACAACATAGAAGATGGCCTTGTCAATGGTGTTGATGGAGCATTCAAGGGTTACTCAGTGCATAAAAAACAATTGGATGTTGTCTGGGTAGAATTTATTGATCCAGCTGTTGGAAAATTGCAACGAGAAAAGTTTTTTGAATTCTATGACGAAAAAATTTCACCAACTTGGACACCAATATTTCGTATTGTGAAGCCATTGTCTTGGTCTAAAGGAAGAAATCAAACAATTGTACGAAAACAATTCGCAATACAATTAGCATGCGTTAGAACAATACACAGAGCACAGGGATTGACTTTAGATAGACTTGCATTTGATCCAAGTAACATTAAAACACATGGATTAGTATACACAGCTTTATCGTGAGTGAAATCCATGGACTCACTGTTTCTAGTTAAAAGATTAACACAAGAAAACTTCAATGTAAACAAAAAAGTATCAATAGAAATGAAACGACTAACTAAAGATAAAGCATGGAAATTAGACTACATTCAAAAATCAACTTCATGTTCCACTAGAATTTCAATTGCAACATTGAACACACGAAGTTTGCATGTACATATTGATGGCATACTACAAGATGAGGAACTCATGAGCAATATGATTCTTTGTTTTCAAGAAACAAGAACAAATTTCCCACCAAGCAAAACCAAATTTTCAAGATACAATTTCAATACATCATACTCTGTTCATGGTGTGCTCTCTTGTATAGAAAAGAACATAGACATAATTGCAAACAAAAACTTTTGGAATGAGAAAGTCGAACTTGCTATGTCAGAGCTATATATCCAACAACATATTTGCATAATGAACATATATGCTGCTCCATTTTCATTTGCTTCAACAATCATTGAAACAATCTCATCTGCCAAGGCTGAAATGCTTCATGACAACAGCATCGTTTTGATAATCGGTGATTTCAATATCAACATACACGCAAATAATCAAAGAAGTAAACAACTAACATAATACATGCACTCTCAACACTTACATGAAATAACAAACAAATCTACACCAGAAACAAAAAGTCACATTGATCACATTTGGACAAATTTGCCTTCTCAACATTGTCAAGTCAACATATTAGAAGCATATTGGAGTGACCGTGAAGCTATTTATGCTTTTCTACAGTTGCTTTAAACTGTGTACCAGTTGGCTTCATTAAATCTGCCCAGTAAACGAATTAAAGGTACGCTAACAACATTTATTCATTTTTTTTAATTAGCTTTTACATAGACCAATATCATTGTACTTGTACTTTGCCATGTATTCCATGCAATATTTTTCTACTATGATAGTGGAAGTATCGTCAGATTTTTCGTTGCTTCAATTGTAAACAATGTCTCTTGTTATATAATACAAGCAAAAATGTTTACTAATGATTGGAATTTCCATCTTTTGTCGTATAAAGACTATTTCCTAACCCATTCTGTTGTCCAACAACTCTATGTGAAAGCCCTTGCTTCCTTCCATCCAATCTAATGCTGTAAGGTGATTCACCGACATAAGCAGCACCTAGAGCATCAGTAGCTTACCTTGAATACTATTTATTCACAATTATCCTGTACTCTTTTTAATGTGATGGGTTATGATCATTGAGTGGCATACATAATTTCTATATTACTATAGTGGGAATATCATCTCAAAATGATAAAGACAACAATTTTGTTATCCTCCCCACCTAGGTTCATATCTCACACGTGATCCTTGGGAGTAAACATTGACTATGTATTGTTGTAATGAAATAAGTATTGACTATTTGACTAGATTGTATTTATGTCCATACACTTTCGTTTCAAGGTGGATAGACATACTTGTTTTGCACTTTCTATTTGTTATTTCTATCGACGTTTCTTTACACCTTATAAGACAATTGCTAGTATATATCATTTGAACATGTGAATCAAATTGAATACATAAAACATATCAATGAAAAGGGAAAAGGGAAAAAGGAAAGAGATTTACTAACTTTGCATACGAAGAGATTTATTATTTCCACTAAACATCAGAGATTTACTATTTCCACTAAGCATCATCATACATGAAGGAATTTCCATGTTCTTTCTTTGGGTTAGGTTCCGAACAAAATGGATCTTAAACATTTACCATTCGTAATCTCCACCAAATCTTCAAAATTATGTCACGGTTCACGAGTCGGGAGAAGTCCACGGCGATTCGGCAAAGGCCGCGGATTGTGGATGGATGAAGGGAATTCTTACCACGGAGAAGGTCCCACCAGGGTGGACGGGAAATTCAATATTATTATCGTGCACCGCCCTCAATGTCAATATTATTTTAAATGAACTCAGCGATAACTGTACGTGTCATTTTGTTTCCTTCCCCTTTGGATGGCTGAATGACAGGAGATGTGATAGCTGGTATGGAAGCACGCCACACACCATTATTGGCAGTTGGCACCAAGTCTTCATGTGACATGTCCTTTCAGCCTTTCGGGCAAATGGACCACAAGCCGTTTCCGACCAAACTGTTTTTCTTTTCCAACACGTGTCAATTGCGTGAACGCGGGGTCCTAAAAAGTGCTGTCTATAATCACAGTTGCGGTGACTTGCGAGGGAAGAACCCTGTGCGAAGCCTTGTTGAGGAAAATAATCTCAAACCGCGTCAATTGTGTGAATGCAGGGTCGTACAGTGTTGTCGCTAATGATAATAGCGGGCCCTTCTCCATTGCAGGTCTTTGGGTGGAATTCCCTTGAATCCCTTCGATTAAGCTAATCTCAAACCTCGTCAATTGTGTTGTTCGTAATGATAATGCTGCGGAATATGGATGGAAAAAGGGAATTTCACCAAAAGTCCTGCCATGGAAGACCACCCGTCAAGGAGAGCGGTGCAGGGAATTCCACCAAAAGTCCTGAAGGCTGCCATGGAGAAGGTGCACTGCGCAGCCTCAGCGTCCTTAATGCATTCAAATCATCTGTACTTGTCGTTTAGTTTCCTTTGGATGGCAGACAATGTTCTGCATTGTGGCCATAAACCGTATCCTTTAAACCAATAATACATGATTAAAGTTGATCATCGACACCTACTGT
Organism: Larix kaempferi; assembly: GCA_027924585.1. Taxonomy (NCBI): domain Eukaryota; kingdom Viridiplantae; phylum Streptophyta; class Pinopsida; order Pinales; family Pinaceae; genus Larix; species Larix kaempferi. The sequence continues at coordinate 5,634,414 of BSBM01000291.1, forward strand.
GAGAGCCACGTGTATTTCTCAGGTCATACCTTGGGTGTGTGCTCATAATGTACATATTAGAGAGAGAATGAGGCCAGACCCAGCACAACAGAAGGTATTCTTTAAAGAGGCCACTTAAATGTTCCACAATATATCTATGAAAAGTTTTAAAATTTCACTCTTAATGTGCCTGGACATTCTAATTTTAGAAGTTGTCTAATTCCAGGTTTGATTATTTGAACAGAGCGATGTAAGTTCTATCAATTCGAATATCCAGTAACAATCCAATGAAATCATCGATAACCAACAAAGGCTGGGGAAGATTGGCATGACTCAGGCGTCATAAGAAGGAAAAACAGGGGCTGGTTACTGACTTTTACAGCTATTACGAAAATTGAAGAAGTGTTCAATAGACAGTGAAATACCTGAAAAATGCAGCCGCTTGGATTTGCAGCGGCAGAGAAATCTTGCACTCCAGGAACATGAAAGCTTAAAATCTTGCAGCGGCAGGAACAAGGAAGCTGAATGAAAATCTTGCGTCTCGGGGAACAGGAATGGTGGAAAAGAGAAATGCACCGGCAGGGAGGTGGAAATAACAATGCACCAACTTAACATTGAAGGTATGCGATGGAAGGGATACGATGGGAGCACCAGAAGCACGCAATCCACACTTAATTCCCATCTCTCGCATTCATTCCATCGCAACTGGTAGGCACCGCATTCAATTCGATGGGAAGTGGCTCATTCAAGTTGCAGCCTCTGCATGAGAAATCGATGGACCTGTTTGTTGCAATCGTCGGACCACAAATCTGACAAAGTAAATATAAGGTTAGATTCGGGAGTCTTTCCCACTTGTAGAAGAAGAGTGTCTCACTGAGCAGGGTTTTATTAGGTTTTTGGTGGAAGGGTTGTCGAACTCAAACCTACGCAGCAGCCAGGCTTCAAATTTGAAGCCTTCACGCCCCTTCAAAGGCCATTTTACACGTCATAGAAGGCCACCTCAAATTTTACCATGCAAAAAAAATTTAATTTTATGGTAAGCCCTTCAATAATTAAATTAACCACTATTGTTTAAAATTGCAACAGAAGGGCAGCTTCAAATTTCACCCGTAGACAGTTTTCAGTGGGAAATTGGGAATGCGGCTACTAGTTAGGTGACTTGGGAGTGGGACTTGGTACTTGGTTACTCTCCAATATCCATGTTATCGATGGATCATGGGCCATTCGGCCTCTAATAATATCATTGACTAGTTTACGTGGATGGGCTTACACTGTGTAGCCCATGTCTTGAACGCTTCTAAGTTCACGTGTTAGGGGCGAGGGCTTACGTGTTGAACACATTTAATGGAAACAACAACTTTATTAAATATGGTTGGTGGCTCATATGTGTTTCTAGTAGCGGGCTTACCAAGTTACCAGTTATCACATACCAATTCGTGACTTTTGACTTCGGGAGTTAATTTAGTATTCAATGTATAATATATTATGCTAATGTGCCCCGAATTTGGCATTTCGGACAAACTCCACAATCCAGAAACTTCTTGTAATGTTGCATGTCGCTCCCGACCGTGGCCCCTGCCCACAACCCTTTCTTTTCTTTGTTGTATCAAGTTAATCCTACCGTCTACGGCTCCCAACCTCACACCCTGTGTTTTCTTTCTTGTATCAAGTCAATCCTACGGCTCTCGAGTCCCACCTTGTGTTTTCTTTGTTGTATCAAGTCAATGCTCGAATTCCATGCTTCCATGGCTTCGACCATCAATATATAATATTATAGGAATACAAACAAGCTTTTGCTTATACCCCTGCTTCATCGTGGTCGAGCTACTTCCAAGTTCCACCTACCCTATCTCCTCTAGTCCTCCAGGAGAGTTTGCAAAGCGAAGCTACTAATGCTGGCCTGCCATAAACATATATAAAGAAATTTGTTTTCTTTGAGGAGATCAACTTCAAGGCTAACTAGATTGTTGACATCCTATGAATTTACAGGTATGTACATCATTTTATCCATTCATGATCCCATCAATTATTTAAAAATTTTGTAACTTCAAAGTTCAAACACAATATTATTATTTGATTGAAAATTTGTAACTTCAAATGGTCCTTGAAGGATTCAAATTTGAAGCCTAGACCCAAGAGTGGGTTTTTCACAAGTCTCCGTTAGATGATGTTCAAAACGGAATTTATCGATTCCCAACCATAGCAACAACAACAATTGCTTCTTTCTTCATATGTTCTGTGTACACGCATATGATTCCATGTGCTCCTTGCATTGCCCTATTTTCCCTTGTCGCCCGATCGAATCTCTTGAGACTTTAGCCTCCCTTTAACTTTCCTGAAACGGAGGGGACAAGTAAGACCATTGTTTTCACTCTGAAACCGAGCGCTTCCCCGGGCAGCTACCACTGGCCACAGTTGCAGCCCTACGGGGAACAGGTGTGCACATTGCGCCCCCCATCTTTACCAAAAAGCCTGGGGATTTGGGGAAGTTCCCACTCTGCCAGCCTCCATGCATATAGTTAATGAGTCAGATCAAGAATCTAGACTTTGTATCTAAAACTGTATTTCATGAGCCATTTTCCCCAATTGCTCAGTCGTCGATTCGACACCTTCCTCTGGTACACGGTTTAAGATTCCTCGGATTTATTAATATGAAGACCATCGATGCTACTACACTTACAATCCCAACTAGCTATCGAATTTCAATATGATTGAGAATATGCAACAACATATGGTGAAGCAATTTTCTTAGAATGCCCAATGCCCACTCCTGCATTCAACTGTACAAACTGGGACACAAATGTTTTTGAAATATTGATTTTTAGAATGACAGTGCTACTTCACCTTCTGATTTTGTTTCCCTTATCGGTTGGTCTTGAATAGAACATGAACTTTAACCATATAACACGAACTTCAACCATCTATGCATCTCCTCTCTACTTGGTATGCCTATGTTTTACTTATGCTTCACAGCCCTTCCTCTACTCCATCATACCACAAAGTTAGTATGTATAACGAGATTGGGGGGCGGGGCGCTATAAGGAAGAAGTAGCCAGTGTCCTTAATCAGCTATTGAGAACAAAATTTGCATGGAGTTAGATGGTTCTCTTTGTTCAAACCATAACATAGCATGTAACATGTAAGGAGTGCTTAAACTTATTCTATCCCAAGTACATGTGGCATTCATAGTGTTGAATGAAAAATTAGAACATATATTGTTGCCATTGGCATTCAATTCTGTTGTAGGGCACACAATTAGAGTGACAAAGAAACTTGCTATTGGTTTTCAATCCAATCCAACTTCTTTGTTGAATTGTTCTCTCTGAAAGACTTACGTGAAGGAGGATTATAAATGGCATAGGAAACACAATTGTTTGATAGAGGTACATGAAAGTGAATTATGGTCCTCAATTCAACGAAGTAAAAAAAAGTTATCATTCAAATTCTTTCCCTTCACCTTTTTTATTTCCTTTCTGCATGCATCTCTATTGTTCACTAATTTAGCAACAGATACAAACCAGACTCAACGTTCAATGTTTTTGGATTCTGAAACAATTTCTTCCTTTTTTGGCTTACATTATCATTTTTTTCCATTGTTAAGTAGGCTAGAATTTATATTAGTTTGAAGAACGCTAGCGATTACAAAGATTGAACTTTTCCAAGAATAAGCATCGCATTGCTTTTAGAAGAGTTGAAGAACCCAATTCTGCATCGAGATTGTATTGTTCGAAGTAGCCTAGGAACCCATTTTAAGAGGTATTAAATATTATTAAACTGGTTAAAAGTTGGATTGGAATTGGGCTAGCAAGCTAACTATAGCTTCACTGATGCAGAAAAAAAGATCTATAAAATTATCACACTGAACGTCTAGAAAGTGGATTTTCTGTGTGTCTCCTAAGCTATGTTTCACTAATAAATTCCTCATGTTCAGGCAGATCATGAAAGAGTAAAATAGTATTAATTTTGGCTGTAAGGATGAAAGTTGGATTGGAATGGGGTTAACAAGTTAACTTATTATTATACTTGTTAAAGTTCAAGAGGCAAGAAATAAAGCCTCTCAACTTTACTACGTAAGTAAACAATGAAATTTTGATGTACTAATACATTTTCAAATGAAAAGAACGACTTATTTTTACATGTCAGCATTGAAGGATTCAATATCTCATAGCCCTTCAAAGTGAAATGGGACCCCACCCTTCAAATTTGATCCATGCTCCTCAAGCTTCAATTCCCTAGAGAGACATCAGACCTGATGCTGTCAGTGTTGTACAGTTTAGGCTGACAATGTTGTACAGTTTAGCAGGGTGGCAGGTGGAGGCTTCGACGAGACACAGGGCGAAAGTTGGAGGCTTCAACTAAGGAAGGTGATCAGATAGCTTATCCCAATAGTCAGACGAAGGATCGAACGACTCAAAATAATTAAAAAGAAAATCAGAGAGTCCACTCCACCTGTAGAAACGCCTTACGGCGTAAAAATAAAAATTATAATTTCCTAGTGGCGCCTCGCTGAACAAGATGATAATTTTCAAATTCATCGCATATTTAATGCTCGATGTTCTAATAATGTCTCTATTAATTTTAGTTTTTTATGACGATGGTGGTGATTAATTTTTACTGTTAATTTTAGTTTTTTATGATGGTGGTGGTGGTTAATTTTTACTGAGATTAATTTTGGTTTATAGAATTTATTTAGATTATTACAGAATTTTATTTTTAGAAAATGAATTTTTTTTTAAATATAGTTTTACTTTTAACTGCCAAAAATAAAAGAAATGTTGTTTAACGAGTACCTAACAAAAATCTATGAAAATTTATATAAACCAAATTAAATCATATTGTATATTTCGAAATTTTTCATGTTAATTAAAAACAATAAAAATTTAAAATATAATTTTTGCAAAATAAAAATCTTAATTATGTGTGTTAAAAATAAAAATAAAATGTTTAGACGTTAAATGTTATGGCAATACCTAAATATATCTCCTCTCGAAAAAAATAACTAAATATATATCATAGCTTATGATTACCATCATTGTGTTTATTAATTAAAACTATTTCATCAGGCTTACTTACATGTTATTAAGAAAAAATAATAATTAACTTAGATAAAGTGTGGGAAGTCAATATTATTATTATTAAATAAAAATAAAATCAATTTTAAAAAGTGTGAAAAATCAAATTAACTTTAAATATATTTAACTATATTATTTTAATATATTATATTTAAATAATTAATATGGTTTCTTAAATGAATTTTATTTATTTAATTAATATAACTAATAAAAAATAATAATTAACTTAAATAAAGTGTGGGAAGTCAATATTATTATTATTAAATAAAAATAAAATCAATTTTAGAAAGTGTGAAAAATCAAATTAACATTAAGTATATTTAACTATATTATTTAAATATATATATTTAAATAATTAATATGGTTTCTTAAGTGAACTTTATTTAAATAATTAATATAATTAATTAAGTAAAGTTTATAACATTTCTTGTAACACGTGATTAGGTTATATAGCCATGTACAGGTTTTTAGTTGTGTGAAAACCAATTGACAGACTTATCTCAAATTTCTTTTCATTATCATGCTAGTTTACAAATATCGCATGCAATGTTGTTATATTGTATTTAAGATTTAATTCGAGATTATAAATATAAGAGTTACAATTTGGAAGGGTTTTTTAAAAGAGAAAACGAGGATTTATATCTAAAATTAATCTATAAATTAATTAATGTTATCTGTTCAAAACTCTGAGTAGGATTTAGGAGTAATTTTTACATTATACAAATAGTAGATAATTATAAATTGCTATTAACATTTTTTTTTAAACAAGGATTTTTATCTAAATTAGTGTACAAATTAATTAATGGTATATGTTCAAAATTTAGGAATAATTTTTACATCATACAAACACTCTCAAAATGTGATGTGATTTAACATATAATTATAAATTTAGGAATGTCTCTACGAATGGTTCTAATTTTACTAATTATTAATGGATGTCTCGAAATATCATATTGTTGAACCCCCTCCCAATACACCTTTCTAATTAAGAAAACCTTTATTTTTATTAGAAATTTTAGGTATCCATTTGTTTCCATGACATTTTTAATAACTCTTTTTATTTTTTACCCTAAGAATGGTGACATGGCACAACTCTTATAACTCCTAGAAATCCTACAAGACTAAATATGAAATGTTAGTGAGAGAATATATTTAAAGGTGGGGAACAACCCTTTGAACATAGGCAAACTAAGTACATAGTCATTCCAATGGACTTCACACCATATTCACTCACAAATCATACATCTTCAAACACCACTCTGGCTCCAAATGAAATTGGATTCGCACCACCTTCACACAGAAATCATATTTACTCAACTACATCGACTTTAGACATAGAGTACATTTTCAATGCCCCCAATATCATATTCCACCCCTTAAATACATAATTATAAACTCCTAATACTTATATGTTTTTAATATATTACAAATATCCATCCACCCTTTTATATAAGACAATATATTGATTCCATTTTCTAGAGAAATATAAACTCATGTACTATAATATTGCCTACTTAATTAACTCCTTATGAAAGAGTAATGATGATATTTTGTTTTGATATTCTCCAAAATATAGAAGCATGTACAGGGACTTCACGTTACTTGATAAATATGAGTACGAGGCACATCAAATTTTAAAGGATCCTGTAATCCAAATGACTATTTATAGGGTTTGTGGTCACTTTCATGCCATCTAAGATTGTTTATCCAACTCAAGTTCATCATGGTAAGCAATATTCTTGGCCTCTCAACTTGAGCACTTGGGACACATCAACGATGCATTTAAAGAGGCTACAAAACTTTCTCATCAAGTGAAAATGGTTAAGGAAATTAAGCTTGTGCTCAACACCTCCACTAGCCATACTTGTCAATGAATGCCAAGCACGTGGAACACCGACACCGGTAAGTGGAAATGAAGACTTAGCATAATCACATGGCATCCTCACTATGGTAATGCAATTAAATGCTTGCTCACATTTCAAAATTATTATATTGAGTTATTTTCTCACCTAAATATCTATGGTTGTATGCGTAGCACATGGAACACTTTCAATCTATGATACCGGACACGTTCATATAGGCCATCGTGTCCCATGTCATCGTGTCGGACACGAACACATCTTGACACGGTGCCGGACACGTGTTTTGGAGGTGTCTTGTTTTAGGACACATCCAAAAAACGTGTCTAACACCGTGTCCTAAAAATAGGACACCGTGTCCCAAAAATAGGACACCATGTCTCTAAAATAGGACACTTCTAACCCAAAAAAACTGTAAAAAAACAATTTTACCCTCATTCATTCACATTTTTTAGTGAGGCTCGAGCTCTAAGAGGGTTTTTTTTTGCAGGTGGAGAGCATTAGAAGGTTTTCCATCTTGATCTACCCCTTTTTTGTATTTTCTAGTGGCATTCCAACATCTATGTAATACATTTTTATTTTGATGACTTAATGAGAAATATGATTCCAACATCTATGTAATAGAACATTTTGATTTTGATGACTTAATGAGAAATTTTATGAGTCTGTGAGAACCCACTGCACCGATGGAATTATAGCCCCCCATATTCGTCATCCTTCTCTGTCTGCAGTTTGTGATGTGTTTTTATTATTCTTCCATATACATTTACATATTACATTGTTCGACTCTTGGTTGTGATGTATTTTTATTATTCTTCTATGTACATTTACATATTACATTGCTTGGCTCTTAGCCTCTCAAATCAAGTTAGGGAGCACACCAATAATTATTATGTGGGGGCATATTCCACAAACAACATCACAAGGGGATTCGTTTCACATAGCTCGGAGGTTACCCCTTATTTATATTCCTACCCATGAAATTCAATCTAAGTGGCATCATCATTGTAAGTGGCATAATCTAAAATATAAAGGGTGTTTAGTAACGGGAAAATATAATAATAGGGTGTGGCCCCCATTCATGTAATCCAATAAAAAAGAAATAGTCCTATTTTGGTTGGCTTTCTTTCATCCAATAGTCGGGGAAGGGGAAGCCAATCACTAGCTTTTTCCCCTTGTTTCAATAGTGGAATGAGACATATGCATTGTGATTTGTGAATGTGTAAGGTGTATTGATTGTAATTTCTATTGAATATTTATAAATGTTCTAGTTTCTACAAAAAATTGAATCTACATGTCTATATTTTTTACCTATATGTATGTATGTATGTATATAAAATGTGTCTTCAGTGTCCTAATTCCGGGGGTCATTGTGTCGGTGTCGAAGACTCATATTCCCGTGTCCTTCGTGTCCCATGTCCTCATGTCAAATGACTTAGCTTTCAATGAATAAGATCTTATCCAGTAAGTTCCTGTGGTTGCTTGGTTTCATTTAGCTGCATATAGAGGACCTTGAATTAGCTCCACTTGCATACGAGAAAGGACACTCGATAAGGATTGGAGGTAACAAAAAAGAGGACATATCAGTAGGTTTCATTAAGAGGTGCACAAACCGTCCAATAAGAATTTCTTAAGAACATGTCACTTGTTAGGTTTTTCACTTGCATGGAAGATGGGACATTCAAAGAAGGGTAATGATTTTTATCTAGCGAAAGGATGAGTCAAGAAGGTTGGAACAATGCATAGGGTAGGTGATTCCACCAATCAGTCATATGGACAGTCGAAAAACCAGCAAAGGCACTCGCTAAAATTTAGACGACATGAGATGTATTAAAGAAAAGATGAGGTATTCAACTTGTGATGCTGACCAAGTTGTATGCAAAGAATAATAGTGAAAATTTTGAATTAATGATGATATCAAATTGCAATGAAAAATCAATGCAAAGATATGGAGAAGTAAAAATCAATGACTACGTAGAAGAGATCCCAAAAGATCATCAGGGCGGTAGAAGATTTAGTGCGAGAGCTGCCCGAAAGAGCAAAGATGATAGTAACAATGGCTCTGCACTATAACATTATGAAAGAATAGAGAATTGTGAGCATCAAGGAAGGTATAGTACTATTATATTGTATTATATTGAACAGTTATATGCTATTTCATATTATCTAATTGATGATGATAATAATAATAATTTAATTTTAAAGTTATAGTCAATCTACACATTAAATTGATGTATGAAATTCTTTATTTGTGGTATAAAGTGCTATTTTAGTATAACAATTTAATTGTTAAAGTTTATTAAGATGTACATACTCTACCACCTTTCATATTTGAATATATAGCCTCATAAAAAAAACACAATTTCTTAATCATTAAACCCACTCAAACTACACCCAAAAAAAATAAAATCTAATATTATACCTTATTAAGTGACTTGTAACCTTAAAAACCCTAGATAAAACTAGCAAATAAGGACAAACCATTTTAGTGCTTATCCCAATTGTATAATGAATCTATTGTGGGTACACGACCATAAGATCTCTGACAAAAAAGGGAGGCATGTATTCCACTATCTTTCCATCTGATATTGTCACTACAATAAATTACTTTCCTATCATGAACTCTTTAAAGACCCTTCTGAACCCTTGAGATGGCATAGAGTTATCAATAATTACCTGTGAAAGTACCTATGCTCATCAAATGCCTCAAGTTCTCGTCATTTTCTAAGTGATTCAAAAAAATTCTCTTTCCTAAAGAAAAATCTGTGAGAACTATAAATAGTACCAAATGTTGGCCGCACAAGCTCTAAATTTAAATAGTAAGTATTGTCTTCTCGATTCCATGAATAGTAATTCAGAACACTGGTATTTGTTTCATCATTTTTTGCAAACACTACTAGATGGGCAGTTTCTTGCATTCATGTCTGGCATTTGATATATGGTTTTCCTTCATGAAATGTGATAAAAAAAATTGTTATTTGTCTCTATATTCACCTCTACCACCTTAGCCAGTTGCCACCGTCATCGTTAGAGTTTAGTTGTCACCGCCAACGTTATAATTCAACAACAACAAATGTCTATTAGTATAATAATGTAGTTGTAAACAGCAAACTAAAGTGGTTTTCAGCTTAATAATGTTGTTGAGATAAAAAGAAAACAACAAATTAAATGAAGAACAAAGATTCAAAAAGAAGGTGGTGTCGAAAAACACTATTTACATTAATGAATAACAATGAATAATCTGATAGACCAATCTAATGGATCTTCTATAAATTATGTCCATAATCATAACCTTAATGTATTGGCCTACAGTGTACACCCTATACTTACTAATTGACTCCAATAATAGCCAGTTAGCTCAGTATCTGAGTTTACGGGGAGTAGTAAGTATTGAGATACGTCTTCATGAAATTCAGTAAAATTGTCTCCTTCACCCTCACTGATGTAATAAGTTTGTCCTTCAAACTCTTTAACACAACAATGTTCAAAAATAAATTCAGTTGGATAAAATATTCTACAATATGTGTTAAACATATGGTGAAAATATGCTAAAGATTTAATACAGGCATAAGAGATGTCATAAATAGCTTCATTGAGATATCTTCTTGAGAAATCCCAAGATGATGCATGCATGAGTGAATTTTTTTTAAATGCAACCCAGGATTATCTTCGCCATCTCTCCAAAACTTGGGAAGAAATTCTAAGCATGCTTCAACGTCTAGCATAGGATTTAAAAAAACGAGTACAGCTGAGAAATCAAATGGGGCATACCTTACAACCACCCATGAGGTAGCTGAGTTCGCCATGGAAACTATGTGGAGTCCTAGTGATGTCGTCAAAACATGGATTCGCCAAGTGAATCTTTATTTGAAAAACATCCTTGAAAATATTTAGCAGCATGTTATTTGGTCCTTGTTTACCTTCAAGAATCAAAACTGATCATCTTTGTCGTACATCAGGGAAAGAAAACTTTGAACTCCGTTCCCCAGAAATGGCACCAAAAATATGTTAGTCCTTGAAATGTTCCTCGCTGCCTGGAACTATGCCCAGGCATCTGGAACCCGCTTTAAGTCTCAATATGGCTCTTTGGACTAGAGGGGGTAACGCTTAGTAAGTCGGCTTCCCATTGTCACCTCAGTAGCTACTCACAACTTTAAGCTCAGAAAATCATGTTTTAAAGTGATGGAAACATAATAAAACAAGAAAGAAGCATGGCTTCAAGCTCCTGTCAAGTTATAAATGTTAAATAGTAAAAGTCATATGAGAAACTGGCAAGTCATAGAGAGAAACAATACAACATTTTATGATTTAATTTAGAAATAGATAAGTGAATCCATGGCCACTTTCAAAATAGGTTGAAGAGTAGTGGTCGCAAGTTCTTCACATAAGCTTCGAATACGTGGTGTTTAGTGTATTTGATATGAATGGTATCTTAATAATGATGAATATGAAGGATATTCACACACAAGTGGTGAGAAAGAGTTTATCAGTGATATTCTTGTACTATGATATAGTTGAAGAGCACTGGTTGTTGCAAGTTCTTCACATAAGCTTCGAACCAGTAGTGTTTAGTGTGTTTGATATGAATGGTAGTGTTTAGTGTATTCGATATGTTTAGTGTATTTGATATGAATGGTATCTTAATGGTGAATGTGAAAGGTTTACTCACACCATTGGTGAGAAAGAAATGACCAAGATCACTAGTATTCTTGTTAGTTTATACCAGTAGAATTAGTAGTAGATCATAAGCGAAGGAGTGAGTGATTTTTTGTAATCATTTGGATACAAAAATTTCACCTTATTGTATAAGAAATGCACATAAATTTCATATATATATCTACTCTTTTGTATTTTTATGTTGATCCATGTAACTATAACAACTTATGAAAAATTATAATTATAAAATAATCATTTAAAAGCTCATATATATATATCTATTCTTAATTATAAAATAATAATTTAAATTTTCACGAATATGAATAGGACATGGTCATTGCAAGTGTCAAAAGTTATAGTCATGACAATTATCTATTAAATATTTTTTTCATTAATATATTTTTAAATTTTTATATAAATGAAAAATGATTAAAATAGTTATAGTATTTTATATAAATGATAGTTCAAGGAAAATATATCCACTAACTCAAGGATCGGTTCTTAATAAAGTATATGAAGGTCCCTTGTTCTAGCTTCAAATGAATCGAGAATAAGGGAAAACCACAACTAAATATCAAAGTTCCCATGGACACCTAAATCTTGACAAATTTCGAGGAGACTGTGCCACCACCATAATTATTAACTCAGACTATAATCAAGAGATAAGCCAAAATTCCAAACAGGGTGACACATCAAGTCGTGACTTTCCAAAATGTCAACCAATGAGATTAATTAATAAATGCCTAAAGGTTATATCATCAACATATTGTGGAAAATCCTATTATTTAAGTTTTACAAATAATGATTGTACATAATACAATCGACATGCATGTCACCATGTTAAGACACTTCATTTAAGTAGCATCGACTACAACGAACCGCCACAATAAGAAACTTTATTTTATGGGCATCGATTGTAGCAAGACATATGCAATAGGACTTCAGGAATCTCAGAAGGTGTCAACTACTTCCGACAATGAATATTTTTACAGTCTAGATGAAAAAAAGAATACAAATAATAATTAGTATAGAAATGGAAATTAGAATAATTTAATGTGCTCAATTTAATGGATATTAAAAGGATTAACATACAATAAATTTCAACTGATCATGACTGGATTTCTTTGAAACATTCATTTCAAGTAATTAAATATCGTGTTCTTCAAATTGGGTCTCACTTAAAAATCTCGGAATCTTAGAGCGGCCATGACTGTGAATGGTTACTAACCCACTGGGACCTGCCTACTTGACCTTTTATGCAAAGTTAGTTGATATTTACTATCTATCCTGGTGAGTATAAAACTACAATAGGTTGTGAAATATCACATATATACATTGATATCACTGTTCTACAGAGTTAATATAGTACTGCAAAAAGTAAAATGCCCAATGTTGAATGCCTTAAAAGGATGTTAATGAAATTTGAGTTTGGTTTTGCAAAGGCTATGGTACTGAATTGTGATGCATTTCTTCATTTAGAAGAGAAGATTGTGGGTAACGTGTAGAACAAAAAAAAGCATACATCTTTTTTCTTTCAAAGGATTAACAGGGATGTTGGGCTTCTAATTGGCACATCAAGATGGATCTAGTTGTGAAGGTAAGCAATTTTTATTCACTATTCTTTTGGTATTTCCTTTTATCTCAAGATTTCTAGTAACAACAAGCAATGCATACCTAAATAGCCTAATGGCATGACTGTAGACACGTGTTAACCAAGAAATGCGACGACTGGGTTCACGCCAAAAAAAATTGAAGTTTAGTAACAAGAAATCTGAAAGCACAAATTAAATCGAGAGAAGGAAGTTGTTCTTCGATTCCCTATGGGAGTGAAACACTTACTGTAAATGTTCAGAGAAATTTTCTCTACTGAAACATCCTTCCTAATAATTTTAAAATGAATTCTAACTCGTTGGTGCAAGACAGGTCGGTCGGACCCTCTTGCTTAACAAAACACACAACAACACACAGGTGCTCACGAAGACTAGACGTGAACTGAATGCTAGAATTTGGATTCTATTAAACTAAATCAAATTACAATGTTTAACTACAAAGAAAATGAACTAGTCATCCTTATCCTGTTACAATATACAGATATGAAAATCTGCCTCTTAGTGTGTGTCTCTATTGTGTGTGATCTTCCTCCCTCTCACAGCCTCTGCTGAATGAAAGCGCTCGATGAGAAATGGATAATGATCTCTCGACCCCATGATGATCGATCTTTCAATCCCTTTCCCTGTGCCTTCGCATTGCTCTTCTACTCTACTCTGTTGCTACTCTTCCCAAGGTAACTCCGTTCCCCGAGATGTCCTTCCTCTCTGTATTTCGAATCCTCCCTGATCCTGTAGACCTTTAGTTGTCAGTTCCCTCTGGTCGTGCTGCACAACCTCTTCCTGTGGTGACATATGTCATGATCCTCAACCACCTCCATAACTGCCTTAACTTCCTTAACAACCACAAAGGATTGCTAAGTACTTCTCCTTGACTTTTGTACTTCTCTGACTCTTCTACATTTGTCGACCCCATGTCTCGACCATATTGCACTTCGTCACCTTCAACCTTGCTTGTCGGCTTTACTTAGTATCCGCGGCTGCCAGTCCACCCTGTCCTCCACGCTTGGCCTTCATCGCTTTCGTCGGTGTCGATGTTCGACCATATGTCAACCTTCGACATCTTCGATCTGCTTCTTGTTAGCTATCGACCTTCGACTTGTCGACTTCCTACTTCTTACTCCTATCGACTGCACTTCGACAGCTTTTGCTCGACTTCCAGTTTACTTCGCACCAGTGGTCGTCGACACTCCCCTTGGTCGACCTCCTTCTGTCAATCAACTTCGATTGTTTTGATTAGGTCCCGATGCTCCTACATCAGAATCCCTAGGTGAAAAATAACTTGATTTCTCCGTCAGTCTCTTGAACTCCTCTTCTAAAATCCATGTCGCCTCATTCAACTCATCATCTCACCATCGGACTAAATATTATTTCTTTCGCGAACTTTGCGTGCGTCCGAATTCATGTTCCTCCAACACTTCGACGATTTATTCCTTGTCGTGTCGACTTGGAATATGCATTGTTTAGTCGATGTTCGACACTTCTGCACCTTTTCTTGTTGAAACTTCTTCAAACTTGTACATATATGAGACATTGAACGTAGATGAGATGTTCAAGACATTCGGAAGCTCCAACACATAAGCATTGTCCGAAATCTTCCTCAAGATATTACATGGTCCAATCTTCTTCAACTTCAGCTTGTTATACGTTCTTGTCCAAAATATCTCCTTCCGCAAGTTTGCATAGACTAAATCTCTTTCGCAAAACGACTGTAGCCTCTTCTTTCTGTCGGCTCTCAACTTGTATGTTGTGTTGCTCTTTTCAATGCGCTTTCGCACATCTTCATGCACTTCCTTCAGATGCTCCGCAAATGACTCTCGATCTGCGTTCTTCCTGATTTATGTCGGTATCTTGACCAAATCCACCACTCCATGTGGGATTTGTCCTTGAACAATATAGAATGGGCTCATACCTGTCGACCGATTCATAGAGTTGTTATATGTGAATTTTGCTTGCGCCAACACATTCTCCCACTGCTTGGGTCTGTCGGTCATCAAACATCTCAAAGGGTTTTCCAAAATTCTGTTTACTACCTCTATATGTCCATCTGTCTATGAATGATATGTCGAGCTAAGCTGCAACCTCATGTCCAGTTTCTTCCATAGGGTTATCCAAAAATGACCCATAAACTTGGTATCTTTGTTCGATGTTATACTCTTCGGAAACCCATGCAATCTGACTATCTCCTTGAATAATAGTACAACAATGCTTGTGGCGTCACTTGTCTTTCGACACAGAATAAAGTGTGCCATATTCAAAAATCTGTCTACTACAACATAGATTGAGTCATTACCTTGTTGTGTCTTTGGAAATCCTAGTACAAAATCCATGCTCAGTTGCTCCCATGGGGTATTCGGAACTGGTAATGGTGCATACAACCCCGTATTCTAACTTCTTCCTTTTTCCAATTAGAAAAATTGACATCTGTCGTCATTCCTGGCCAATAATACTTTTCTTTGACCAACGCCTTGGTCTTGTCAATGCCAAAATGATCCATGCTAATCCGCCACTATGCAGTTCTCAGATTAGGTTTTCTCTTACAGATCCTTTGGGAATACACAACAGCTGTCCCTTGAATAGGTATCCCTCTTGGATGAAATAATACAAGTATGGATTTACGTCAACATTCCATGGTTCGCTACTTTCCTTCCATGCTTTCGCAAAATCCTAGTCGGTCGCATACTCTGTCTTCACCGACTCTATTCCTGTCCCCTGAACTATCGTCGTGTTCAGCAATGCAACTCTTCAACTCAGGACTTCGACAACTGTCATGTCCCAAATTTGGAATTGGGTCACAATGGCCTAATCACATTGGCCATATTCATTAGAGTTTGTAAAATTGATGTTAAAGGTCAAATAATTGCCAAGGAGGAAAATTACTAGTTTCCTAGGTTTGGGGTGGAAGCTTTGGGATTTGGAATAATGGGGATAATAAATGATGTTTGAACATTAGAGTGGCATAAATATTTAATAAAGGATCTAAATAAATATATACAAGTGAAAATCAAAGTGCATTTGATCATGAAGACACATGGAGGAAGTGGGACCCACAGATGGTTAGATTTCCCCACTACACTTGGCATCATTCTCTCACCAATTCAAATTCAAGGTGAATGATAACAAAGTTGGGGGAGTCCAAAAGGTATTATTCATGGCATGACTCATCCAAGGTCAAAATATAGAGGAAGAGTAACTCCCATGGAAGAGGAAGAGGCAATTTGGAGTTAGTGAGACACTTGGGCTAGATTCCCTAGCTCTATGACAACAATGATGAAGATGCTATGACACCTATGACACAAATCAAACCTGAAGGATGACATATGACATATATGACATGTCAGGGCTAAAAATAGACTCCAAGAGGGCTCTCAAGGGTGTTAGGGAAGCTAAGATGCTTCCACATGTGATTTGGTGGAAGTGGGAAACTAAGAATTGTTGTACAAGTGGCGTTCTTTGGAATCTCTTCCCAACTTGAGTTAGCATGAGTCTCTTGGAAGGAATTTGACCCATGGAGGACATTATAACTTTATAAATGTCAATAACAAAGAATGAAACCATCTTTTGATCATTTGTAGAATTTGCAATTGCATTTGTGAAGAGGGAGAGCTAGTGGATGACTAGTTTCTTGCCTTAGCCAATTTCGAGGGTGAAAGATTCCCATCCAAGTTGGTAATTGGAAAGGCCATTAAGACCTTTCATTTGGAGCTTTAATGGAGTCTTTATTTGCAGGTGTAAGCTACAGGGAAGCTCATGGTTTCTTCTATTGCAGCTCACTCCTTCAACCATTTCCACTTTTGATGGCATATTCTTGATCCTTGAGGGAGGGCGTTTTTGGTGAGCTATTGTACTCTTTGGGGAAGCTTTTAATGCCCCATTTCTTTTTTAATATGAATTAAATACTCTGTTCTTCATCTCCAAAAATTTTCAGGTCGAAATTTCAAGTAGAAATGTATAAATCTCATTTTTAATGGAAGAACAATGTCATTTCCCCACTACCTTGTTGTGAGCCAATGTATTGATGATGATTTCGAATGAATGGATGATTCTCTGGTATATTTGTGATCAATATACTTTCATGGATGTATTCTACAAGTTTCATGTACTGTACTTGAGCATTTGAAGCATTTTTACTCAGTTTAGTTGTATTGGGAGGTGAAATAGTGCCATTTCCCCAAGGGTCGAATTGGGGATTTTTGCAGTTGAATGGGAGAGGGTGAGAACAGTTGTAATAATCCATTAATGGTGCATATGAGACTTTAATAAAATACTTAACACATTACATACCTCTTTTCATAAATTTGAGTGGGTTTGGAGGCATTTGGGAAGCCATTTTCAGTACTTACCCCAGGGGGATTTGAACCCCAAATTACTAGTAAAATTGCATAATTGGTCCAGAATCTTAAGAGAGTTTGCAGAGGTCTTTTGGTGTACATATGTCATCCATAAAAATCATATTCAAGTTCTAATATCACTCATACACCTTCCTTGAAGATTTGAAGGCATTTGGAGTCAATTTGAGACCTAGAGACCAATACTAGTCAAAGGAAAATCACTAGTAAAGTTACCTACATTGATCAGAATTGAAAGAGGATTTGCAAAAGTATTTTAAATGTCCAAAGGCATCCCTGAAACACATATTTATGTTCTAATATCATTCATATACCTTCTCAAAATATTTGGGATCATTTGGGGCAAATTCGGGACCTAGAGATCAAAACTTGTCAAAGGTCGAACTAGGGAAAAAAAGTGGAAAGTTGCCATTTTAATAAAATTCCTAAAAAGGGACATTACAACAACCCTATTCAACTTTCTTGACTCATGTCGCAACATGAAGGTATATCCCTACAGGAATTCGACCCACTTCATGTGCCGCTGGTTCAACTTCCACTGAGTGTTCAAGCACCTCAGTGCTTAGTGATCTCTGTACAACACAAATTCCTTAGGAAACAAATAATTCCTCCACTTCTTCAATGCTTGGACAATAGCATAGAATTTTCGATCGTACACCAAATATTTCCGCTTTGCTTCATCCAACTTCTTGTTGAAAATGCAATTGGTCCCTGGCTTAACACTACTCCAATTTCGATTCCACTCTCGTTGCAATCGACTTGGAAAACTTTGTCGAAATCTGGGAGCACTAACACCGGGATCTCAATCACCTTCTACTTCAACTTGTCGAAAGCTCTCTAGGCAGCTACCGTCCACTTGAATGCCCCTTTCTTCATGCACTCTGTCAATGATGCACATATTCGAATGAATCCTCTGATGAACTTCCTGTATAAACTAGCAATTCCATGGAAACTTCGCACT
Organism: Larix kaempferi; assembly: GCA_027924585.1. Classification (NCBI taxonomy): domain Eukaryota; kingdom Viridiplantae; phylum Streptophyta; class Pinopsida; order Pinales; family Pinaceae; genus Larix; species Larix kaempferi. Next base: position 5,652,897 of record BSBM01000291.1, read on the forward strand.
CCTGTCGTGCTTGTCGATTCTGATGAATCCAATATAGCCTTTTCCTTTTCTAGGTCCATCACTAACCCTTTACTCGAGATTACAAATCCCAAGTACACCAGTTCTTCCTTCGTGAAGAAACACTTCTACAGGTTCACCATCAAATTCTCTTCCTACAGCTTCTGCAATACTTGTCGAATGTGCTCCAAGTGTTCGACCTTGGTTCTACTAAATATCAGGATGTCGTCTAGGTACACTACGACGAAATTTCCCAAGAATGGTTTCAGTAATTCATTCATCAACCACATGAACATACTAGGTGCATTAGTCAATCTGAATGGTATGACTAACCACTCATATAGTCCTTCCTTCGTCTTGAAGGTTGTTTTCCATTCATCACCCTCTCTGACCCTGATCTAGTGATAACCACTCTTCAGGTCAATCTTGGTGAAGTATCTCACTCCACTCAAGCAATCCATCAAGTCATCCATTCTCGGCAATGGAAACCGGTACTTGATCGTGATATTGTTGATGGCTTTAGAGTCTATACACATCCTCCATTCTCCACCCTTATTCGATGCTAGTACAACTGGTACCGCACACGAGCTCATACTCTCTCTGATCAATCATCTGTCCAACAACTCTTGGACTTGTTGATTGAGTTCCTGACCCTCTACCGGATTCATTCTATGTGGTGCCCTTTTTGGAAAACTTGATCCTGGAATCAATTCGATCTAATGGGATATGCTTCTCGTCGGTGGCAATCCCGTCGATGCCTCGTCGACCATTATGCTTCGAAACTCATTGAGCATATCTTCGACTTCGACCGGAATATTCTCCATTTTTGACCTCTTGACACATGGTCTCTTCGAAATGATGGTGAAACATCCAAACTATTTCTCCTCCTATGCGAGGAATTCCTTGGCTGAGCACATTAGCACTTGCTTCTCCCAATAGTTTCTCTCGCCCTGCTTGCAGTCGTATTGGTCCTCTTGCTTCGGCTTCAAAATCCTCCGTGTGCCATTTTTCCACACTGTGACTGTGTTGGCTCGACCATCATAGACCATCTTCTAATCATATTTCCATGGTCTCCCTAACAACAGATGACATGCATCCATTGAGATTATGTCACACAGTGCATTGTCTTCAACCTTCCCACCTTAAAGTTAATCAGGCATTGTTTGGTTACCTTCACATGGTGACCTTTCTGTAACCAGGATATCTTGTATGGATTTGAGTGTTCTCGACATCTCAAACCCAACTTATTGATGACCTCTGTCGACACCAGATTTTTCGTACTGCCACCATCGACTATGGTCTTGCAATACCTGTCGTCGATTAGCACTCTAGTTCGAAAGATAGCCTTTCATTGTGCTGGCTCTTTCTAGTCGCGTCGGTCGTCCTGAACCAACGTTCTTCTGGCCGTCATGTTTCAACCTTTCCTTTGACCATCCTCACCACTTTCAGATGTCGAATCCATCTTCTCGTCTCCCTGGTCATCTCGTCGACCTCTGGGTTTCGACTTGTCTTCCATGTGTAGATTCTTCTGGCATTCATAATTAGCTTTATGTCCCACACCTCGACACTTGTAACAGACTACAACTAGTCTTTCAACTCCTTTCTTCTCTGTTGGACCAGTTCGACCATATGCACCTCGACCGCAGGTCTCTCAACCATCCTGTCGGTTTCCCTACATTTTCTTTCTGGTCTTTGTCCCTTCCAGACGTCATTTATCTTCAATGGCTTCTCTCTTGGTTCCGCTACTTTGTCCTTTCGCAGAAACAATCTTCGCACCCCGACCAGTCATTTTCCCTCTAGTCGATGTGAATTTCCTCAATTGTTTCTCTTCTGCCTTTGGAGATAACTGGTAGGCTTCACCGACCTCTCTGAACCTCGACAGGCTCAACTCATCTTGTATGGCATACTTCAAGCCATTCACATATCTTGTGGCAGCTTCTTCGCCTTCGTCGGTTTGACCCGATCGAATCGACAGTCTATAGAAATCTTCTATGTACTCTTTCACGGTTATCTCTTTCTATTGAAAGTTTTGCAACTTCTAGAACAAGGAAATCACATGGTCACTAGGAAAGAACTTCCCCTTCAAATTGGAAACCATCCTATCCCAAGACTTGATTTTCTCCTTTCCTTTCTTGACTCTGTCAGCTTGTACATTGTCCCACCACAATGAGGCATGACCCTTCAACCTCAGACATTCAGTTTTAACCCGTTTAGGATCCCCTATCTGCTCGATGTCGAAGTATTTCTCCATCTCTTTGAACCAGTCTATCAAGTCTTCCGGATCTAGAATTCCTGAGTAGGTAGGTACATCCATCTTTGTCTTACCCGTCACCTTTGACAGTAGCTCGATGAATTTATATTCTGGTTCCTCCTCGATATCTTCCCGTGCTTCCACTTCCTTGACTTCCTTGTCATTGTGATCAAGTGCATCAGGAATGCATCCACGTCTTTGTCTTTCTTTGATCATTGCAACTTCACTCGTCAAGATTCGCATTGTTCACATGCACTCGTCGAACATTTCACGATCAACTATGACTGTTGCGCCATGCACTCGTCGTCCTACGCCTCGGACATTAACGCCTCTCTGAGCCATTATTTAGACTAAGTCGAAATCTTCACTCATCCAATCGCAACCATACTTCGCAACTCATGCACAACTCTACCCAACTGTAGCTGGAGTTGTCGACGCACTCGCAAGCTATTCTGGCTCTCCGGATTTAACTGATCAACACTAGATTCTCTCAGCTCCGATACCAAGTGGCACAAGGTAGGTTGGTATCGCTACCTATCCTGCTCATAGGATGCTTCTGATCTGATACCAACTGGCACAAGGCAGGTCGATCGGACCCTCTTGCTTAACAAAACACACAACAACACACAGGTTCTCACGAAGACTAGATGTGAACTGAATGCCAGAAGTTGTCTTCTATTAAACTAAATCAAATTACAATGTTTAACTACAAAGCAAATGAACTAGTCGGCCTTATCCTATTACAATATACATACATGAAACTCTGCCTCTCAATGTGTGTCTCTACTTTGTGCAATCTTCCTCCTTCTCACGGCCTCTGCTAGATGAAAGCGCTCAATGAGCAATGGATGAATGATCTCTTGACCCTCTGATGATCGATCTGTCGATCTCTTTCCCTGTGCCTTCGCACTGCTCTTCTACTCTACTCTGCTACTGCTCTTCTTGAGGTCACTTCATTCCCCTAGATGTCCTTCCTCTCTGTCCGTTGAATCCTCCCTGATCCTGCAGACCTGCAGTTGTCAGCGCCCTCTGGTCGTGCTGCACAACCTATTCCTGTGGTGACATCTGTCATGATACTCAACCATCTCCATAACTTCCTTAACTTCCTCAACAACCACAAACGATTTCTAAGTACTTCTCCTTGAATTATGCACTTCTCTGACTCTGCTACAGTTTTCGGCTCCATGTCTCGACCATACTGCACTTTGTCACCTTCGACCTTGCTTGTTGGATTTACTTAGTCCCCACAACTTCCATTTTGTCCCGTCCTCCATGCTTGGCCTTTGCCACTTTCGTCGATGTCGATGTTCGACCATATGTCGACCTTCGACATATTCGATCTGCTTCATGTCGTCTGTCGACCTTCGACTTGTCGACTTCCGACTTCTTAATCCTGTCGACCGCACTTCGACAGCTTTTGCTCGACTTCCTGGCTTCGACTGCCAGTTTACTTTGCACCAGTGGTCGTTGGCACTCCCCCTGGTCGGACTCCTTCTGTCTATCAACTTCGACTATTTTTCCTAGGTCCCGATGCTCCTGCATCACTCGTCAAAAGAAATGCATGCTAACTTGTCAAAATTTATTGTTCACAAAACGCTAAAAAGAGACTTCAAGAAAATCAACTCAATCAATTTCTTAATCAGTCGACTCATGAAAATTTATGTATTGCGAGAATAATACTATAATGGTCAGAATATACAGCCGATATTTTGCATACAAATTCCTGTTGGATTGCAAAGGCCATAAACAATGCAATACCTTTCCACAAGCAAGGTCAAGAACAACATCATCTCGACGCGTATAGAGTTGAACCAACACACTCTCGATCTGTGACAAGATGAAGTCCATAAATATGTAATATGAATTAGAAAACACAGTTTGTAGTGACAATGCACAACAAAAAGGTACAAGGAATTAATCACGAAATGCCAATACAAAACATTAATTCATTAGTGTCAATATACAATTAGAAAGCCATAATTTCAGTTGTTCCACTTGACAACAAGATATCTGGGCTTGGTTCTCCAGGATGAAGGAGACACCAATCCAGCTATGATAATTTCTCCTATTTATGGTGTTGAGCTAATGAGTGTATAAGATAAGATGATTTTATTAATGTTCGACCAACAACTATAATAATAATTCAATGGGACTCAAAGTACATCCAATATAGAAATACAAGTGCAGTCACTTCTATTATTTCAAAAAGAATAATCCAGTACCATAAAAAGGGGATAAATTACCCAATTATTAAGCTTCTTCAAGTGAATAATAGGACTAGCCTCCCTCTCCTCTAGTGTTTGGTTACTATGAGAGCTGTAATGGTCGGCCACCATTTGTGTCAGAGACTTTGTGCTATCATCTTCGACACCGTGATCTTCGCATGTGTAAATTCCCGTAGCAATGGGAATCATAAATATAGTATAGTTTTAAAAAACAATATCCAAGTTTAGAAAGATTCAACATTTAATAACCTAAATTCCCTATTTTCCACACATTTTCCAATGTCTTAGATAGGTTTTGCAATTGTGTCTACGTAGCAGTTTATGATAATAGAAACTACATGTAAAGAAACTTGACATCTCATTTGTTATAAAAAAACTTCAAACTATAACCTAAATTTCTCCTTTCAGAGAATGCGTGGTGCAAATTTTGTTGTAGGTTCTATAGATTTTCTCATGCCAAATTCGTAATAATTTGTGTTAACAAAAGTAAGTCAATATGTACGACATTTTTACGGAATGTTGTGTTGTATAAATTATGTTTTCTCTAGTCTAGAAACTTAATGTTTTACCCTCTGAGGTTCCAGTGGGGGAAGAATCAACAGAAATACTTTGAGGAGCTCTAGTGAAAGATCAGTTAGGAACTATTGTCATGTACCCTCTCGTGGACCCAATTCCTGGAAGGGAACATGATGCCAATATCTAGGGATTTGACATAAACTCAGCCCATTCATTAGATTCATACAATTAAAAACAAAAGTGTGCAGATGCAAATCAAACAAGTATGCACAGCGAAATTAAAACATCACACACACACAATTCATGCTCATCCAGTATATAAAATTCAGGGAGTATAAATACAATAGCAAGAGAGGAGTGAAGGAATTTTCCCTTTCCAATTTCCTCATTGTAGCATGGAGTTTCCTCTTCCACATCATAGCTGATCCAATCTCATGGGCTCTCTACCATGCACACAAGCGATCATTAACTATGATTTTCTCACGAATTAACAATTCAACATATACATATGTGTATAACATTCATTCTTGATATTTTCCAAATATGCAATTCTTATGCTATAAACAGAAATAGTTTAAGGTGAGAAAATTCCCTTTTTAATCCTCCATAGTGCACATTCCAAGCATAGACATTGCCTTATTGCTCCCATTGCTCTTCCACAATGCATATTACAGCCAATTACTCTTACTGAGGATTTTGCAAACCTTCTATGTAATTCCTGCTTCTCCTCCCAAGCATAGAGAGTGCATTTCACACTTTCAACGACTATCTCCAGAGGATGACGGGGATCAAGGGGGCTTGCCCCCTTGTGGCTTCCATGGCATTCTTCAACTTTCGGTGCCTGAAATTCACCCTGGAAAACAGCTGAAATTCCCTGTTTCGGAGCAACTCACCGAGTTCTTCCGACCCGTTGCGGATCAACTCACCGAGTTTTTCCAGTCGGCGAACTCAACTATCTCTTCCGACCCAATTTCGGATCAACTCGCTGAGTTCTGCCACTGTTTCGGACCAACTCGCTGAGTTTTGCCATCGTTTCGGACCAACTCGCCGAGTTCTGCCATCGTTTCAGACCAACTCACCGAGTTCTGCTGTTGTTTCGGACCAACTCACCAATTTTTGCTGCCAAAAAACACTTAGAAAAATTTTGAAATTTTTCTTCCCTTCCCCGGGCACTTCTGCAACTTCGTCGGTGCAACTCAGCCAAATTCACCGACCGTTTCGCCTCCACTCAGCGAGTTTCGCCGAAACGTATCGACTCAACTCCACGAGACTCGCCAAAATGCATCGGCACAACCAAACAATAACACTTAGAAAAATTTTGAAATTCCGCAATTTTGTCGGTGCAACTCAGCGAGTTTCGCCGACACAGCCTTGGTGGAAAACTCAGAAACACTTAGAAAATTTTTCAAAATTTAAAATTTTCTTAATGATCAGTGTTGAGCAGGAGGAATACTTACCTCTGCAACTGTGATAGGTAGCCCATGAAGGCCCAAATTTTACAACCTTTGCTCTGATACCATTCTATCACGTACCCTCCCATAGAACCAATTCCTGGAAGGGAACATGATGCCAATATCTGGGGCTTTGACATAAACTCAGCCCATTCATTAGATTCATACAATTAAAAAAAAAGTGTGCAAATGCAAATCAAGCAAGTATGCACAGCAAAATTAAAACATCACACACACACAATTCATGCCCATCCAACATATCAAAATAATCATCAAATTACTCATTGCAGAAGTAAATATAGATAAGAATATACTTATCTTCATTGTGCAATTGTCCTAAGCATCTAGCTATGTCGCTGCAATGTTCCACCCAACCATAGGCCAGTTGTGTTCATCAATTCTCTCAACACAATTGCCACCCCCGAGCTGGGCATGATTCTTACAAGGAAAATGGGACATTGAAACTCATGCACAACCAATTAATCATTTCATCTGAGCCAAGCCAGTTCACAGCTGGGTTTATCAGGCGACATTTGAACCTTGGATGCTTGCACTCAAGCTCAAGCCAAAACAATGGATTGGGAGAGGGAAATTCGACCACAGAAAGAAAACGATTTCTCCCACAAGTATCTAAGCATTCAACAACCAAAACGGTCTCTAAGGAACCCCCAATTCGATTTCCCTTCTTCCCCACTGGTATACAACACAAAAACACCCTTCTCCCAGCTGAGAATGAAGGAAAACACATAAAAACATGGCTGAAAAATGCCCAGGTAGCTCCAAACTCGTGAGGGAGAGAAACTGGTTTTTGGATAATGGCTTGGGGGAGCAATTCATGGCTCTTTTCTTGCCCAAGAAGCCAAACACAATTTTCCATGAAGGGTGGCTTTCCCATACCCGAATTTGGACAGCCATACCTCTCCATTCCCAAGGCATTAACTACCTCAACCAACTCTTGGGAGAAATGAATGATTGGGTACAAAAGTCAACATCAAGCCCTCAACTACCCATGTTGACTTTTGTACCCAATCATTCATTTCTCCCAAGAGTTGGTTGAGGTAGTTAATGCCTTGGGAATGGAGAGGTATGGCTGTCCAAATTCGGGTATGGGAAAGCCACCCTACATGGAAAATCGCGTTTGGCTTCTTGGGCAAGAAAAGAGCCATGAATTGCTCCCCCAAGCCATTATCCAATTCGTGAGAAGATTATAGCTAATGATCGCTTATGTGCATGGTAGAGAGCCCATGAGATTGGATCAGCTATGATGTGGAAGAGGAAACTCCATGCTACAATGAGGAAATTGGAAAGGGAGAATTCCTTCACTCCTCTCTTGCTATTGTATTTATATTCCCTGAATTTTATATACTGGAAATTATGGCATAGGGATGTTAGAAATGCAAGAGAGTAGCGGATTAAATGCATATGAATTAGTGGGCATGATTAAAGAATCATTGCATGGTGCATGTGAATTGCTTATGCATGAACATGATGTTGCATATGGGTAAAGGTAGTGAAGGTCACACATGCAATAGCCCATTAATGGTATTTCCTATGGTTGATCACTAGTAATGTTGTTGATAATGGTTGTACAAATCAGACCATAGAAGCATGATTGAAAATACAAGAGATTAGCTAGATGAAGTAAATATGTACTAGCTACAAAATTAATAGGCATTGCATAGTGCCTGTGAAAATGTTGTGCATGTGTATGATACTGCATATTGGTAAAATAGTGAGGCTTTACATATGCAATGAGCCACTAAGATAATCATTGTGGTTGCTAACAATTGGTTGTGCTCGAATTGGTTGTAGGACCAAAGAAAACCAAAGCATGGCTAAAGTTGTACATGATGAAGTTGCATATGACCCACAACCTTATGAAGAAAGGTTGGGGGCAACAAATCCATGATCATGATGTGGGTGGAAGGATGGTGTGATCCTTTACAGGAGACCAACCGATTAGGTAACATCAAAGATGTTGATGGGATCCATGTAGGTAATGGTTTAATTATGATTTCCTAAGTACAAAAGGAGATCGGGTAAGAACCCCCTTGAACGATATTTTGTAATCGTAGAATGGTATGCCGGAAAGGTTGAATGCATTTATATGGATACCATAGTACCATGGTATGGTGAGGTATGGGGTAGTAAGGGTGAGGAACCCTCTACCATATGACTATTTTAAATGCTAGAATGCATTCATATGAGATTATATCATGCCATTTGTGTATGTTGGTTGTGAGTTAAACAACCAAAGCAAGTGAGGACTTATGGTCTTGTCATGGTAAGTGCAAGCTATGAGGGGAAGTCATGGTTAGGCCATAATATGTTTGAATGCATAGTATTCATGAATTAATGCAAGGTTGCATTGAGGGGATGTGCATTAAAAATATTTTGTACAATCTCGTGGTTATACATTGAGTGGATGCACATTAAAAGATTATGTGAGTATTGTAATATGCATTCATATGTGTGGGTGCACATGTTGAGATGCATTGTGTGAATGCATGGTTGTATAATATATATATATATATATATATATATATATATATATATTTCAATACAATTAGATGATAGATGAAATGGTGAACCATTGTTAATACTGATACCATTTCATGAGCTGCTGTGAATGCAGAAGAATGATTGCATGAAGAAGGTAGACATGTCGATGGGCTACCAAAGTGCTATGTTGGAAGGACAGAGTTGCATAAAAAGAATATGGCTGCGAAGTAATGAATATTGAAGTTTTATTTAAATTGCATGGATAGTGTATCCGTGTCTTGCAATTCTATCATGATAATGATGCATATATAGAGATATATATTTCATTTCATTTCAAATATTAACAACTGAAAGTGTTTGAATTACTAAGTGTCATAATTCTGAGATCACTTTAGTGACTGTTGTAGCAATAAAAGGATTATATGCATAGATACTCACAACATGTTTGGCTGATTGAAGTTCAGATTTCAGGTAGAAAAGTCTTGTGTATGGCAATGAGGATAAGTCATAGTAAAGACCAGGATCTACCATGTGCAGAAGCCAAAGGTTATGAGAGGGTTCTCATGGTTGTAAATTATGCATGAAACAAATCTGAGAATTTTCTGGTTTAAGTTTATGAGAATAATCTCATGGTTGCAAATCTAATTTCTGTAGGAAAATAGGTTTACAAATTTCAGATTTGAGATTTTGCTAATAATTGCTAATGACTGTTTGGCTTATATAAAATTGTGTCAGGAGGACATGTTGTAGGTGGATGTTCATGTATGGTAGCAAGTGTAAAACCATAATGGACAGAGTGATACCACTTATGAGAGCCAAACAATATGAGGATGGCCTCATAGTTAAACCAATCCATTTTTGTAGGAGACAGAGTTGTAAATTCATATGAATTTAATTATTAATGACATTGATTGGTTATGGAACAATCAAATTTGAAGCTTATTGCTAAATGCTGCTGACTGTTTGGCTATTTGATAAGTGTGCTAGAATGACACATAGCATGAAGACCATGTGTGATGGCCTGCAGAAGCCAAACTAGATGGGAAGGACCCCATCCTTTGGAAATGGGTTTCGGGTGAAACGCCATAGTAAGTTTGTTAATATCCCAGCTGCAGTGCATGTTGGGAAGCCATGTGAGTGAAATGGCGAAATTATGCCAAGAAGGCATGTGTGGGTTATGGAACGTGAAAGTATTCGGGTGGAAAACCAAAGAAATGTTGACTCAAAGAAGGGAGCCTTCATTCTTCGAAAATGAAGAAAAGATACATCTGAAAAGGGATAAGTATTTTGTAACCCTAACTAAGAATATACATGTCTAGTTATTAGATTGAATATGCAGAGCATGTTTTATTATTTCATTATTATTCCAGACTGCTTGAGTATGATTAGGGCCTACATGACTCACATCCGAAAGGGAGTACACACATTTCTGGTGCTGGGTTATGATAGGGTTGTCAATATTGACTACACCCTAAGGGAATGGATGCATTCCTGGTGTTTCAATACTTGATAGTGAATGTTATGAATTATGCTTCAATTTTAGAGCAATAATACTGATGAGTTTGCTTATTCATCTTGTGTTATCAACTAAAACAGATGCAATTTGGTGTTGCACACGGAAAAATCATAATGAATGGTTGTTGTGGAGGTATTGATGAAGGGTTGTTGCATGCCTAATAAACCCAGTCGATGCATTGGTTTGGAATTATTTGCTTGGATGTTGTGGGTATTGTGGGGCCATGTTGGCCTACAGTTAAGGAAGTCACCTAAAGAGTTCCTAAAGGGAATCGTTGGTTTTGCACAAGAGAAGGAGTTCCATCCTTGTGTGGGTGAGGAATTGTTATGCGCATGAAGGGTTGTGACACGTGTGAAATGCTGATGCAAGCCTAAGGCAAAGTGGTAGAGCCTTGACCTATAATGGTCGGTGGCGTAGTTTTGTTCCATTGGTTGATGACCCAAATGAATGTGCTGGCTCTGAAATGGAGAGGGCCAACCAGGTATGGGACTGGTTGGGCACCACAAATGCTTGGTAAATCCAGTCGACGTGAAGGTGTACTGGTTGGGCATTAACTATTTGATGTTGTGGAGCAACATGCGTGTTGGACAAACATCCAAGTCCATAGGTGATCCCAAGGCTTGCAAAGCGAAGCAGGACCCTGTGGACCAGAAAGCAAAATGCACAATACAGATAAGTATTCATTTTTCATTTAGTTCTTGTTTGGAATAATGGAGATTTCAGGTATAAGTCTCCTAACAGCAAAGCTGATACACTATTGTTTCTTTGTTGGAAACCTTAGTCATTGCAGGAAAGCAAGGACCCTGAAAGAATTATAAAATTCTTGGTAAATCCAGAGAGTATCTGGTCGGGCGCTATAAAATTCTTGGTAAATCCAGAGAGTATCTGGTCGAGCGCTATAAAATTCTTGGTAAATCCAGAGAGTATCTAATGCTTGATAAATTCATAGAATAGTCGGTGGTGGCATTAACCACTTGATGTTGTGGAGCAGCCGGCGTGCTGGCCAAACATTCCTTAATTAATTGATAGAACCTAGTCGACTTACTAGCCTGGCATTTCCTATTCGCATGGTTGTGGAGTATCCTGCGTGCTAGCCCAACATTCATTATTGTATCCATGGGAAATCCAATGCTTGGAAAGAAAAGAAGGATCCTATGGAATAAAGTGAAGGCATCCAATACAAATAAGTATTTGGTTATCTTGCAGCTTCTTGCTTATTTAATACGAATATAAATGTGGATATGATTTGGTTATGATTTTATCAAACACTTGTTTAGAGATAAACCCTATGAAAATAAACTAAACATGTGAATTGATTCAATGTTTGAGTGTAGGTATTGCTGGAAGCAAGGACTACGAAGGCATCATAGGGATGCATGTGGACATATGATCGTCCTAAAGAGCTCAGTATGAGCAGTCATGAAAGATGGTGCTAGTGGACGTATGTGGGTCCAGGCAGCCAAAGGTTCTGTAGGAAACAATGGGGAAGGGTTCCCTGGTTGAAAATCCTTAGATAGACCCTAGACACTAAGTGTCATAGCCAAGAAGGGCAAGTCAAGCATTCACATTGAATTGAAAGAGGCTAAGGAGCATGAAACCACCGTGGCGGTGTAGCTTCAGATTGGAACAAGACTAAGAGGGGGAAACTCTTACTCTTCTCTTTCCTTTTTGATTGATGCATTTCAGAAACAAATGATTGTTGAATGCATGTTGTGACTAGAAGTTGATTGTGTTTATTGCTTGAAATGAGTTGTGAATGCTGAAATAATTATTTTCCCGTGAAAGGATGAACATGAATGAGTTCATGTGTATGTTGGGAAGGCATGAAATGTGTGGAAGTCTAATGAGTAAATCATGGATGTTCCAAGTCAATTGGGAAGATAATTGACTAATTTTTAATATTGGGTTATGTTTGTCTTAACAGGAATTGCCATGATGAGTCTCACAAGTGAGAAATTGAAAGCCATTGGTTGCAGTTGTTACCAGCCAAGTGTTGCTACTGAGCAAAGTGAGATCCATTTATGCGCCATGATCATGGTAGCAGACTAGAAGCTATTTGATTTGGCTGAAAATCTTCCTCAAATAGTTGCCAAGACAACAAGAAATATGGCATCCATGAAAATTCCAGACTTGTAGATCACCTGGAAGGTGAATAAAAGGAAGGGATTGCTATGGAGCAATGCCCACATGCAGAGATGGAAGATCAAAGCCAGCAGGAGCAGCTAGAGGAAGCCAAAGGACTTGATCTTGAAAGTTCAAATTCAAGAGATGAAATGCATGACAGACCTACCACCAGTTGTGAATTTTGCGGCATGTGTAAAGTGGGTATATATTCTGAAGTATCGGAACACCAAGGATGGTGTTATTCCAAGGGGAGAGGAATGTCACGTCCCCATATTGACCCTATTGCATTAAAATGTAAATGATGTAATATTGTTATAAAAATCATGGTGAGGAGCTCAAGGCCAAGGCCCCTCCATTGATTTATTGATGCATATGGTTTGCGTGCTAGCCAAGCACATTGGAATTTCAAACATCTTGTAAATATGCATTTTAATAAAATACCCACAACTAGCTATGCAATGCAACAAGAGATGGGGGCATGATTTTACAAGGAATTGGGAGGGAAATATTCAAACCCTTGAGCCAATCAAGTCAAGCCAATTGTCATTGAGAGAACCCATCAAACCCTCAACTACCCATGTTGAGGGTTTGATGGGTTCTCTCATTGACACTTGGCTTGACTTGATTGGCTCAAGGGTTTGAATATTTCCCTCCCAATTCCTTGTAAAATCATGCCCCCATCTCTTGTTGCATTGCATAGCTAGTTGTGGGTATTTTATTAAAATGCATATTTACAAGATGTTTGAAATTCCAATGTGCCTGGCTAGCACGCAAACCATATGCATCAATAAATTGATGGCGGGGCCTTGGCCTTGAGATCCTCACCATGATTTTTATAACAATATTACATCATTTACATTTTAATGCAATAGGGTCAAGATGGGGACGTGACAACTATTTCTTCCATTTCATCATTTTCATAAGCCTTTTGAATTGAATACATATGTAAGTGGTTATGCTATGGGAGTGGTTTTGATGCAAGGAGGGAGGCCATTATGCTATCATTATGAAATGTTCCTTGGAAGAGTCCTAAACTACCCTACATATGACAAGGAACTCTATGCCTTGGTTCAAGATGTTAAGAAATGGAAGCACTATCTGATGGGAAAGGAGAGCATCATTCACACTAATCACTAGATGCTACAGTATTTGTAGGCCCAAACTAAGCTACAACAAACATGACACAAGTGGATGGGATTTTTACAACAATTTCATCTAATCAAATATAAGAAGGCAAATACAAACAAGTTGTCAGACATACTCTCAAGGCAACCTACAACCAAGATCACAACTTTGGGTACTATTATGCATATGGATCCTTTCACCCATGATGCATACAAGGAGGAATACACATACAATGAGGACTTCAAGGAGGTATTTCAACCGCTACAAGTCCAATTCCATGTAGAATAAGGTGTCATCAAGGTTAACTATCATCTCTAGGATGGGTTACTCTACAAGTTGTACAAGCTTTGTGTTCCTCAATGTGTGATGTTGAAACTCATGAGAGAGGCTCACACCTCCAAAGTTGAAAGGAATTTTGGTGTTGTGAAGACATTTTCCAGCTTACAAAGGTATGTTTATTGTCATAGAATGCAAGAAAGTTCGATTTATTATAGGATGCATAATTTTTTGTACAAGCAAGCCCAGTAATAGGAAGCAAGGTCTATCCCATCCCTTACCTATTCCAGCTAGACCATGGGAGAGAATCTCCATATATTTTGTGGGTGTTCTTCCAACCACTGGGAAGGGGCATGACTATTTATCTGTGGGAGTTGATAGATTCAGCCAAATGTGCATTCTTATACCTTGTAAAAAGACAATCAAAGGACAAGAAGTAACAAACAAATGGATACTATATTTCTCATTGCATTTTGGAATACACTTTGGGAGAAGATGGACACTAAGTTGAAGAGATATATAACATTCCTTACACAAACAGATGGACAGATAGAAGTAGTCAATTGGACTTTGGTGCAACTTTTGAGGGGTTACAATTAGAAGCATCCAAATACTTGGGATTAAAATATAATTTATATCCAAAACTCTTATAATAGAGAATTCTGCACTTAGATTGGAAAGCTCCCTTTTGAAACTTGTTTTGGGTATTTTCCACCTACACCTCTAGATGTTGTTTATGGACAGCAATGGGGTGTGAGGGAAGACACCAATGGTGAAGATTTAAGAGATGAAAATTTCATTAATAAGAATAGGCATATCCATTTACAAGTACAGGAGGCACTAAATAAGTCACATGAAAAGTACAAGTAAAGACACAACCAACATAGGGTTGAGAAAACATTCAAGGTAGGAGACAGATTTAGGTTGCACTTGAAAAGGAAAGACTACAAGGTCCTAGAAACAAGATGAAGGATTTACGGTGTGATCCTTTTGAAGTGTTGGAGAAGGTAGGAGATAATGCCTACAGACTCATTCTACCCCCATATATGTGCATTTATTCAGTAGTGAATGTGGAAAATCTGAAACTATATGAACCTTCCATGTTGGACCAGGAACCTGAGCAGGTCTTACCTTTTGTAGATAAATTAGCACTAGAGACTCAGGAAGAGTTAGCAAAAGACACATTTTTGTAGAATAAATCTGGAACAACTATGGTAGGTGGAAAGGACAACTTCTAGGAAAGGATAAATGTTACTCCAAGGAGAAGGTAGAGGAAAACTTTATTCACCTCATTGAGTAAAATCTCTTTGGGACCAAAAGCCTCCCAAAATGGGGAGGTGTGATCCGGAATTGATCAATATATAATTTTTCATCTATTTTGGTGCTTTTGGTGTCAAAATATTGGATGAATTAGCTTGTAGGATCCATTCTAGGGGTAGGTCTCACTTTGCATATTTGGGGTCCAAAACCTTTTGGGGTTTGTTTCAAGGTCTAAATGATGTTTTGGGTGTTTAAAAATCCATTCACTTTTCCATATCTTATCATGTGATTCTACACACTTAGACCTTTCCAACGGTCCAAGAAATTCCTCAAATGGAGCTTGTATGAAGAAGTTATGCCTCCCACAAGCTTGTATGAAGAAGTTATGCCTCCCACAAGTTGACATGTCCAGTTGACCACCATGGTATCGAGTTGATTCCATGTCAACTCTCATTTATCGCACATGCAAATCTATCACATGTAGATTTTAAAGAACATTATAGAAGTTACAAACCCATAACTCTAATCGAGAGTTGGGGCATGTAAAACCCTAAACATAACCCTAGATGGCTATCGAACTATGTTAATACTGGCATGCTTGGAAAAGAAGGGATTCCATTCTTTTGATGTTATGTATTGTTCCATAGTTGATGAACAACACGTGAGTGGATAATAGAGTAGAACTGAGGAAGTAAGAGATCCCGTAGTAGCCATTATGGCCACAGAGTCATAGGTAAATCCATAGATAGTACAAATTTCTTTGTATTTGTAGTGTATATTGAAGAAGAAATAGCAAGACATAGTCCTCATCTATAACTGGGTTTTTCCCCATAGTGGGTTTCCTAGGTTATATCTTGTGTTATTTGTGTGTATTGTGTATTTCCTTACTCTAGTTATTTTCCCTTCAAAATTATTTAATAAACTAATAAAAAGAACTAAATTGTAAGATACATTATGAAAAATTATTCCAATAGAAAATCCACACCAATTTGTAAATCAATTTACATCACCCACAAATTCCAACTTTGCGTATGTTTCACAACATCATCATATGGATATGCTACCATGAGAGTAATCATCATATGGATATACTACCATGAGAGTAATCTTTTGATAGTTTTCAACTTTAATATAAGATTCTTCGTGGCAAACACTTTCGATTCAAGCTTTTATGGTTTTACAACATGGAACTCCATTACAGTATCAAGTCACGTGTCAACTGATAATATTTATGTATACATGTTGATACTCCCATTAAACATATTGCCCATTTTATAAAATAGATTAAGAGGTTAATTTATAATAAGAGGTTTTTAGGGCCAAAGATTTAACTAATATTAGGGTGGAGGAATAGGAGAATCATTAAACAATAATCACCAAGTAATTTGATATAAGAAAGCATGTATTCAAATTACCTATTGCCCTCTGACATGGACAACAAATTGTCATTCCAAATTCTGACACCACCGCAACTCCTCCTACTCTTGTTGCTGACAACAATGGAATGGAAAGAAAAGGTAGTGGCATTCAATGATGGAAGAGATTTGCATGGAAAATAAAAGATATGGAAAAGAATTAAGAGCTACATTCATTGCATTTTGGACTCTTAGGCTTTATGAGTGCTTTGAACTTTATCTATAATGTCAAGTCTTTTATGTTTTTGGGTTGTTTTCTTTGTCTAGCGGCAAACATTAAAGTAAACATTGTTGTGTGGTGCTCACATGATAAATATGATTAATTAAATCTATAAAAGGATTTACTAAGGTTTCATGAAAGTGATAGGATATGAAATATTTAGAGCATTAAAATGTATAATCGCAAATATTTTTATTAGATAAGCTTATTATTTAGAAATACATATGTTGTTTTTATAGTCCCTATTAAGCATTTATTTTTATTAGATAAGATTATTATTTAAATATACATATGTTGTTTTCTTAGTCCCTTCCTTGCACATGTACTTTTGAAATTGATATGCCTCTTTTTTGTCTCTGCCTTCATACATTACAATGTTTTTTAACCTAACTTTTAACATGTATATTTTCTCTTAACCAATCAATATGTTTGAGTCCTTATTTAATATCATATCTAGGCAATTGTGTTATGGCTTGGAGTGTCAAGCGGTTGCAACTAAAAGGTCGACATGGTTACTTGCATGTAGGTCAAGTGTGAAATCCAAGAAGCACAAGCTATGTTATAATCCCATCTGTTACATACAACCGGCCCATGTTCATCGACCATTGTACTAAAAGACGATGACTGGTCATTAATCAGGTTGAGAACACCATATTCCCAGAACACCATATTCCCATCAGACTGCTTAGTAAGGAGCTTGTCCTTCCTTCAAAAGAAGGATTCAGTAGTGTTGTAGCCACAACAGATCCCATCTTTTGATTAAAAATATGGGAGCCCCTTTCAAATTTAGTATTCTTCAATTTCTTTTCACCAAGCATTGTTATTTAGTGTTTTAAGACAATTTTTCGATTATTCCTTATAATAAGTACTCGGAGATCAATTTAAATTAATTACCTTTCAAATTTTGGTCATTTCCGCTGTTTTTGATGTCCTAATTATCTTGGTTGCAATAAAATCACTGACTTCCGGAATCAAGATGTTATGTTTTCCTAGTTGAGTCGCCAATGTGTTGATCCTGACATCCTGGTTCCAAAGTTTTGATCACGACGTTGTGAAGAACCTGCAATAATTAATTAATGCAAATACACAAGATATCAAAAATAATAGAACTAAGAATCACTTTTATATTGATCACGGGCCACTTTGAGCGGGCAACCTCCTTTGAGAAAGCTCAATACAATTAACTTCACGGTCCTTCAATGACCTCAACACACACTTATATACTAAGTCTATGCCCAATACTATGAGTCAAAAACATGGGACATATAATACTATGGGACAACTTACAAATCATATGCGTCCAATACTATGGGTCAATACTATGGGCTAATATAAACTACGGATCAACAAATACTACGGGACGACTTACAAAGCATATGCATCCAACAACAATATACTAATATAGTAAAGAGAAGGGTTGACATAGGTTCCTAACATCCCCTCTCCCTTAGAAAAAGCTTTGTCCTCAAAGCTTTGGTTGGAGACATTGCTGCAGAATCTGAAGGAGTGGTTCCCCGGTAGCATCCTCGGGTTGCATTTCGGGCCACTGACGCCTTTGGAGTGTCAAGGAGGATTGCTTGGAAGGATGTAGATGAAGAAGAACCCTGTCAGCTGCGTGGAAAATGCGCTCAGAACGGTGCTAATCGGCTTGTTGTTTCAGGCGAATTCTGGCCATGTGAAGATTGTCCTGCAGAATGAGAAGAATCTGATCGCGGTTTCGAAGAACCGAGTCAATTTCCTGAACTGGGGAGCTGCTAAGGGTGTATGGAAGAAGAACTGGCGGTGTTTTTCCATAGACTGCTTCATATCGTGTCCTTTGAGATGTGGTATTGTACCACCAGAGCGCTGTTAGGAAATCCATAGAAATAGTTGGCCAAAGCAGTGTAGGGATGGGCAAGGGTTTGAGCAATCCCGAAAGGAGTGTCGTTTCACCCTTGTTGACTTGGAAAGTATCATCGTTAGCCACCATCTGTTGAATTGTCATTTTTAGTCCTTGCCAAAAGAAGTTACAGTGTTCTCGGTCATACATTTTGCAGAACCCAGAGTGCCCTGTTGATGAAGAAGCATGGAGTTCATAGAAGAGATAGCCCTGTTGAACATATTGCAACCAATTTGGAACAAGCAGAGAAAGAGCTGTAACAGAAACTGGGTCATCAATTGTGTGAGAAGGAGCATCTTCCACCATATTGTCCTCACCCTTCTTGTAAGTGATCACATAGGGATAACCCATGAGTTGGATAACCCATTTTAGGTGTGTTGGGGAGGAGACCCATTGTTCCAGAAAATTTTCTAGACTCTGGAGATCAATCTTGATGCAGAAATAATTCCCTAATAGATATGGCTTCCACTTCTGTACTGCATGCAAAATAGCCATCATTTCCTGCTGAGAGGTAGATGTGGCTAAATTCTTACCGAAAAGGTCTCTTGAAGGCAGCAAGCGCATTGGTTTAGCAAAGATACCTACATATCTATCCACGGAAGTAGTGGAGACTGTTGATGGGTGCATCTGAATGGAATTGAGCTGAGCGATGACAACATGTGAATTTTTCTTAAGGATTTTTTTCAGGCGATGTGAACTGATGATGCAAAGAGACCCTAGTTGTAAGCCCATAAATTTGTGTTGTGCTCCATTAACTTTAAACTGCATCCAAAGTTCAGCAAAATCCCATAAGATGGGGCCAAGTGTGCGTAACCATTGAATGCCCAAAACCACATCACATCCGCCTAAGGACAAGGCAAACATGTCAGAGCGTAGGTTATAATCTTCCATAGAGATACGCACATTATGACACTTCCCCTTGCAAGGTAAGGTGCCCCCATTGGCAACCATGACTTCAAAGTTGGAGCAAGGATGGACAAAACAATCAGCCTGTTTGGCAATCCGAGGGTCAATGAAGTTATGAGTGCTACCAGAATCAATGAGTATGGTAAGAGGGAGATTCTTGAAGTATCCCCTAACCCGCATTGTTTGTGGGGTGGTGACGCCGGTTACAGCATGGAGAGAGATCTCAAGTGGGTCGTCCTGAGATGGGGTGTCAACAGGCGGGTGTTGAATGTTGACCTGATCATCTACTGTATCTGTAGCTTCTTCACCAAGTTCTAAGGTAGGCGGAGAATCCACATCCAAGAGATAGAGCTTTTGTTGAACACATCTATGTCCCCGAGTGAATTTCTCATCACAATTATAGCAAATCCATTTTTCTCGGCGTGCCTGCATTTCTATTTCAGACAAATGCTTGATAGGAGTTGGTTGAGGAGAAGGCGTGATGGGAGGTCGTCGGGAACCCATATTTCTAAAGGGAACAAAGGTGGGTTTGGAGCGTTGTTGAGCTGCGATCTTGTCCTTGACCAGCTTAGCCAACCCTAGGACTTCCATCATTGTGTTGGGACAAAACAGTTTGACCTCTAAGCGGATTTCATCCTTGAGACCACTGATAAAACAACTCCTGTAGAATTCATCAGATAATCCTTCTGTGTGATTGGCCAATTTCTCAAATTCTGTCTGATACTCTCTCACTGTGCCAATTTGGTGAAGTTTAGTGAGTGCTCCTATGAAATCATCAAAAGCACTAGGACCAAATCGTGGCAAAATGAGTTGGCAAAAGTCTGTCCAGTTTGGCTCGGGATGAGCTTTGATGTACCAACAGTACCATTGAAGGGCTTCCTGTTCCAAATGAAAGGATACAAGTGGAACTTTCTGGGCATCATAAGTATTATGCAGACTGAAATATTGTTCTGCTCCATATATCCATCCAGTTGAATCAGTACCATTGAAGCGAGGAAAATCAAGCTTCGGCCCATGAAAATTGCTGGAAGAAGAGAACCCGGTGGTTGCAAAAGATTCTAGCTGTCTGGTATTGTTCATGGCTGAATGCTGAAGATGGAGGCTGAGAAATTTTTCATCCAGATCTTGGAGTTTGGTTTGGATGGCTGCAAGTGCTTCCTCCATGGTGTGTGCTCCTGCACGGGTGACAACCATAACGAGGGTTTTTTTTTTTTTGGTGGAATGGGTAGAAAAACACAAACAGAAGCTGATTTAGTAAAGGAAAATTTGGATTGGGGAAACAATCTGATGGGTAATTGGGGTTTGACTAGATTTTGGACACTGTCGAAAGGACAAGAAAGCAAATAGGGGGATTTCAGAAGCGGGGTGATAGAATGAGAAAATTTGGCAGAGAGGGACAAAGAAGCAGAATTCAAAAAGGAACTCTGTGGTAAAATTTGAAAGTGATTGGATGAAATCTAAGGAAGTTATGGCAAACCCTAAAAATAGAAAAATGTGGGATTTCATGCTGTGGGAAGGGGAATTGGGGATAGGGTTCTCAGGAATGAAAGATGCAGAAGGGGATGACAGGGGTTCCCCAAAAATTTCAAGGGAAACAAAGTGAAAACGAGGGAGATATGGAGAAAAAACTGAATTTTATTACCTTTTTTTTTTTCTAGAAATGGATCAGCAACAGCGGCGCGGAAGGGATCCGCAACAGATGGATCTGCAATGGCGCAAAAGGGATCGAAAACGGTTGGATCTGAAACGACGACTGGATCTGGAGCGAAAGTGATCGGCAATAGTTCAACTGAAAATAGATATGGACCCCAGGTATCTACGGCTTCCTAACAGTTCAGGTGTTTCACTCGGCCACCAATGTTGTCTAACGGCTTGCGTATTGGGGCAGTACCCCTCACTCCACGGCTCAGGTAAAACTGATAACCGCTTTGCCACAAACGACAGCTCTTGGTTTACCTCACGGGTGGGAACTAGTCAATTAGGTAGGGGTCGTTTCCCTTTTCGCTGGCAGGTCCTCTCAATGGGCTAGCTACTTTGGGGTTCCTGTGGTACTCCTCACAATGAGTTTTAGGGCTTATGCCCAAGTACTTCCCACAGTTAAGCGGATAGGGATTATTCCCAAATTCGAAGCTGCAACAAATGCGAAAAAAATTTTGGCAGAAATTCCACCCAACGAGCCCAAGAAAGTGCTCTAATACCAGATGTGAAGAACCTGTAATAATTAATTAATGCAAATACACAAGATATCGGAAATAATAGAACTAAGAATCACTTTTATATTGATCACAGGCCACTTCGAGGGGGAAACCTCCTTTGAGCAAGCTCAATACAATTAACTTCACGGTCCTTCAATGACCTCAACACACACTTATATACTAAGTCTATGCCCAATACTATGAGTCAAAACCATGGGACATATAATACTACGGGACGACTTACAAAGCATATGCGTCCAATACTATGGGTCAATACTATGGGCTAATATAAACTACGGATCAACAAATACTATGAGACGACTTACAAAGCATATGCGTCCAACAACAATATACTAACATAGTAAAGAGAAGGGTTGACATAGTTTCCTAACAGACGTTTTAAAATCTATAAACTTTGGACTTCAGAAGTTGGTGAGTTATTTTCACTTCATAACTTACCCACCGGCGTTTGGATTTCGACGTTGCAATCCCTATTTACTTTGTAAATCGATAAGTCATTTGTGTTGCAGCATTCCATCCCAAAATTTTCATTCCAGGAACTTTGCAACCTCAGAAGTCATCACTCCCTTCATTGTTTCAAACTTGATCCTGATGTTCTGACCCCTACATTTTCATCTTAGGAACTGTGGAACCTCGGAAGGCGGCATTCCACATATTTACCATTCAAATGTCATTCCGACTCCTAACTTGCGACTATCCCCCAACCTCAGTGAACCTACCTTGGAATCATCCTTCTGATGTCGGGATTGACCTATTTTCATGTGTAAGTCAAGAATTGATCTAGGAAGTTCTTTAAGTCCAATCACATTAATGGTTGATTATGTCTAACTTTCAATCATCAACCAACTCATTCATGGTTGGTAATAAATGAATTAAGTGATAATTAAATTTGTTTTTACCCATTTTCAAAGTTACTTCACCACCTCAAAGCTGGAGTTTTGTATTTTCCTTCTGCGTGATTAATTGAGATTTGCTTCAAGTATGCTACTTTATGTTTTCATTTTATTTATGTTTTCCATATAAGTTTGTTTATATTTCCTATTTTTTGTTCGCAGAACTACTCCCGACCACCATGGCTCGCAAAACCAGGTCCAAAGTTGTGCTGGAGGAATTAAATTTGAAAGACCCTAACCTAGGAATTTACTCAGACACTGATGCCCAGGCTTATAACACCATATGCTTGGATTGGGCCAAAATTTATAGTATTTTTAACAACGATGAGTTCTCATAATTTGGTGAAGAGGCCCCGTTATACCAAAACATTAGCAAGTCCAATTTTCATGCCATTGTTTCTCGACCAGCTATCATGCCATTCACTAACTTGGTGAATTGGATGGTGGATCATGCTCACATTCCCACAAGCATATTCAAGGATTCCAACTAGACTCCATATACCATCTTCAAACCGGATACATTTTCAAGGATATACGCCCTCAAGACTACACAACAGCTTCTGACGCAATAATTCCTAAGGTTCTTCAAGCAGAAGTATGAGCCAGAGATACTTGTCAAAACTTGGTTGGTTGACACTTACACTTGTGTACTTCGACCTAATAGAAAATACCCCATTTTTCTACTCAAAGAACCCTATAAAATCATTATTGTTATGCTATATAGATTTTATGGTGTTGATAGTTGTTCATATTTTAGGCTAGAATGGACTCCTTTATCCCATCATGTGGCAATTACAGGGCAAGTTTTCAACTAGGCCAAAATTTTCTCCATCGCAGTCAAAGATGCAATTGGTCAAACATTAAAAGGTCCAGCTACCAGGAAAATTAGGTTCTTTCTATCTACATACTTTGTAGATATTCTATGTGTTTCATTTGCATTTCCTTCAATGAATTGGCACTGGACTCCACATAACCCTCATGTGCCTATTTATTGTTCTATTTTGTGGGAGGATAATTTCAAACCTCACCTCTATGACATATGTGACAATTTTTTTAGTGTTGTTTACTTGATCATATTTAAGAAGGATGCCCCCTTACCTTCTAAAGAAGCTATATAATTGGTGTCAACCATAAGTGATTGGTATGTTGGTGAATTTTTCACTTATTTTAGGATATGGGGTAGTAAGTCAATGCATTTTTTGCCAAGGTTTGTTCCCGATATATTGGTTATTGCATAAATGTCCTATAACACATTCACCAATGGAGTACATATCCTATTGCATTCTAGGAAGAGGGGTGCATGGCCAAAGTTTCCTTTGTATGTAGGGAATTTAGTGATTCAGAATGTTTCCCATGCCCATTTGTAAGCCAAAGGGATAAATTATTTAAAATTATGAGTTGGGGTCAAAAGAATGCATGACCCAAAAGGTTTTGTGATTGATCACTTCACTCAGGTCCAGTTAAGAATCTCATATACCCATGAAACAGAATGTGATGAATTCCTTTATCAGGGTGCTTTAAGAATGGAAACTGATATTTCATAAGCTAGAACATGCTACTAAGGAATCCATGGAGGCATTTTGTAATGCACCAATCAATTTTGATTGTACAATAACTAACTCTCCAACCAGACTTAAGGAAAAAGAGTGAAACAGATGACTTGAATGGTTGTAGGAAGGCATACAAATATTAAACTAATTTCAAATATAATTTCAGGTTCAATCCAACAATTTTGAAGAGGTTCTGAGGTTTCAAAAGAAAACAAGCAAAATTGTCTCTTGGGACTACACAACTAGTTCAACTTTAGGATTTTCCAAACAGGGGGAGAAAGATTTGAATTCTTGGTTTCAAACATGTAATGAGTGTATTGACATGTTAATTGACATAATCAATTTAAAGAAACCAATTTGGAGTTGTAGAGGTTCATTTATTAATCAAGCATTGAAAACTAGCTAATTTTCATGGCAAACTAGACTAGGTGCAAGAAATTGGTATGAAAACCAGACTTCTCTTTATTAATTCTACAGAATGGAATTCATAGGTTCAACATTACATTAATTAAATCCATCAATATCTTAAATACATCTCATAGAAGACTCGGGAAATAAATACATGAGAGAAGGAACTCTCCATCATAGAAGAACTAGAAATCATGAGGAATTCAAATGGGAGGATTTCCAATATATGCAAACAAGTTTGAACTTCATTGGATCGGATTTTAGGACCTGAAATAAAATCGATCATGAATATTTTATGGCTTCATCCTCTCATAAGAATTAGGGGCACATCTCCCAAGTCACAGAGGAAAAATTGCTCTCAATTCAATTATCTAACTGTCAAAAGATGGAAAAGTGGTGCACACTCCTTTTATAGATTGGATGTGTATTTTTGAACAAGTCACATATTCTAATGATTACTCATGGAGTGGATAAGGATAGCTTGCTTTCAAGCTTTACTTTTCTGCTTTGCTTTCTGCTTTTGCTTTATCCTGATTTTAATTTTCTATCCTATTTTCTGCTTTTGACTATTTTTTCCTACTTTTCTGCCTTATCCTGTGTTTTCCTGCTTTTCTTACTTATCCTACTTTCTAATTTTATCTACTTTTCTTCTTTATTCTGTTTTTCCTGAGCTTTACTACTTTTCTTCCTTGTGTCAGGTTTTCTTTTATTTTTCCTACTTTCCTAGCTTTGGCTGCTTTGAACTTTTCTTCTTTTGCAAGCTGCATCTTGGTCAAACCTTATCCTATAATGTGACCTTGTGGATAATTATCCACTTTATTCCATTTAAAATAAATATCTATTAAATGAAAAATAGATATACTGGTTTTCTAGAAAGTGCATCAGCTACAATGTTCATCAATGTGTCATCAATGCAAGTACTGGTTTTCTAGAAAGTGCATCAGCTACAATGTTCATCTTACCCTTCTTGTATTCAATGTCAAAGTATAAAGCTTGGACATTACTTACCCACTTATTTTTCCTATCATTCAACTCATTTTGTGACAGGAAGTGTCTCAAGCTATTATGATCAGTTTTGATGATGAACTTACCCCCCACAAGATATTGTATGAACTTGACTAGCGTATGCATGATGGCTAGAATCTCCTTGTCATAAACTGAGTATATCCTCTTATGGGGCTGCAAATTTCTACTTTCAAAGGCTATGGGATGCTTATTTTTCATCAAGACAAATCCAATCCCACTTCTTGAGGCATCACATTCAAGAACAAAAGGTTGAGAAAAATATGGAAGTGCAAGAACAGGACAACTACTCATTACCTCTTTCATTCTCTTGAATGCTTGTTTAGACCCCTAAGACAAATTAAAGGCTCCTTTCTTAGTGAGAACTGTCAATGGGGATGATAACTTTGAAAATCCTTTTACAAAATTTCGGTAATATGTACACAAACCAATTAACCCCCTCAATTCAGTAATATTTCTTGGTATTGGCCAATCCATAATTGCTTGGCTCTTCTCCATGTGAGCCTTAACCCCTCCTTTCCCAATCACATGACCAAGATATAAAATCTCAATCATTCCAAATTCTCATTTGGACAATTTAGCATAGAAAGATTGATCTTCCAATATAGTTAGAACAATGTCCAAATGATGCAAATGCTCCTCCCAAGTCCTATTATAAATCAGAATATCATCTACGAAGACAAGAAAAAACTTACGGAGCTGCTTGCTAAACATTATGTTCATGCAAGATTGAAAGGTTGTTGGTTCATTAGTTAGGCCAAAAGATATAACTAAAAACTGAAAGTGCCCATAATGACATCTGAAGGTTGTCTTATGAATGTCCTCCTCCCGCATACTGATTTTATGGTAATTAGAGAGAAGGCCAATATTTGAAAAGTATTTGGATCCATGTAGTTCATCCATTAGTTCATCAATCCTTGGAATAGGATATTTGTTCTTGATGGTATTTTTGTTAAGGGCCCTTTAGTCTATACACATGTGCATGGTCCCATATTTCTTCTTAACAAGGACTACAAATGATGCAAAAGGACTTGAGCTTGGTCTAATGAACCCTAAGTCAAGCAGTTATTTGATGATTCACTCTATCTCATCCTTGAATATTTTTTTATGCTTATAGAGATGGACCTTGATAGGTGATGTGCCTATCTCCAATTCAATTCTATGCTCCACTCCTCTATCAGGTGGCCTACCATGAGGAAGTTCCCCAAACACCTTCTTATGTTTTTGGAGCAGCTTTTGAATGTCTTTTGGATACTATGCTACTTCCAAAGAGGTGTCTATAGTAGTGATTAGGCACTCTGCAACCCATTCAATGTCTCCATGCATCAATAGAGATCTCATACTATGTGCAGACACTACTTGCTTTGGGTAGGTGTTGATCCCCCTCAACACTACCTCATTTCCACCTTCATTTTGGAATCTCATCTCAAGGAATTTGTAGTTTATAGTGTGCTTTCCAATAGAATACAACCATTTCACTCCCAAAACCATATTAGTATCAACCACATTCACAACATAAAAACTATCTATCACAGTGTGATCTCCTATAGTGACTTGCAATTTAATCCATATAGAACACTCCAAAGAATGATTACCTAGAATTATGACAGTGAAACCTTCAAACTTCTCAATAGTAAGATTTCTTCTTTCCACCAAAGACAAATCAATGAAGTTGTGTGTTTCTCCTCCATCCACTAACACGGTGACTTATTGTCCTTGCACCACTCCTTTGAATCTGAGAGTGTGAAAGCAAGGCACTCCTGACAATACTGCAATTTTGCTCACCTCTAAAGGATGCTCTTCTTCAGCAGTCTCATAGGCCACCTATGTATCTATTGGGGCCTCTTCTTTTTCCTCCTCAACTTCACTCTTTGAATAGAATTCAATATAGTGAGATTTCCCCTTAGCACACTTGTGTCTCGGAACCCATGGTTTTTGACAAGTGAAACATAGCTTCCTTCTTCTCAATTCATCTCGATGTTTGGAGAAATTGTCTGTCTTTAAATTTTCGAAATAACTCTTCATGGGTAGCCTTTGATTCTTTAATTAAGCAGGAACAGTAGCTCCAGGAGGAAATATTTTCCTCAGAATAGAATCTTGGAAATCTCTTGTTCTATTTAGTGCACCTTGCAAGGTAGATTATCTATAGGCCTTCACCAAACCTTTCAAAGGCTCTGCTAATCCTTCAATGAACAAAAGGATCAAGCGAGATTCAAAGATATCAGTGACCATCATAGCCAGCTTATGGAACTAAGAGATGTAGGCTTCAGGAGCTCCAGTCTGCTTCGCATGCACTAGCTCTCTAAAAATGATTTCAGGATCTCTTCTTTCAAATCTTTCAGGCAATCTTCTTGTGAATTATTCATAAGTGGTCACTTGATCATGTCCAAGTTTCATCATTCCATGAAACCACCAATAATTGGCTTCACCATCTAAGTTTAGAGTATCCATCATGATGGCATCTCTCTTAGCCATTGGATTCAACTGAAAATAGGTGTCTAGCTTATGAATCCAAGAACTAGCAGTGCACTTTGATCAGTCATCAAAGTATGGCAGAGAAATCTTACCAATAGCACTCTTCAACTCATAATTTTTATTAGGCATCCGAAATATTCCTCTTGGATTGGTCTTGTATTTATCATCACATAAATCTTTGAATGCCAGAGTTCTTCTACATTCTTCACTTAGTGTAAGATATTCAACATACTTATCATCCCATGAAGCAAGGCCTTCATTTCAAACTTCAGGTTGCTCCATTTGCTCTTCAGTTAATATAGGCATAGTAGGCCTTGATTTGTACTGAGACTCCATCTTGAATTCATCAGGGCGATTGTGAGGCCCAGTCTTTGAGAAAATAGATCCACTAGTGATCTTATTTTCACCACGTTGAGAGTCACTATTTCTCCCTTCCCCATCTTTGTTTCCCAACTGCTTAGAAAGGAATTATATTCTCTCTTATTTGTATTGGATGATGATGTGTGAGATATCTTTAATACCTTTCATCATGTTTTGCACAAGGATTTTGAATTCATCTTTTTCATCCATACTTTCTCCTTGGAACTTACCTTCAGTGGAATTAACTTCTTCTTCTCCTTCTTCCTTTGTCAGAGGGTATTTATTATTTGGATAGGAATTTATTTTAGGAATCATAGGAGAACACAAAGATGAGGTTCATAGGAACATGCTCTAATACCACTGTAATATACCAATCAGTTTTGATTGTACACTAACTGACCCTCCTAACAGACTTAAGGAAAAACAGTGAAACAAATGATTTGAACACGGTTTGAATGGTTGTATGAAGGATTAAAAATATTAAATGAATGTCAAATATTAGTTCAGATTTTTTTCAGCAAGTTTGAATAGGTTCTGAGGAGTTTTCAAAAGAAAACAAGCAAAATTGTCTCTCAAGACTGCACAACTAGTTCAACTTCGGGATTTTCCAAACATGTGGATAAGGCTTCAAATTCTTGGTTTCAGACATGGAATGAGTGTATTGACATGTTAGTTGACATCTGCAACTAAAAGAAACCAATTTAGATTTGTATATGTTCATTTATTAATCAAACACTAAAAACTAGCTAATTTTCATGGCAATCTAGACTAGGTGCAAGAAATTGGTATGAAAATCATACTTCTCTTTATTAATTATGTAGAATGGAATTCAGAGGTTCAAAATTACATTAATTAAATCCATCAGTATTTTAAATACATATCATAGAAGAATCAAGAATGAAATACATGAGAGAAGGAACTCTCCATCATAGAAGAACTAGAAATCATGAGGAATCAAAAGGGAGGCTTTCCAATATCTGCAAACAGGCTAGAAATTCACTGTATTAGACTTTAGGACCTGCAATAAACTAAATTATGAATATTGGATGTCATTATCCTCTCAAAAGAAGTAGGGGCACATCTCCTAGCTTGGACTAGGGGCACATCTCCCAAGTCATAGAGACAAAATTGCTCTCAATTCAATTCTCAAACTGTCAAAAGAATGACAAGTGGTGGGAACACCTATGCTAATGCACCCTCATGGAGTGGATAAGGATAGCTTTCTTTCAAGCTTTAATTTTCTGCTTTTGTTTTATCCTACTTTTTCTTTTCTATCCTGCTTTTCTACTTTTGACTACTTTTTCTTGCTTTTCTACCTTATCCTACTTTTTTCCTTATCCTTATTTTTCCTACTTTTTTTCCTTATCCTGCTTTCTTCTTTTATATGCTTTTATGCTTTACTCTTCTTTTCCCAAGCTTTACTACTTTTATGCCTTGTGCTAACTTTTCTTTTATTTTTCCTGCTTTCCTAGCTTTGGTTGCTTTCGTCTTTTATTCTTTTGCAAGCTACCTCTTGGTCAAACGTTATCCTCTAATTCTCCCTTGTGGATCATTATCCACTTTATTCCATTTAAAATAAATATCTATTAAGTGAAAATAACTTCCATCAAGTGCATCTCAAACTTAAGAAAATAAACTTAACATCTTCTAATTAATTAATGCCTAAACTTTCAAAATTAACCCTAAGTGAATGAAATTTTCTCCTCAACCCAAGGGATTGATTGGGTTAGAAACTCAATCCAATGAACATCAATGAGGGGACATGGCACATTGATTAAGGAATTGGTATTCAATACGAGTCAGCCTCGGTCCAATAGAGATGAAATTGGACAAGCAACATGGTAAACAACCTATGTCAGCCATCCAACCTATCAACCCTATCCAACATTTGAATGAACTGATCCAACAAACAAAATTCCTCCAAGGTAAGTCTTCTTAGTATATTCAGAATGTTGTTTCTATTACTATGCCTACCACCCCTTCTAATGTTATAGTTAAAGCTGACCCACATTCAAAAATATTCCCACATGTTATTTATTCTCATCCAAATGTTAGTTTCATTGACTTGGAAAAGGAGAAACCAACAGAGTTTATTAATCCTACTCCAGTGATCCAAGAGCCTACTCAATCACTACCTTAGGGTGGCACATCTATTTTTAATGACACCTCCCCTGACACCAATCATCAATAGTCTCTCAATCACAATTTGTCACAACTTCCCCTTGTAGATAAACATGTTTCTCATTCAGTCCACAATTCAACTCCTTCTTCACCTCCTCATACCAATATTCTAGATGTTCCTTTATTACATGCCACTTCTACTACTCAGTTGTTAACAGATAAGGAAGTGACCTCTTCAACATATCTCTTACCCTTACAATTAGCCCAAGGTTCTCAATAGATAGTTGGAGATATTGCTCCTAGTACTCTCCCTCATTTTTTAGTGGGATATTATTTCACCCAGCTTGTAGAGTCTCAAGTAGGGGTCCCACATACAACTGATGTTGCTCAAACTTTATCAGAGACACCCCTATACCCTCCTCAATTACCATCAACTTCCATGAGTCAACCTATACCAATGGCTAGCTCTTCTAGATTGCTAGTCTCTACAGCTGAAGACTCTACAGATTTTGGTGAAGATGTTGTAGTAGTTTTAGGTGATTATTGCTTTAGCAAGAAGTAGAAGGATATACTCAAGAAAGGCACTAAAAGAGGAAGGGAAGGGAACGTCATTGTTGGTCCTATAGAAAATCAAGTTATTTGGAAGCAAGCCACTACTAACCCCAAAAGGGAAGTTGTTGAAGTTGAACTATAATGGGGGCCTTTGAAGGAGCTAATTATGACTATGCTTCCACCTTGGATAGGAAAATTAAAGAAGAAAGAGAAAAATCTGCTCCCTTATAGTCGAAGATCGATTCTTTGCAAGAAGGACTCCCCAAGCATATGGAAGAGTTGAGAATACAACATCAATAAGAAATGCAGATCTTGCAGGACCAGCTCCAACAAGTCACAGAGAAAAAATATGTTGTAGATAGAAAGATAGTTGAGCAAGCTACTAAGCTTGAAGACATCAAGCTACAACTTGAACAGTTTAAGGACCAAGGCTATTCTTCATATTTATGTAAGCTCATTGTTCAGGAATTCAAGGATGAATCACTCGTAGCTAATGAGGGTCTCAAACAAGATAAATCATTGGTTTTGCAAGTGTTAAATGAAGTACAGGATGATTACAATGCATTTGAGCATTTGTCTAATCTTTTATTAGAACACTCTAGTAAGCATAAGAAGGCCCACTCATCCTATAAACAATTGTATGAGTTCTATTGTTTGGACTGAAATCTGCGTTTATTAGAAGTGACGTTTGATCCATACTATTGGATCATCTTCAGGAGACAAGGATCGATCCACTCACCTGTGTGAGTGGTAGACTCACCTAAAAAATGATCCCGAGTATGTTCCTCGCCTTGATGCACTTAAAATAATGAGGATTCGCATATTAGTCAAGTCCTGGGGATTTGTATGGGATGAGGTTTCAAGCATGATTGAAAAGGGACAAAAAATATGTGCGAGGCAATGGATTCTAACCAATAACTTTAAGGAGATGCTCGGCATGCCTCGGTTTGTTGAGATGGAAGATTCAGTGCCAACTAAGTTAAGAATGGTTGAGGTGGAAGAACAAAGATATCAGTCAACTGAACTTATATGAAATGTTTCTCAAGCGGATGTTTTTACTTTGAGGTCGTTCATCTCATCTCTTATATAGTATTTGAAAATTACTTTGGAAAATTTCCTAAGTAATTGGTCTAAAATTAGGATTAAAGAGGTCATACCCTACCTATGTAAATCCCAACTCCAATTAGAACATGCCAGCTACCCTGATATTTCTGAGTTGTGGGATACTTATTCAAAGTGGAAGGACTATGTTACAAATCCTAGTTAGGATAGTTAGAAATTCTCAGGGATTAGGAGATCTTCTAGATGATTTTTTGGATCCGCGTTATCCATTTTTGTTGTATTTATAATTGGATCAACCAGAGGAAAAAGGGGGGAAGGGGGAGACTCTAGTCGAACCTCTGGTGGAATGTTATTGCACTAGACTGTATTGAACTTTCCATGTCTTTTGGAGCAAGTAATGTAATGATTTACAAACATGCTAATGAAATATGGAGATGGTTCTGCACATTGTTTTTGACTTAATTCAAGTTTGATTTTCATGATTTTTCCTTATATTTGAATCGATGTTTTTTTCTAACATATTAGTCATTGTTATTAATTATCATTATTGCATAAGTTTGAAATCGGTATCAGTGTATGTATGCATTAACTATTTTTAATATTATTATGAGCAAGGTATTTGGGTATTTTCAAAATCTTTGTTTATAATGATTACCTCTGTAATTGATCTATAATTGATAGGATTTTGTAGTTTAGGGTTTAAATGATCACATCTTAACTAGTTAGTGAAGCTCCTCATATTTGATCATGCATTTGTAAACTGGTTTCATAATTTGATGATGTTTTCATTAAGTTATGGACAATTAATTTATCTTGAAAGTGTAAAGAATTTATTCTAATTATTTTCAATACATATTATTTCAATTAAGAGATTAAGTATGAGAGTTGTTTACTGTTAAGTAGGTTTCCCTGTTTAACCTAATTTACTTTTAAGCTTTATCTTAGTTTCTTTTAACCAGATTAGGATTGACATAGTAGAATTAGGATTTCATTAACCTTAAAATCTCATTTAGAAGGAGAAAAACCCCACTAGTGGCCAACGGAGGCCTCATATCCGTTGGGAATAGTTACACCAAAAGTGTAAGGACTAGGATAACTCTTGCGTAGGTTTGTCTGGCACCTTCATATCAGACTATTTCCTTTGCGTTGACGACTGGACAATTTTCGGGTGTAAATAAGGCGATGTTTTTCTGAGATACTCTAAGTACCTGACCCTTTCTATATCGAAGGCTCCATGTCAACAAGGACTTGCGCGATTTATGCTATTAATTCTACTGATATAGTTGCAGAGATCATTATTTCAGTGCTTTTGTTTTATACAACTAAAATATGTGTGGTCATCTAAGAGAACTGGGATATTGATTTGAATTTTTGTCCCAGATGAAGCGAAAGCAAACAATAACAACATCAAATGTTGTGCTTGGGGAGGATGCATAGAGTCTGGAGGTGCAGCCTGGATATGATCAGTGCCTAGTCATGGGATTGATAATCAATGTTGATAATATTCTGAAAAATTATATCTTCTGCAAGCTTTGAGGCTTAACATTGATGCTTGTAAAACATACTCTAGAGTCCATAATAACTAAATGGAGCATGCAGCCTTCTCCCCTCGTGTAAATGTCCATTTTTGTTTTAAGGTTGCTATTAATTGTAAAATAAAATTTATTTATGATGCTAATGGGTTTGGTCATTTTAGGTCTAACCCTTACTTGCAATTCGGTTTTATCATTTCGGATCTAAACGTTACTTGCAACCAATGTGGTTGTTCACAATACTTAAATTTGATATTTGGCTTCAAATGTGTTCAAAAACCAATATGTGATGATTTCTTTTTTGTGCTTTTAAAGACTACTTCACTTTGTTTTGGAACTGATTGTAGAGACACGAGAGCTTCTACCTGTAATTGCAATAGTCTATGTTATGAATTAGGGCACTTGTAATTGCAATAGTTTATGTTTGGGAAGAATTTTATGGTTAACCCTAAACAAAATTCTACTTTGTTAGCTGTAAGATTTTTTCTCCTTTGTTAAGCATGATTAGAGTAGAGTTTCATTTTCATTTTCAATAATATTAAATACAATGTATATTGGAACTTTGTTTTAAAATTTTTGTCCATTTAAATCTGTTAAATTTTGAGCATTAATTCACAATACTCTTGGATCTTTACTGAGAGAATAACATATACAGTATATCAATGCATAACAATCACAATAAGCATCACAAGAATCAAAAGCATGAGAGATAAGAGACACATAGTTTCCGTGGGGAAAACCCTAAGGTGAAAAACCCCACAACTTCCTCAGAGATAGAGAGAGCAATGGCTCAACCAAAGTACAACCAAAATACACTTGAGATAGTCTTCTAGAGCATATGATCATTTTCCTCACTAG
Source organism: Larix kaempferi (assembly GCA_027924585.1). Taxonomy (NCBI): domain Eukaryota; kingdom Viridiplantae; phylum Streptophyta; class Pinopsida; order Pinales; family Pinaceae; genus Larix; species Larix kaempferi. Next base: position 5,687,610 of record BSBM01000291.1, read on the forward strand.
AGCGCCACTTTCTGAGTGAGAGAAGTGTGACTTTCCAAATGATCCAAATAGAGATCTCCCGATCTCTATTTATACTTAACCTGTTTTCCCAGTTACACTATGGGGCCGAGTTGTCTATCTAGATACATCCACAATATAATATATATTTCAGGGCCGACCCCACACATGGTGGTCTAATAACCCATCGGCAAGTACACACACTTGTGACACTTGTTAATCCACATGACGACACTTCCTTATAGAGGAATAACACATCTCTAATAAGGGTACAATAAATATATATGAAATACATGGATGAAATAAATTCCAAAGTTACATACACATCAACACTCCCGCTTAACTAGGAAGGTATTTCTCGACATAGATATGCCAGACAAGTCTTCTTCTCGGGATCATCGTCATCAATGCATCGTCATCATCATCGTCACTGCTACTGCTATCTCAACCAATCTCTGACTCTACTCGTCATAGGAAGTTCTAAAGAGCCAGTCCTTTTTCATACTGGATGTAGGCCCACCACCTGCAGGTCTTCGTCATCACTGGCCATACTATGGAATCCTCAAGACTTATTACGTGCGTCACAAAACCTCGAAAGAGCATCCCAGGCTGTTACAAGCACACGGCTCTACCTATAGGATCTCCCAGGGCCATATTATATGTGACCTCACCACAAAACCTCATAAGAGCATCCCAAGCTGTTACGAGCACACAAATCTACCTATAGGATCTCCCAGGGACAGATTATATGTGGTCACCACAAAACCTCACAAGAGCATCCCAGGCTGTTACGAGCACACAGCTCTACCTATAGGATCTCCCAGGGACAGATTATATGTGGTCATGGAAAAACCTCGCAAGAGCATCCCAGGACTTATTACGGGCACATAGCCCAACCTATCGGATCTCCCAGGGACATATTATATGCCATAGGACAAAACCTCAAAAGAGCATCTGCCAGATATCCCAAGGCCAGATTATATGCCATAGGAAAAACCTTGAAAGACTATCTCCAGATCTCCCAGGGCCAAATTATATGTCCTCCTAGAGCAAAACCTCGAAAGAGCATTTGCCAGATATCCCAGGGCCAAATTATATGCCATAGGAAAAACCTCGAAAGACTATCTGCAAATCTCCCAGGGCCAAATTATATGCTCATCTACACAACCTGATCCACAGCCATAGAGTATCAACCTGATACTCACCATACATCATCCTGATGTACACATGATCATCCTAATCATCATCACTGTAACATCCTGCTGCATGTCATCTGGAGCAACATCCTGAAGCTCGTCATCCATGATCATCCTGATCATACAATGCATCTACCTGATGCATACCAAGTATCTACCTGATACATATCATCATACATGATCCACCTGATCATACAATGTATCCACCTGATACAAATACAAATACATGATACATAACACCATACATGATCTACCTGATACATATACAGATACATGGTCCAAGCATCCAACATGATGCATATACAAAATACATACAAATGATCCTACTGATCATATCCATCATCCAACATGATGCGTACATACATATAAATGATCCAACTGATCATATCCAGCATCCAACATGATGCGTACATACATATACATATAAATGATCCAACTGATCATATCCAACATCCAACATGATGCATACATACATATACATATAAATGATCCAACATCCAACATGATGCATACATACATACAAATGATCCAACTGATCATACAAAGCAGAAACCAGAACATCATCCTGATGCTCATCATCCAGCGCTTACATCCACAGCCATGTGAAGGATCCTCCTTCCAACATGCTTGGAATGGCTTCAACAAATGTGTCCATCACTTCTTCCTCGAAGTGTCATCAATCTGAAGAACGCCAAGCCTCTCCCTGAAGTACTCGAACTTCACCCTAGCTAGTGGCTTCGTCAGCACATCTGCAATCTGCTCGTCCGTCGCAACGTACAGGAGCTTCACAGCTCCTCTTTGCACCATATCCCTGATATAGTGATATTTGATCTCTATGTGCTTCGACCTGTCATGAAACACTAGGTTCTCAAACAACTTCACACAACTCTAGTTATCACAGAAGATACCAGTAGCATCCAATGGGAGATCAAATAACTCAGACAGTAGCTTCCGTAGCCATACTGCCTCACAACTAGCTAAACAGGCTGCAACATACTCTGTCTCAGCTGTACTCAGTGCTACGCAGGACTGCTTCCTGCTAAACCAATAGATCACACCTGATCCCATACTGAAGCAACACCCAGATCTGCTCTTCCTATCTGCAACACTGCCAGCCCAATCTGAATCAACATAACCTTACAGGTTAAACTTTTGATTCGCTTCATACTTGAGCCCATAATCCACTGTACCCTTCAGGTACCTCAGAACATGCTTTACAGCAACCAGGTGAACACTCCTCGGATCCGTCAGGAACTAGCTCAATGTGTTCACAGCAAAGCAAATATCTGGTCTCGTGTTCGTCAGGTACATCAAGGACCCAATCATCTGACGATACATAGAGACATCAACTAGCTCAGATGAATCATCACATAGAAGCTTCAGATTCGATGCCATAGGTGTGGCCATGGCCTTGCAATCCATCATCCCAAATCTCTTCAGGATATCTACTGTGTACTTTCCTTGACCAAGGAAGATCCCACCTACACTCTGCCACACCTCCATACCTAGGAAATAATGCATCATTCCCAAATCTTTCATATCGAACTCAGCAGCAAGCTTCCTCTTAGTATCTGCAATCAGTCTATCATCTCCTGTTACAAATAAGTCATCCACATACAGGAGTAGAATCATAGGATTCCCTTCCTCAACCTTGTAGTAGAGTTTGGAATCCGTTTTATTCTCGGTAAAGCCCAAACTAGATAGGAAACTGTCCATCCTACCATACCAGGTTCTGGGAGCTTGTTTCAAGCCATACAAGGCTTTCTTCAATCTGCACACATATGACTCCCTGTCATGTATTTCAAAACCGAGTGGCTGCTCCACATATACTTCCTTTTCAACTACACCATTCAAGAAAGCAATCTTGACATCCATCTGGTGTATTTTCCATTTCATTGTTGTAGCCAGGGAAAGTACTGTTCTGATGGAAGTATACCTGGCTACAGGTGCAAAAGTTTCTTCATAATCTATTCCCTCTTTCTGAGAGAAGCCACAAGCTACGAATCTTGCCTTGTATTTCTCTACACTGCCATCTACAGCATGCTTGATTTTGTAGATCCATTTGGTAGTCACAACAAACTTCTCTTTAAGTCTTGGGACAACATCCCAAACATCATTCTTCATTATTGATTGGTATTCCTCAACCATGGCATCCTTCCATCCTTTCTTTTCCGCTGCTTCTTCATAACTGGAAGGCTCTTTGTTCATAATGTCACAGAGCAAAGAAACATATCTGGTATGTGATCTGGTTCTCTTCTTTGCTCTGTGTTCTTCTTCTGGAATACCAATCTTTCTGCATCTTGAATGAGCTCTCTTGCCCATGCAGGTTTCCTCTTGTGAGAGTTATCCTCACGGGGTGGATCTATAGGTTCTTGCGGATCTTCAAACTCATGAACAACTTCTAAAACTGTTTCAGTCATGGTAGTGTCTTGAAATCTAGTTTCCTTAGGTTCTTCATAAACTTCGATAGGTGCCTTCCTTGATTTGATGAATGCTGAGTTTTCATCAAATGTTACATCCCTATTGACATCAATCTTCTTGAACCCTAGAAAGTATATTTTGTAAGCCTTCGAGCTTTCACTATAACCCACAAAGATACCCTTCTTTCCTGAAGGATCTAGTTTAGTCCTCTTTTCCTTTGGGACATGAGTGTATACTGGACAACCAAATATTCTAAGATGACTGACTTTAGGTTTCTTACCAGAAAAGACCTCTTCTGGTGTCTTGTTGTCCAATATATTGTGGGGTGTTCTGTTCTGCACATATACAGCTGTTCTAGCTACTTCTGCCCATAGATGCATAGGTAGATCCTGGTCATGCAGCATTGCCCTTGCTGCTTCCATGATTGTTCTGTTCTTCCTTTCTGCAACTCCATTCTGTTGAGGATTATAAGGAGCAGTCAACTCCCTCTTAATCCCTGAATCACTGCAAAGCTTCTTAAAGTCACCTGAGGTGAATTCTCCACCATTGTCGGATCTGAATGTTTTGATCTTCTTGTCAGTTTGATTCTCCATCAAGGTTTTGAACTCCTTGAACTTATCAAGCACCTCATCTTTATTCTTCAAGAAGTATACCCAAGTCTTCCTGGAGAAGTCATCAATAAATGAGACATAATAAACATACCCACTCAGAGAACTGGATGACATAGGACCACATACATCTGAGTGGATGATTTCCAGGATATCTTTTTCCTTGCTTTCACTGCTTGGGAAAGCCTTCTTAATGTTCTTACCTTTTGCACATCCTTTGCAAACACCTTCATGTTTGGTCTTGATTTCAGGAAGACCCTCTACAGCCTTGCTTGCAATTGGAAGTGCCCTATAATGCATATGAGCAAGTCTTCTATGCCAAAGTTCACTTGGCTCCATGGATTCATGTATCATGGCATGTTTAGGTTGACCCTTCAATTTATACAAACCTCCCTCTTGCACTCCAATCACTACTGCATCATCAATTGTTTTACTCTTTGGCCACATTAGGACATGGCCATCCACAAATGCAACCCTCATACCTTTTGCATCCAATGTAGAGATGGAGAGTAAGTTCTTCTTGAGCCCAAGTACATAAAGGACTTCTTTCATCTTCAAAGATTTTCTAGAATCTAGGTTGTAGGAGGCTTCACCACTTCCTTTGATTGGGTATTGATAATCATCCCCAAGTTTCACCTTATGAGGTGATTCATGTTCAGATAGATTCACAAAAGATTCCTTAAACCCAGTCATGTGTTTGGAAGCCCCACTGTCAATCAACCAATCATTACAACCATGGGAGATAGTACCTGTGAGAGCAGAGATTAGAACATACTCTTCTTCACTTGATGAGTCATCATCACTATCATCACTTTCTACCCTAGACTTCTTCTTTGGAGGTTCATCATCCTCGGCAGCATGAGCATGGAACTTTCTTTTGCTGCCCTTCTTCTTCTTGCTGGAGTTGTTGTTATTATCCCTTTTGTTCTTGGGACAATCTGAAGCAAAGTGACCCTTCTCATTGCATGTGAAACATCTTAGATCCTTCTTATTCTTTTGATAGGATCTCTTGTAGCGAGAGTGCTCCTTCTTGGGCTTGCTTCTTTTGGTGTGAGCTGCAAGAGCTTGATCTTCATTCCCCATATTTTCTTCTCGTGCCACAAGCCTTGCTTCTTCTTGTGAGCATTCTTCCCGTAGTCTGTTGAAGGATACCAACTTCTTTCTTGCACAGATTCCTTAAGTAAAGGAGTCCCATGACCTAGGTAGGCCATTCAGAGTGGTCATGACAACTTCACCATTCTCCACCATTTCATCTACTACTTCCAGTTATTCCTTAATCTGGGAGACCCTAGAAAAATAAGATTGAATGGTTTCTCCATTCTGAAACTTTACTCATTTCAATTGGTTCCGCAGGGTCATCTTCCGATTTATGTTCTTCCCTTCAAATAGCTTGGTCAAAGAGTCAAACATCTCCTTGGGTGTCTTTAGAGAAAACACATGGGGTATGAGATGGTCTTTAAAAGAATCAGCAATGATTCTCTTTGCCTTGACCAAGTTCTTCTTATGCAATACCTTGGCCTCTTCATCCTCTGGGATAGGGATGTCTTCTTTTATATATGAGTCCAATCATTCTCTTCCAGGATTAACCCAATCCTATACTTCCAAGCTCGGAAGTTATCAACCCCTTCAAGCTTATCCTCAAGCTTGGTGTGGTGAGACATCTTAAAGAGTACTTCAAATGGAAATATAAAATATTTAGGTCTTACCACTTGAAATGTTGAAAACTGGATCTGGTCCCAGATTAGGTTTTGTCGGAAAAACCCTAAAAAATTCAAAATGTGAATTTCAACTTTCTGAAAGGATAAAAAGATGCGCCTTAATGAGCTGATCAGCTTGGTGCATTCAGAATTTGAGATCAACAAAGTTTTACCCTTCAGATTTGACTTTTTGTCCTCCCGGGTTCACTTGGGAGAGCCCTGAATTAAGGTTTGAGTTTCCCGGAGATCTACCCAGCCAAAAATCTCAATCCAAAGCTCTAAAATTCGATTTTTGCAAGGAGCTTCCAGCTATGTCTTCAGATTTCAGAAATTCCTATTTTTGTGGAAACCCTAATTTTTAGGGCCAAATCTAAAAAAGCTCAGAATTGAATTCTGATTGGACAGATAGATTCTCCTTGATGAGTAGAGTCAATCTACTATACTGCTTTTCCAAAATCTATGGAGAGAAACCCAATAAACAAGAAACTCAAGTTTCCGTCACTGCAAAATGTCTTCTTCTCAGGTTAGCTCTGATACCATGTTAAATTTTGAACATTAATTCACAATACTCTTGGATATTTACTGAGAGAATAACATATACAGTATATCAATGCATAACAAGCACAATAAGCATGACAAACATCACACGAATCAAAAGCATGAGAGACAAGAGACACAGAGTTTCCATGGGGAAAACCCTAAGGTGAAAAACCCCACAACTTCCTCAGAGATAGAGAGAGCAATGGCTCAACCAAAGTACAACCAAAATACACTTGAGATAGTCTCCTAGAGCAAATGATCCTCCTCCTCACTAGAGCGCCACTTTCTGAGTGAGAGAAGTGTGACTTTCCGAATGATCCAAATAAAGATCTCTCAATCTCTATTTATACTTAACCTGTTTGCCCAGTTACACTATGGGGCTGACTTGTCTATCTAGATACATCCACAATATAATATATATTTCAGGGCCGACCCCACACATGGTGGTCTAATAACCCATCGGCAAGTACACACACTTGCGACATTTGTCAATCCACATGATGACACTTCCTTATAGAGGAATAACACATCTCTAATAAGGGTACAATAAATATATATGAGATACATGGATGAAATACATTCCGAAGTTACATATACATCAACAAAATCTTTGAAAATTTGATCAAAGTTCAGTAACTTGGTGTTTCATCACTATGAACTGTGAATTTGTCTTCTGAAGCTGATTTCATAGAGTAGAAACCTCTTTAGAGACATGACAAATAGTTGCTTTAGACCTTGCCTCCACTGCTTTTAGTTCCTTCTTGATTTCCTTACATGTTATTTATGTTACTTCGAGTCTTTGCTTGGTAGCAACTAGAAAGCTTGTTTATCTTGAGATGAAAGAGAAATATAGCCTGACCTAAATTACCTAAGCTTCAACCTTTTTTTTAGTTTTGCATGTTCATGGAGTTGGAATTTACTCCATTATTTTTCTTTGTAATATGCATATGGAATACTGGGATTAATTTGAGATTTGGACATAAGTTTCTAGCAAAACAAAAAGAAACCAAAATCATATAAATTGATCATTTGATTGAAACCAAGAAATGTGAAAATTATAGATTAATCTTTGTTCGGTTTACATGACTGGACTTAACTTAACCGAGCAACTTTGATGGCAGTGTCTATAAAAATGTCTTCCTTAGTTTCAGGTGATTGAAGCTTGTCTATGCCAAGTAATTCAGGTGATTGAAGCTTGTCAATGCCAAGTAATTTCAAGTTCAAGTTTGGCTCAATCATATTTGTTCTACCTTAATCATCTTTGTTTGTTTTTCCAAGTGAATGTTAGTTCTGCCTCAATGGTTTTTGTTTGTTTTTTCAGGTGAATATTCTTTGTTTATGAGCATGATCGTGGATATTTCATCCCAAGTTTTGGATGGTATCAACTTCAACATGGACCCTCCTCATCTCCAGGGTTACCCTCATCACCAATCTCTTATGCCTCAACCACACCAACCCGCGAGGGATGGATTCTGTGATGGCATGGTTGAAGCTTATGGCGCGGTTGATTGTTGTCCTTATGTTCTTAAGGAAACAAGACCAATATTTAATTGTAGAAATTACATTCTTCACATAGTAACAACCATACATTAGCTTTATTGCAATACTATTAAATCCATAGCCCAAAAGATACAAAGTTCTGACTCTAGGCTCAGTTCCAATATGCATATAACTCTACTGCAATACAATCAAATCCATAACTCATAAGATGCAAAGTTCTGACTCTAGGCTCTCTGCGGATAGTAATCTTTCCCATACCAATTTGCGGTGGTATTAACTCCATTCTTAGACACAGGTGAATGAATTGTACATCCCCATGAAGTTGTCGATGCCTTTTCCTTTGCTCATAATCCACGTAAGCTATAGGTAAATTGATGTTCTCAAGATCAGTTATGTAAAATCTAGAGCCAAAATCCAAATCGCAAATCTATCCCAGTAATACCCAATAGATTTTTGAATAAGAGATATGGTTGTGATTTGTTGCTTAAGTAATCTTCTTATTGCTCTATACAAACACCCCAAGGTTCGAACCAACAATTTGAGGAATATTATGAAGTTTTGTCGAAGAAGAAAAAGTGAGAAAATTGTTTGTAAATAGTAAACCACAATCGTTGACTACCGGTCGATCAGTTGTGGATTCCACCATAGCGCTCTTCCACCTGTCCAGCTTCTCCCCTAGTTGTCTTAGTGCTTCCATCAATACCTACATACAAGACGACAATTCTTCCACAGGTCTGTAACATTGCATGCAATTTACAATAATGTGTTGAGAGAGAATCTAAAGGTGAAATCAACTTTATTTTTCATATATATATATATATATATTTATGTAACATTGCATGCAATTTACAATAATGTGTTGAGAGAGAGTCTAAAGGTAAAATCAACTTTATTTTTCATATATATATATATATATATAATTTGATTGAATCATATATCAATTATGGATATCAACATCTCTACAAGACACAATGTTAATTAACTGAAGCAAATAGTTTTTGTGTAAGAATATGTACATACAAATTTATTGTCTATGTCATAACATGTTATAAAAAAAAGAAGTGCATAGCCATCATGCGTGTGTTTTAAGGTTTGGCTTGAGCTTGTTAACCCATCGCAATTGCCATGATTTACCACTTAAGTTAGTAATGGAAGGCAGGGACTTGTTGCCCTATCATCTCCCCTTGTTTTTCTTTTAGAATAAATATTTTATGTTTTCTTTACAAAGAATTAGAAACCATTAAACAATCATTGTAATAATATTCCAAGAGAGCTTAAAATTAAATAAATAAGAGAGCACTTATATAAGCATCTTATTCCTTATCTTTCACTAATGGCAAGATAATATTGGAAAGCAAATTATTATATTGCCTTCTGCAGTGTATCATTGTAAACGATATGGGTTGATTGAGTATTAGTTTGGTCAACCGCATATTAGTTAATTGGCTGGAATATTGAAGGTCTTATTGCCCACTTGGCGACGGAATGCTGGATATGCTTAAGCTTTAACCAAAGTTCCTCAATTGATGATTTTATATATCTCTACTATCCTATGTTTGCAGATATTGAACTTCCCTTTTATTGGCTATATCCTATGTTTGCAGATATTGAGCTTCCCTCCTATTGGCTGGAATATTGAGCTTCCCTCCTATTGGCTCGAATATTGGATGGAATATTGAAGGTCTTATGCTTGATATACTTAAGCTTTAACCAAGTTCACCAATTGCAAATATTGAAGGTCTTATTGCCCACCCGACGATGGAATGCTTATATTCTTAAGCTTTAACCAAGTTCACCAATTGATGATTTTATATGTCTCCACTATCCTATGTTTGTGGATATTGAGCTTCCCTCCTATTGGATGGAATATTGGCTGGAATATTAAAGATCGTATTGCCCACAGGGCCACCACGGAAAGCTTGTTCCACGCCAAGCATTGAATGCATACTGAATTATATATCATATTTTTGCACCGCCTTCTTGCACTGCACGGCAAGGTAGCATCACCTTCACTGCCTTCACTGTCGATGTAATGTCTTCTTCCAATCTCCACTGAAACGATGTGTTCATGCGCCCAACATTCAATGCGCATTTAATAAGCATCCATCTTGATGCGGTTTCTTTATCTTCATGCACGGCACCACCGCCTGCACCGCACTGCCTTCATTAAGCTTCCTGCACCTTCGTCGCTGTAATGTATTCTTCCAATCTCCACTGAAACGATGTGTTCAATATTCAATGCGCATTCAATGAACATCGATCTTGATGAGTTGCTTTATCTTCATGCGCGGCACCACCGTCTGCACTGCACCGCACTGCCTTCGTGAAGCTTCCTGCACCACCGCATCACATATGGCAACACAACCCTAAAAATTTGAAGGAGGCAGAACGGATCCATTCCTTTTAGGCCATGTTACCTAAATGTTAGTAGCATGTAGGCGTGAAGCTGACAATCTCCAACATAGCAAAAACGCTCTATGAATGAAATTGAAATGACAGGACTGACGAGCTGTAAATCCAATAGAGATAGGAACACAAACCCAATCTATCTATGTAAATTAAAGGAGGATAATATCCTGGCCGGAAAAATGTGAACAGATGTGAATCTGATAGAGGCAATGTATTAGTCGGAGAGTATCTATCTGTCTAAGGAGGAGAGAGCAGAAATACTGATAGCGGAAACTACAGACACAAAAGCAAAGGTGGCCAAGCGCTTGATTCAGAGTCAGTTTGCTTCTGTGCATGAATTAACCTTGCCCAACATTCTGGGGTTTCTCTAAACAATAGCGATAGGAACTCACATGATAGCAAAGGACAGGAACGAGAGAACATTGATCCCATGCTATGTGACCGGAGCAGCTCTAAAGCATTTAAGGACTTATTTGCGGTAATAACTTCTCTGCGGTAGGGGGACTTCCCTCTGGTCTGATGGGATTGATGGGGAGAAAGAAAGCAACTTCCACTTCATGGCCACTTTAGTATGGTCATGGCTTCTGCATTATTCATGGTTAGTATGCTTTAACACAATAATTTCCATAAGGCACTCACAAACATAACTAGTAACAGCATGTTTGAGCATTTAAACAATACAAACGATTAAACAAAAGATGCATGTGAAGTCAAATACCAAACCACTATCGTTATTGAGTCATGAAGCACATGCATTATCGTTGTTATGCAAGAAGCACATGCTTAATGTAGGTGCTGAAACTTCAATTTCAGATACTCTTGCTATGGTTGCTTCTGCACTTTCTACATATGTCTACCCTTTTCCCTTATCTTCGTCTTTTTCTTCCTTTATTTCTGAGAAATTTTGTGCAAGTGCTACTTTCATCAGAGCTTCTTGCTCTTCTCGAGCCTTAACTTCTTGTTTCTGCATCAATTTGGAACTGGAAATTTTTTTTATTTTTTTATTACAAATCCCCACTAGCTTTTCTGCCCAGCCACCATGTATCTCTGCGGCATTTTGTTGTTGTTGTTTCTGTTTGACAGTTATGCTTTGCATAGTAAAGACAACATAGAAAGGTAGCCAGCTGAAAAACTGTTGTTTCAGTTCCATGGAGGCCATCTGTTTCAGTTCCATGGAGGCCATCTGTTTCAGTTTCATGTGCCTTATTCATGGCATAACATTTATTCAGACAACTACTTAAGTTAAGCTATGAGAAACTATTTACTCATCAATAGACTCAACAAATCGATCCTTTCACCTACCAACTTACAGCCTCCAACTTGCAACCTTGACCTCCAACCTCGGCCTCAACCTCCAACCTACAACCTTGACCTCCAACATCGGCAGGTATCTGACCTTCAACCTCGGCAGGTATCCCCTTCCATGCAGCCTTGTTAAATATTGTTTTCAGTTTGGAGATAAGTAATGATAAAACATAATATTTTGAAGTTGGAAATGATTGGTGTGAAACATTTTCTTAGATTAGAATATTTTAAAATTCTGATCAATAAAAGTGAAGAATTAAAATATTTTAAAATTTTAAAAAATCGATAAAAGTGGAGAGTCAATTTCTTGGTAGCATGCAAATAGAACACCTTTTTGTACGTCTAGAACATCTCCAGATCAAAAGGCAAATATACTTCTAAAAAGGTTTCCAACCCTGGTTGCCATGTTTCCTATGTCTTATGCTTTAGCCTTGTTTGTGGTATATTCATTTGTTTCACTCCAAAGTGGAGACATAATTAAACTATATATTTTAACATAATTCAAAATTAAAAAATTGTGATTTATTAAGCAAAAGGTTCAAGCATTGAAGAACATGCATTATGGGATATGAACATCTAATTTTACATATGCAAAACGTAATAAACATTTTTGCACTATCATAAGATAATTATATCCTCAACTATTATCCACCAGTTTTGGGAAAAATAATTGTTACTAAAGTTGAATCAACTTCGTATAAACTTATCAACAACTAAAATACAAAAACGAATGATGTCATTTGATGTACAATCGATGTTGCTCTACATCTTTGTTTTATTTCATTATATGTTAATGTTATTCAAACTTCAAAGACTTTTTCTTACATAATACATCCTTAATCAATATTCTACAATTCAATAAACTTATGCTTTCATACAATTTCATCAGCTCATAATTTAATAAATTTGAAACTAATTATAACGATATTATAATCCAAAATATTAAAATATATGTTGATAGGTTTTCCGAAATGTTTGCATTACTTTCTTAATGTCCATGGTAATTGGACTAATCGACTATAATGAGACAGATCAAATTATATTTTGAAATCTCTTACATAATTTCACGAGTTACATATAACTTTTTCTTTTTTTTCTTTGCAAGGTCAAAATGTTTGGCCTCACTACAAGTGGGCAATTATAAGGTTATCATACATTGGGTAGACTATAAGGGATCTCTCCTGGTATTGATCTTATCCTCTTAGATGGAGGTGGTTCTTGATCTTATTCAACAATTTGACCATATCACTTTTCACCAGTTCAATACCGAAGCTGATGAGTTATCAAAGAAGGCTCCAGCTGGTAGTGAGAGCTCCATTTTCTGGGAAAAGTGGTTAATTGATCAACACATTGATTCTGGGTTTATTCCAATTTTTCTTGCATAATTTTTAGCATATTTATCTTTGATCCATTTACCTTCCATGTAGGTAATTTTTAGCATATTTATCTTTATCCATTTATCTTTGATCCATTTACCTTCCATGTAGGTAATTTTTCTTGCATAATTTTTAGCATATTTATATTTATCTTCGATCCATTTACCTTCCATGTAGGTATCCGAGAGGGGGTCTGTTCCAATTCCTGATTGGAACTGTGGTTGTTTTCTTGGATGCGACTTTGGTTCTAGGGATCAATCCTGTGCAGAATGAGTTTATCATTTTTGGTTTTTTTGTCTTTGGAGGTGTCCTCCATTATTGACCCTCGGCCTTTGTTTTCATTTTTGTTGCTATGCTTGGGAGCCGGTGGTGCTCCTTTTGGTCCTAGGTAGTTCATGTTTTAGTTATCTATCCTTGTTAGTGGTTTGCTTTGGCTCTGATTGACCCCTTTGTTTTTTTTTGGCCTGGTTGGCTAGTTGCATTGTCTATTTTAGCTTTTTAGTAGGAATGTGGCCTACGAGCATTGTTGCATATGAACATTTTGTAACTTTTCTATACTATTTAAATATAAATGATATTTTTTTTTCACAATGAAAAAATATTTTTTTATTTCAAATATTTCCATCAATCATATCAATACTTTATTCAGTTAAAATATTTTTATGGACATACCTTCACATCTTGCTAATTTAGAGTTCAATCAATTGATTAACTCACTAAGTGATTTGACACTTCGGCTTTCATTTGTGGCATTATCAATGTACCCATGTGATGAGAGGAGACAAAATTGCATAGGGAGACCATTTTTAAAAAGACAATTTAAAGTGAACCAAAGAAATAAAAATTTCAACAGGTTTTTCAGGTAGGAAAGTCCAAATGTGACTGTCAAATTTATGTGATGTGGACAACGTAATCTCTGACAATTAAATTCACACGGTTTCTCAAAGAGACTGACCTGAAAAGGTGAAGAAAAAGTGTGATGCATGACGAGTAAGATCTGTTGATGATCATTGTCACTTAGAGGAAGAAAAAGTGGAATGGAGATGAAGTGTAAAGATATTTAGTTGGTGGTCACTGTGGAGGACGCGTTAAAGAGTGCCTGCTGTCAAGTGAACAAATGTGAATGATGATGAATATCACGTATGGAAATTATTATATATATAATAATAAAATAAAAATAAATATAATTATATATGTATATATAATAAATTGTATATATAATATTATTGAGTAAAAAAAATAAAGGTGTTTACTATTAAAATAAAATAAAGTTTTTATTTAGTTAAATTATTATCCATTTATGTCAAACTCAGATATATCAAGTACAGAGAGGTGACAACTCAGATATATCAAGGAGATGGATTCAATTTCTTAATGTGTAAATTTTATTTATCTTAAATATTTTACACATAAAAAAAAATATTACACCTCAAGAAATTTGATGCACTTAATAGAATAACATTTATAAAAGAGTACAAACACCATTACATTATTAACACTTAAATAAAGTCTTAAATAATTACTCCAGTATAACTACTAAATTGTAGAAAATTTTTGTCTTCACTTTATTAACCAAACAAAATGAAGCAATAACGTTTTGTAAAATATACCTGTTAATAATTCGGGGGTAGCGGGTGTCAAGGGGATTGCCTTCAATCCTCATGGAAACCAAGAAATTAGTTATGAATGGGGATTGGAAGCTTTTTCAAACAACTAGGTGAAGGTTATAGCTCTATGCCAAGGGCTAAAAATTATGGGTTCAAGTTGTATCAATAGTATTATAGTAATTGAAGATTCATCCATATTTATTAAACTTATGAGCAAAATAAATACCCCATGGGATGGCAAATTGACTAGATTCATCACTAAAATTAAATTGAAGCAAGTTGCTTTGAGACTATGAGATATGATCATGTCTTGAGGGAGAACAATCGGCATGCATATGGTCTTCCCAACACAACCTCTCATCTAGATTGCATAGATTTGAAATTAAATGGGGGGTATTCACTTTTTCCCATCCCTTAATTATTTCACACTCCAAATTTAATGAGGGATTAGAATTATCATTTGGGATTTAGATATAGGTGGGAAGGTGGTGGGATAATAGAGTTGGAGACAATCTTAGGCTTGGTCAAGTTTGTGTAAATGTATCTCTATTTTGGCATGGCAAGCTCTGATTTCCTTGGGCAAATTCTTGTTAACACTGTAGAACTAGTCTTTGATAGAGGATATCCCAGTAATAGGAGTTGGAATTTAAACAAATCTCGAATGTGGGGTGGAACTGATTATTTGCAACCTTACACCATGCACTAGGATGTTTATTGTTATCTAGGCATGTGTGGAAATTTGAAAACATCCCTCTCTCCTTTTTGTCTAGGAAAATTTGGTTCATCATTCGTGTCTACACTAGCACTAACAAAGAGGTGGGGGGTTCATTTGGGCACTTGCAGTTTGTGTGGCACTCACATGTTTCTAGCACACCCGCCCTGGGCTAGTTCGTTATAAATCAGAAGAACATGGGTAGACCTGGAAATGCTTGAACCCACCCTCTTTTAGAAATTCATGAAATTCAAAAGGTCCTTCAGATACATGAAGATCTTAGTCAGTATGCAATTCTTATGGATATCTTGCTTTAGCAAAGAGAGCAAATTCAATCCTTAGAAGCTAAATGTCTCTCTCTCTGAAATCAGTTCTTTAATTTGAGTAGGGGTGCTCTATCAAGTGCTTCCAAACAAAGAATATCAGTTGTATCAGCCCCTGGAGAGCTTAAAGAAGAGGAAATTCTTCACCAAAATCCTGAAGATGTGGACATGGAGAACCATGAATCCCAACCTTCCCATGTTGGCCAAGATGAAGCGCATAGTAATCATGCTCTTCATTAATTATAGAATTGATATTTGCATTGCAAAGTAGGCTTAATACTAGGAGTTTTCTTTTATAATTTATACCAATAAAAGTTCATGGATATCCTTTGTAAAGGAAAATGCTATCTTTTTCGCATCAAAACTTTTTTTCACAGGGGGAGGATTATGCACCTAAACTATATACACAATGACAACTCTAACTTTTGTATTATTACATTAAGTAACGAAGCTATAATGCTTTTCTGGTACAAAATATAGTAATTCTTGTTAAAAAAAAAACATCAATAATATCAACGTTATAAATGCACAATTATATGTTCTATAAGTACCTATATTTACTTGTTCTAACCCATTATCCCATTGTCCGCTAACCCACTAACACCTAACCCTTAACTCAGGTTAACCCTCTAATTCATTCAACCTATTTAACCATTAAGCCATTAAATCCGTAGCTCCTACCACACTAATGTTAATGTTTGGTTGAGCTTTGATTTTAATTCTTTTAAATGCAAAGACTTGAAGCAATGAGACAATTCAATCCATGAAATTCATACAACTATTAGAGTTTGCACTTTAATTCAATTTAGTTAGATCTTTAGAGTGAAATATAGATAAGCACAGCAAAACACAAAAGACACGAGAATTTTCCTCGGGGAAACCATAAAGGAGAAAAACCCGCAACTTCCTCAGAAATAGATTCGTCACTAGTACAATATCAAGCAAGATGGAAAACCCAAAATATAAGATGTCTTATGCAGCTCTCTCTCTTTCTCCTCCAACAAACTTGTCTTCTCTCTCACTTGATGCAAACTTGCTTGAGTGAGTGTGGTATCAAATGAGAGAGTGATCCTCTCTATTTATACTTTAACTGCGGGTACCTTTTTCCTAATGGGGCCAACCTCTCAAGCTGACTGGGCCGACCTGTCCTAGGGAGACTCAACAATACAATTTACATTTTTATTTTGGGGAGATATTGGCCCGACTTACAATGGAGGTTTTACCTCGATATTCTAGCATGACCAAATACAATAATGACATCCCCAAACAGAGGAAAAACATCTCCGACGAAGGTACAATAAAAGTGCAATAATAATATTATAATAATATACAAAGAATATCTTTCGAAGTTACATTTACGACAACACTCCCTCTTAAATAGGAAGGTATTCTCTCGCCACAGTCATCATCACAGTTGGACACAAAATATGGACAACGTCATCATCATCATTGGATCATCATCATTGTTGGAACATCATCAACCTCGTTGCTGCAACAATCCTCATCTCGTTGATCATTGACTAGTGACATATCTCGAATCTATCTGTCACGAGAAGTTCTACAAAGCCATCCCTTTTTCATGTTGGATGTAGGCCTAGATCCCATCTAGGTCTTCATCATCTCTACGAGCAAGCCATCAAGTAGGTACAACCTAGGACCACACATTACATTGCCACAACAATCACCTACATCTCCTACTATCATCTCATCGTATCTGGATCATCTCATCATTGCACATGAAGAGTAGCCCATGTGCATACATCATGTTCATCAGACAACTTGCGTCTTCCACCCAGTGGATACAACCCAGGAACATTTGCGTCTTCCACCCAGTGGATACATCCCAAATGTATTACATCTCTCTCTCATTCAACCTGCGTCTCCCACCCAGTGGGTACATCCCAGGGACATATGTGTCTTCCACCCTGTAGATACAACCCAGATGTATTACGACCCTCTCGGTCAACCTGTATATTCAAACATGTGGATACAACCCAGGAGCACCCCAGGTGCAATACGTCCTTGCAGACCACCTGTGTCAACCACCATGTAAGATACATCCCAGGCGCATCCTAGATACTTTATGACCCGTGGACCTACTAGCGTCTTCAAACATGTGGATACAGCCCAAGAGCACCCCAGTTGCATTACGTCCTTGTGGACCACGTGCATCTTCCACCATGTAAGATAAAGCCCTGGTGCACTTGCATCTTCCGGTCACATCACTCCCTCTTTTGAGGAAAATCAATCTAGATAACACCAAGCTTCTCTCTGAAGTACTCGAACTTCACTCTCGCTAACAACTTGGTCAACACATCGGCTATCTGCTCGTATGTCGCCACATACTGGAGCTTCACTGCTCCTCTATGCACCATATCCCAAATATAGTGGTACTTGATCTCAATATGCTTCAACTTGTCATGGAACATCGGGTTCTCAGACAACTTCACACAAATCTGGTTGTCACGAAATATGCAAGCCGCCTCTCACTCGAGATCAAACAAATATGCTAGTAGCTTCTGGATCCATACTGCCTCACAACTGGCCAAACAGGCTGCAACATACTCTGCTTCGAATGTACTCAGTGCCACACATGACTGTTTCCTGCTAAACTAAGAGATCATACTGGATCCCAAACTGAAGCAGCATCTTGAAGTGCTCTTCCTGTCCCTGGCACTACCTTCTCAATCTGAATCAACATAACCATGCAGTTTAATCTTCTGATTCGTCTCACATTTGAGACCATACTCAATTGTACCCTTTAGGTACCTCAATATATGCTTTGCAACAATCAGGTGAACATGTCTCGGATCCATCAGGAACTGGCTCAGGGTGTTCATAGCAAAGCATATGTCTGGTCTCGTATTCTTCAAGTACATCAACTAACCAATCATATGCTTGTACATCGTAGCATCAATTGTCTCTGAAGAATAATCACATAGTAGTTTCAAGTTCGATGCCATTGGTGTGGCCATTTCCTTGCAATCCATCATTCTGAACCTCTTCAGAATCTCTACAACATACTTCCCTTGACCAAGGAAAATCCCATATGTACTCTGCCACACCTCCATGCCTAAGAAGTAGTGCATCATTCCCAGGTCCTTCATCTTGAACTTTGCGGCGAGCCTTCTCTTTGTATCTGCAATGAGCTCATCCTCTCCTGTTACAAACAAGTCATCTACATAAAGTAGTAGTATCACTGGTATTTTGTCCTCAACCTTGAAGTAAATGTTGGAATATGCTTTACTCTTGGTAAATCCTAAGCTCATCAAAAAGTTGTCCATCATGTCGTACCATGTCTTGGGTGCTTGTTTCAAACCATACAAGGCTTTCTTCAGCTTGCACACATGAGTCTGTCTGTCATGTGTCTCGAATCCTAGTGGTTGATCCACATACACTTCTTCTTCGACTACACCATTCAAGAATGTTGTCTTGAAGTCCATCTGGTGTACCTTCCATTTCATTATCATGGCTAGAGAAAGTATAGATCTGATGGAAGTGTATCTTGCTATTGGTGCAAATGTCTCTTCGTAATCTATGCCTTCTTTATGGGATAAGCCACATGCCACAAATATTTCCTTGTGTTTTTCAATGCTACCATTTGCAACATGCTTGATCTTGTAGATCCACTTTGAAGTCACAACAAAATTCCCTACTGGTCTCAGAACTATCTCCCAGACATCATTCTTCATAATCGACCGGTACTCCTCGATCATGGAAACCTTCCATTCCTTCTTCTTTACTAATTACTCATAGTTGGAAGGTTCTTTATCAATGATGTCACATAGTAGGGCCACATAGTTGGAGTATGGTATGGGTCTCTTGCTTTCTCTATGTATCCCATCTGGAGCACCATACTTCTCTGCATCTTGTATTGCTTCACGTGCCCATGCTTCTCTTCTCTTGTGGGAGTTCTTCTCACGAGGTGGATCTACAGGTTCTTGTGGTTTTGTCATGTCATGGTCTTGGTGATATTCTTGAATTGTCTCCTCCATAAATGTGTCTCTGGGTTTGGGATTTTCAGGTTCTTCAGTTTCTTCAATAGGTAAATTTATTGATTTGTTATATGTTGAATCTTCATCAAAAGTTACGTCTCTGCCGATCTCGATCTTCTTGAATCCTGGGAAGTATATTCGGTAAGCTTTTGATGTATCACTGTATCCCACAAATATGCCGTTCTTTCCTGAAGGATATAACTTTGTTCTCTTTTCTTTAGGGATGTGTATGTACACAGGGCAGCCAAATATTCTGATATGGTTGATTTCTGGTTTCTCTCCTGAGAAAGCTTCTTCAGGAGTCTTGTTGTTCAATACACGGTGAGGTGTATGGTTTTGTACATACACAGTTGTTCTTGTTGCTTCTTCCCATAAGTGCATCGAAAGATCCTGATCATGTAGCATTTACTTCATTGCTTCCATTATCGTTATGTTCTTTCGTTCTGCAACTCCATTTTGTTGAGGATTGTAAGGAGTGCTCAACTCTCTCTTAAGACAAATTCTCTGCAAAGGTCCTTGAATTATTCTGAAGTGAATTCTCCGCCATTGTATGATCGTAGGGTCTTGATCATCCTTTCAGTATGATTTTCAACCAAGGCTTTGAATTCCTTGAATTTGCTAAATACTTCATCTTTTCCCTTCAAGAAATAAATCCATGTCTTACGGGAAAATTCATATATAAAAGAAACATAGTATACATACCCGCTTAATGAGATTGAATACATGGGACCCCACACATCTGAGTGGATTGTCTCCAATATTCCTTTTCCCTTGATTTCACTGATAGGAAATGTCTTCTTCACGTTCTTTCCTTGTGCACATCCCTTGCAAATGCCTTCATGCTTTGTCTGGATTTCTGGTAAATTTGAAACTGCTTTGCTTGCAACTGGTAGTGCCCTATAGTGCACATGTGCAAGCCTTCTGTGCCACAATTCACTTGGTTCCATGGATTCATGGACCAATGTTTGTTCTAGTTGTCCTTTCAACTTGTACAAGCCTCCCTCTTGCTCTCCAATTACTGTTGCATCATTTATTGTATTTTCTTTTGGCCACATTAGAACTTGGCCATCAACAAATGATACCCTCATTCCTTCAGCATATAATGCTGAGATGGAGAAAATATTCTTCTTCAATCATGGTACATAGAGAACATCTTTCATCTTTAATGATTTTCCAGAATCTAGCTTGTAGGAATCTTCTCCACTTCCTTTGGTGGGATATTGATAATCATCCCCAAGTTTTACCCTGTGAAGTGACTCGTGTTCTGATAGGTTGATGAAAGATTCTTTGTACCCTGTCATATGCTTGGATGCTCCACTATCTACAATCCAATCATTGCTCCCATGTGTGATGTTACCTATGAGTGTTGAGATTAAGACATATTCTTCATCACTTGAAGAATCATCCCTTTCTTCTCTAGTTGTTTTCCTTGTTGGTTCATCATCTTCAGCAGTGTGAGCATGATGCCTTTTCTTGTTGGTTTTCTTGGAGGGTCCTTGATTTCTAGGACAATTTCTTGAGTGATGTCCCTTCTCATCACATGTGAAACATTTGATACTGGAGAAATCCCTTCTAGGTCCATGATTCCTTTTGGATATTTTGTGATGATGGTCCTCCCTCTTGTTGTGATTTCTTTTAGTGTGAGTAGTTAGAGCGTGGTCATCATTAGCTCCCATCTTCTCTTATCTTGCTACTAGTCGAGCTTATTTTTGGGTGCATTCTTCCCATGGTTTGTTGAAAGTGATCAACTTCTTCCTGGCACATATTCCTTGAATGAATGAGTCCCATGATCTTGGGAGACCATTCAAGGTGGTCTGTTACAATCTCTCCTTCTTCTTCCTTGTCTTCAATTACTTCAAGTTGCTCCTTGATTTGAGAGACCCTTGTGAAGTAATATTGCATAGTCTCTGAGTGTTGGATCTTTACATTCTTGAGTTGGTTCCTTAGATTCATCTTCTGATTTATGTTCTTCCCTTCGAATATATTCGTTAAAACATCGAACATATCCTTGGGAGTCTTCAAGGATGACACATGAGGGATGAGATGATCTTTGATGGAGTCTGCAATAATCCTCTTGGTTTTAACCAAGTTCTTCTTGTGGATTGCTTTTGCCTCTTCTCCCTCTAGTTCTGGAACCTCCCCATTGATATATTTGTTCAAGTCATTTTTCTTCTAGGACAAGAGAGATTCTATACTTGCATGCTCAAAATTTATTAGCTCCTTCAAGATTATCCTCAAGCTTGGTGTAATTTGTCATTTTGAAATGAGAATCTCAAATGGAAATAACAAAGAATTAGAACTTACCAATTTGATGTTCCCAACCTGGTTCTGGAGCTGGCTGATTTAGGGTTTGTCAGAGAAACCCTAATTTTCCAAACTTGGAATTTTGAACTTATGATTGGACAAAAAGATGCACCTCCTCAAGGCAAGTTGTCCAGTGTACTCCTTTGTCTGGATTGATGGAGGAAAACCCCTAAAGTTTGATGCCCTAGTTTTCTCTTGTCACCAGTGACTCGGTCAAAATTGAAAATTCTTCAAATTGAATTATGTTTCCTCCAAAAGATGTGCCCTCCTAGGGCGAGTTATCCTAGCCCTTTTTTCTTGATGATCTGTGGAGAGAAGACCTTGAACTAGGAAGCCCTGGTTTCCTATTGCTGCATAGTGCCTTCTTTCAGGATGGCTCTGATACCATGTTAGAGTTTGCACTTTAATTCAATTTAGTTAGATCTTTAGACTGAAAGATAAACAAGCACAACAAAACAAAAAAGACACAAGAATTTTCCTTCGGGAAACCATAAAGGAGAAAACCCCACAAATTCCTCAGAAATAGATTCACACTAGTACAATATCAAGCAAGATGGAAAACCCAAAATATAAGATGTCTTCTGCAACTCTCTCTCTTTCTCCTCTAGCGAAATTGTCTTCTCTCTCACTTGATGTGAACTTGCTTGAGTGAGTGTGGTATCAAATGAGAGAGTGATCCTCTCTATTTATACTTTAAGTGTGGGTGACCTTTTTCCTAATGGAGCTGATCTCTCTAACTGACTGGGCCGACCTATCCTAGGGAGACTAAAAAATACAATCTACATTTTTCTTTTAGGGAGCTATTGCCCCGACTTACAATGGATTTTTTACCTCAATATTCTAGCATGACCAAATACAACAATGACATCCCTGAACGGAGGAAAACATCTCCTACGGAGGTACAATAAAAGTACAATAATAATATTATAATAATATACAAAGAATATCTTCTGAAATTACATTTACAACAACAACAACCATAACACAAGATATACCTCGAGGAAAATCTTAAAAATTATGAGAACAAAAACCCCAACATATCTTCTCAATATAATATAATGGATAACAGAGAAAGCTTTCTTTTACAACATAACATATTTCTTTTAGAAGATAAGAGATCACCAAACACTCTTGATGAAGATAAATAAGCAATAGAGAAGAGAGATCAATTGGATGTGTGCCCAGCACAATAATAACAAGCACGAACAATACCCTGCAAAAAGAGAAGTGCCTTGCCTTTAATGGAGAAGAGAATTCACTTCACACTAGATTCATCAATCCTGTATACCATATTTATACATTCTTCTCTTCTATTTTTATCTTCTAGCTTCAGGATGAACTCACCCTCAAACTGGATGTATTAATCTTGCATGCAGAGGTGCACCCCACTTCTCATGCAGGGCTTTATCTCACTTAGCTGTCACTTAGGATGAACTGGCCTCTTAATTGAAAGCTTGCCACTTAGTTAGGTGGCTAACTTAAGTGTCGTCATTAGTTAACTAGATATTCTTTGTCGTCACTTAATTTAACTCCCTTTAACTGATTCTCCTTGATTTACTGAAGTGTCGTCTTTTAGTTTAACTAAAGTGAAAACACTGTAGTTAACTAGTCCTTTTTATTTAACACATAGTTAATTGAAATCATGCTGATTGATTTACTTGAAGTGACCACTGTGAGTTCTTTAGTTAACTAAGACATATCTTTAATTGATGCTCTAACTGAATCATTGATTGAGGCATGCATTGATACTTAACTGAAACTTTATAACTGAAGCTTTAACAATTCTAGTTCTCTTTAATTAGCTGAAGTGTTTGCATGGGAAATTTCGAATTCTCTTGATCTCTATGCTTTATATTTTATTTCTTTATCTGTTACTGCATGGTCAATATGTGCTAACTTTAATTATCCATCACATTACATTATACCAAGAAGAATTATCTGATGTTGTGATCATATTATATTATTCTGGACCAAATGATCATATGCTGAAGTAATTCACTTTAGAGGTGATCAATATCTAACGGAGACTTAATAGCAATCTGGTGATTTTGGTTAATAATACATCACGCAACATTAAATGCTTTTAACGAGTAAAGCATGACCTTTGTACGGAAGGTCCACCTTTATACAGGAGGTCCATCCCATGGATACCTTTACATGGAAGGTTCACATGAGAATCATGACTTGACACACACAAGTCCAAAGCCTTGTCCAACAAGACTTTACAACATCATTACTTTGATCAATTACCTCTATACGGGAGGAATAACCTTTACACGAAAGGCAATCAAAGTGCTCACCTCTATATGATAGGATCAATATTGGCTACACAAGATTGGTTTGGAGAATGTCTCCTGATGTTGTATATTTAATAACTAACCCCCTAAATCTAAGTTAAACATAAACCACTAACCCCAACCCACTATCATGAAATCCCTAATACCTAACCCATTACACCTTAAATCATTAACCCAAACTAACCCCAACCACTAATCTACTAAACCCCTCACATTGACCCACTAACCAACACACCCTCTAACCATTCATCCACTAACTCACAAACCCCGTAACCATTGACCAACCAACCTACTAATGTGCCTCAGCCACCAATCCATTAACTCCCTAACTACTATGGTTGATTATGGTTGCTTATAGTCGAACATGGTAGACTATCGTTGTTGGACCACGATTGTTGTTAGACCAAAACTTGCAGGCATTAATCTCTGCTAAAATCGCCAAAGTTAAGATCCAGAAGAGGGGGTTAACCCATGTCCCTAAACTCACCGGGAGCACCGGACGCAAATGCCAATAATCTCTTTCCCCAACGTTACTTAGGTGAGTTTCGAACTTGAGACATGTTGCTTTAATATCATTTGTTGGAGCACGAGTTCCGTTAGACCAAAACCCGTGGGCATTAATCTCTGTTGCAATTTCCAAAGTTAAGATCCACAAGAGGGGGTTAACCCATGTCGTAAAACTCACGAGGAGCGCTCAGGGATGCAAATACCAACAATGGTTGATTATAATCATCATAAATTGATGTTGCTAACCCAATAATACATAACCCGCTAATCCATAAATAATTTAAGCATTGTCCAACCAACCCCTTATAAAACAAAATCATCAATCTTGATAAACATATTCAAGGTTGTATTGAATATTTCAACCATATTATAGGAAATGATATAGCTATATTTATTTCAACCACCATATGGTACAAAACATGTTAACCTATTATTTGTTTTTTTTCAAACTTTTCTCAAAAGGTGGGTACTAAACATCTTTGTTGCTCATTCCACTTGTTTATATAATGTTATATGTGATCTAGCTACAATAACGTATCTTTATTTTAGAAATTTGCTCTACACTAATACTCTTCTTCTTCTTCTGTTTTTTTTAATAATTTTTTTCTATTGTGGATTCTGGACTCATCAATTTATGTTAAGGTACTAGAGACCATTAATGTTCCTGTGAACTTACTAGTTGGAGAAAATAATTCCTCTTTAGATTTGATTGGTTAAAATGAAGGGAGGGGCTTTGGAGTTGGAAAGGAGGGAAAGACCCCTGCTTAGGGTTGTAGATTAGAGTCATAAGTTAGGAGTGTTTGCATCAAAGGGGTCATCTTATAGCTCACTTCATGGTTAGTGTAGAGCTTGAAGATGGCTTTAGTATGAGTAAATTGTAACTCAACTCAACACAACACAACTTATAGGACAAGACACACGTCAAATCAAAAGCAAATTGGGAAATATAGGTGCAACCCTATGAGTTGGGAAAGACTAAAAGGACATGGAAGGACCTTTACTTTTCTCACCCAAATATTTGAGAGATACCCAGGCTAGAAGCAAAGTCTTCAAGGAAATGATAGATGCTCAATTTGAGAGATACCCAAGCTAGAAGCAAAGTCTTTAAGGCAATGATAGATTCTCAATGAGCTATATAAGGTGCGATTGTTGAATTTGTTGAGCAAATCAGGGAATCTTGAAGGATATAAATGAGAGGGTCTCCACCTTGGGTGAGTTTCTTTAAGATAATGATAATGAAGATAACATCAAATGTCAATTATGATGAAGGAATTTGGGATATGTCTTGGAGAAATATGAATTGGGAAAGTTGTTTTCTCCTTCTAAAGAAATGAAAATGTCCCTCGCAATGGCACACTTTGAAACATAAGTTATTACAAAGTTGAACAATATAGAGGAAATCATTGTTGACTTGAATTTGATGGCTAAGCACATTCTTTACAAGCACAAAATCATACATCTCTCTAAGAAAAGGGAAGCTAAGTAGCAAGTTAGTAGTTTCATGGAGGATGCTTTTGAGAACACTGGTATTATTGCTTGATTGGTTTGAGATGAGCCTTGGAATCAATAATGAAGTTTTGTACTTATGAAAAAATAATATATACAAGTAGTGGTATGATATATAAATGCTGGTATAGAATATAAGTAAATTGGTAAGGGTATATAACCAACTCTATAAACTTAAAAAATGTTGCAAAATCATTAGCTAGTATTGGGTGAAGTTTGCAACCATGAAATCCTCTAACTCTTAGCAAAGAGAAGTGAAATGTTTTTATAACTCAATTTAATGCATAGCATGTCTCTATCACACTAATAAATTAAAATAAAAGTAATTTACCATCCAACATCAAATATTAAAAGAAAGGAAATAAATAAATAAACAAAATTAAATAAATTACAATACATTGATTTTCAACTCTAAATATTTTTATGGGTTTTGAGTTAAAGTAAAATGAATTTACATTTGACTCAATATTGAAAGCATAGATTTTTACATTCCTTTTCACTTGGAAAAAGAGAATCAAGGAATCCTAACTTACATAATATATTATATAATGAAATTTTAAATCTATATAAGAAATATAACAATATTCCATCCAACCAGTTAATTTACAATCAAATAGGGTCATATTCAATTTTTACAATCAAACAAGGTTATATTAAATTTTTAGTATATTACAACTACTATAAAATTTCTAAATTTTAAATATCATCAAAATTTAAAAAAGTTTTTAAAATTTCCACTAAACAATTCACCCATCATCATTTGAATGAAAATAAATAAACATTATATGGTTTTGACCTCAATCATTTTTTTGCTTGAAATCTGGTTGAAATTATACCATAGAGATATTTGAAGCTGCTAAATGACACTATATAGAACACATCATTGATGCAGAGATATTTGAAGCTGCTAAATGACACTAACATAGTGGTGCAGTGTTTTTACCTATTTTGTGTAACTTAATTTTCCATGTTCCGAGCTCTTTTTTCCTCCAATTTTTATTATATATACTTTGGCGTGTTCTTTATCTAACCATATTGGTCTTTACGAATCCAAAATGATGTCACATCAACCACAAAATTCCAAGTTATCTAGCACTAGTGTATTTTAGTGTATTTTTACTTAGAACCAATGAGTGAACATTGATGTGACTTGAAGTGGATGTGCCTTAAAATGAGATTTTAAATTTCAAATATTCATTTTATTTCAAATTGTAGAAGAAATGTTTTTAATAAATAATTTTAAAGACACAAAAATATTGACATTGAATTGTACATAAAATACTTTTATGAACCACTTATGGTAACTAGTTTTTCCACTCCCATATCCACTACCAATCCGGTTCACATACGAGCTGGCATCCATCCCCTACAAACACTGCAATAAGGCCCCAACGCTAGCAGTCCATGGAAACAATAGGCCTCTGACGTGGACTATAAACTTACCATACCATTCTCTATCATTGCCCATCAAACCTCTGGTTGGATTTTGGAAGCCAGACGGATCATAGATCAGCAAAACAATGACATTCGAGGTGGGGTTTCGGACATTTACTGGCCAAAACCCTCTTTTCTTCACATTTACACGCTAGGCAGTTACTCACAGAGTCCCATTGAGCCACCAGAAGAAAATGGCCTGGTCTCTGCATTTTGATTTCTTCTTCATTCTCTGCATCTGCATTGCTCATTCTTGGGCTGCTTTCACACCTGCAGACAACTGCTTAATCGACTGCGGAGCCACAAATGCTGTCAATCTGGACGATGGTCGCAGGTTCGAGACCGAAGGAGAATCATCCTCCTTTCTAAAGACTTCTTTCGGTGCCCAGGCGATCACAGTGTCCACATCCAATGCCAAAGTCCCATCGGCTCTTTACATGACCGCGCGGGTATTCACCGAATGGGCCTCCTACAGCTTTGAAATCAAGCAGCCGGGCCGGCATTGGGTACGCCTTCATCTCTATCCCGTCCCCAACAAAACCCATGATCTCAAATCTGCAGTTTTCTCTGTTACAACAGACAAGGTCGTTCTACTCCATGATTTCACCTTCAAAGGTACCCAAAACCCATATTTGTTCAAGGAGTATTTGATCAATGTGAGTTCGGATAGATTGTCCCTGAGATTTTCCCCAGCAAATGGGTCTCTGGCATTTGTCAATGCCATTGAGGTTGTCTCGGCCCCTGATGGGCTGATACCAGAATGGGCTCCGGCTATTCGGCTGCTTGAGAATCGTTTTGTGCTCTCTGGTTTAGCTCTGGAGACAGTTTATAGGATTAACATGGGAGGTCCCAAGATCGGTTCTAAGGAAGATACTATGTGGAGAGTTTGGGAGCCTGATCAGAAGTATTTGGAGATAAAATCCGCTGCTCAGAATGTTTCGACTAGTCCAAGTTTTATCAAGTACCCAGTTGGAGTTAGTGTTGAGATTGCTCCCCCGTTGGTCTATGCAACAGCAGAGGAAATGGCTGGGAATAAATCCAATCCCATTTTCAACATTTCTTGGACCTTCGATGTGGACCCTGATTTCACATATTTTGTTCGGATGCATTTCTGTGATATTGTCAGCGATGCCATAACTCTGTTGCATTTCAATGTCTATATCAACGGTCAATCTGCATTACGGGACTTTGACATATCTAGCAAGGCAATGGGCCTGTCTGTGCCTGTTTATCAAGACTTTGTTGCCAATGCTTCAGCTGAATCGAAGCTGGTACGAATTCAAGTTGGGCCACCAAGTCCGCGATATGATTCTGACCCTGTTAATGCTATACTCAATGGATTGGAAATAATGAAGATGAGCAATCCTGCTGGAAGTCTGGATGGGCCTTTTCCTGTTGATGGCAATAATCCTATGGGGTCTAAAGGAAAAAATAGCAGGATGGTACCTATTATTGTAGCAGTTGTTGGAGCTTCGGTTGCGCTGGGGTTGTTAGCAGCAGGGTATTGCTTATTTTTCCGCCCAAAATCAAAGTCAAAGCACTCCCCTCCTGCCTGGTTGCCTCTGCCTCTCCGCGGTGGGAATTCAGAAACCATGGCCAGCAATGTTTCCACAGGTTCCCGCGGTACTGGTAGCTACATTTCCTCTGCACCTTGGAGTCTGGGCCGGTTCTTTACGTTTGCAGAGATACAAGAAGCTACCAACAACTTTGATGAAAATTTGATACTTGGCGTGGGTGGTTTTGGCAAGGTTTATAATGGTGAACTGGAAGATGGGACCAAAGTTGCAGTTAAACGAGGCAATCCAAGATCAGGGCAAGGTCTTGCAGAATTTCAAACAGAAATTGAGATGTTGTCTAAACTTCGGCACCGCCATCTTGTTTCTCTGATTGGATACTGCGAGGAGCGCTGTGAAATGATTCTGGTTTATGAATACATGGCCAATGGACCTCTGAGGAGTCATTTGTATGGCACAGATCTTCCACCTCTGTCATGGAAGCAAAGGCTTGAAATATGTATAGAGGCTGCAAGAGGCCTCCATTACCTTCATACTGGAACAGCCCAAGGTATTATTCACCGTGATGTGAAGACAACAAATATTTTGCTTGATGAGAATCTTGTCACCAAGGTGGCAGATTTTGGCCTGTCAAAAACTGGACCTACCTTGGACCAGACACATGTGAGCACTGCAGTAAAAGGAAGTTTTGGGTACCTTGATCCTGAGTATTTCCGAAGGCAGCAACTGACTGAGAAGTCTGATGTTTATTCATTTGGGGTAGTGCTAATGGAGGTATTGTGTGCAAGGCCTGCAATCAATCCTGCTCTTCCGAGAGAGCAAGTGAACATTGCAGAGTGGGGAATGCACTGGCAAAAAAGCGGGATGCTTGATCAGATCATTGATCCTCATCTCGTGGGTACAATCCATCCTGCCTCTCTGCGAAAGTTTGGAGAGACAGCAGAGAAGTGTTTAGCAGAGGAAGGTATTGACAGGCCTGCCATGGGAGATGTGTTATGGAACTTGGAGTATGCCTTGCAACTTCAGGAGACTGCAATGGAAAATGCTCCAGATGAGAATAGCACTAATCTCATTGGTCAACTTCCCCTTCACTTCCCAATGGGAGAGACTTTTGATAACGGAATAACTGATAGGGCTAGTGAAAGACCAAGCGATCAAGATTCAGAAGCAGATTCAGAAGCTGCAACAACTATTGCAATCTTGTCACAATAGATGAATCCTCAAGGAAGGTGTATGCAGAGTAAATTCTTTTGAGGACTTGCTGCATGCAGGTTGTTTATTGCACAAGGCAGTCAAATCTCGAGGGTCTTGAATGTCTCATATGTCAAGGTTCAACTGGGATACTATCGAGTCTGTTCAGTTCCCATCTATTTTTCATATTACTTCCATTATTGCCCTTATTTTCTTTCTTTCACTATTCTAGATTTGTCCTTGGATCAAATCTCTGAAATGTAAATCCATTATTACTCTTCTTTTCTTTATTTCATTATTCCAGATTTGTTCTTTATCAAATTTTTGTAATTTCTTGATTTGGCGAATCAAGATTTGTTCTCATTAATGAAAAAAAAATTATTTCATTAATCCAGATTTATTCTTTATCAAATTTTTGTAACTTTTTTATTTCATTAATTTAAATTTGTTTTATCAATAACGAAAATTAATTAAATAATTTTTTAAAATTTAAAATTCAAAATTAAAGTAAATATAAATTAATCTATTGTTATTGTTATTATTATATTTATATAAAAATACTTTTTAATATTTTATTAATAATAATACATTAAACTTTATACATTTATTTTATTTGTTCACCTACTATTTTTTATCACATATTATATATTACAACACAGGTGAGATATGTCCTCCAAAATATAGAGTGAATCTTGACTTCTATAAGAATTTGCCATTCATATTAGGCACATCTTACAATTATTAAAAGATTAGGTTATCTTTAAATTGTTGTTTTATAATTTGAAAAATCTTGAAATTGTTGTTTTATAATTTGAAGGTTTCTATCATATAATATAAGGTTATAATTCTTTTGTCTTAGAATCATCATATAATATAATAATATAATTCTTTTTTTAAATGTTAGATAAAAGTAGATTATTAATTAAGAATTAGAATTTTTCAATCTTTAAACAATATAATATAGTTATTTGATTAATTATATATTGGAAGTACAAATACTTAATAATAAATTAATGCAAATTATTTAGTTATTTACAATTATAAGTTGAAAATGCCAAACCATAGTGACATGTTCTATGTATATTCTAGGTATAGTAGTCTAAGGCTAACTATGCCCATTGTGCCCCCTATAACATTACTAGGAAGTGTTTCACTCAGGTACACACAATGATACCCTAGGGTAACTTTGAAACCAATCAACCCCTCACAATATAACTCAACGACAAATCTCAGAAGGGAAAACACGAAATGAAGTCTTGAAGTTAGAACTAGATGCAAATTGCCCCCAAGGATTAGAGTCTAGTCTTTAGGGTTTACACCACACCTAAGGCTTTATGAATCATCCAAGTCTTGTAGTTGCTTCTTGTTGATAGGGCAGAAGAGCCCTTTGTGATTGGTAGGGATTCTCTCCAACGTGAAAGCCCAATTAGACCTCACATTGTTTAAAATATGGAATTTGTCTAGCTTATGGCTTGACTACCCATTATGATTGTTTGGGTTGGGGTTATTGAAAAGATAATAAAATGCCTATGCAATATGTAGATGCAATTATACTATATATGATGTATGTAGTCCTATATTAAATGCAATATATGTTCTATTCTAAATGATTCTTATGTTTAACATTTTGAAGAATTAGACACAAACCATATATATGTTCACCATTATTTTCCGCAAACAATGATTGATTGTTTAAAAATGAAATATATATGTGACTAATCATCGATTTAAGAATAGTCTAGAATTTAATGATCAATAATCCAATTATGTATCCCTAGGCTATGGATAAAGAGCCGAGAAAAAAATGAAATGAGAATAAATCATCACTAAGAGAATAGTCGATAGATTAAGAATCATTCTTAAAAATACTCTAATAACAACAAGCATAGAGAAGTAGTTTGTATACACATTACACCGATAGAATATTCAATTCTCCTCAAACAATCTAGCCACAATAGCTTCTCTTCATTAATTTTCAATAAATAATTCTTACAGAAAATTACACAAGTAAAGGCCCCTTTTATGTTTTCTTCATAATACATATATAGTTTGTTACAAGTGATTGTTCCCCTTGCTTGGACTCTTGACCTTCTAAGTTCTCAATATCAAATTTTTTTAATTATATTTTGCCTTCAACCTTGTCCCTAAAACATTGAGTCCAAACTTCATATGCATACCATAATCCAATAGACCGTGGACAAGTCGATTATTCAAAACTCACCTCATACATAATAAGCTCTATTTCCATTGGGTCTAAACCTTTTTGCAAGGTGTTTATAAATTAATTTATCAATTTAATTTCTTTTGAAGGAGTAGAGATAATATACTCCAACAACCTTGCCTCCATTACTTTTGGAGCAATATTAATGACTACCTTTCTAGTTGAATGATATTTTCCAAGTATTTTATTCATAGTTGTACAGGATTAAGTGCATTTGGCTCGTCGAGTAGGGGTAAGTGAC
This sequence comes from Larix kaempferi, assembly GCA_027924585.1. Lineage (NCBI taxonomy): Eukaryota > Viridiplantae > Streptophyta > Pinopsida > Pinales > Pinaceae > Larix > Larix kaempferi. Next base: position 5,720,511 of record BSBM01000291.1, read on the forward strand.
ACCTCTGTATTACTCTATCTATTGCTTGATATCGTTGCAACTATTCGTTCCAAGTCCCTTGAATATTATTAGTCAAGCTTGGCACAAACAAAATTCCAATTCGCTAGTGCCACTAGTGTGCAATCAATTTCTTTCTATCTCATCCTTGGTAAGTCTTTAGAGGCATCCTTCTCATATTCTTTTTATTTCCCCAATTTATCAAAACTGATATGTGTGCCTTCATGTTGTTCTTTCTCTACTTTCTAATAGTTTGTTGTATAGTGTCATTTTTGCTCTATTAAATTCCTCTTGTACTTTCATAGCACACGCTTTAAATTCAATCAAACTTGCAATCTCATCCTAATAATACGCCACTTCATGTTCCAACATTTCTATTCTATTTATTGCCCCATGTAATTCTTTCATCATGCAAATGATGTTAGTTTTAGAGTTTTAGAAAAAAGATTCCCTTAATAATATTATAGCCAAGTAGTTGGCATAAGTGTCTTTAATAACTTGAATTTTAGTGGTTACAAAAATTTATTGATCTTGGGAGATCTTCAGATTTTTTTATATGTTTGTTGAACAACTCATCCTCTTTTATTGTAAAAACAGAATGAATCTAGGCTCAGTCTAAGAAATAGAAGATGGCTTCCTATTAGTGACTACAGTTATGGCATAACATTGGAGCTTGGGATACTGGCTCATGAATCTCTAACTTCATCACGCTTGTGTCATGTTGTATTTGCTTCTTCTTCTTCTTCTCTTTTATTTTCTTGTTCTTGAGTCATGTTTAGCCTTGGCTATGAAAGCTTCTTCTTCTTCTTCTTTTTTATTCATTCTTGCTCAACTGCTTGCACTTTGGTCTCTGCTCAACTCTCTTCTTTTTCTATTTGTCCTATATCTAGTTCACCTTCAATAATATAGCCTCTACATAGGATGAGTCTCTTTGGCTTGAGATATAGCATCACTTAGAGTGATAGACAAAATGCTTGACCAATTGAAAACTTGGCCTAATTTAGTTATTTGATATATGAGTGATATCCAAGTCTCCTTGAATTATGTGGCATCTTTTTCACTATATAACTTGCTAACCAATGCCACTGTGTATCTATAAGATAATCCGAATTTTGAGGTGTGTAGACACCTTTGTGCCTTTCTCTAGGTCATTTCTTTGATCCACCAAGTCTTGAGAATTCCATGATAATTTATGTTAGTAGAAAACCTAGTTACCCACTCTTCAATCACGTTGATTTCTATCTTTAGAAATTTGTAGTATATGTGTAATACCCCCTAGTTTGACCCTTGTAATGTATTGAATTAGACTTTGTAAAATGATGTAAATGTGCTAGTATGGATTCCTAGTGCGGAGCTCAAGGCCAAGGATCACCTAGTGAATGGCTAGGCATGTACGATACCAATATCTCTATATGGACCATGTGGTTGGCTTGTCATGATGACGTAAAAGCTAGGTAAATATTATGTTGGAAAATAATAAAATTGTCTAAGATGGATGTGTAAATAGCATTAGATGGGTTATGATTCCACTAGAGGGGAAGAGGAAAGGGGGCCTATGGATATTAAATATTCTATTGCCAATTGTCAACCTTAGAACTCACCCAATTGTTGCCATTTCCCTTAAATGAGCCAATTACCTATTTTTTACTATTTTACCCAATCATTGAATACATGTGTGAGGTTGGTGGAGAAAGTCTTCTCATGCAGTTTGTAATGCCCCATATATTGACAGTCATTAATTAAAAACTCTAATGTGAATTAGATTAACATTGTATTTGTTTATTATCTGTTTAAAGAAGATAGATTGATTAAAATGATTGTTATGTGCACATGTGGACTCCCTTGAGGTTGTATGGTAAATGGAATTTACTATTTAATTTATTAATGGCAATGGATATGTTACTTCATATTGAACACACAAATTGAATATAGAATATCCATATGTGGAATGCTAATTTAGTTGTTTGCAAAAGTACTTACATGATTATTTGTAAATGTCATATTAGTGATATGGATTAACACTTGAAAGAGTTGGGTATGGCTATATATATGTTTCATGTTAATGATGAACTATTCCACATGTTGATTGGCTATGAGATAGGCGGATTCCTATATTGCCAAGGGGCATGAGATGTATTGAACATCATGAGTATAATGATGTTATATCAAATTTTATGCTATTTAATTGTGAATTCCAATATTTCTATGACTTGTGGGTGAGTGTGAGTTTTGACAGGAATTGTGACTTTCCCAAAGTGGTTTTTTAATGACGGGACCCCTTATAACAGTGATGGCACAGTATGGTTTATGTAGGGTGTTGACCCGAGTACTATTAGGGGGGTTGGAGGCATTTCCCACCATTTATCCCTCGAAACCTGGAGTCGTGGGAGGGTTGTGCTGCGCACACGCCCCTATATGTGTGATGACGACTAGCGGATGCCTGCCAGGGAAGTTTGGTTGATGTAGTCAATCGACACTTCCGCTTACGGGTTCTATATGTGGTTAGGTCGTGTAGTCGACACCACAATATATTGCAGCAGAGGACGGGATGGTGAGGTCATGAGATGGAAGTAGTGGTGATTAGGGGGTTGGAGTACTGATGGGATGGATGGGACCAATGATGGATTGGATGGTGTTCTTAATTGTTATTAACTATCGTGATTATATGCCGGATTTCATCATTACGTTTATTTAATTATGTCTTATTGCTTCTGTATGAATGGTTATGAATGATGAATGATGCATTGTTTAATTATGCTTCTATATGTTGTTTGTGATCATGTAATAATGATCTATGAGGAGCATTAAATGTGATTATTAGTACCCATGCTTACGACGTGTGCACTAGCTATGCATACGACAATTCGTGAGTACAATACTATGATTGTTCGATCGATGAATAAATTAATATGGTTATATTAGCTAATAGTAGCTTAGTTGATGAATTGTTAAAAGTATCACTTGTGTGTTGAAAGTACAAGTTTGTTGACTTGTTATGCCGTAGGAGTTCACCAAGGAGAAGCATTACTTCCACATTAGCAAGATTCCTCGCTCATGGAGCGAATGGAATTTTGCCGCGTGGATGGAAATGCTTCTCTGCGACTTGCCTTCTGCGATGCGATGCTGTCTCGTTGAATGAACAATTTTGCCATTTATTTTCAACTTTATCGTGTTGCAGCTCGCCGTCGACTAGTGCAAGCGGTTCGCAATTTCTCTTTTAGTTTTTTTTGCCTTGCACGGAGACCGCCGACCCGCGACATAGTCAAGCACAAATCGTTTTGTTCTTCCATATCGTTAGCGACTGCCGACCAACGTGATTAATCGATTGGTCCTTTGTTTTCAACTTTGTCATGTCGCAGGTCGCCAGCGACCATTGCAAGCGGTTTGCATATTCTGTTTTAGTTTTTTTAGGCCTTGCATGGCCACCGCCGACCAGCGAGATAACCAGGCGCAAATAGTTTTTCCTTCCAACTCGTCAGCAATTCATATTTTCATCAATCTCATACCTTAATCTGAGGAACAGTAAAGCGCATTCCTGGTCTTTCAGCTAAACCAGCCAAATCATGACCCATGTATTCAAATACAATGTATCTCTGAATTTATTCTATCAGTATCTCCTATGTTGCTCCGATAGCATTAATATCGACTATGGATTCATTTATTTTAACAATTTACAGATTAAAACAAACTGATGCAACTCTGCATGAACAAATATTATGAGATATAGATTTTTTTTTCTATAGTTGAGCATTCAATTACAGATTGGACATGGAACAACTTTCCATCAGGTTTTCCATGGCAAAATTTATTTCTTTGGGTCTACTCGATTACGAATTTATGAATCTTGATTCAATAGTACTCATTTCTGCCTATGGACATATTTGTGAATTTGACGGATTGGACCTTCTACACATTCTATCTTCTGCAGATATGAGAACATATTTCAATGCAACAATGGTTAAATGTGCTCAGACACCAATGCATCGCCTTTAGCTGCAATCGTTTAAAAATTTGGATGGATGAAGCTTATGTGATTGTATTATTGTTTGCTGTTGTTATTGTGTCTTAGTTTTCTCTTAAGCTCAACGACCCTCTTCAAGAGATCAAGTTTCTTGTTTTCTATTGAAAATCAAGGTTCTTTACTGAAACTAAAGTTATATTTGTTGTTATAATAACTCATATTTCTTGTTTAGTGTCTCAACTGCGATTTATTTACTCTTTTTACTTGTATGTTCAACCTTTAAAGTTATAATTTAATCATACATCTTATTTATTTACTGCTTTAAGATGAAACGATGCTTCACTGACATTTGTGCTGCAACAGATATTTTCTCCTAGATAAAATGCCCGTTCCAAAAAAAAAAAAATCTTTTTTACTCACAATTGTGCTTTTCCCTCCTCTGAACTAATTTTCTCTGGTCTAAGATGTTTTTCCCTTTTCACAATTGTGTTTTAATTTGTCTATGTTCCTATTCTGCTTTTTTGCTGCAGCAGGTTTTATCTCCTATTCTTAATGTATCTTTTATTGTCTAATGTATATTTTTGTCTATATATTCTTTATTGTATGCTTTCTAAGACCATGCAATTTCTTCCTTTTGATTAACCAAGTCGTCAACAACGTTGTAAAGCAATTGGTTTTAGCCCAGATGCAGTAGCTCGTACTGGGAATAGCCTTGCGTTGTTAGAATTGTCTTTGAAGTAACTTGCACCTTTAAAGTAATTTTCCCTGCTCTGAGGTTTTTTCCTTTTCACAATTGTGTTTTTCTTTGTCTATGTTCCTATTCTGCTTTTTGCTGCAACAGGTTTTGTCTCCTAAAGAAGTTATCCATTCCAGAAATTATTTCTTTAATTTTGTCAGAATTGTGTTCTTGTTTGCTATTGTTATTGTGTCTCAGTTTTTTCTTCATCTCAATCAAGCTCTTCAGGAGATAAAGCTTCTTGTTTTCTACTGAAAATCAATTGTGTTTTAATTTGTCTATGTTCCTATTCTGCTTTTTTGCTGCAACAGGTTTTGTCTCTTATTCTTAATGTATCTTTTATTGTCTAATGTATATTTTTGTCTATATATGCTTTATTGTATGCTTTCTAAGACCATGCAATTTCTTCCTTTTGATTAACCAGGTCGTCTACAACTTTGTAAAGCAATTGGTTTTAGCCCAGATGCAGTAGCTCGTACTGGGAATAGCCTTGCATTGTCAGAATTATCTTTGAAGTAACTTGCACCTCTAAAGTAATTTTCCCTGCTCTGAGGTGTTTTTCCCTTTTCACAATTGTGTTTTTCTTTGTCTATGTTCCTATTCTGCTTTTTGCTGCAATAGGTTTTGTCTCCTAAAGAAGTTATTCATCCCAAAAATTATTTCTTTAATTTTGTCAGAATTGTGTTCTTGTTTGCTATTGTTATTGTGTCTCAGTTTTTTCTTCATCTCAACCAAGCTCTTCAGGAGATAAAGCTTCTTGTTTTTTACTGAAAATCAAGATTCTTTTCTGAACCAAAGTTATATTTGTTGTTATAATAACTCATATTTTTTGTTTGGTGTCTGGACTGTGGTTTATTTACTTGTTTTACTTGTATGTTCAACGTTTAAAGTCATAATTTAATCACGCATGTCATTTATTTACTGGTTTCAAATGTTTTCTGTTGCAATAGATATTGTCTCCTAGATAAATTGTCCGCTCCAGGAAATAACTCTTTTCTTTACTAACAATTGTATTTTTCCTTGCTCTAAAGTAACCCTATACTTCCTATTCACTCCCTCTTCAAATTCCTTGTTCATCCCTGTTCTCAAATAACCTATACCTACTGTTCACCCTTACTCACAATTGTGTTTTTCCCTACTCTGAAGTAACCTATACTTCTTGTTCACTCCCTGTTAAAATTAGTTGCTCTGTCTGTTCCTGTTCTGCTTTCTCCTACAACATGTTTTGTCTCCTAAACAACTTGTCCATTTCAAAAAATAATTCTTTTATTTTCTCACAATTGTGTTCATCCCTGTTCTGGAATAACCTATATCTGCTACTGCCTCTGCTCCTTTACTGATTTTTGCTTCAAAACCATGTCCTCTCTTCTAAAATACTGAGAAATTTTAGACTTACTAAATAAATTGCTCCTCTGCTGTGACTGGTATATATTCAGTTCTCTAAGTTTACCAATATAGATTCTTCCAATATAGTTCTTTTTCAGTAAATGATTCTATCATTTTCTTAGAATTCAGGTTTTTCCTGCTCTAAAATAAACTATACCTGTTGCTCACACCTTGCTGAAATTCCTTGTCTATTCTGGACTTTTGCTGGTATATATTTAGTTCTTCAAGATTTAAGCAAAGTAATAAAAATTTAGCAAACTTTCATTACTTGGATACACAGTTATCAGTTTGCCCCAACATGAGCATGCATCATAGGTTTTTTACCAAATTGTTATTCAACATTTGATAAGTTTACCAATATAGATTGAAGAAAAAATCACATTTAAGAGAAGTAATCCAAAAATTAGCAAACCTTCATTACCTGCATACACAATTATGAGTATCCGCCAACATGAGCATCCATTATAAGTACAATAGTTCCAATTTGACTGATCATTAGTACTTCTTATTGGATCATTTCTTCTCTTCTTATAAACAAAATATTGTTTACTCAAAAGGGGTTTAGCTCCATTTTCCTTCAAGTTCACTGAACTTGGGCATTCAATTTTTCCTTTTTTCTATCATCATCTTAAAAATAGAGCTCAAAGGACTGAAAATCACCCCATAGAGTTTTACCAATATAGATTGAAGAAAAAATCACATTTAAGAGAAGTAATCCAAAAATTAGCAAACCTTCATTACCTGCATACACAATTATGAGTACCCTCCAACATGAGCATCCATTATCGGTACAATAGTTCCAATTTGACTGATCATTACTACTTCTTATTGGATCATTTCTTTTCTTCTTATAAACAAAATATTGTTTGCTCAAAAGAGGTTTAGCTCCATTCTCCTTCAAGTTCACTGACCTTGGGCATTCAATTTTCCCTTTTTCTATCATCATTTTAAAAATAGGGCTCAAAGGACTGAAAATCACCCCATAGAGTTTTATAAATAAATAGACATGTGCAAAACTACTTCTTACTACTTCTTATCTTTCTATCAGAGTACCCTTTGTTTCATGGTAGATATGTTTAGCCGGTTTCTTTTTTCAAAATACTTGTTCCAAGTTCACTTAAACTATGGTACTGTTATAACCAACCATGATATCAATTTTTAAATGAGTACTCCCCATAGGGAATATTCCCAACCTGAATCAAAATTAACAAAAATTATTGTTCACATTCCACAAAGTTCATTGCTCTTAACTTGCTACCTAGAATCTAACAATGTAAGTTTAAAAAAAAAATAAACAATCTCTGATGTTGTTTGTACTTGTTTCCTTATTACTTTAATAGGCACGTTCGTTGCTAAAAGCAAACCAATTTGAAACCTTTCATTTGTTTATTCTTCTATGTTCTACATGTTCTCGTACATGTTTTATATTTACACTTAATATTAATTTCATCCATTTTCCAGGTTGCTTTTGCATCGCAACTATTTTCAATACAACATTATGGACACTCTATTGACCGAAAATGCAGTTTCACTTCTAATGAATGGTGCTGTTGACCTATGCCCACTTGTACAAGTTGTTGCTCTCGATCGAGTAAGCTCTCTTAATTCAACAACTACTCGCTACCGAATCACTATCTCAGATGGAATTCATAGCCACGATACATTGCTTCCAAGTAGGTACAATAGCGCTGTGGAAAACCACCAACTCCAAGCAGGTTCAATCATCAAAGTAATCAAGTGTACATGCAACACTATGCATAATGCGATGTATGGTTTGCTTATCGCATTTTATTGTAACTTGATTTCAATTGCACTCCCAACAAATGTACCATTTTTTTTACTTTTACTTACTTACCTTAATTCTTCTTGCCAGGACGATCGCACTGGACATAATCTAAATTGTCACATTGCAAATAGTGATAGTTGGAGACCCATCACCTTTCAACTCAACCCCCACCTTTACCTCCCCTAGCAGTTCATCTGTTACAAGAATCAACACTCTTGATCCCGAAAACCCATCAGGTATCATACCTTGTTCGCAAAATGCAATTGGAAACCCTACTGAACCTCCTCTTTCTTTTACATCACTCAACCCTTCCACCAAAACTTGGACCATTCAAGGTCGAGTTATTGCAAAAACAAATATGACTACCTACACCAATCAAAAAGGGCCTGGTCAACTTTTTGGCTTTGACCTTGTTAGTGCTACCAAAGATGAGCTTCATGTCTCTGCTTTCAATGAACTAGCCACCTTATTGTATGACAAAATAAATGTTGGCATAGTCTACACTATCTCAAATGGCACAATTAAATTGGCCAACCCAACATACAACCATTTGACAAGCCCCTTCGAGGTTTTTCTTAACCCCTCATCAACCATTCAACCATGTTTGGAAGAATGTCCATTAATCCCTTTTCATTGCTTCCACTTTAAATCTATCCATGACATCAAAAATACACCCCTCAATTCCATGGTTGACGTTATTGGAATTGTCATTTCTGTTTCCCCTGCATAAACTATACGCAAAAGGGATAGCTCTGAAAGCATTCGATGAACAATTGGGTTAAGGGCCATGTCTGGGTATAACATAGACATCACACTTTGGGGTGATGACTGCACAATGGAGGGTTACCACCTTGCAAGCCTTCGAGGTTTTCCTACTCCCCCTATCCTTGCAATTAAAGGTGGGTGTGTTACTGAGTTCAATGGAAAAACCATTGGAACCATATCCAACACCAACCTCCTTATAAACCCAAATATTGAGGAAGCTCAACTTCTCCAAACATGGTTTACTGACAATGGTTTCTGTTCAGCCTCGCCATCTTTGAGCAGAAAATCCACCTCGCCTTCTTCTAGCTCTTGCAAATGCATTTCCATTTCTGCTCTTCAAGCTCTCCAACCCTCTGAAAAAGCAACCTGGTATTCAATTATTGCTACAATCACCCATATTAACACCGATGACTTTCATTTCCTTGCATGTCCTTTGTTTGTCGATGGCATTCAATGCATGAAAAAAATTTCCCACTAAGTTGGTAATGTATGGCATTGTGCAAAATGTGATGGGGAATTTATAGAGTGTGCTTATCGATACATACTCAAACTTGACCTAATGGATGCCACTGGACAACTATACAGTGTCATAGCTTTTGATGATTCTGCGCAGCAACTGATGGGCATCTCTGCAAAATATTTATGCCTTCTCTCAAATGATTCAACATCTATTTTGGAAATAGTTCAAAGTGTCTGTGCTCGAAAATACCTTTTAACTTTATCTATATGAACATAGACTTTTAATTCAACATCTTGCTTGAAGGTGTTGCTCGTCATGTCATAGGAAGCTTCCTTATCATCATCACCTACCGATTCCCTTGATGGAAATGAACCCATTTTGCATACTACACGTCCAGTAGTTCGCAGGCTTTGAACTCTGCCTTTGATAACACTTTCCCAACAAGTTTCTACTCTTCAATTCTACCTTTTTGTACTTCATACTTGCTACTTATCCGTTGCAAGCTTTTGTATTAACACCGGTATGTAAATTATACTTTTATGCATCATGGAGCATGTTTTAATATTATATGCTTTACTTTTTTTGTAACATTTTGTTAAATTGCATATTCATTGCAACGTATCTTGTCACTTTCAAATTTATGCTTACATGAAGATTCATTTATCAACTTTATACTTCTTTTCTTTATAAACACTTTTCAAAATGATTCACATTTGTTTCTTGGAACAACTTACCATAAATTATGCACGGTCCATTTATCTTTAACAATCTACCTTTGTTTGCTTATTCAATGGCTTAATATATAGTATGTTTCTCCTCAAACAAATGCATTATTAAGTTCTTAACAAAAAAAACATGTTTCTTGTAGCCATGTCAACAAATGAGCACAATGATCATATCAATGGATGCAGAAGAGTTCTATATACTGAGAAGAAACAACAAAACAACAAGCGCCAATGCATTCAATATAAAGCTGCTCGCCAACTTGTTAATATCCCTACTCCATTTGACATTGTCCAACCTCCCCTCGGACACTCTACATCGTCTGCATCAACACCCAAAAATCAAGGAAACATTCACCTACAAGGTATACAACAACAATTCCGTACAAGGTTGGACAAATTATCTCCCATGAACGTATGCTCTATATGCTTGGAGTCTTATCCTGGCATTAAGACAAGGCACTTTTCTAATGCATTTTCATGTTCATGATGCATTGGGAAAAAAAACTTCATCGCTAATCCTTGGCAAACAACATTGATCCTGGGGTGCAACCACCTGTGCTCGCTGTCCTTACTCAAGTTGAATAAATGCTCATTTCTCGTGTTAACCCAATTTTACAAGTCACTCATGCTCGTGGGGGTCAATATACTTATTCTCCCCCAAGACATTAAAAGCATTGCCACTTTACTCCCCCGCTTACTCTCAGACATTGACATCCTTATTGTTCATAAATGCAATCCTAACAAGAAGCCTTATGAGTTCTTTGTTAGTCAAACACATGTTCTTGCTACTCTCCAATTCAAGCTGTCAAATGATCCCTACTACAAGGATGTTCAAGTTAACTCAATTGCATTGTCTTCTTTTCCTATTGAACCAACTGACATTTCCTCCCTTCTTCGCCATATCAGACCTGAGGAAACCCTACTTGCTGAGCATACCTCAAATGCTAATATCCAGTCACCCAACTTCTTTGAACCCCATGAAGAACAATCCTCTTCCTTTATATCTACCCAGACAAATAGTAGAACCGAGGTTGATGAAATCAAACGCTTCTTAGCAACAAGCGATGCACCCACTCCGCCTTGCATTGACTGGCCACCAATAGATACTTCCCCTATCAATGAATACAACACAATAGGCCTCCTCTCAATGGCCTTCCCAACCCTTTTTCTCACTGGAGTCGCAATGCTTAAACAACCACACATTGAAGAGGTTGGTATTGACAATTATGCACTACACCTACTTCGATACCACGACAATCGATTTGGCCAACATCCTCTATTTTGTTATTACATATATAATCTCATGATGCACCACCACAGCCATTCTACTACTTCTGTGTTTGTAAAACGCAGTATTGAAGATACACTTCCTCCAACAGTTTCAGAGCTTCTACAACAATTACAAGAATTACCAAATGCTAAGATAGCTGAGCAAGTCATGCAGTTTGGCTCCAACCTTCATGGGACCCGCTCCTACTGGAACAAAAGCAGAGCTGAACTAACTGACATGATCACACATCAAGGAACACCAACATTCTTCTTTACGCTCAGTGCAGCTGACACAAAATGGCCAGACTTGCATTCTTTCATGCCTGGACACGCTCCAGCAGCTTCACATCAACAGTACTAATGGAGAATTTGCAACCTTATATCAAATCCACACGTTGCATCTCAATACATGGAGAAAAGATTCAAAATATTCCTAGAAGAAGTTCTTCAAAAAGGGCTTGCAACAAAAGACTATTGGTGCAGGTTTGTAACAAACCATATTCCCATCAAATTTCAATGTATTCAATACCTCAACTCTTAATTTCTAATCTTAATATTTTCCATGTAGATATGAATGGCAACATAGAGGATCAGCACATATACATGGCTTCTTGTGGATGGATAATGCACCCAATATGGACACATTAGACTGGGCAGATGATGTTAGGGTTGCAGATGCAAAACAGAACTTTGACAAGTTTGTTACAGCATGGAATCCTCGCATCAACCATTCTCAAACCCCATTGTTCCAATCCTCAACTATAAATGATCCATGCACCATTGGATCACATTCTATACTTGCAAGTGATCACTTACATGACTATGAAGAACTTGTTAATTGTGTCCAAAGGCATACAAAATGTTCCGAGTCTTCATGCCTCCGTAAAAAAGGGTCAACTCTTCAATCTCGTTACGGCTTTCCATTTAAACTGCAACCTACCTCTTCCTTATTCATTGATGCAAATGGATGAAAAACATACAACCCTACCAGGAATGATGCCCTCCTAAATATTCACAACCCTACCATGCTCTCCATTTGGTGAGCTAACGTTGATTGCCAACCTGTTCTCTCTAGACATGCTGTACTCAAATATATTTCAAAATATGCAGCAAAGGCAGAGCTGAAATCAGAATCCTACCAGGCACTTCTTTATCGCATTGCACATGCAACTACACATGATGCACCAATCCTGCAACCAATAAGATGCTTCTTATCAAAAACTATTGTCGATCGACACATTGGTGCACAAGAGACATGCCACATGCTCCAAAAGCTCCCTCTTTGTCTTTGTAGTCGTTCCTTTCTTTCCTTAAATGTTAGCCAAAGTGTTTTCCGACGTATTTCCAATAACTGTCTTGATACCCTACCAACACCAACCTTCATTTTTTCCTACATGCAACGACCCCCTACACTCAAACATCTTACTCTTCTTGAAGCTGCAAGCTCTTGGTCATTCTCATCTCCTAGAAAGCACTCCCAATGGAAACCAAACCACCCTCCCAAAATCGTTCACGTCTTTCCTTGCTTCACTAGCATTCCACACATTTATGAAGATGCCTTTGTTTCCTTCTATTGGAGTGAAATCCTGCTATACAAACCTTTTCGCACGTTGCACAATGACATTGGAGCAACAAAATTGGACATAACTTCTAATTGGATTCTCATTAAAGACACATACATTGCATGGCATGTTGATCATTTACCAGAAACCCTAGAAACCCCCAACACACCTCCCTCTGATGACTCTAATTCTGCTTCTAACCACTTGCCCTTACCACCTATTATGGATGAATGGGAATTGCTTTCCCAACTCCGCCCTGGAAACAACCTCTATGTTGATGACCTTGACATGCTTGGCCATTGTGATTTTGATAAAGAACACAATTGGACCGAAAACCATATTCCTTCCCACATGCATGCAACAGCCATATCATTCACTGACCTCACGCATTTATCCTCCCACATACACTACGACACCTATTCATCTTCAGGTCCTATTGCCTCCTTGTCTCCCACACAACGAATGGCCTTTGACCTTATCCTAAAACACTCAACAAGTTCTACAAACCCTCCCCCACTCAAAATGGTCATTCAAGGTACTGCGGGGACAGGCAAGTCTTTCTTAATATCTTGCATTAGAACTGCACTCCATCTTGTCTCTAGCGATACACCTTCCCCCTTGCTCCTGCTAGCTCCAACCGGTATTGCTGCATTTAACATACAAGCCCTAACAATCCATTCAGCTCTTCGCATACCCATTGTTGAGATGCACCCTCTTGAAGGACAATCCCTTTCGTCCTTCCAAGAACAATTCCGCCATATTCGGTACATCATCATTGATGAAATGAGCTTCGTTGGCCCAAAAATGCTTTCTCGAATAGATGATCGCTTACGTCAAGCCTTCCCTTCCCATTCAACAACTCCCTTTGGTGGTTGTTCCATCATATTCCTTGGTGATTTTGGACAATTGCCCCCTGTAAAGGACATCCCCATGTATGTTGGCGCATCTCGAGGGAATAGTCTATGGCGCACATTTGACACCTTCGTTACACTTTCAACTGTCTTTCGACAACAAGGGAACAACCCTTCTCAAGTTTCCTTCCGCCAACTACTGCTTAATCTCCGAAATGCAACACCGACTCTTGAAGATTGGACCCTCCTCATGTCCAAAACAACCTCAAACCTTTCACATGAAAAGAACCATACATTTGACAACTGCACTCATTTGTACGCAACTAATAGCTCTGTTGAAATGCACAACAAATAGATGTTGAAACACCTTAACATGCCAGTTGCACATTGCTTTGCAAAGCAAAAGAAACAACATCTCCAATCCTCAGTAGATGATGAACAACTTCCATTCAAGTTTCTACTAGCAATTGGTCAACAAGTCATGTTGACAGCCAACTTGTGTGTCTCTGTAGGTCTTGTAAATGGGTCGCTTGGGAAAGTTATTGCAATTGTCTACAAGTCCAATGATCAACCACCGAAATTGCCATCTTATGTTGTAATTGACTTCCTCCACTACAAAGGACCCCCATGGGATTCTTGCAATCCAACTTATGTGCCCATCCCTCCTATCACAAGGGGTACACGAAGGCAAGTACCACTTCGAATGGCATGGGATTTAACAATTCATAAAGCACAAGGGATGACTCTGCAAAATGCAACAATTGCTATTGGCAACATTGACCGACAAGGCCTTACATTCACTGCAATATCAAGAGTTAAATCTTTATCAGGCATTCGCATAGCTCCACCTTTTTCCTTTTGTAGGTATTCTCGAATTAAAGATAGCCCCTATGTCCAACGTAGAATACAAGAAGAGACCTTGCTTTCTTCAAAGTCTTTGCAGCCACATTCTCCATAGAGTTACATTCCACCTCCTTTACATGCCTACTTTGTATAGCTATCACTTTACTCCCTTCCACTTTTCCAAAATGACTTATCTGCTTTGTTCATATCTTGTATTCCTACTCCTACTATCATTGAATATATTATACTTCTTGAGGTCTATTACTTAACATCAATGTATTTTATTTACATATTATGTTTAAAACAATGCGTAACAAAAACCTAGAATTTTGACATAGGTGTATTTCTGGTGTTTTATAAAGGACAAAATACTCATATAACCAATACATACAGTTTATTCATCTTATAGTTTGTTAGAGAAAGTGAAGAAAACATATATAAATAAATCATCATCAAACATATATAGGTAAAGTACAATCATGGAACTAGACATATCTACCTATAAGACAACAGATACATGTTGATAATGCCTCTTGAAGCAAACATAATTATTAATCCAAGGAATTATCCAACAACTTACCATGTACCAACATTATAAAGTATAATATTGTTATCAACTATACAAGTCAATGTATCATTCAATAACCATGCATCAGAAATAGTAACACTGGAATAAATTTGTTACAGATCTAAAGATGCAAACCTTCTACATATTTACTTGTTGCATGCTTTTATCATCTTTATCATTATGGAGTTCAGCAATCCACTCTATATTCTATTGTACATTTGTTGTAATCAACAAAACAATGCAAAACACCTATCACTTGCCAAACACATGCTGATAATGACTCTTCAAGCAAACGTAATTCATAATCCAAGGAATAATCCAACAACTCACCCTTTATCAAACGTTATAAACTATAATATTGCTATAAAATATACAAGTCGCTGTATTGTTGGTTATGGATGCATTAGAAATAGTAACCCTAGAATAAATTTGTTACAGCTCTAAAGATGCAAATCTTGTACAAATTTACTTCTTGCAAGGTTGTAGTAGTAGTGAGCACTTGATAGATATAACATAAAGTAGTAGTGATGCCTGGTGTGCTTATTTCACACTCGAGAAAAAAAAAATTCCATAATCTATAGCACAAATATCTAAACTCCCTAGCAAACTTTCATCACTTATAATGCATCCAACAACACTTGATAGACATAAAAAAATGTATTTGGAAGAACTGGAAATATTAGAAACAAAATATATCGACTTCTCTACCTAGAGCTTGATGGCTAACAAAAAATACATTATATGTTTTATGGCTAACAAAAAATACATTATATGTTTTATGCAATAGTCACGACTCCACATTGTGCTGCAGACACAGAATATAGGGTTGAAATGGAGGCCAAACTACTGACCAGTTTTGACACAGAAATAAAAAAATGTGCAACACTGAAATAAATGATTGTCCACTGTTATTATTTCTTCAAAAATCAGTACTTAAGAAACTGTTGCAAAAGTAAATAGATGTCAACCACAACAGCAAAAAATAACAATGAACACAAAGCTATTTGCTTCAAATAGTATTCAAGACATGTATATATATAGTCTCTGATTTTGAACCCCTTTACATCTTTTACACATCATACTGTTTGATAAATCATCTTCTCACTACATACTAAACATTTTATACATCTATTTGTAATGCTCCTTTACATCTAAACCCAATTCGAAGATAGATCTTTCAATATTTTTTTCCTCTCTCTTGTATTAAAATAGTGTCAACAAATCCTTGAAAGCTGGATTCACAAGTCACAAAAAATAACTCTTCTACTACCTATCAGGTACCCAAAATATAGTTTCCAACAGTTTCTAAATATTTGCAAAATAAATTGCATCTCTTTGATTTTCCTGAACACAAAAAAAACACCCAGGCCATAAAAGTAATTACAAAATTGCAATTATTTGCACCTCAACTAACTACAAAACAACTTGTCCCAAGCATTAGCTTGTTCAACAATAGTAGTAACTCTGCTTGGTTCCAAAACTTGCAAAGCAACTTCATGATATGACAATTGAGTCTCAACATATTCCCTTCCTTCTTCTGCTGCTGCACAACTTTCTTCTAACAAATATGCATGTATGGATACTTGGCCAACCATATGGTGTACATCTTCTTCAATGAGGGTATGCAACTTTCTAATGTATTCTAATTCTCCTTGCAATGCAGTGTTGATCTATGTCATTTGCAACTCCTCTGCAGGCAACTCATCTATAGGTGGAAGCGGACAAAGATGACACTTCTCATAGACCTTTTGGATTCTTTTGTAGAAACCCATACATGCCTCAGTAGTCCTTGTAATGTCAGTATTCAGCTTTAGAGATGCCTTTCTACAAAATTCTAGAAGTTGCATTTCTGACTTTAAATCCAAAACTGTTTTAGGCACTAATTCTGCAGGGTATTCAGAGTTTGTCTCTCTCCAAACCATATGCCGTTTAACCTTCTCTGCTACATCAAACTGCCTTCCTCTAGTTGCTTGTCCCTCTATAGAAATTTCATCCATTTGTACCATCATTTGCTTCAAGTTGTACACTTTCTCCATAACAGTCACTTGGAAATGATACATCTGCTCTATTACTTTGCAAGCTTCATCACAAAACACAGTTATTTCTAACTTTCTGTTGTTTCCTATTTCAAGCCGTTTTGTCAAGCCTCCATTTTCTTTCTCTAACTCTTCAACCTTCAACTTCAACTCTTGGACTTGCTGGTCAGTAGCTAATTGTTTTGATTTTAACTGAGTGGTCGTAGCTTCAAAGTCATTATTTTCTCCTTCCAAAATCATCACATGAACCACCAATTTATCTTTTTCATCATCCAACCTCCATAGATCTTCAACCATTTTCTCCTTTTCAGATAACAGGTCACTATATTTCCTTTTCAGCTCTTTACCTCGATTCTCTTCTCTATGTAGATTTTCTCGTACCTTGGACATTGTTGCCTTTGCAATTTCAAGATGGCCCACCAACTCGTCCACATTATGCGCACTTTCCTGGGCCATCGCTACAGTTGCTGCAGCTGCAAAATTTGGATCATTGTTAATTCCCTCCAAGATTGGAGTTTCTATTACTGTGACAACATCTTCATAATTAGCACACTTCATTCTTTTCTCTGATTTCCTAATGATCACTTTTCTATCAGGATAAAAAAAAATTGAATCAAGATTTGCCACCTCATTCTCTTTAGAAGGACTATAAGGGACGAGTTCAAGCCCTAGTAGTGGAAAATACCCTCCACTTATACTTTCTAGGGGCCCAACTTCCACATTTTGTACATCAGCACTTTTTGGCTCTTCTCGTTGCTTAGATTTCAACTTTTCTTCTCTTATCCTGTGCTGTTCCGTTGATCCTAAGGGCCCTACTTCCATAATTTGTACACGAGGACTCTTTGGCTCTTCTTCTTGATTAGCTTTTACCTCTTCTTCTCTTATCCTGCCTTCTTCCGCTGATCCTAATAGCCCTACTTCCATGTTTTGTACATCAGCAGTTTTTGCCTCTTCTTCTTGCTTAGATTTTACCTCTGCTTCTCTTATCCTGTCCTGTTCCACTGATTCTAGGGAACCTACTTCCATATTTTGTACATCATCACTGTTTACCTCTTCTTGTTGCTTGGATTTTCCCTCTTCTTCAGTTTCTTCTCTAAGCAGTCTTTCTGATGCTTCTTTTACCACCTTCTCATTCTCCTCCTGCTGCACTTTCTGAACTTCAGCTTCCTTCTTCTTCTTCTCAACCTCTGCTACTGACCTATCTAATACTTTTTCATGATGTGTTTCTACCTCAACCTCCTTATCCTTTTCAATGTTAGGACTAGAACTCATTCCTTTTTTAAGACGATATCGGTTGTTTAGATCAATCATGTTCTTTGCGCTTCGATAAAACTCCTCATCCTTCCAAAATAAGTGGGCATACTCATAGCCAATCCTGCAAAAGCCACAGTGTGCTTGCATCTTTCCATCAGGATCATGCCTTCTAAAACTCTTTGCCCCAAAATGAAAGCCTTCCAAATATTCAACAAATGCTTCAGCTTCCTTTGCTTTTGCAAGTTTATATGCTCCTATTACAAATGGCATTGGTGGGTAAATCAACTTCTTCTTTTCATCTAGAAAATGGCCAACTCCATTTACATAGACTTTCCTAACAGCTTCTTTGTGTACCACAAAATCAGTAGCATATTGGGGCATCATAGAAGGAGCTTTGCTTCCACCAAACATCCGGATATACAATCCTTCCATGCATAAGTAATAATCTCCATACTGTTCAATGACTTTCATAGCATTCTCAGACATGCAACATGGTTCTTCCTTAAACATCAAGCGATACAGTGGTATGATGAATGATTCACATATTCTCTTATAGTGACTTTTATACCTGTCGCCCCAAAGCATTTGATATGCTACATGCACAGGGGGCCCATTTGTGTTCCAAACACATCCTAAACCTGGAAATGGATATCTAATCAAGATACAATCCAACAAATACTCAGACATATGAAAATTAACATTATCCTCGGCTACTCCTCGTAAGGCGGCAGCAATGTTTGTAGATAAGCTGTCTGAGATGATTGCAGACCAATTGAATACTGTACCATGTGTCGCAACATGGCACATCACAGGTGCCCAACTGAGTTTGTAAATATTCCCATCTGGCAATCCATAAATTCGGCTCAACATCAAAGATATTAGGCCAAACGTGGTTCTCAGGTGTTCAGTGTCATACTCCCCGCTCTTTTTTGTCCTTAACTGTTTTCCAAGGATTGTCATCTTCCTAGCAAATTCCAAATAATTAAAATTTGTATCTTTTACCCATTGAGTAGTCAACATAACATCAGCATGAGGAAGGTTGTATGATGCATCTAAGTGACCTGCCTGGAAGGATCCAAGACCTTCACCAGTAGTGTCTGAAATCATTCTAGACGTTGCATCAGTCCTTTGTATAATCTAGCCTATCACTTTTGAGCATGGAAATATCTCAGGCCGTGTTGCTGCTCTGTGGAGGTGTGACTTCCTGATATTCTTATAAACCAATAATTCCTCAATACTCGCATCTCGGAAATTTGTGTCCCTAATAGCTCTATATAACTCAGTCCATGAAAAATGCGGAGATGCTTCTGTCACAGGCTTTGTGTCTCCAAACATCATGTAAAAATAACAGAGCAACAAAACTTATATGTCAAGGTCAAACTCTACTACGCTGCCTTTGCTTCTTTCAAATCACATGTACATATCCAACCTGTCCAAACATAAAAGCACCAAATCAAAAAATAACATTGAAATCTTATTTGCAGTCAATGGTTATGGTCCAACAACCATAATCTACAATCTTGCAAAGACAGAAAACATTATCATTAATTTGGGTGTCAACTTATATAGTATTTTTTACCTTTAGTCAAATACAATGCATTTGTCCAAGTATGTTAATCTGTGAAGACTATATGTTCACTCTATGGATTGTTCATGGGTTTCGAAAATAACATGGAAAACAAAATACTGTAATTTATATGTTCTATAGCTTATTGTATTTTCAAAATAGAAATTTAGCCAAATAAACCCTACTCCCACAACACAAATTTATTGACTTTCACTCAAATTTTAATAAATTATTATATTTAACTCCATTGGAACAACAGAAATTAGTCAAAATTCACTATAACCATATCTTAAAATCACATCTACGCAAATATCACTTGTAAATTCCTGCACAAATCTGCAATTTATACCCCCAGGATCGTCGCCATATGAGCCTCAATAACATGGAAAAAATGTAAGTCCTCCTAGAATGAAAACTTTCATGCTACAACTTGATATCCTACGCGGAAAAATTTAGTTTGGTGAGTGTACAACGAAATCCACAAAGTTGCAATGTTCACCAAATTGGCTTTTGTTTAACTTAATTGTTTAAAACCCCAAACTTGTCGTAACCCCAACTTCTCGCATTTAATCTCAAACACTGCTGCCATGACCCCCAAGTTTGAATCCTCTTTCTTTAAACCCAAATTCTTTGTTTTTCAGGGCAATGCTGTGAAAGTGGGGTTTCATATAAGGATCAAAGCTCCAAATACTTTTAGCAGAGATGCAGAACACCTGAGAGAATCGTTATGCAGATTACCCTATTGCTATCTAGGTCTTTGACTCAACCAAATGCAAACCCTGCATATCCACGAAAATTATATTCATTCGTTGTGAATACCCAGGTTAATAAGGTTATAACCATGAATTTAGAGGTTTATGAGAATACCCAACTAGATTATAATCATTGTTAGCACTTAGATTTTATCCCCGGTTGTAAAAGAATAACACCTAAGACAACCTATTTCAAACCAATCTTTAGGTAGAAAACTTAGCCATTTTTTCCACCAGAGAGGGCTCTCTCACAAGATATATATAAAGGCTAAAAATATATAGAACACGCTCAAATTTTTCAAAAATGATTTACTTGGTTGAAAAGGAAACAAGAAACATTGAGCATGGAGTCAATTTTCGGATACTTAATGTACCAACAAGTGATTTAAGACCAAATAGATTTTCACAGAGGCAAGATAGAAACCATATCACAGTCAATAAGATTTTGCAGGTGGCATAGAAAGAAATAATGACAGTCCATCAACAACAGGCATCAAACTAGGATGAATCCATTGTCAACTTTAGATAAATAAATGGATACTTAAATGCGATAGATCAAGCATAACCAGTATGAATCCCAATCTATTTCAAATGTTCATTTAAGCATAGAAGAAGAACATAATGGAAGATATAACAAAGAAAATATACATGCACATGAAGAGATAAGGGAAAAAATAGACTGTAAAAATGATCAACACATGAATCTCTGGTCTTCAACAAAATAGGTATTTTCCACCGTACGGCTTTTTTATTCAAAATTTGACTTCAAAACTTATTGTCTCTCAAGGAGTTTCCAACCCCTTCAAAAATGATTCTCATTGTCTTTTATACAAAATTCGAAAGAAATTTGACATAACCGCTTCTTTTAACTAATAACTGAAAATGTCTTAACTCGAAAGATAACAGTCTTTAAACAATATTACAATATTTTCTTTTAAAATAAAAACATCATTTTTGCCACTTGGAAAGAGTTTCTGAATGCATCTTCATGTATGAATAGAATATCTATGTCTTTCATATTTATCCACATAGTTCCATTAGTCAGCTGTGGGCAGATCATAAATGGTCATTTCCTTTATCAAGACTTGCATTTCAATGTGACCTGCATAAGAAACAAGAGGAAG
The DNA here is from genome assembly GCA_027924585.1 of Larix kaempferi. Taxonomy (NCBI): domain Eukaryota; kingdom Viridiplantae; phylum Streptophyta; class Pinopsida; order Pinales; family Pinaceae; genus Larix; species Larix kaempferi. The sequence continues at coordinate 5,742,153 of BSBM01000291.1, forward strand.
ATTCTCACAGATTGAGATCAACATATTTAAAATTTCAAAGTCCTCCGCAATTTTCTCCATTAGAATCTTTCCAGTAAGCATATGATCCAAATGCTGAAACTTTTCGTGATTCATTCTTATACCAAACAATAACCTCTTATATTCATTTGGAGAAATCAATTCATGATTTGCATCCCAAAAAGCAGGGAATCCTTTGATTATCAATTTTTCAAATTGTTTCTTAAACTTGATTACTTCCTCTCATACATCTCGAGCTTTAACTTCAATATTTTCAATATGTGAATACTTCCCTAAAATGCTTCTAGCCCATGTAATGACTGAAATTCTATTCCTTATATCCATTGTTGTCAAATCCGCTTCAGTCAAACTATTTAGGAAAGTTATTGCTCTTTGTGCTATTTTCTTTGGCTTTTTGTTCAGATTCTCTCTGGCTGCTCTGCAGCTTTCAAAAGCATCTTTGGCCACTTTTTCTTTAACCTTCATATAATCAAGACAGGGTCTCAATTTTTCAACTTCTTTTATAATCTGATCCCACACCATATGCTTACAACCCTGCATTGCAGCTTGTCCTATTATATGGGCTGACAATCTTCTATTGTTATCAGACAATTCTTGATTCTTTGCTTGCAAGGTTTCAATTTCCTTATCCTTTGTTTCATTCTCTTCTTTTAGCCTCTGTGTTCCATTTTTCAATTCTTTAATCTCAACATCCTTCAGACTTATCTGGGACATGGCTTGTAAGAGAATATCTACTCCAACTTTCTCTTCACCTGTACCTGCATATGCCTGTTGTTGACCTAATTTTGTTAACTTTTTCTTTACCTCTTCCAATTGCTCTTCCAAACAAATCTTCTCTTTTTCCCAATGAACTTTTTCTTCAGCGAGCTTCAACATTTTTGCAGTAATATCTTTCACTTCATCTGACAGCTCTTCTTTTTCCTTCTCTAGTACAGTCAGTTCAGCTCCCTGGATAAGCTGAGCGTCTGGGATTTTCAGCCTCTGCTTTAACGTTCAAATTGTGCTGTCCTTTTCTTTGAGTAAATTTGCCGCCCCATCTCCCTCTTTGTTTGCCAAATCTGATTGCAATCTTTTTATTTGTTGCTATCGAGACTTATTTTCTGTCTTTTCTTGTCTCAACTGGTTATTTAATTTGTCTACTAAAAGCTTCAAATTGTTAACTTTTATGATCCCTTCCAAATAATCTGAGTATATAACTTCTCCGGTTTGTCTATGCAATAAGATTATATCTGGAGCATTGATTTTTGTCAAGTCAACTTTCATTTCTGAGATCTTGTCTTTGGTAACAACTGAAAATTTAAGAGAGTTTTCTTTAACATTTCTGCTAGTAAATAAACTGACTTCTGTGCTGGATATACTCCTAACCTTTGGAAATAATTTACTGGTTTGCCGAGAAGATTCTTGCTTATTTTGATTGTGCTCATTAAAAACATCCATTATATTACATGGTTTATTTACATCTTTTTCCACCGAAGCTTCTTGAATACTATATTCATTTATTGTGACCTCTGGTATTTTGATTTCGGTTTTTTCTTCCTCTTCTAAAAATGCCATTAGATCTTGTTGCTCATCCATTTTTAACTTTTTCCCTTTTTCTGCTTCTTCACTCTCAATGTTAACTATGTCTTGTGCAGACCTTTTAGACCCCACCATTGCAGTGTTCACCATGCTTTTTGCCTCTACCATCGTACCTGTCAATATCATTTCTTTTTCTTGAGAATCAGGAACGATTTCTTTGGTCTCCTTATAGTTGAACCGATTTGCTCTATCAGACATTCCCTCAATCACCTGATGATCTAGCGCTTTGATGCAATGATCCGTTCTTCTTTTTGAAATTATGTTTAACGGATCATATTCGATGGCCACGTCTGTCTCAAATTACATATCTTTCAATAATTTTTCTATATAAATAGTAGCATTTTTGTTCTTCACTGTGAATGGGCCAAGGGTAAACAGATACTTAATATCTGTTGCTTGTTTGAAAAACAAGAAATGATTATCTTCAACAATTAGTTTCTACTTGAGAAACTCCAAGGCGAAAACCCTTAAGGTAAGAAACGCCGGTAAAATGTAGGGTTTATGTTTAAAGCCATATAACCTGATCACTGTACTGTCTTTTGACAGGAACCAATCCCCTATAGCATATTCAGTACTTAATTGCATCATGTCTGCATCTCCGGTAGTACTCTAGGCAACCTTTCTCCATAAATAATTCTGTAAATTTATGAGAGCATATAATTTATGTAATTAAACATATTATTCTCCAATAAATTTGTCGAAACTATCTTAGGGAATTGTAGCTCTTTGTGATTGGCCATCGTGATCATTCTCATCAAGAATGACTGAAATCTGAAGTGTCTGAGAGCAGAGAAATTAACCATCTGGTAATGGATCTTTTCAGCCAAGAATTCTTCAAAGTTAAGTCGAGTAATTTGACTTTCATCAATCCCTGATGGAACTGTACTCATTCTATACAAAAGGCTTAATTGAAACTCAGTTACGTACATGTCTGTGTCAAAACCTAGGACCAAAGCTAACAATGTTAAAACCAACTGGGTATTTTCATCAAATAGAGTGGCCTCTATAGGGAAGGGATATCTGAAGTCCTTGCTTCTGGTTTAAGACATGTGGACAGGAACTTTTCTCTACTATCTTGAAAGGCTTGGTGATAAAACTCAATAGTAGAGGTTTCGGAAAAACTTTCAAATTCGAGGGTTTGGGAAAAATTTATTTCTAGGGCTTCAATTATGACATCGAGCTCTATTTTACAGACGGCTCTAGTTTTCCGACCGTCTAAGACAGTCCTTTCTTCTATGGAATAATTATCAACACACCACGACACTAATTCTGGAAAAGACGAGATTTGGTTAGGGCAGAAGGTTAGCAAGGATGTCTGGTGGACTCTATGTACGTCTATACCTTCTTCTAACAACCTAGACAATTTAAGCTTGATTTCAGTGACCGGTAACCTAATTAGGGTATCGTAAATGTCCCCATCTTTGTCTTCTAGGGCTTCTTTGGCTTTAAAAATGTCTATATCATGCACAGTCTCCATTTAAATTGTTTTTTTTTTAAAACAAATTCCTTTAAAATATGCGAGATAGGTCACCAGACCCTACCTGTGCAGACACGTCCTTTATCCTTCTGACGTAACTGGCAATCTCCACTGGTCTTCAAAACTCCCAAGAATAGCGACACAGACAAAATGTCATTTTTGAAAACCCTTTTGTTTTATATAAGCTCTTTTTCTTATCTTTCTTGTAGCTTTCCGGATGTATTTTCTTTCCAGCCGTTGATCGCACGTATTAATGATTTGAGCCATTAGATCTTGCAACCTTTATTCTCCACGGTGGTATCCGCGATCCTAGATAGTGGTTTTCCTTCCTGGTTTCGACTGCATGCGGATAAACCATCGCGTGACACCTGTGAAGGTGGTTTTTTTACTGCAACCACCCTTTCCCTTATCGAGTGTGCATTTCCCCTGATGCGGATGGGTCTCATCCCTTGATCTTTTCTTAATGCATGTCGTCCATCCAATCATCATCAATATATGGTGCCTCCCATGTATTTCTGCATCCGCCATGTGCCATGGCCCACGCTTCCACATTTTACTCTTTGGCGGTTCCGCATGGCGCTTCATTGGTTTGTGATACCATTATCGCGTCGATGCGGGACAATAGCATTGCACCATGTATTCCAGTGGTATTGTATCTGTAACCGCTCACCATGGTTTTCACACGAGCTTTTTGGCGATGTGGGAATCCACGACAACCATCGATCTTTTCTTGAACCATCTCCACCGTTGGAAATTCGCTGGAATTTAATATTTTCCTTTAAAATATGCGAGACAGGTCACCAGACCCTACCTGTGCAGACACGTCCTTTATCCTTCTGACATAATTGGCAATCTCCACTGGTCTTCAAAACTCCCTAGAACAACGACACATAGACAAAATGCCATTTTTGAAAACCCTTTTGTTTTATATAAGCTCTTTTTCTTATCTTTCTTGCAGCTTTTCGGACGTATTTTCTTTCCAGCCGTTGATCGCACGTATTAATGATTCGAGCCATCAGATCTTGTGCCCTTTATTCTCCATGGCGGTATCTGCGATCCTAAATAGTGGTTTTCCTTCCTGGTTTCGATTGTATGCGGATCAACCATCGCGTGACACCTGTGAAGGTGGTTTGTTTACCGCAACCACCCTTTCCCTTATTGAGTGTGCATTTCTCCTGATGTGGATGGGTCTTATCCCTTGATCTTTTCTTAATGCATGTCGTCCGTCCGATCATCATCAATATATGGTGCATCTCCTGTGTATTTTTGCATCCGCCACGTGCCATGGCCCACGCTTCCACATTTTACTCTTTGGCGATTCTGCATGGCGCTTCAGTGGTTTGTGATACCACTATCGCGTCGATGCGGGACAATAGCATTGCGCCACGTATTCCAGTGGTATTTTATCCGCAATCGCTCACCATGGTTTTCACACGAGCTTTTTGGCGATGCAGGAATCCACAACAACCATCGATCTTTTCTTGAGCCATCTCCACCGTTGGAACTTCGCCGAAATTTAATATTTTCCTTTAAAATATGCGAGACAGGTCACCAGACCCTACCTGTGCAGACACGTCCTTTATCCTTCTGACGTAACTGGAAATCTCCACTGGTCTTCAAAACTCCCGAGAACAACAACACATAGACAAAATGCCGTTTTTGAAAACCCTTTTGTTTTATATAAGCTCTTTTTCTTATCTTTCTTGCACCTTTCCAGGTGTATTTTCTTTCCAGCCGTTGATTGCACGTATTAATGATTTGAGCCATCAGATCTTGCACCCTTTATTCTCCACGGCAGTATCCGCGATCCTAGATAGTGGTTTTCCTTCCTGGTTTCGACTGCATGCGGATCAACCATCACGTGACACCTATGAAGGTGGTTTGTTTACCGCAACCACCCTTTCCCTTATCGAGTGTGCATTTCTCTTGATGCGGATGGGTCTCATCCCTTGATCTTTTCTTAATGCCTGTTGTCCGTCCGATCATCATCAATATATGGTGCATCTCCCTTGTATTTCTGCATCCGCCATGTGCCATGGCCCACGCTTCCACATTTTACCCTTTGGCGGTTCCGCATGGCGCTTTAGTGGTTTGTGATACCACTATCACGTCGATGCGGGACAATAGCATTGCACCATGTATTCCAGTGGTATTGTATCCGCAACCACTCACCATGGTTTTCACATGAGCTTTTTGGCGATGCGGGAATCCATGAAAACCATCGATCTTTTCTTGAGCCATCTCCGCCGTTGGAACTTCGCCGGAATTTAATCTTCCCCAATTTTTTTTTTGGACTATAGCGCTTATGGGTTTTTTGTTGTTTGATTTTATTATAACTCCTCATTCAACAAATCCTTTGTAATTTGGACCAATTTTTAAGCTTTCTTTGTATTTTTGACTTGCGACTTGTTCGCGCTTCACCTTCGACCACCGACCAGCGATCGCATCTCAGAGTTTCACGTGATAATACGAGACTTCATGGCACAGTTCACCCTTCACCTCCGACCTGCGACCACCGACCATATACGACTTGGTCGCATACTTCACCCTTGACCTCCGACTTCGCCGCACAATTCACCCTTCACCTCCAACCGCTGACAAGCGACTAGCCCCTCAGCGTTCATTTTGCCCCTCCCGAGGTGAATGCTAGTTTAATATGTTTTAGATTTATATAAATTGATTGTATTATTGAAATACATATATAATTATATACAAATAATATAACTTATTTCCTAGTATAATATAATATATGAAAATATCTTATTTGACTTATGTATGAGAGGATAATATAAATAAATGAATAGATAGGATTGCACAATTTTTTATAAAAGAGTTGTCATAGTTGCATTTAAGGTAGAAGCATGACAAGTGAGACTTTGCAACCATGTGTAAAAATATTTTATTAATTTAAATCAAATTGCTATTTTTTTTAGAAAATGAATTTATTGATGGATGAGGAGGATGATGAGGAGTTTTGATATAAATAAGAGACTTGAGATGCGAAGAAGGAGGTTCTTTTATTGTTGGAGGATATTATGGGTGAGATTTTTCTAGGAAGAGGAATTTGGGATATTTTGGGGTATGAGAAGTTGAAAGTTTGAGAACTCTTCGAAGATTTGATACATAGCCTACTAGTGCATCACTGTTCTGTTCTCTGGGGGTCTCGGGCACGGAGGGACAGGAGGCCATTTGGATGGGACTATTCGATGGATTCTTGGGGCTAGGGATCCGGATAGGCCCCTAGTTGGCTGGGAGGTAAAACCGTGGTTCCTCTTTGGGAAATGAAGATGGAAACAACTCGAGGAGAAGAGGGAAGCTTGCTCAGTTTGGACTCCATCACCATTCTTATAATGAGGTATTTTTTTTGTGATTTAAATTTTTTATAGTGTTGTAAACTTATTATATGCTGCTATAAAATGCTTATATGTTGGTTATATGATGTTATAGTTACATAATCCATTATGATAAATTATGAGATGTAAATCACTAAAGAAATTTTAGTGTTTTGAATTAATCGATATAGAAGTAACCACCCATGATGGGTGCTACATATGGTATCAGAGGGAGGTTCAAAAACTAGGAACCTTAAGGGCCTAAATGACATTAGGAAATAATAACGAAGAATTCTGAGTTTTCAATAGAGATAACGTTTAGCTGTTACTTTCATAGTTTTTACTTGCAGTGATATATTTTATTTCCAATGGATTTACATAAACAACAACAAAAAAAAATCAGGAAAAGCATAATGGCCATTGCGTATAATTACAAACCATTAATATTTAATAGTTGAATGAGTGCATGTTGCAGATTTAAAAGTGAAAAAGGAAGTAAAACTTAGAGCAGGTTCCAAAAGAGGAGAAATAAAAGGTTTAGCCTGCTTAACGGAATAGAACCAGAACCATAGAACTATGCTTCAGTAGAATAATTACTATGAGTAGTGTACGTTGAAACGGAACTCAAAATAGAAATGAGGATCTTTGTAATTTGTGGTTTCACTTGAAACGAAATAAACATGAAATCTGGATGAGGGTATCTGTAATAAGCCCTTTCACTGTACTGACAGTAATACTTTTATTCTGATGGAGGTGACAACAATGCTGGTGATTGTTCGGAGTTCCTATAGTTTATGGCTACCATGCAATCGGTGATGCACCCATGATTTCTCCTTCTTGCTCTTAGAAATACCCAAATATATAATGAATAAGCCCAATATATTATTATTATTTTTTAATCATAAGAGCTCTTATTAATAGATGTCATGGTTTTACTCCAATCCTAGCTTCCTTTGCAAAAGATAGTTTGAAAAGAAAAATAAGAAAAGGATTATGCGTGGCCATATAAATAGACTCAAAGAATAAACAGTTCTGCCATTGGAATAATATCATAACCACCTTTTAAGGATCCATATCATTTAATTTGGCTCACTAGAGATCACGATTCCAAGGAAAGGAATCCATCATTCTTAGCCGAGATGAGCTTAGCTCCTTGCTGAGATGTGCTTTTTGTCTGTACTCTATTGTAGTAATTATTGATCCTGACATATGGTAACCAGAGTGTAAATTCACTAATAATAATAATAGAAAAAAATAAAAATAAATAAAATGGAAAACAATTTATTTTAGCACTCAAAGTCCAATTTTTATTCACTTAACTATGTTTGGTGGAAGGAGTTTACCTTGAATAGACAATGGACTGATCCCACCGTGAAGGGGAATTCTTTTAGACTGGTTGTTTAATGACTATACTTCGTCGAAAGGATTAGAGCACGGTTCTTGTTTTGACTGAGTTTTTGTTTCGCTTGCAAAAAGGAGAAGGCGCAACCCTTTGGGGTATGCTTTTTGGTATTCCGAATGTTCTATTTTCTTGTTGGAAGAGCTCTTGCTCCGTCTTTATTTTCTTTATCAGTTTTATTGTTTATACAGTAATTGTTGTTAAACACCAATGAAAGGAATAGACCTGGAGGCCTCTATATAGAGTCAGTTGCACCATATTATATTGTAATAAAGATGGGGTTGCCTTCTTGGTAGATTGGAATGCTTATACTTTATTGATGTTGGAAAAATGAAGGATGTATCACTTTCTCTTGCTTATTGAATGCATTTTATTTGGTATGCATGAATGAGAGAGAGGGGCACGTCCCTCTCTCTTTTGCTTTGCTTGGATTTTAAATACATATCCGTTGTCATGGAATGAAAGGGGGCATAGCCCCACTTGGTTTATTTGGGTTGTTATTTGATTACATACGTACGGTGTGGGGAAAGGGCGTAGCCCTCACCTTGGTTTACTGGATTTCTGATTACTTCTTCACCAAGTAATTTTATGTGAACTAGCCAGCTAATGCGCATACCCTGGTTTGACTTGACCCATTGTTTGTATTATATTTCCATACAATATTTATGTTTGAGGGTATCCAAGAAATTTGAAAAGTTAGTTAATTTTTTTGTAAGTCACGGGAATTAGTTGAGCCTTAGCGAGTCACCCAGAGACCAAGGTTATCATCATGTCACCTTACCAGGCAGACATATCTACCTTAAATTTATGACTAGCAATTATGCATTTCATTGTGATAAATGGCAGCTTGTGCACTACACCAGAGAGACTTACTGAGCGGTAGATCCACCTCAACTCATTAGATAATACTTGGATACCGCAATTGGATAGACAACACTTTGACCTCAAATTGCTGGCTGGTGAGAACCAATTAGTTATATGGATCTAGTAATAAGGGAAAGAAGGACTAGCTGAAATGATAAGGACGACGAATGCCACCGATTTAAGTAGGTGTTGCATATGACTTTGCCTCCATTCTGTGTTGTGTCTTCTCATGAATAAATTCAATAGAGATGAATGGATAGGGCAGTTGGTCAGATATATTTAAGGAGAAATCACACCCTTCAAATAGATAGCACTAGTGAACGTGGATGGGGTGTGTGTTCCAACACCATTTTTAATGGCTCTCACACATTATTGGACAATAGAAAGAGTAAGCTCTATTCCCCTCTACTTTGATTAGCTCTCTATTTTAAGCGAAGGGTCTAATCTGAGTAATAATATAATGCTGAGATATTGTGACAGCTACCCAAAATTGGGTACATATTGAACGAGAAATTTGTGTGTGCACAAGGAAGAAATCCACAGACTATGAAGAAACCAACTGTAGAATAAATAGAAGCATTAACTTGAACTGCGGAAGCTGCAGTGAAATGATTAATGTTTCCATCAAATCATATAAATGCTAGGCTAAACCCATTTGACTAGATGGATGGGTAATGCCTTTAAATTGCATTCACCAAGTCCAATAACTCAATGAAATGAAGTCAAATATTTATGGGCCGTTGTTATTAAATAGTATCTATTGTATTGATGAGTTGATGCGTGTATTGATGGGAGAATTTGGAGTGTATCCCACTCATGCTGCAAAAACTTATTATTAAATCCTCAGGATTCCTGCTTTTCATCCCGTCAACATCAATATAGATACTAGCATCATAAATGAAAACCACGGGGCCTGTGCTTTTCCAGGGTCCAGCAGGAGAGGTTTTGAGATAACCTGACCAACACGCCACCGAAGGAAAGTGAATGTGAACTGACTGCCAAACAATTCGGGGTGTTGATCAACAAAACCCCATTGTGAAATGCATAGACGCGGTCAAGGATCAAATTTGAAGGGTGGGGTCCCATTTCACTTTGAAGGGCTATGAGATATTGAACCCTTCAATGCTACCATGTAAAAATAAGTCATTCTTTTGATTTGAAAATGTGCTAGTACATCAAAATTTCAATGTTTACTGGTGTAGTAAATTCGAGAGGCTTTATTTTGCAGTGGATATAGCAACACTGAATATTATATATGTCATATAACACAACCATATTTTGCCTTGATCTAGTGGTTCCATCTCTAGGTCACAATGCCACCTTTGTCATCTTAGCAGTTTCAGAAATTGATCTTGCCTCTTAAAATTTTAGCCAGTATAATAATACAATTATTTTTCTAACCCCATTCCAATCCAACTTTTAACCAATATAATAATATTTAATACCTCTTAAAATGGGTTCCTAGGATGCTTCAAATAGTACAAGCTCAATGAAGAGTTGGGTTCTTCAACTCTTCTAAAAGCAACGTGATGCTTATTCTTGGAAAAGTTCAATCTTTGTAAATCACTAGCATTCTTCAAACTAATATAAATTCTAGCCTACTTAACAATGGAAAAAATGATAATGTAAGCAAAAAAAGGAAGAAATTGTTTCAGAAGCCAAAAACATTGAACTTTGAGTTTGCTCTGTATCTGTTGCTAAATTAGTGAACAATAGAGATGTATGTAGAAAGGCGGTAAAAAAGGTGAAGGGAAAGAATCTGAATGGTATCTTTTTTTTACTTTGTTGAATTGAGGACCATAATTCACTTTCATGCACCTCTATCAAACAACTGCATTTCCATTTATAATCCTCCTTCATGCAAGTATATTAGAGAGAACAGTTCAACAAAGGAGTTGGATTGGATTGAAACCTAATATAAAGTTTCTTTGTCACTCTAATTGTGTACCCTACGACAGAATTGAATGCCAATGACAACAATATATGTTTTAATTTTTCATTCAACACTATGAATGCCACACGTTCTTGGGATAGAATAAGTTTAAGCACTCCTTACATGTTACATGCTATGTTATGGTTTGAGTAAAGAGAACTATCCGGCTCCAGGCAAATTTTGTTGTCAATAGCTAATTAAGGACTCTAGATGCTTATTCTCTATAACCCCCCCTAGATCTCGTTATACATACTAAATCTGTGGTATGATGGAGTAGAGGATGGGTTGTGAAGCATAAGTAAAACATAGGTAGACCAATGAGAGAGGAGATGCATAGATGGTTGAAGTTCTTGTTATATGTTTGAAGTTCCCGTTTTATTCCAGACCAGCCGATAAGGGCAACAAAATTGAAAGGTAAAGTAGCACCGTCATTCTAAAAATCAAGATTACAAAAAAATTTGTGTCCCAGTTCGTACAGTCGAACGTGGATTGGAAGTATAGTAGCATCGGTGGTCTTCATATTAATAAATACCAAGAATCTTAAATCGTGTACTAGAGGAAGATGTCGATTCGACGACTCAACAATTGGGGAAAATAGCTCATGTAATACAGTTTTAGATATAAAGTATGGATTCTTGATATAACTCATTAACTAGATGCATGGAGGTTGGAAGAGTGGGAACTTCCCCAAATCTCGAGGATTTTTGGTAAAGCTAGGGGGCGCATTGCACACACTCGTTTCCCGTAGGGATGCAACCGTGGCCAGTGGAAGTTGAACGGGGAAGCACTCGGTTTCAAAGTGAAAACAATGGTCTTCCTTGTCCCCTCCATTTCACAAAAGTTAAAGGGCAACTACATTCTCAAGAGCTTTGATCGGGCGACAATGGAAAATAGGGCAAGGCAAGGAGCACATGGAATCATATGCGCATACACAGGACATATGAAGAAACAAGCAATTGTTGTTGTTGCTACAATTGGGAATTGATAAATGTCGTTCTAAATAGCCTCTAATGGAGATTTGTGACAAACCCACTCTCGGGTCAAGGCTTCAAATTTGAAGGCTTCAAGGCCCATTTGAAGTAACAAAATTTCAGTCAAATAATAATATTATGTTTGAACTTTGAAGTTATAGAATTTTAATCAAATAACAAAATTTTTAAATAATTAATGGGATCATGAATGGATAAAATGATGTACATACCTATAAATTCATAGGATGTCAGCAATCTAGTCAGCCTTGAAGTTGAGCTCCTCAAAGAAAACGAATTTCTTTATATATGTTTATGGTAGGATAGCATTGGTAGCTTCGCTCCGCAAACTCTCCTGGAGGACTGGAGGAGATAGGGTAGGTGGAACTTGGAAGTAGCTCGACCACAGTGGAGTAGGGGTATAAGAAAAATCTTGTTTGTATTCCTGTAATATTATATATTGTTGGTCGGAGCTATGGAAGCATGGAATTCGAGCATTGAATTGATACAACAAAGAAAACATAAGGTGGGACTCGGGAGCCGCATGATTGACTTGATACAACAAAGAAAACACAGGGTGTGAGACTGGGAGCTGTAGATGGTAGGATTAACTTGATACAACAAAGAAAATATAGGGCTATGGGTAGGGGCCACGGGAGGGAGCAACAACCTGCAACATTACAAGAAGTTTCTGGATTGTGGATTTTGTCTAAAATGCCAAATTTGGGGCACATTAACATAATATATTATACATTGAATACTCAATTAACTCACAGAGTCAGAATTCACGAATTGGTATGTGATAACTGGTAACTTGGTAAGCCCGCTGCCAACAACACGTATGGGCCACCAACCAGGTTTAATAAATTTGTTGCTGCCATTAAATGTGTTAAACATGTAAGCGCTCGCTGCAAACACGAGAAATTGGAAGCGTTCAAGCCATGGGATGCTCAGTGTAAGCCCGTCCACGTAAGTTGGTCAATGATATTATTAGAGGCCTAATGGTCCATGATCCATGGATGATCGAACACATGGATATTGAAGAGTAACCGAGTCCCACTCCTAAGTCACCTAGCTAGTAGCCGCATTCCGAATTTCCCACTGAAAACTGTTGATGGGTGAAATTTGAAGCTACCCTTCTATTGCAATTTTAAATAGTAGTGGTTAATTTAATTATTGAAGGGCTTACCATGAAATTAAATTTTTTTTGCATGGTAAAATTTGAAGTGGCCTTCTATGACATGTAAAATGGCCTCTGAAGGGCCCTGAAGGCTTCAAATTTGAAGCCTGGTGGGTAAACATGATGCTATTGGGGTTGTTATTAGTACATCATTCAAGATACTATTGAGGTTTGGATCTAAGTAAATATACTAGTGAAAAATTAATCGGTGTTTGTTAGAAAGAAGATAAGTAAAACTAAGAATCGATAAATGGTCATAACAATACACCTTGAACCTAAGGAAATGCGATATGGGAGACAAGGTCTTCTTATGAACTATGATATAGAAAACAACAACAGATTATGATAATATGTTAACTAACTAGGACTAAATGAATTGATAAACCTTGATGAACTTAGATCAACTGTGTGTATAACATGTAAAGCGTAATTTGAGAACACATCCTATGCAATGGAAGAGGTAAAATTATATAATAACAACATGTTGATCATGTGAAGGTCTCATGGGACTAGCATGGCTAAGGTATTTTAGTTGGAAAGAATAGAGATATGGTGTCGATATTTTCTTAAAATTTTGAAAGACCATAACTTCGGGACGAAGTTTCTTGAAGGGTGGGTGTATGTAATGACCCATATAATGACAATCATTAATTAAAAACTCTAATGTGAATTAGCTTAGCATTGTATTTGATTATTATTTGTTTAAAGACGATAGATTGATTAAAATGATTGTTATGTGCACATGTGGATTCCCTTGAGGTTGTATGGTAAATGGAATTTACTGTTTAATTTATTAATGGCAATGGATATGTTACTTCATATTGAACACATAAATTGAATATAGAATATCCATATGTGGAATGCTAATTTAGTTGTTTGCAAAAGTACTTACATGATTATTTGTAAATGTTGTATTAGTGATATGGATTAACACTCGAAAGAGTTGGGTATCACTATATATATGTTTCATGTTAATGATGAACTATTCCACATGTTGATTGGCTATGAGATAGGCAGATTCCTATATTGCCAAGGGGCACGAGATGTATTGAACATCATGAGTATAATGATGTTATATCAAATTGAAGCATAAAAGCTTCTCTAAAGCGTAAAAGCTTCTTTTACCGCAGTAAATACTTCTTTTACCGCAGTAAATACTTAGAAAGCCCACAAATAATCAGACGCCCACATTTCGAGGGAATAATAAGATATTGATAAAATATATGATAAGATGATAAGATGATTACAATGTAATGAGAGGCCCCGTATAAATACAATTCCAAAGGGAACCTCTAATGGTTGTTCACAAGGGTTATGTCCCTTGGATAATTATTGTTAATTACTATTATTATTTAATTTCTATATATATTTTAGGTTTGTTACATTGCCTTCCCCTTAAGGGAAGCTTTGTCCTCAAAGCTTTGTTGAAGACAAGGGTTATGTTTGATTTTTTGTTTGAACTGTCATCTCTAGATCCTTTCTTTTAGTATTTGTGACACTTGAGGAAATGAGGTGATACGAGTTACGGATTCCATAGAAGAACTATCGCATCATTTTTGATGTGTTCCATCCAAGATATATTTTTATCGGAGCTATTTGATCGTTTTGTGGGATGGGTTTTTTCGTTTGTTGCTTAGTATGTTGATTTGATGTTCTTGCTTGTCTGGCATCGTAATTCCTCGGCGTATGTTCATTTTGACCCTGTCATTGGTCAAAATGACGTTTATAATTGGGGTGTCGATAAGGAGTTCTTGTTGTTTGTTTTTCTATTGGATTGACTCTTTTTTTAACTATGATGATGATTGAATTTGTATTTAATTCTTCTTCTTCAACTTTAGTTTGTTTTCTGGAGAGTTTGGATGCTTCCTTCTGGATTTGCGCTACTTTGTTCTCCAGTAGATTGTTATTACTTTGAATTTTTTCAAACCTTTCGTCTTGTGACTTTTTGTCCTCTTTTAACTTCTTGACTTCCTCTAGTTCTTGATTAAACCTTTTGAGGTGTTGGTTTTCTTCTTGCTTTTCTAGTATTCGTCCTTCAAGGTCTTCATTTGAATGCTCCGTCTTTTGACTATGTTTCAGCTTCTTGATTTTCGTAAGTAATGTCTTGTCATGAATTCTTAGTCGAAATAGTTCTTTGGTATTGCTTGCTAATTCGTCCTTGATTTTCTTAATTTCCAGTTGATGTGTCTTCTTAATGTCGTCATACTGTTGTTGAAGTTTTTCCTTCTATTGTTGATGTTGACATCTCTCTGATTCTTGATTTTCTAGCTTTCTCTGGGTTTGCGACAATTCCGTATTTTTATCCATGATGAGCTTGTTTAAGCATTTTATGTCATCTTCTAAATCGTTATTACTTCCATACAAAGATTCGTCGACATTTTTGAAATTTCTGATTTTATCTTCCAAGTTTTGATTGTGGCTTCTTAGATGTGAAATTTCCTTATCCTTATCTAATAACCTGTTCTGGAGCTCTTGTTTTTTATTTTTTAATCTTTGATTCTCATGTTTTGTTAAACGATTTCGCAATTCTTGCTTTAAAATTTTGAATTGAATATTTCTATTGGTTACTTGTAACAACAACGTTATTTTTTATTTTGAATTCACCATAATTCTTGGTTTGGACGATAACTTGGTCTTCCTTGATGATACTGGTCTCGACTTTGACAATAATTAGTCTTTGTTGACTTGACTTCTTCGACGATAGCGCGTCTCGACTTCTTGATAAGCCTTCCTTGACTTTGATTTCTTCTTTTATTGATAATAATAATTATTATTAAAATCTAATAATAATAATATTATTAATATTTTATTTTTATTAGGTCAAATAACCTTTTTTTTCCCAAAAATAATTATTATTTTAATACAATAATAATAAAAATATTATTATGATTTTTTTATAATAATAATTATTAATTAATTAATTAATAATAATAATAATATTAATGTTCTTATAAACTATATATATATAGTTTTATTTTTTTAATTTTTTATTTTTCCAAAAATTTAAAATATTAAACAATTATAATAAGGATATTATAATGTTTTAATATTATTATTTTTCTTTTTCTTTTTTCTTTTTAGGGTTTCATGGAGTGAAAGGGGTGGCGGCAGGAAAGGTGGGACGGTGGAGGAAGTTGGCGTGAAGCCGGGTGCAACTAGAGCTTTAGGAGAATGGAGCAAGCGGGTGGAAGGCAGCGGATGAGCGATGGTGGTGGCGACAACAGTGCATCGGAGGAGGGAAGGGCGAGCAAGTGGAAGGAGATTGGGGTGTGGTTTGAGAGCGTGCGGAGGTGGAGAAGGAAGGGCGCGAGGTGGAGAGAAGATGTGGCAGAGGATCAGAGGTAGCAGATGGGACGTGGAAGAGCATGGAGAGGTGGGCGCTAGAAGGTGATGGAGGTGGTGGCTGGAGCTTGGACGTGGCGGAGGTGGCAGCGAGGGAAGGAGGGTATGGAGGGTGGAGTGATAAAGGAATGTGGGGGATGCGATGGAAGTGGGACAAGAAACGGGGGTTTGGGTGCAGCGAAGGGCGCGGACTGGAGGTGATGGATGATGGTGGTAACTCTTGGAACGACGGTAGAGTGATGCTCGAACTTGGACGACGAAGGCGGTTTGGGCAGGCGATGGTGGGGGAGATGATTGGGAGGGTGTGTTGGAAGCAAGATGTGATGGAGATGTCAGGTGGATTCGTGGTGTTTGGGTAGTGTGTCGGAGCGTTGGGAGGGAGGCTACGGTGGAATAGAGGGAGCAGAAAGTAGTGTGCGTGTGGGGAAAAATGGAGGAGGAGTGGGTGTGCACAGGAGAGAAATGGTGCGGTTGTGGTGCAGGAGAGTGGTGGCGAAGATGCGTGTTTTGTTATGGTCAAAGACCTCAAAAACTCAGAAAATATGAGAATGACCAGACAAGGTCTAAATTTTTACCCAACAGCCAGATCAGAATGCAGCTCTGATACCAATGAAGCATAAAAGCTTCTCTGAAGCGTAAAAGCTTCTTTTAGCGCAGTAAATACTTAGAAATCCCACAAATAATTGGACACCCACATTTCGAAGGAATAATAAGACATTGATAAAATATATGATAAGATGATAAGATGATTACAATGTAATGAGAGGCCCTGTATAAATACAATTCCAAAGGGCACCTCTAATGGTTGTTCACAAGGGTTATGTCCCTTGGATAATTATTGTTAATTACTATTATTAATATTATTATTTAATATCTATATATATTTTAGGTTTGTTACACAAATTTCATGCTATTTAATTGTGAATTCCAATATTTTTATGACTTGTGGGTGAGTGTGAGTTTTGACAGGAATCGTGACTTTCCCAAAGTGGTTTTTTAATGAAGGGACCCCTTAGAATAGTGATGGATTAGTATGGTTGATGTAGGGTGTTGACCCTAGTACTATCAGCGGGGGTGGAGGCATTTCCCACCGTTTATCCCCCGAAACCTAGAGTCGTGGGAGGGTTATGCTGCGCACACTCCCCTAGATGTGTGATGATGACTAGCGGATGCCTGTTGGGGAAGCTTGGTCGATGTAGTCGATCGACACTTCCGCTTATGAGTTCTATATGTGGTTAGGTCGTGTAGTCGATGCCACAGTATATTGCAATAGAGGACGGGATGGTGAGGTCATGAGATGGAAGTAGTGGTGATTAGGGGGTTGGAGTACTGATGGGATGGATGGGACCAATGATGGATTGGATGGTGTTCTTGATTGTTATTAACTATCGTGATATATGCTGGATTTCATCATTATGTTTATTTAATTATGTCTTATTGCTTCTGTATGAATGGTTATGAATGATGAATGATGCATTGTTTAATTGTGCTTCTATATGTTGTTTGCGATCATGTAATAATAATCTGTTAGGAGCATTAAATGTGATTATTAGTACCCACGCTTACGATGTGTGCACTGGCCATACATACGACAATTTGTGAGTACAATACTATGATTGGTCGATCGATGAATAAATTAATATGGTTATATTAGCAAATAGTAGCTTAGTTGATCAATTGTTGAAAGTATCACTTGTGTGTTGAAAGTACGAGTTTGTTGACTTGTTTAATATGTTTTAGATTTATATAAATTGATTGCATTATTGAAATAGATTATCAAAATACATATATAATTATATACAAATAATATAACTTATTTCATAGTATAATATAGTATATGAAAATATATTATTTGACTTATGTATGAGAGGATAATATAAATAAATGAATAGATATGATTGCACAATTTTTTAGAAAAGAGTTGTCATAGTTGCATTTAAGGTAGAAGCATGACAAGTGAGACTTTGAAACCATGTGTAATAATATTTTATTAATTTAAATCAAATTGCTATTTTTTTTAGAAAATGAATTTATTGATTGTTGACTATTATTTTTGGAATTTATTGATGGATGAGGAGGATGATGAGGAGTTTTGATATAAACAAGAGACTTGAGATGGGAAGAAGGAGGTTCTTTTACTCTTGGAGGATATTATGGGTGAGAGTTTTCTAGGAAGGGGAATTTGGGATATTTTGGGGTATGAGAAAATCAAAGAGTTGGAAGAGTTTGAGAACTCTTGGAATATTTGACACATATCCTACTAGTGCATCACTGTTCTTTTCTCTGGGGGTCTCGGGCACGGAGGCCAGGAGGCCATTTGGATCGGACCATTCGATGGCTTCCTGGGGCTAGGGAGCTAGCTAGGCCCCTAGTTGGTTGGGAGGTAAAACCGTAGTTCCGCTTTGGGCAATGAAGATGGAAGCAGCTCGAGGAGAAGAGGGAAGCTTGCTTAGTTTGGACTCCATCACCATTATTATAACGAGGTATTTTTCTTGTGATTTAAATTGTTTATAGTGTTGTAAACTTATTATATGTTGTTGTAAAATGCTTATATGTTGGTTATAAGATGTTATAGTTACATAATACATTATGATAAATTATGAGATGTAAATCACTAAAGAAATTTTAGTGTTTTGAATTAATCGATATAGAAGTAACCACCCATGATGGGTGTTACATATGGTATCAGAGCGAGGTTCAAAAACTAGGAACCTTAAGGGCCTAAATGACATTAGGAAACAATAACGAAGAATTATGAGTTTTCAATAGAGATAGCATTTGGCTGTAACTTTCATAGTTTTTACTTGCAGTGATATATTTTATTTCCAATGGCTTTACATAAACAACAACAAAAAAAATCAGGAAAAACATAATGGCCATTGTGTATAATTACAAACCATTAATATTTAATAGTTGAATGAGTGCATGTTGTAGATTTAAAAGTGAAAAAGGAAGTAAAACTTAGAGCAGGTTCCAAAAGAGGTGAAATAAAAGGTGTAGCCCGCTTAACATAATAGAACCAGAACCATAGAACTATGCTTCAGTAGAATAATTACTATGAGTAGTGTACGTTCAAACATAACTCAAAATCTAAATGAGCATCTTTGTAATTTGTGGTTTTACTTTGAAACGAAATAAACATGAAATATGGATGAGGGTATTTGTAATAAGCCCTTCAATGTACTGATAGTAATACTTTTATTATGATGGAGGTGAGAATGATGCTGGTAATTGTTTGGAGTTCCTGTAGTTTATGGCTACCATGCAATCGGTGATGCACCCATGATTTCTCCTTCTTGCTCTTAGAAATACCCAAATATATAATGAATAAGCCCAGTATATATATATATATATATATTAATCATAAGATCTCTTATTAATAGATGTCATGTTTTTAATCCAATCCTAGCTTCCTTTGCAAAAGATAGTTTGAAAAAAAAAACATGATTATGCGTGGCCATATATATAGAATCCAAGAATAAACAGTTCTACCATTGGAATAATATCATAACCACCTTTTAAGGATCCATATAATTTAATTTGGCTCACTAGTGATCATGATTCTAGGGAAAGGAATCCATCATTCCTAGCCGAGATGAGATTAACTCCCTATCGAGATGAGCTTTTTGTCTGTACTATGTTGTAGTGATTATTGATCCTGACATATGGTAACCAGAGTGTAAATTCACTAATAATAATAATAGAAAAAAATAAAAAATAAAATGGAAAACAATTTCTTTTAGCACTCAAAGTCCAATTTTTATTCGCTTACTGCGTTTGGTGGAAGGAGTTTACCTTGAATAGAGCATGGAATGATCCCACTGTGAAGGGGGATTATTTTAGATTGGTTGTTTAATGACTATATTATGTCAAAAGGATTAGAGCATGGTTCTTGTTTTGACTGAGTTTATGTTTCTCTTGCAAAACGGTGAAGGCACAACCCTTTGGGGTATGCTTTTTGGTATTCCGAATGTTCTATTTTCTTGTTGGAAGAGCTACTAATTCGTCTTTATTTTCTTTATCAGTTTTATTGTTTATACAGTAATTGTTGTTAAATACCAATGAAAGGAATAGACCCGGAGGCCTCTGTGTAGAGTTAGTTGCACCATATTATACTGTAATAAAGATAGGGTTGCCTTCTTGCTAGCTTGGAATGCTTATACTTTATTGATGTTGGAAAAACGAAAGACATATCACTTTCTCTTGCTTATTGAATGCGTTTTATTTGGTATGCATGAATGAGAGAGAGGGGCACGTCCCTCTCTTTTTTTCTTTTGTTGGCGAGTCTAAATTATACTTGCATTAAAAGATGCATCATTTTACTTGGCTTGGCTTTTAAATACATATCCACTGTCATGGAATGAAAGGGGGCGCAATCCCACTTGGGTTATTTGGGTTGTTATTTGATTACATACTTACAGTGTGGGGAAAGGGCGTAGCCCTCACCTTGGTTTACTGGAGTTTTGATTACTTCTTCACCAAGTAATTTTATGTGAACTAGCCAGCTAATGCGCATACCCTAGTTTGACTTGACCCATTGTTTGTATTATATTTCCATACACTATTTATGTTTGAGGGTATCCAAGAAATTTGAAAAGTTAGTTAATTTTTTGTAAGTCACGCGATTTAGTTGAGTCTTAGCGAGTCACCCAGAGACCAAGGCTATCGTCATGCCACCTTACCAGGAAGACAGATCTACCTTAAATTTATGACTAGCAAGTATGCATTTCACTGTGATAAATGGTAGTTTGTGCACTACACCAGAGAGACTTACTGAGTAGTAGATCCACCTCAACTAGTTAGATAATGCTTGGATACCTCAATTGGATAAACAACACTTTGACCTCAAATTCCTGGCTAGTGAGAACCAATTAGTTATATGGGTCTAGTAATCAGGCAAAGCAAGACTAGCTGAAATGATAAGGATGACGAATGCCACTGATATAAGTAGGTGTTGCATATGACTTTGCCTCCATAGGACTGAGGCCTTGCCGCAGACTACAAGGCCTAGCCCCTTACCAAGTGCAAGAGTGCACTTGTGCAATTTTTTCCACAACAATTGTAGTGTTGACCATACTTATTTTTGTTCATTTCTCATTAAACTAGGTTGTTTTATGCTAAGTAATTAATTCTGGGTATTTATCACTTGTAGGAGATCAGGTATTCCACCTTTTTTTTCCAAAATTTGGCCCTAATTCGACCCCAATTTATTTTTACATAGTAGCACGGATCCTGGCCTCTCGACTGCGCTACCAGTGAGAAAATGACTATGGCAGTCACACGGTCAGCACATGCAATCAGTTCAAGACCCACACTACCCCATAAGGGTGACCGACACGACTGGTTAATGTATCACCCATGTTTTTCATCACACGTGTTTTGAATTTTACTACACGGTCCGTGTGACAAAGTGTGGTTTAGTCATGCTACCATAGTTTATTTGTTTTTTATGTGCATAGTTTAGTTTGGTAGTCCAATTATTGCTTACTAGTGAACTTAAATTAATGCTAATTCACATAATTATTTAATTTTTTAGTAATTATTACACCTATAGAAATATTATGAAGTAAATAGTTCATCTCTCTTGAAACTTAATTAGGAAAACAACTTTGAAGCTTTCAATGGGCCTTATAGTTGTCACTAGTATTCAAGACCATTTCATGTTTATGCACAATTGACATGTTTTTAGGATCAATGCTAGTGTAGAATACACTTTTTGCACACAAGCAAGGACCTAAAGACTCTCGTATCCCAAAGCATTCTCTTCACCTCGCACTTCATGTGAGATTGGTGAATCAGAAAAGGTTGAGAAGCGTGAAATACATCCATTGCACACTTGTCTATTAGTTAGAATATTTTATTTTGCAAAGCACCATGAGCATCTCTTAGAGTTAAAAGTCAGTATTACTTGATATACTCTTCTAGTTAACTTGCCGATAATCGATTTTTCTTTCATCACATGTGTTTGCACCACTATCACACACTAAGAGATCTAAACACCCTCCCCATCCTAGTATGCTCTTCACCTCGCACTTCATGTGAGCTTGGTGAATCAGAAAGGTAGGGATTGTGAAATACCTCTCTTACACTCCAAAAGTGAAAATGTAAACCCCTTAAAATCAACATTGTAACTGTCCAACCAACTAAAATCCTCCACAGGTGGTCACAAAACAACATTTTAGTTAGGAATGATTGATTGGGCTAGGAATCCATTAATTCCCACCAATCTAGTTTCATTAGCAATATTTTGAAACATAGCATTGCTATCTGATAGGGTACTTACAAAATCTTGCTATAATCAAGTGTTAAAAGAAAACCCGGATCATAAGTGCGCCATGACCAAGGAGGTGAAAGCCGGGGTATATATACCCTGCTCTCCCCTACAAGCCACTCAGCTTATTGTAGGGAGACAACACTATACCGTGAAGGCCGGTCCACTGATCCACACTTGATGCAAAGTATCTTAGCGGCCCAACTTAGGATATCACCAAAGAGCAATTGTGAGTGCAATTGACTCCTAAAGTTAGCTATTTCCTTTGGGATGTGTTTCCAAGTCTTCTTGGTTGGAACATTATCCCCATTTCCAATAGAATTAGCTCTTTGTTACCTCCACTAGTTGATTGGTGAGTGGATACCATTATCACCATCAATTGTGCTTTTGGGAGGCCCATTTACACGCAAGAGAAAGGATGTTAGGTATCGTTAAGGAATTTACAGTTATTTTCTTTTTAACTACAAGTTCACTAACTCATAATAAAAATAACCTACATGTGGGAACTCATGCACTAAAACCGACTTTGCACATATCACTCACTGCTTGCACCATATTTGCATATGTTGTGGTTGGCATGTTTTTGCATTTGTTCAATTGTGTTTAAATTCCACTATCACTCTCATTTTTACACAATCCTTCACCATTGAGGAAAAAAATGACATCCTGTGACAATCTCGTATATTGCAAGGCCTATCCCCTCTCTCGAGGGGTGTTTTTACACTTTACCCCCATGGTACATGCAAAAGGTACTATAGTTGGGTTCGTTCCTAGGATACATTGATAGGATCATCTGGTCGAGGCCAAGCCTCGCTAGGAACATTTTATCCTCTCAGAGAAACAATTAATTACACCACTTATTCCCCCATCGGATTCAGAGGTACCCCGTTGGCTTATCCCCTCAGAGATTCCTCGGTTCCATTTGATTAATACTCTCTCGTAGGATGTCAATCATTGTTTACAACACCACCTAGGTCTCCCCTTAGTGGAAACAATATCCCACACACAATGGCAGGACCCACTGCCCCTACCCTACCATTCATGGCTAGTTTAAATCTCCCGAATTTGGACAAACTGACCAATGATCCCATAACTCATGATCCCACATGGCCGGCTATGCCAGATAAACTTCCCTCTGATATCCCTAAATTCGAAGGAAAGAAAGGGGATGATCCCGCCAACTATGTCATGTCTTTTCACTTGTGGTGTTCATCTAACAGCATAGTGGATGATCCTGTGAGGCTTTGCCTCTTCTAGCGTACTCTCACCGGTGCGACAGCTAAATGGTATGTAAAATTAGCAAGCGCAACCCATGTCACATTCAAAACATTGGCCACTACGTTTCTCACTTACTTTCAGGTTCTGATTCGAAATGACTTGGGTCTCGAAATTATCACAGGGTTTCGGCAAAATAATTCCACCCACATCGCGGACCACTTCCATGAGTGGCATAGGCATCTCACATTCTGCAAAATCGAAATACAACCCCACTTTTTGTTGGATTGGTTTATCAAATATCTCCAACCCTCTATAGATAAAGATGTCACCACCTCCATGCCGCAAAGCGAGGAATAGGCCATTCTGAAAGCACAACATTAAGGATCCGTTAAGAGCATTAAGGAAGCAAAGGCTCAATGTATGATTTAACTGTATGAGGAGGTATCGCAGTCTTGGGTTGTGTTGTTTGAGGATGCTGAGCTAGAAGAGGTTACCACCAAAATTGGGGATACTGAAGAAAAGATGAACAACCTGCGGAGTCATTTAAAGACTCTACCACCAGTCAAGAGGATGAGGAGAGCTGTAGAAAACAAAGAATTGCAGAATTAAATTAACCAGTTGAGGGTGCAGCATAAGCAGTAGACAGAAAGACTAGAAGCACTCCATTCAGAGTTTAAGCGCATGTATGAAGTTATTGGGAGTCATCATACTTCCATCCAATCGACAGTTACCTAGACTGTCAAGCAGAGTAGTGAACACATTACTACTGAGCTAGTCGATGCCATCAACCAGAAAAAGGAACAAGTCCAACATTCAGTTGAAGTCACTAGGAAGGTATACCTAGGGGTTCTTGACCAATATGCAGGAACCTGTACACTAGTATTGAAGTGGCTTGGGACGAGCCACATGTGAATGTTGAGGGCTTGTTGGGCCTAGTATATTTTGGGTACCATTTTTGGCGAAACAATTATGGTGTGGAAAAAAAAAGTAAAAGCGGTTTGACAAAGCGGTCAACTCCGATGAAGTGGCTGAGAAACTAGGAGAAACAATTATGTTGATTAAGTCAAAAGGGTGGAGTTAAGTCAGTTAGTTAGATTTTTTTCACTTGCATTAATGATTAGAGTAGTGGGTTAGTGGGCTAGTGGGAGCGGGGCAGGCTGTGCACTCCCTATAAATATGTAATATGAGGGAAATTTTGGGGTGGTTAGATAATTGAATAGAGAAGTGAAATTTAAAAAATTTCAACGTTGGCCCCATGACATAGCACATTAATTAATCTATAGGTAATATGGTTTTTGATTGTTGAATTGTTTGTGTCAGACATGTTTGAGTCTGGAAACCCTCTCACACAGTAATGCATGCGTCTATTCTATCCATGCCAAATTTCAATCCATACAAGCACAAATTTTAAAAATTTCAACGTTGGCCTCGTGTAGCACATTAATTAATCTATAGGTATGGTTTTTTATGCTCGAATTGTTAGTGTCAATAATGTTTGAGTCTGGAAACCCTCCCACACTGTCAATGCATGTGTCTAGTCTAACCATGACAAATTTCAGTCCAAGCAAGCACAAATTTAAAAAATTTCAACATTGGCCCCATGTAGCACATTAATTAATCTATAGGTATGGTTTTTGATGCGCGAATTGTTAGTTTAAATCATGTTTGAGTCTGGAAACCCTCCCACACTGTCAATGCACGCATCTAGTTTAACCATGCCAAATTTTAGTCCAAGCAAGCACAAATTAAAAAAAATCAACATTGGCCCCGTGTAGTACATGATCAAGCACGCCATTTGGATTAGCATGATAATTGTGCATTGCCTTACTGAGATTCTCTTTGTTTCGAGAATAATTCAATATTTTCTAATAAACAGGGCCAACCACGTGAAGGTGGAAGCTCATCTGACCCCCCCCCCCCCTCACGTCACTCTCAATCCCCCATAACCCGACAAAATCTATGTACACAAAAATAATTTATTGTGCTTTTGGTCATACTTAAGAAGAAATATCTCTAATTATAACATATGCTAACATACATGAAAATGGAAAAAACACTAAGAAACAGTTAATGTATACGTACCAATAAAATTCAATAATTATATTGGAATATTAAATCAAAATATATAGATTAGATATATTAAGGCATACCTCATACACTTCAATGGACTTCATCATCTTCTTCATCCAAGTCATCATCTATATAATCCGTTCCAGATTCAACGTTGTAAGGATTTTCCATATCATCATCGTCATCGATGTCAGTTATGATCATCATTTCATCGTCGATATCATCTTCATGGACATTGTCTACTACATCACCAGATTCAACTAATTCTTCGACATCTTCCTCTGGAACATGATCATCTAACTCATGTTGATAATCTTCAACATCGTCTTCTTCTTCGAGACCCTATTCATTACCTTCCTCTACTTTATACTTTAGCAGCCTTCCCCTCGGATCGTATCTCACAAAAAATTACCAACCCCCTCTACCTGGAACCTCAGAGTAAAATACCTGTTCACATTGGCTAGGAAGAACATAGGGCTCCGTTCCTGGCTCAAACAACCTTGTATTAACCATGGTAAATCCATTATCATGTTCAATAATATTTTATCGAGATCACGTTGATTCAATTGTAACCTGTACCATTTGACAACGAACAAAACTACTTTGAAGGAGTTAAATTCAAACTGAACAATATCTTCCAAATACCCATAGTATCGATTTTCTGAGAGTTCTGGATGTCTGCCACTTCTAGAGGAAACATTGGTCACCTCAAAGATTGCAAATATCCCACAATTTAATGTTTTCTTCATTTCATCCAACTTTTTGATGTGATATTTATAGCCATTGCACCACATAGCCTTATGGTGTTTTACCTACAACAATCCATACACGTAAATATTACATCATGATCCATTTATGATTAAGTGCATGTTTATTCCCTGTAAGGAAAAAAATCAACGTGTACATCCATATTTTTGCAAAACAAAAATAGTGTGGTTGATTGATATGCTTGCTTGCTTATCTTTTAAACGATATGCTAAATCGATTTCCCTTTGTGTAATATTGGTATCTCCATTGCGATGTGTTTCTTTAACTAATGAAGCCACACCTTCCCATGATATTCCATGACCAGATTGTTCACATCGTTCAATCCATACCTTCATCCAGTCAAGATTGTTTGCGATGTATAAATGAAGTGCATCCCACTCTCAACCAACTGTTTAATGAAAATAAAATTAAAATTCAATACAAATGTATATTCACTTAACAAAGTATACACTTTTAATTGAAGCATATTGAATATTAAAAATAGAATAAGTATGATATATACATAAAAATAAACAGTCAAATGTATTATATTAATTAATATCCACTAGCTAATAATTACCTTTCACCTTCTTCGATCTACCTTTCCCCTTCAGGTACTCCCCTTCGAAATTGTTATTGGAGTCTGGATCACAAATGCGACCTAAATTGAGCTTTGATGCTAATTTAGGAAGATATTCACTAATATACATCATGTTTTGGTATACCATATATCCCTCCACCATAGAACCCTTAGGACATGCTCGTTTTCTAACCAAACCCTTCAAAAATTTCAAGTGCCTCTCAACCATCCACA
Source organism: Larix kaempferi (assembly GCA_027924585.1). Classification (NCBI taxonomy): domain Eukaryota; kingdom Viridiplantae; phylum Streptophyta; class Pinopsida; order Pinales; family Pinaceae; genus Larix; species Larix kaempferi. The sequence goes on from BSBM01000291.1 coordinate 5,769,364, forward strand.
TGGACCTTGAGTGTACAGGTCCACACAATTCAATCTCTTCAACTTGGTGTATGAGGTAGTCTTCTTGTGCATTGAAAAATTCCGAAAGGTAGATGCTTCTGCATTTCACACATGAGATGAGGAATTTCTCTCCTCCAATACTTTATATCTTCTTTATGGATTTATTTAGATGACAACCATCTACAAGTGATGCAAAACAATCATGAGATTTAACAAAAAAAACATTATTTTACATAACATGAATTAGTGCACAAAAATCAAATATAATTTCTACAATGATTTAAACAAACACTAAGCACATGCAAAAAATCGCTACTTACCTCATGTATTTCCCAAGATTATATATAACTTGTTTAACTTGTTATCTAAGTTGTCCGAGAGAGAGAGAGGTAGAACATATTGAAACAATATACAAATTGTTTCATTTTTTTTACAAAAAGTAGACAAAAAAATACCAACAATATGCACTAGAATAAATTTTTTTAGCAATAATTATATGCATACCATAATAATTACCTTCATGAAGATATGCCAATCACGCGTTTTCACCCCAATCATGTTCGAACAAAATACGGTGGGAAATTTAATTTTTCGCATGACTTCTTTTACAACATTACTTTGATGCTCCATTAACATCCATGGAAGTGAGTTGATATTACTTTGTTCTTCGTTGCTATGAAATTGAATGACGTCTTTTATTGCATGGTTGGCTTCTTGAATGTGATTGCAAATTTTGACATTTTTTTCTTTCTCACTCCTTCCATCCAATATTCGCCATAATGTTTCAGTCACATTCTTTTTGATATGCATTGTATCAAACATATGAGAAATTTGTAGGTGCTCATAGTAGGGAAACCTACTGAATTGTTTAGGATAAATTTTCATTCCTCGTGGAAGCCCATTAATGCCTTCATGATCACAACAACCATTATGAATCATAGTTTATAAAGAAATTACAGAAATCAACGTCAATTACAGTAAACAACACACAATAAAAAAATACATAACATTTCATATATGATGATTCATACGTACCTCAACGATTTCTATTATATTGCAACTTCCATAGATGAGGTGTCATTCTTTGTGGTTTTAATGCAGTCTCTTGCTTCCCACTGAACATATGTTTTTCGGTAGTTCGATACCTATGATTCTTAGAGAGGAAGTTTGATGTGGGAGCATCGGGGACTAGGAAGAATAGTCGAAGTTGATCGACATGAGAATTCGACCAGGGGGATTGCCGACAACCATGAGTGCGAAGGAAGACTGGCTGCCGAAATCCAAAAGTCGAGCAGGAATATGTAGAGGTGCATCGACAGAAGGAGAAGGTCGGGAGTCAACATGTCTAAGGTCGACAGACGGCAGGGTTGCAATGAAAGTGGTCGAAGGTCGATAGATTGTTGAATTGCGACACCGACAGGTTCAGGTGGAAGCCAAGCGTGGAGGAAGGGGTGGACTGGCGAAGCCGAAGATGCGAAGTAAAGCCGAAGGTTAAGTCAAAGGCTGACAGAAGACAGTATGGTCAACGCAGGAGATGGGACCAACTACTGTAGCAGAGTTAGAGAAGTTCAGAATTCAAGGTCAGTACTTGGTATCTGTTCGGGGTTTCTAAGGAAGTTATGAGTAGTTATTGAAGGTGGTTGGGATCATGACAGATGTCACCACAGGAAGAGGTTGTGCAGCAAGGACAGAGGGCACTGAAACCTGTAGGTCTGCAGGATTGGAGGGATTCAGTGGACAGTGGAAGGTGTCTTGGGGAAGCAGAATGGACCTCGGGATGAGAAGCAACAACAGTAGAAGACTAATGCGCAGACACAAAGGAGGGAGTTAGTTCTAGTTGGGAGCAGAGATCGGATCCATAGCTCAGTGATCACTTTCATTCAACAGAGGCTGTGAGAGGGAGAAGATTGCACACAGAGATAGCACACATTTACTTCTATACATTGTAAAGGATGAGGCTTATCAATTAATTGTTTACATTCCTTGCATTTCACATTGTAACCGTTTATTCGATATAAGTAATAGAATCCATCCTCTGGAATCCTATTTACACCAAGTCTGTGTGAGCATTGTGTGTCGTGTGTATTGTTAAACAAGAAGGTCTGACAGACCTGAATTGCGACAGTTGGTATCAGATACGGAAAGATCCAGTAGTATCAGATCCCGAAGTTGAGTCCAGTTGAGTTGAAGCATCCTGTGAGTAGGAGAACGTCAATTGGTATCACTGCTGGAAATGAATCCAGTGTCGAGTGTGAACAACTCCAGCTGCAGTTGGGTAGAGTCGTTCACAACTTGTGAAAGTCCGGTAGCGATTGGACAAGTGGGATTTTTAGCTGTGGTTGAAAATGGCTCATAGAGGCATTAATGTTCGAGGAGTTTGACGAAGAGCGCATGGTGCTGCAGTCACACATTTGCATGAAATGTTTGACGAGTGCATGCGAACAATGCAAAGTTTGACTAGTGAAGTCACAACGATCAAACAAAGCCAAAGGTGTGGATGCGTTAGACCACAATGACGAGGAATTCGAAGAGGTGGAAGCACGGGAAGCATCAGGAGAAGAACCAGAATACAAACTCATTGAGCTTCTAATGGATATAAGAGGTCAAAAAAAGATGGTTGTACGTACCTACTCAAGAATTCTGGATCCAGAATACTTGATTGACTGGTTCAGAGAAATGGATAAATACTTCGACATAGAGCAGATCAAGGATCATAGAAGGGTTAAGATTGCATATATGAGGTTGAAGGGTCATGCCTCATTGTGGTGGGACAATGTGCAGGCTGACAGAGTCAAGAAAGGGAAGGAGAAAATCAAGTCTTGGGATAGGATGGTCGCCAAGCTGAAAGGTAAGTTCTTTCCAGGTGACTATGTGATTCCCTTGTTCCGGAAGTTGCAGAACTTTCAACAAAAAGAGATGACCGTGAAATAGTACACGAAAGAGTTCTACAAAGCGTCGATTAAGTTAGGACAAACCGACAAAGGAGAATAATCTATCGCGAGATACGTGAACGGCTTGAAGTATGCCATACAGGACAAGTTGATCCTGTCAAGGTTCAGAGCGGTCAGTGAATCCTACCAGTTAGCTCTGAAGGTAAAAGAGAAACTATCGAGGAAATACACATCGACTAGAGGCAGGATGACTGGTCGGGGTGTGAAGACTGTTTCTACGAAAGTCCAAAGTAGTGAAACTAGGAGAGAAGCTGTCAAAGACAATTGACTTGCAGAAGGGACATTGACTAAGGAGAAAGTGCAATAAAACCCAGAGGATGGTAGAGAGAACCGTGGTTGCGGTGCGTATGGTCGAAGTGGTCCATCCGACAGAAAAGGAGTTGACAGACCAACTGTATTTTTCTATAAGTGTCGAGGATTCAAACAAAAGGCATATGAATTCCCAGAGAACCTACATGTTGCAGAGGATTCAAAACCCAGGCGTTGAAGAGATGAGCAAGTCGATGAGAGGGAGGAATCGACATCTGACAGCAGTGAAGGTGGGAAAAGAAAGGTTCGAGCCATGACGACTAGGAGGACGTTGGTTCAAGATGATCGATGCGACGATAAAGAGTCGGCATAGTGAAAGGCTATCTTTCGAACCAGAGTGGATCGGCGAGTGGTATTGCAAGACCATAGTTGATGGTGGCCGTACAGAGAATCTTGTGTTGACAGAGGTCATCGACAAAGCGGGTTTGAAATGTCGGGAACACCCACACCCATACAAGATCTCTTGGTTGCAAAAAGGACATCATGTCAAGGTAACTAGACAGTTCCTAATAAACTTCAAGGTCGGGAAGCTTGAAGACAGTGTACTGTGCAACATAATCCCAATGGATGCATGTCATCTGTTGTTAGGAAGACCATGGCAGTATGATCAGAAGATGATCTATGATGGTCGAGCCAACACAGTCATAGTGGGGAAAAATGGAACGCGGAGGACTCTGAAGCCAAAGTAGGAGGACCAAGCCGACTGTAAGCAGGGCGAGAGAAACTGTTGGGAGAAGCGAGTGCTGATGTGTTTATCCAAGGAATTCCTCGCGGAAGAGGAGAAGCAGTCAGGATGTTTCACCATAATTCTGAAAGGACCATGTGTCGAGAGGTCAATAATGGAGAGAATTTCGGTCGAAGTCGAAAATATGCTCGATGAGTTCAGGAGCATAGCAATCGACGAAGCACCGACGGGATTGCCACCAATGAGAAGTATATCCCATCAGATCGATTTGATTCTAGGGTCGAGTTTTCCAAACAAGGCACTGCATAGAATGACTCCGATAGAGGGTCAGTAACTCAATCGATGGGTCTAGGAGTTGTTAGACAGAGGATTGATCAGAGAGAGTCTGAGCCCTTGTGTGGTACCAACAGTATTAGTGCCGAATAAGGGTGGAGAATGGAGGATGTGTACAGACTCCAGAGATATCAACAAGATCACGATCAAGTATCGGTTTCCATTGCTGATAATGGATGACTTGATGGATTTCTTGAGTGGAGAAAATTACTTCACAAAGATCGACCTGAAGAGCAGTTATCACCAGATTCGGGTTAGAGAAGGAGATGAATGGAAGACAACATTCAAGATGAAAGAAGGGATGTATGAGTGGTTAGTCATGCTGTTCGGATTGAATAATGCACCCAGTACGTTCATGTGGTTGATGAACGAGGTACTGAATCCATTCTTGGGAAAATTCGTCGTAGTATACCTAGACGACATCCTGATATTTAGTTGAACCAAGACAGAACACTTGGAGCACATTCGAAAGTATTGCAGAAGTTGTAGGAAGAGAAGTTGATGGTGAACTTGCAAAAGTGTTTCTTCATGAAGGAAGAACTGGTGTACTTGGGATTTGTAATCTCACGTAAAGGGTTAGTGATGGACCCAGAGAAGATGAAGGAAATATTGGATTGGTGAAAGCCTACAAGTGAGACTAGAGTGTGAAGTTTCCATGGACTTGCCAGTTTCTACAGGAAGTTCATCAGGAGATTCAATAGGATATGTGCACCTTTGACAGAGTGCATGAAGAAAGGGGGGTTTAAGTGGACGGAAGCTGCCTAGAGATATTTCAATAAGTTGAAGGAAAAGATCACTAAGAGCCCAGTGTTGGCGCTCCCAGACTTCGACAAATATTTCCAAGTCGATTGCAATGCGAGTGGAATGGCAATTGGAGCAGTGTTGAGCCAGGAGGGCCGACCAATTGCATTGTTCAGTGAGAAGTTGGTTGATCTGAAGCGAAAATATTTGGTCTATGACCAGGAGTTCTATGCTATTGTCCAAGCATTGAAGAAGTGGAGGCATTACTTGTTTCCCAAGGAATTTGTGTTGTACACAGATCACCAAGCACTAGGGTATTTGAATACTCAGTCGAAGTTGAATCAATGGCACATGAAATGGGTGGAATTCCTACAGGGATATACCTTCATGTTTCGACATAAGTTGAGAAATTCGATCAAGGTTGCCGACACACTGAGTCGAAGATTTTTATTGCTGAACACGACGATAGTTCAGGCAACAGGAATAGAGTTGGTGAAGACAGAGTATGCGACCGACAAGGATTTTACAAAAGCATGGAAGGCATGTCGTGAACCATGGAGTGTCGACAGAACGCCATACTTGGATTATTTCATCCAAGAGAGATACCTATTCAGGGGACAACATTTGTGTATTCCCATAGGATCCGTAAGAGAGAACCTAATCTGAGAACTGCACAACGGTGGGTTAGTAGGTCATTTTGGCATCAACAAGACCAAGGCATTGGTTGAAGAGAAGTATTATTGGCCAGGAATGACGATAGGTGTTGGTAAGTGTGTACGAAAGTGTTGATTTTTCTAGTTGGAAAAAGGAAGGAGTCAGAATATAGGGTTGTATACGCCATTATGAGTACCAAATACCCCATGGGAGCCCCTGAGCATGGATTTTTTGTTAGGATTTCCGAAGACGCAGCAAGGTAATAACTCAATCTATGTTGTAGTCGACATATTTGTTGAAGATGGAACACTTTATTCCGTGTCGGAAGACAAGTGATGCCACAAGCATTGATGTACTATTCTTCAAGGAGATAGTCAGATTGCATGGGTTGCCGAAGAGTATAACGTCGGACAGAGATACCAAGTTTATGGGTCATTTCTGGAGAACCCTATGGAAGAAACTGGACACGAGGTTGTATTTTAGATCAGCATATCATCTGCAGATAGATGGATAGAACAATGTGGTGAACAAAAGTTTTAGAAACCTTTTGAGGTGTTTGATGGCTGACAGACCCAAATAGTGGGAGAACGTGTTAGCGCAAGAAGATTTTGTGTACAACAATTATGTGAATCGGTTGATAGGTTTGGAGCCCATTCCAGATTGTTCAAGGATGAATCCCACATGGAGTGGTAGATTTGGTCAAGTTACCAATAGAAATCAGGAAAAGCATGGATGTAGAATCATTTGCAGAACATATGAAAGAAGTGCATGAAGACGTGTGAAAGCGCATAGAAAAGAACAATGCGACATATAAGTTGAGAGCTGACAGAAAGAAGAGGCTACAATTATTCATTGAAGGAGACTTAGTCTACGCACATTTGTGGAAGGAGAGATTTCCAACAGGAACCTATAACAAGATGAAGCTGAAGAAGATTGGACCATCTAAGATTCTGAGGAAGATTTCAGACAATGCTCATGTGTTGGAGTTGCCGAAGGACTTGATCATTTCACCTACGCTTAATGTCTCAGATATGTACAAGTTTGAAGAAGGTTCAACTAGCGAAAGCGGGGAAATGTCGAACATCAACTGGATAGTGTAGATTCCATATCAAAACAAATAAGAAATCACCGAAGTAATAGAGGAACACGAAGTCGGGCGTACACGCAGTTCATGAAATAAGGAATACTTGGTGCGATGGAAAGATGATGAGTTGCAGGAGGCGACATGGATTTCTGAAGAAGAGTTCAGGACACTGATGGAGTAGTCGATTTCTTTTTCATCTGGGGAGTTTGATGCAGGAGCATCGGGGCCTAGGAAGAATAGTCGAAGTTGATCGACATGAGAAGTTGACCAGGGGGATTTTTTACGACCACTGGTGTGAAGGAAGACTGGTTGTTGAAATCCAAGCAGTCGAGAAGGAATCCGTCAAGGTGCATCGACAGAAGGAGAAGGTTGAGACTCGACATGTCTAAGGTTGAAAAACAACAGGGTTGCAATGAAAGTGGTCGAAGGTTGACAGATTGTCGAATTGCGACACTGATAGGTTCAGGCGGAAGCCAAGCTTAGAGGAAGGGGCGGACTGGAAAATACGAAGATGCGAAGTAAAGCCGATGGGTAATTCGAAGGATTACAGAAGACAATATGGCCAACGTAGGAGATGGGATCGACTACTGTAGTAGAGTCAAAGAAGTTCATAAGTCAAGGACAGTACTTGGTAGCTGTTCGGGGTTTCTAAGGAAGTTATGAGCAGTTATTGAAGGTGGTTGGGATCATGACAGATGTCACCACAGGCGGAGGTTGTGCAGCATGACCAGAGGGAGTTGACAACTGTAGGTCTACAAGATTGGGGGGATTCGACAGACAGAGGAAGAGTGTCTCGGGGAAGCAGAGTGGACCTAGGGATGAGCAGCAGCAACAGTAGAAGACTAATGTGCAGACACAAAGGAGGGAGTTAGTTCCAGTTGGGAGCATAGATCGAATCCATAGCTCAACGAGCACTTGCATTCAATAGAGGTCGTGAGAGGGAGAAGATTGCACACAAATATAGCACACATTTACTTCTGTACATTGTAAAGGATGAGGCCAACCAGTTAACTGTTTACATTCCTTACATTTCGCATTGTAACCATTTATTCGATTGAAGTAATAGAAGCCATCTTCTGGAATCCTGTTTACACCAAGTTTATGTGAGCGTTGTGTGTCATGTGTATCTTTAAGCAAGAAGGTCCAATAGACCTGACTTCATAAAACACCTCCTTTCCTAAAAATTTTGAACTACAAGATTTGATATTAGGACCACAAACTGGACACGCAAATTTCCCCTCTGTCTGAAGACCTACATAAAGAGATGGATTATCTATGTCAATTATAATTATATAAAATTAATGGATTATTTAAAAAAGCATGTGTGCATAATATATTAACTAGTTCATAAAATTAAATATAATTAAGGTGGAACTTATAATTACAAACCGCAAAAATGGGTTAACCTTGGGCCATCATGTATTGTCCATACAAGCATTGCATGGAATTGAAATGTCCTTTGTCGTATTGGTCTAGATACGCCATGCATAGTGATGCCATTCCACAACTTTAGTAGCTAGTCAATAAGAGGTTCGATATTTACATTCATATATTTAACTTGGTACTTACTTGATTGATTTGAACATATAAAATATATAATTATTACAACCATTTAGAGATATAAACCATACACAAGAGAAAAATAAAATATATATATATATGACATTATGAAACAAAATACGACAAATGAGATGCCACTACATTAAAAAAAAGGTTATAGACACATACCTGGAATAATTATTGCCAACATTATGTGCTCCCTCTTTATTGACAACAATGGAGGAATGTTATTGTTGATAACAAAAATAGGCCACACAGAGAAAATGGATCTCATCTCTGCAAATGGATTGACACCATCTGTTGCCAAAGAAATCCTAATATTACGAGGTTCTTATTTAAAGTGAGTCCATTTTTCCTCCATATCTCTAAATGAAGATCCATCTACAGGAATTTGAATAATTCATCTTGAATTATGTTCCGTGCATGGTAATCCATAAATTGTGCTATGTTTTTACACCTGAACAGCCATTGCAAACGTGGAATAATGGGAATATAATGAAGAACCTTGCGAGGCACCTTTTTTGTTACTTGATCTATTTGATATCTACTGATACAACATTCCAGACATTCTGTTTCAAGTTCATGTTGATTATAATATATAACATGGTCATCGGGGCATGCATGAATTGCTTCATACTACATTCCAATTTATTTCGTGATGGCAGATAAATCTCGATATGTGCGAGGAAAAATATTTGACGGTGGTAACAAAAATTAATCTATCAAGCTACAACAAATAAAAATAAAAATCTAGTTAATATAATATATAAATAATATTAATGAAACACATTTCATCCGTATTAATTTTACTTATGAATTAACAATAAAATTATTAGACGAACAGTGATAACCTTTAGCGTGATCATATATATGTGATGGAATATATTACATACTTTAACATCCGTGTGACTGATGTGTTTGAAAGAACATTCATAACCTTCAAGTTCATTATCAACAATATATAAGAGAGAAGATTTGTGTTGGATCCCTCATAAAGGGATTCATATGCTTTCTCAAGAAGAGGTAAATCATGAACATCATCAAAGTCATCATTTTCATGATCATGATCATGATCATGATCATCCATTCTAACATTAAATGTATCATGTATCAATGTATTTGTACCATCATCTTCAACTATGATCATCTTCTTCAATATGATCATTAACTTGTTCTCCATTATTCATAGATCCATGTTCCTCTGGTACTTGTTCTGAGAGCACGTCCTCCAGGTGATATGCTATAGGAGGTCTTTCCTTTATAATTACATGAAACCATCAATAGATATTAGTTAATATAATAAATACTAAAATAATACATACATTTACAAAAACAATCAATATAAAGGCATATAATGCAAAACCTACAAATGGACAATATTCATGTCCCCCCTCAGTGTGTCCATGTTCCCTACAATGTTTTCTGGCTATTGCGATATTTATTCTTCTCCTTTTAAATCCCCTGCATTGACTACATGGACAATAATATTTCCCATCACCCTTTCTTTTCATTCCATCCCACAATCTAGCAAACAATTGTCAATTTTGTTCGTCTGGATCAGGAATATTGTTATTTGACATTTTCTCACAAGGAGCTTGAATGAATATTATCGATCTTAAAAAATCAACCTCCACACTTCACTATTTTTAATCACAAAAACAATTGAAATAATTGTGTATTCTTTTACGGAAAACAGTCCGTGCGAAGAATATAATTTCCGCAAACCATCGCTTGTATAGCCAACATGTCAGAATGTTTACATAATATATAGTTTCTAAAATTTAACGTCCGTCAGATATCTGACGATATTATCATAGTTACCGTTATACTCTAAATGTCGGCTATCCGACGAAATTCGTTAGATATCCGACGAGTTTCGTTGGATAACCGACTGTCATTGGATATTCGACAATGCCAGGTATCGATTAAAACAAATTTGATCAAAATTCATAATTTTAAAGGTGAAATCCGACGACACAATCAATTTCGTCGGAATTTGTTGGATTTTATCGTCATATTTTGGGTTCAAATTTTGTTATGTGGAAGTGGATTCACTTCCCACATTGTCAATAACCCATTGACTAGGTACTGGTTCTTTGGATGCACATGGTTCAACATACTCACCCATTGCACTATGCGCATGCAAAAAATCGCTACTTACCTCGTGTATTTCCCAAGATTATATATAACTTGTTTGACATTGTTGTCGAAGTTCTCCGGGAGAGAGAGAGGTAGAACATACTGTAACAATATACAAATCGTTTCATTTTTTTTTACAAAAAGTAGACCAAAAAAATGCCAGAAATAATTATATGCATACCATAATAATTACCTTCATGAAGATATGCCAATCATGAGTTTTCACCCATGCAAAATCACCTTTCTTTGTTATGGTACTCTTCATGTTCGAACAAAATCTGGTGGGAAATTTTTTTTTTTGCATGACTTCTTTTACAACATTACTTTGCTGCTCCGTTAACATCCATGGAAATGAGTATATATTAATTTTCTCTCCATTGCTATGAAATTGAATGACGTCTTTCATTGCATGGTTGGATTCTTGAATGTCATTGCAAATTTTGACAAATTTTTCTTTCTCACTCCTTCCATCCAATATTCACCATAATGTTTTAGTCACATTCTTTCTGATATGCATTGTATCAAACATATGAGCAATTTGTAGGTGCTCATAGTAGGAAAACCTACTGAATTATTTAGGATAACTTTTCATTCCTCGTGGAAGCCCATTAATTCCTTCATGATCATGATGACCATCATGAATCATAGTTTATAAAGAAATTACAGAAATCAATGTCAATTATAGTAAACAACACACAATAAAAAAAAACATAACATTTCATATATGATGATTCATACGTACCTTGATGATTTCTATTATATTGCAACTTCCATAGGTGAGGTGTCATTCTTTGCGTTTTTAATGCAATCTCTTTATTCCCATTAAACAAATGTTTTTCGGTAGTTCGATACCTATGATTCTTAGAGAGGAAGTGCCTATACTCATCAAACACCTCTTTTCCTAAACTTTTTTGACAACGAGATTTGATCTTAGGAGCACAAACTGGACATGCATATTTTCCCTTTGTTTGAAGACCTACATAAAGAGATGGATCATCTATGTCAATTATAATTATATATAAAATGAATGGATTATTTAAAAAAACATGCGTGCGTAATATATTAACTAGTTCATAAAATTAAATGAAATTAAAGTCGAACTTATAATTACAAATCGCAAAAATGGGTTAACCCTGGGGCATCATGTATTTGTCCATACAAGCATTGCATGGAATTGAAATTTCCTTTGTCGTATTGGTCTAGATACATCATACATAGTGATTTCAGTCCATAACTTTAGTAGCTCGTCAATAAGAGGTTCAATATATACATTCATATGCAGGAAATGATGTTTTTTATAAACATATAAATGATTTGTCATTGGAGATATTTGGGCCCACCATCCGCACAAGGTGGTATAAACAAAGTAAAAATTTAAAAGATGAGCTCACTAATCGGTTGGTTGGCCTATTCGGCAACAAGACCTTTAATCGAGCTGAGGTACTAAAGAAGGCTGGACAACATATGATGATTTCTCAGGACCAATATAGGGGTCATGTAGAAAGGAACCCTAGGTATGAGCGCCCTCTGATGATTCCAGCAAGAGAGTGGAAATCCCTAGTGGAAGATGGAAAGGAGAGGGCTCTGAGAAAAGAAGGAAATCTACCACTGGGCATAGGGAGGTATGTAGTAATTTCCAAAATATAATTCTAAACCTTATTATTATTAATTTTTATATCAAATTTGGAACATCTAACATATTTCAACACTTTCATAGGCAATCAGACACATCAAAGGCCACAAAGGCAAGACAAGAAAAAATTGTTCAGCACAAACTTGGGCCTGGTGGTTATTCAAATTTGGTGGCATGAATTGTAAGTATCGAAAAACCAATATTGCATCCAAATAATAAATTGCAAATTATTTTCGTTTTATTGCACCACAAAAGGTAAATTCATGACGCTATGCAAATATGCAGGCCGATCAATTCAAGGAAGTGCCCACTAAAGAAGACTTGAAGCTTGGCTTGTAGCATGGCTTTGGAGCTTTTTTTAAATGCCGAAAATTCTTGCCTGAGAAAACATAGTCTTCTGGTGATCCATCATGCGCATAGGTATATAAAATATTTATAGTTTAATGAAGATTTATTACTTGTGCAATCTATTTGTTATAAATATTTTCCATAAAATGTTGAATCTATTTTGAGTAGGAAAGCAACAATCCACTTAATGTCAAGGATGGACAACAACCAATCGAATATCATGCTTCGAATCCTAGTAATGAATTTATTCATATGTTACAATTTTAAATATTGCATTGCAGATGGTGAATATTAATTGTACTTTTCCATGTTTAAACTACAGAGCATGTAGAGGTTCACACTGTACAGGTTGAGCCTAGACAGGAATATGAAGTACATGATGTGGCCACAACAAGTAAAAAAACAACTTTGTAATGTTTTTTTAAATGAAATACTTGTCATTATAATACCAGAATATATCAATGTAACATTTTCACATTATTGCAGCAAATATGGACCCCTTGCCACAAAATCCACGTCGTGAGTACTCTACTAGGAAGACAACACGACAAGTTGATGAAGCACCAAGAACTGAACAAGAAGTTCTAGAAGATGAGTTTCTTGTTGATTTTGTAAAGAGAAAAAAAACATAGAAAGAAGTGACTGAAGAAATATTGTGTACTGATTTTGATAATATAATGTCATGCATATTTTTTTGCCT